>OY821521.1:166219960-166854960 GCA_963682025.1 Cordilura impudica | reverse complement strand
GATTTGTTAACATAATTGCTGAAAGGACAGCCACATTTCAATTTTACATTAGTCATTTAAGAATGATAAAAATGGGCCACAACTCTTAAAATATAACCTCTAATTTGTATACAAATTGTTTAGCCAATCTTAGCAAGGACCTTTTTGGCCTCCTTTTTGATTTCACAAAATTAATAAATCGGTAAGACTTAATTGATTGTTCTAAAATTAGACAAGCAGATAGTGGATGGTAAGTTTCAAATCCTAAAACTTCTTTTAAAAGTTTGGTGGTTATGTGTGAATAATAATATTTTTTATTTATTAACTTTTTATTTCATAAGCATATGGAAGAATTCCTAACAGATTATGTACATATTGAAACACAATATAATATTACGTTATAAAGTTTATTGATATCAGAAAAAATTATTCTAAAAGGATCATCTTTGGCATAGTTTTGACGAAAAAATTGCAAATGCTCTGATATAAAATTTCTGGTTCATCGTTGTTGAACATTAAATGATAAGTTGTTTATGAGGAAATCAGAACAAACTTCACTACGATACATTGAGCATAGTTTTTCGGCTTTCCAGAGAAGAAAGTTTAATTACACGGTGCTTTTTTACTTGAAAAGCGATCTAGTGTATGTTATAGACCTTATTGAGTGGATCTTAAATCAATTTTAAAAAGTTCGAAAACACCCTCAAATTTCGGAGTTATTCCGAATAAATCGTTTTTGGGCAGGTACAACTACTTATGACCGCGTAACTTAGTTGGTTTTTATCTGATATTTATTTTTTAAATGGTTTCAGAAAGAAGAAAAATGGGCCTTTGGTATGAATATAATTTTTTTTTTGAGATATTCTTAACTATATCTAATTTTAATTTTATTTTTTCTAGTTTTTCAACTTTGGCGCCATTTTTTTAAATTAGTTTATTTATAAACATACCCTCATGTATATATTTGATTAAAGCTGATTTAATTTTGAGTTAAACCAGCTTTGAATAAATAAAATCGAGTAAAAAATAAAAAAGTTATTAAGGTTTTTCAAAAGTGACAAATTTAGCTTTTACAAATATTGATCAAGAACTACCACTTTATTTTAATTTATTTTTTTAGTTTTATAATTATATGATGTTATAAATATTTTATAATAACGGTACACAAATTATTTTATTTAGAAATTTAGAATATTTGATTAAAAGTGTTTGCTAGACCTCTTACGCTTGTACATCAAGTCGTCTGTTTCTCGCTTCAGTGATCAGCAGTAATTTGAAATCATTTTTACTTGGCTTTTTTCTTCGAAGCGTCTTTCGATATCCAAAATGTCTTGGTGAAATCGTTCTCCTTGCTCATCACTAAATTGTCCTTCGTTATCTGGGCGAAAAATCTAAATGTGCATGCAGAAAATTAACTTTTATGGACATTCTGCATTCCATTTCTGCATAAGCCTCAAGAAATTCATTTACTACATCAATATAATTTTCACTTTTTTTATTTCCCAAAAAATTTTCACATAAACTAATAAAGCTTCTCCATGCTCGATTTTCCACAACATTTAATTTCATTGTAAATTCTTCGTCAAGCATGATTTTGCGGGTTTAAGCTCCAACAAAAATACCTAAAAATAAAAAACAATACAATTATGGTTAGAAATCAATAAACATTCGTACCTTCTCTTATTTTTGCTTCACTTATTCTTGGGAAATCTTATTTTAAGTTTAAAAAGGCATCGCTTTACCTATCCACACGTTTCATGAATTGCTTCATGTATCCCAATTTTAGGTGTAATGGTGGCAAAATTATTTTTTCGGCACTCACTAATGGAATTTCTAAGCACGTTTTTCTTTTTTTGCTTGTATTGATCTTTCGCACGACTGTCCCATTCGCATATATAGCAAGTAAATATAATTATTCTCACTTAAATTTTTTTCCTCTGGGGGTATCAAGTGCCATTTAAAGCTCTTCAATTAAATTTTAATAACTTTCACAAATACATATATATATATATATATATATATATATATATACATATTACCCGATTTAAAAATAACTAAAGTTCATTTTATTTAAAATAAAATTCTATTTAAAAGTTTTTATACAAAATTAAATGCTTTCATAGAAAAAGTTATAAAAAAAAGAACTCCAAGTTAAAAAAAACCTAAAAAAAAATAAAGATTTCAGATGTTATTACAAAAATTACTATCAATATTTAATTAATATAGCATAAAATGGATACGGCTGGAAAGATCTATTCCTTTTCTTTCATAAAGCGTTTAAAAATTGAAAATCGGATTAAAATCAACTGAGTTCATAAGTGCTCGAACCTACCCGAAAATGTTTTTTTTCGGAATAACTCCAAAATTTGAGGGTGTTTCCGAACTTTTAAAACTGATTTGAGTTCTACTCAACAAGGCCTACAACTTACACTAGGTCACTTTCCAAGTATATTTTCACTGCAGCACGGGTTATAGCAAGCCTAGTTGCAGAGGATGGCAATTCCGTAACATTGTTCTGATAAAAATTTCGTCGACAAAATAATATAAATTGTTTTTGGACTGATTTAATTTTATTGTACTGAACATTGTATTGAGGATCCCAAGCGTGTTCTAAAGTCGGCCTTAACAACAATTTGTAAAGTTGTTTAGTGATGTAAGGGTCGACAAATTGCTTAGGCCATCGTTTTATAAAAGCAAGATCTCCACGGGCTTTATTAGATGTCATTGTAATATGTTGAAGGAAATTTAATTTAGCATCCAATAGAATACCCAAATCCATGAACGAGTCCATCGCTTTCAACTGACAACCACCCAAGGAGTAGGAACCAACAATGCCAATTTTTCTGGAAAAGAGTATGTGTTTGCATTTGTTCACATTTAAATCAATTAAGTTTGAGTTTCACCATTTCAAGAAACTATCTAAATTAAGTTTAAGAGAAATTTGATTGCCGCAGATATTTCAGCTCAGAAATATTTTAACGTAATATATGCTATATTAGAAAATTACAATGTATTTGATAAACAACACAAGGAAACAAGGTTTTTGTTGATTAAGAACTGAATATTGTTTTTAAGGTTATTTGGAACGCTGAATCCAAATCTGCACTTGGTTTTTTTTCTATCTTTTCGCGATATGCCGTTATGGGCAAAATTGGAATTGGAAGAACTTGAAAAAGAATCATGATATTCAGTTTAAAAAAAATCTGAAGCTCGTCAACAATATTATCTTTAAGCCGTGCTTACATTGGTTTTAAATTTGCCCAGCAGTTTCAGAGATATCGTGGATGTTTTGAAAAAAAAAAAAATAACAATTTTGAAAAAAAAAAAAAAATTTTTTTTTTGTTCTTTAAAAATTAAAAAAAATAAACAAAAATGCGACATAGATTACAGGCTTGGTCTAAAAGCATTTAGGTAAATATATTTCAAATGAAATGAGCTTAATTTCATTCTAATCGGTGCACAACTCCTGACTTTGTTCACAATTCATTGAGAAAACTCAATTGATACAAAAATAATATATATACCCTATACCACTATGTGGTTTGGGTATATTGACTGTGTGCTGCTGTTTGTAACTACCAAAAATATTTGACCTAGACCTATTATACCGATCGACTCAGAATCACTTTCTGAGTCGATTTAGCCGGTCTTCGTTATTACATTAACCTTGATGACCTTAAAATTTTATTTTATCGGCGTGAACCAAAATGATCTTTTTTATCCAGTTTCGATCCCAGATTTATTAAAATTCTCCTACCACAATTACTTCCATGATATGTCTGGAGATATCATATAAAATAATCAGTTCCAATCAATTTTAGAAAATTCATCTTCAAAAATGCCGCAATTAAAATCACGAATCGTAATTGATTGTTCTGCTATTTATACCCTATACCACTATGTGGTTTGGGTATAATGACTTTGTGCTGCTGTTTGTAACAACCAAAAATATTTGACCTAGACCCATCTTTAATTATACCGATCGAATCAGAATCACTTTCTGAGTTGATTTAACAATGTCCGTCCGTCCGTCCGTCCGTCCTTCCGTCCGTCCGTCCGTCCTTCCGTCTGTGTGTCCATGTAAAGCTTGTAATCAAACTGCAGGTCGCAAATATGAATGTATTTTGATGAAATTTGGCACGTAAGCTTTTATCGGCCATGGGATGAACGCTATTGAAATTGGTGAGAATCGGTCCATGTTCAGACCTAGCCCCCATACAAATTACCCATATGAAATCGACATAAATTGCCATAAGATCCAAATTGTCATATAGATCTTACTCAAATTGGGTTTGTAAGCGTTCATTACATCCATTAATGAGTAGTCCAAAAATGATCCCTTTGACCCCATATAGAGCTGCTTCCCGATCTTCACTTAAATCTATTAAAAAACAAAAATATTGCACTGATTCTTCTCAAATTTTGTTTGTATATATTTTTGCAAAATACAAGAGACTTTACCAAACATGATCAGGATCGGTCCATTTTTGGACCAAGTCCCTATATAGATATAGCATCCGATATGAACTTTTTCATATCTGCAGCCAAAAAAAATTAATAAAAATCCCACTCAAATTTGGTTTTTGCTTATTTTCTATGTCCAGTTAGTTGGGCCTAAGAGATAGGGTCTCTAAACGCATGGTATAGGGTATCGTATAGTCGGTCTAGACCGAATTGTAGCCATGAATATAAGATCATGTTTTGAAAAACAAGATGCAGAGATTTGGTCATAGAGTAATACTTTAGAGCAGAGTAATCCAAATATTCATTTTCTGTACACAATTGTGCTACAAAAGCTATAAAAAAAACTCACACTGACGCTTGTTCTCTTCTATTTCAGTTTGATTTCAGTCGTTAATTGAGTGTTAACGAGTGAACATGTGCGGATGCTTACTGCTTTTTTTTTCAGCTTTATTGTTTTTTCAGCTTTGATTTAAAAAACAAAATAGTATAATGGAAGACAGAAATTTTTGTTTTGTCATTAAAAATGCTTTTGGTAACATGCAATGCATTTTATGTTACCAAACATTTAAAACAAAGAAAACATTTTCAGTTAAAAGGCATTTTGAACCTTTTAACAAAGAAATAAATAAATTAAAAGAGGAAAAAAACCTTTATATGCAAAAAATTAAAGAATGGGTTCTGCAAGAAGAGCAAATGAGGAAATTTTGCAAAATAAGAAATTAAAAATGGAGATTTCAAGCCAAATAAGCTTGGAAATCGCTCAGCAATGCAGACCATTTATGGATGGAATGCTAGCAAAAAATATTTTACAAAAAACTTTTCAAACGTTAAATTATAGAACAGATTTCATAAAGTCAATTCCCTTGTCACCCCAAACTGTGGCTAGGCGTATTGCCCAAATAGGAAATTCGGTGGAGTCTTCTATTAGAGAAAAATTGATAAATTGTAAATTTCTTTCGTTTTGCTTAGATGAAAGTACAGATATCAAGGATCTTTGTCAACTGGTTGTCTGTGTAAGATGCATTGATGAACATTTTAATGTTTTTGAATCAATGTTGACATTGGTAACCTTTTATGGAGATGTAACTGGAAAACTTTTGATGGAAGTTGTAAGCGATATACTTTTTTCTATTGTTAATGTAAACAAAATTGTCGGTGTCTGCACAGACGGGGCAAATGTCATTGTAGGAAAAAACACAGGTTTGATAGGAAATATAAAAAAAAGTGGAATGGCAATGCAAAACTTTCACTGCATTATCATTCAAGCCGCGCTTGCGTCTAAATTTATTACTTAAGACTCTACTATGAACACCGCAGAGCGCATTAGAAATAAAATAAGAGGAGGACACAATGCCCTCACTCATCGAAAATTTGTAAAATTTCTAACATCTAAAAACGCAGCTTTCAATGATCTTAAAATGTTCACTGAGGTACGCTGGCTCAGTCGTGTCGACTGTCTTAACCGGCTATATGATTTAAAAGAGGAAGTCTTAGAGTTTTTAGAAAAAGAAAATATCGATGAGTCGGCAAAAATTTTTTTAAAGGATACACAATTCATATCAGATCTAGCTTTTCTAGCTGATACAACCTCTTTGCTTAATGATTTCAACTTAGAGCTTAAAGGAAAAGGTAAGAATATATCTGATATTTGTAAAATTGTATTTAATTTTAAAACAAAACTTTTTCTTATACTTTGCCAAATTAAGTCAGATGACTTTTCCAGTTTTAAAAAAACATCTCTATTGCGCGAATCGCTGTGCGATGCTGCGAAAACTAAGCGAGTTGAGATTTTTGATACACTGCTCAACAGTTTTGAAGGCAGGTTTGCAGATTTTAAGAGTATACAACTGCAGTTGGATTTATTTAATAACCCATAAATAATTTTGTAAAAACTGAGGCATATTTTGTATTTAATTTTATTAACTTTTTTTAAACTTCATTTCCATTTTGCTTTAAAAGTAGAATTCATTACATTTGTAATGCTTACTTTTGTGTTTGCTGGGCAATATTATCTTATCTAATACAGACGCATTTCATTTATTGAGAGTTTTAGTTAACTCTGCTTTAGAGCAGTGAAGGCCGTACCAATCACGCTGGTGCTCGGCTTCTTATATGTATACAGCCAAACGAAAACAAACATACTCACCAAAGAGTAAAAGTAAACAACAATTTCATTCAGTCATATGAAAGCTTTTGAACAAAGAGGTATATGTCGCATTGCTTTTTGAAATTCATATATAAATTTTTTTAATAAGTACACAGAGAATATTTGTTTAAAGGGATTTAAACTGATCCATGGATTTCGATCAGTTTAGTACAACTAGCACATGCTCAGAAACACTATTACTAAATCAATTCTCTCGATGGCCACCACTGCTTTAGAGACATCATTAACACAGAAAATATCTAGTAATGTGCTATTTGATGTTGTAAAATGAGTAGGCATATTTGTATTTGGCGTATTTAGACCAATTGATATCATATTGGTGATAAGATTACAGTCAACCAAAATATTGGAATTAAAGTTGCCTGCAATCATGACGCCATCATATGCGACTGTTAAGATCTCCCTTGCTGATGACTTCGGGAAATAGGTATTCTACCAAATTATCATTATTATTAGATTTGTTATTTATTTTCGAAAATATCTCTTTTTGTAGATCATAATTTTCAAATACATAAAATTCTTCATTATATTTAAAAAATTTGATTCTTTTTGTTCAATAGTAAAATATTGCTTTGTATTTTTTAATTTAGTAAAGTAAAATTTCAATTTAAAAATTTAGCAACCAATTCTTATTGTTTTTTTTTTTTTTTAAATTATTAAGTTTTAATAAAATTGTATAAGCTTTAACATATTTTTATTAATATGACTATTAATTTGAGTTTATTAAACAAAAAAAAACTAAAATAATATACAAGGCTTTAATTGAAAAAAAGGGATAATTATAGTATTATTCAACGATTTTAAAAACAATACACTCATTAATTAAACACACACATAGTTGTTCAACAATAAATTTTGCATAAATAAATTTAAAAAAAAATAAACGATTATAAAGTTATAAAACAAAAACATTAGTAAATTTTCAAAAGAGAAAAAGTTCCACAAAAATGCCAAAAGAGAAGAATAAAAACACAACAAAAAAAAAATTCAAGCCATGACCGCGAAAATATCTTAATTAATGAAAATCGTTAATTTACTAAGGCATATGTGAAAATTCTTATAATAAAGAATATTTATTAAAAGAAAAAAGCCTGTTTATGCGGTCATGACTTGATTTGGTGTTTATAAATGATTTTCTATTATTTCTAGCAAGAAAATAAAGCATTGTTACATAAAAAAATAATCTTCAATATACTTATATATAATTGACATACAATACATACATAAATATATTTATATAATTGTCTATTTAAGTAGTAAATGTGCGCGTTTTTTTAGAAACAAAAAATAACAAACACACCTAAATAAAATGAAATACACATACATATAAATGTAACTACAAAATAATAATAATGTTATTAACAACTACATATAAACGAAAAAATATAAGTTTAAAAATTTAATACCTATACATAAATAGATGAATAAATACGTTTGGTTGAGAAATTATTTGAAAATAAAAACACATTAAATATTAAATTATAATAATGAGTTTCATTTTAAGGATTCATAGGCTGAAAACTGTCATTTTGCTCTACAACGCTTAATTTTCGAGCCACATAATTTAAGTGGCATTCTTATTAATTTTTTTTTTGTCTTAGAATATGAAAAAGTCCATATCGGATATTATATTTATATGGGGACTGGGTCGAAAAATGGAATAATCCTAATTATGTTTGGTAAGGTCACTTTTTTTTTCAATATCATATACAAATCAAAGTCACAATTTTATGTTTTTCTATCTGGCAATGCTACAAATAATTAGCTTCCAATTCATACGGGGTGTCAAATATGAGTAAGTTTTCAAAATATAAACGATTTTATGTTCCCCGCAAAAATTATATGTTTTTGAACTTCTACACCAGTGTGTAGAGGGGTATATAAGATTGTCATTATTAGAAAACAAAAATCAGGACCCCAACAATTATATACATACACTGTGTTGCATAACTATAATAACACATTCATTTTACTAAATTTCGAATTAAAAAAAATAAGAGTTTAACTGGAATGTATGTAAAACCAAAGGAAAATTAATAATATTTCACAAAAAAAAAATTATTTTATTTTTTATTTTGCAATTACAAAAAGAATAACAAAATTAATTAGTGTTTCATCTATAATATTAATAGGCTAGGCGATTATTTGTGACCGATGTTTTGTTCTACCGTTTTATCCCGATTTTGACAAAACATGTATTTTTTGAAAGCTATTTCTTTTTAGCTATTCACCAGACTTACAGATTTTTAAATTTTTGCCTTTATTTTGAGTAAATTACATTTAAAGTTGCTACTAACACATACATAAAATTATACAATGCTATGGGTGTGTTTACTAAATTTGTTAGTGTGTTTGTTAGTTTGTTTTCTTCATTCACAATAATAATAAACAAAAAAAGGGCTGGATTGTGAATTGGCTAAGTTGAAAAAAAAGTTGCCTAGAAGTTGCACTCGAATTTCGAGCGCTGGAATCTGCTAGTAATTAAAAATACACTTAATATAAAATATAAAAATTTACAACAAATGAAGAAAAATTTTTTAATTTAGTAGTTTTAATAATGTTTAAGGCCTCCTTTTTTTTTGAATCAGTTCGAAAATTTGATCAGACATACTGTCCACTACATTTATTCGTAGGTCCTCCGTTAAAGATCTCACGCATCAATAACTGCTTCTATGAAAAACGCTTTCATATTGCCGGTTTTCTGAATAAACTCCTCGGGTTAATATTTCCCAAATAATCTCGATAGGGTTCTGATCAGGAGAACATGCGGGCCAATCTAATACTCTTATATTTTGTGAAGATAGCCATTCCATTGTCTGGCGACTTACATGTACTGATGCATTGTCTTGCTGGAAAATTAATTCTTTTTCGTTATTATTTTCAATAAATGACACCAATTTCTCTTCTAATAATGCGAAACAACGTGGTGCTTTACGAAGGTCTCTCCAATAGCTGCAAAAACCATCTGGACCATCAAGGTTGAATTTTTTCTCATCAGAAAAAATCACCTATAAAATAAATTTATGTTTAAAAAGTCCAACCACCAACAGCGATTATTGACTTACCTTTGTTCAGTTGGTTTGTAAGTTTCTTTTAGCGAATTCAAGTTGGGTAATTTTGTGGCGGGGTAATAACCTTGGCATAGACATCATCTTTTGACGAGTAATTCTCTGGGAATCATTTAAGAGCCTACTTACCATACGCACTCGGATGCTTTGCAAAATTTGTGACAACCACGTGTGAACGATTTTTTTTAATTTTTAATTTTTAATTTTTAATTTTTAATTTTTAATTTTTAATTTTTAATTTTTAATTTTTAATTTTTAATTTTTAATTTTTAATTTTTAATTTTTAATTTTTAATTTTTAATTTTTAATTTTTAATTTTTAATTTTTAATTTTTAATTTTTAATTTTTAATTTTTAATTTTTAATTTTTAATTTTTAATTTTTAATTTTTAATTTTTAATTTTTAATTTTTAATTTTTAATTTTTAATTTTTAATTTTTAATTTTTAATTTTTAATTTTTAATTTTTAATTTTTAATTTTTAATTTTTAATTTTTAATTTTTAATTTTTAATTTTTAATTTTTAATTTTTAATTTTTAATTTTTAATTTTTAATTTTTAATTTTTAATTTTTAATTTTTAATTTTTAATTTTTAATTTTTAATTTTTAATTTTTAATTTTTAATTTTTAATTTTTAATTTTTAATTTTTAATTTTTAATTTTTAATTTTTAATTTTTAATTTTTAATTTTTAATTTTTAATTTTTAATTTTTAATTTTTAATTTTTAATTTTTAATTTTTAATTTTTAATTTTTAATTTTTAATTTTTAATTTTTAATTTTTAATTTTTAATTTTTAATTTTTAATTTTTAATTTTTAATTTTTAATTTTTAATTTTTAATTTTTAATTTTTAATTTTTAATTTTTAATTTTTAATTTTTAATTTTTAATTTTTAATTTTTAATTTTTAATTTTTAATTTTTAATTTTTAATTTTTAATTTTTAATTTTTAATTTTTAATTTTTAATTTTTAATTTTTAATTTTTAATTTTTAATTTTTAATTTTTAATATTTAATTACTAATTTTTAATTTTCAATTTTTAATTTTCCATTTTCCATTTTTCATTTTTCATTTTTCATTTTTCATTTTTAATTTTTATTTTTCATTTTTCATCTTTCATTTTCCATTTTCCGTTTTTTGTTTTTCATTTTTCATTTTTCAATTTTCATTTTCCATTTTTTAATTTTAATTTTTCATTTTTAATTTTTCAATTTTTCAATTTTTCATTTTTCATTTTTAAATTTTCATTTATCATTTTTCAGTTCTCATTTTTCATTTTTCATTTTTCATTTTTCATTTTTCATTTTTCATTTTTCATTTTTCATTTTTCATTTTTCATTTTTCATTTTTCATTTTTCATTTTTCATTTTTCATTTTTCAATTTTCATTTATCATTTTTCATTTTCCATTTCTTTTTGAGCAATAGTAAAATATTGCTTTGTATTTTTTAATTTAGTAAAGTAAAATTTTAATTTAAAAATTTAGCAACCAATTCTTATTGTTTTATTTTTTTTTGAAAATTATTAAGTTTTAATAAAATTGTATAATCTTTAACATATTTTTATTAATATGACTATTAATTTGAGTTTATTAAACAAAAAAAAAACTAAAATAATATACAAGGCTTTAATTGAAAAAAAGGGTATTAAAAAAAGGTAGTATTATTCAACGATTTTAAAAACAATACACTCATTAATTAAACACACACATAGTTGTTCAACAATAAATTTTGCATAAATAAATTTTTAAAAAAAATAAACGATTATAAAGTTATAAAACAAAAACATTAGTAAATTTTCAAACGAGAAAAAGTTCCACAAAAATGCCAAAAGAGAAGAATAAAAACACAACAAAAAAAAATTCAAGCCATTACCGCGAAAATATCCTAATGAAAATCATTAATTTACTAACAATTGCATCTGACGACATAAGTGAAAATTCTAATAATAAAGAAAATTTATTAAAAGAAAAAAACCTGTTTATGCGGTCATGGCTTGATTTGGTGTTTATAAATGATTTTCTATTATTTCTAGCAAGAAAATAATAATCATTTTTCATTTTTCATTTTCCATTTTTTATTTTTCATTTTTCATTTTTCAATTTTCATTTTCCATTTTTTAATTTTAATTTTTCATTTTCCATTTTCCATTTTTCATTTTTAATTTTTCAATTTTTCAATTTTTCATTTTTTCATTTTTCATTTATCATTTTTCAGTTCTCATTTTTCATTTTTCATTTTTCAATTTTCATTTATCATTTTTCATTTTCCATTTTTCATTTACATTTATCAATTTTAATTTTTCATTTTTCATTTTCTATTTTTCATTTTTCATTCTCCATTTTCCATTTTTCATTATACACTTTTCGTTTTTCGTTTTTCATTTTTAGTTTTTCATTTTTCATATTTCAAATATCAGTTTTCATATTTCAATTTTCATTTTTCATTTTCCTTTATCAATTTTTCATTTAAAATTTTTATTTTGAATTTTTCATTTTTCATTTTTTATTTCTCATTTTCCATTTTTCTTTTTTAATTTTTCATTTTTCGTTTTCCATTTTCGGTTTTTCATTTTCCATTTTTAATTTTTCGTTTTTTTTTCACTAGGGATTTTCTTTCATATTGGCGATTTTTTTTATTATATCGTGATAACAATAATAAAAATATGTGGCAATACTACTAATATAGCCTAATTTTTTGTGGCTTTTTTGGAACTGTGTATGTTGTTCTACAACAAGTATGTTTAACCACTAAAATATTACAACAAACACACTGGGTATTTTAGTTTTTTTTAGAGGCGTATACAAATTTTTGGCCAGATCTCAGCATAGTGACGTCCGATTTATCCCTTTTTAAATAACAACCTGCTCCAAATAATGGCAAATACTATTGTCGGTAACTTACCTAGGTAAATACTTAATTTTGTGAATGAGCGTGTTTTCAACAGAGACAGACAGATAGGCAGACCGACATCGCTAGAACGACTTTTTCTTTTATAAGGATAGGGAATATATATAGTTTATGGGGTCTCCGGAATTAATTTCTATGAGTTACAAACGGATTGACAAACTGATATATACCCTCTTGCAAAGTGGTGTGGAGGGTATAAAAAACAAAGAACAAATAAAATAGAAAAAGGTCGAATACATTTAAAAACTAATTTATTTATAAATTTTTCTAATCTAAACTCTTAAACACAATAATCGTACAATGAATTACAAAACTACTTTAAGACTTAAACTTAAACACCTAAAGCTAACAATACCCATCTATTGAACTTTTTTCTTTTTACAAAATAGGATAACTGCATTCACTGGCGACACCACAAAAACTATTCTCATTGCGGGGCAATTTCATAAAACCATTTTCTCCCCAATTTGATGAATATGAATTTTTAATAATCCAATAATCACGGCCATTTTCGACGCCATAACCCACCACGACAATAGAGTGATTAACTTCATCTTGATTACAGGCATCATCATCAAAAATACCGCCACTATATTGTTGGAATGATATAAGATCAGCATTGATGGAACAAGCCAAAGGACCCAATGTAGCAATAATTTCTTTCATTTTATCTTCATCACCCGGCTTGATGCGGGCAAAGTCACGAATAAATACACCCTTATCGTATGTTTCATTACGGCCACATTCGGCATTTTCCATTTGTGTGTAGGGATATTTACTTTCTAAAGATACACCATGATCACGGATATACTCGAAAGCATATTCTTGAAAACCACCATCACAGCCCATGGCACCATAGTCTTCAACACAATCGACTAGATTCTGTTCGGAAAGGGGAATTAATAAGCCGGTGCGACGGAATAGATGACCTTCCAAGGCACCGATTGTAGCGAACGTCCAACAAGAACCACAATCTGTGCCCTGGAAACCAGCTGGAGTAACACCGCCCAATTCGCGCCAATCAAAGTGATCCGGTAAATCATTTCTATTCAATTTTGCGGTAACAAAATTTGTATGTTTAGACGTTATTTCTCTACAACAAAAAAAAAAACAGAAACACAAAAATATTAAATATCAGCTCATTGCAAATTCCAGACTCTTTACTTACTCTCCCGTAAAGCTAATCTTTGAACCAAGCAACCTTAACGTCTCATTGTGTGTTAAATCGGCCAATGAATTTAGGGCCATGTGAAATGAACTCAAGCCCAATGTGGCATATTTATTGCCCATGTCAACAACGGCCTTCGTACCCATAAATATAGATTCTCTAAATTGTTTCTCCTTCATATCGCTATAAACTTTTCCAGTTTTTTGAAGATAATCATCGAAATCTTTTACATCACACAATTGGAAAAAGGTTTCCAGTGACTGAGTTAATGTTATCAAACTGGTTATTAACATCAAAACTAATATGCGCCATGTTTTAGATAAATATAACATTTTTGGTTTTTTATTTATTTTGTAGTTGCTAAAGAAAAAAATAAACGAGAGCAGGTGTTAATTTATACTATCATTTGAAATAAACATACACATTATGTTAGTATATGAGTATATGAGTATATTAATAGGTCGTTAAACTTAAGAAAATGATTCAAATATGTTGTAGTAGGTCAATAGTGATTTGTGGAGGCTGTTAGTTTTTGCTTGTGAGAGTAATTTAATAAAAGGTTGACCAAAAGATAGCACTTTCTATTTATTATGTACACTTACTTGAAAAAGTATTCGTATACAAGAAGAGAAATTCAATAAAATATTTTTAATTACGAACTTTTCACCATTGATATATACCCTAAACACCACTGTGCAGAGGGTATATATCAGTTACTCAATCGGGTTGTAACTAATTGCAATAAACTCCGGAGATCCCATAAACTATATATATATATAAAAGGAGAAGTCGATCTAGCGATGTCCATCTGTGCGTCTATCTGTCTGTCTGTTGAAAACATTCTCCTGTCCGCAATAGGTCGAGTAGGTCGTAAGGCTTAGGTTTAAAATGTTCGTCATAATCTGGAGCAATTTGGTATTGTATTTGGAAGCTCTGGACCAAAGAGGTGAAGAAATACATACGAAAATGTTAAGATACTCCGATATAATTTCTTCCATAAAACTAACAAGTAAGAGTGTTCAATTCGGCTGTGCCGACTATTAGAAAAAGTAAACAATTCCTTAAAGTTAATAATAAATAATTACAACAAACACAGTGAATTTTTAGCATTTTTTTAGAGGTGTTTTTTGGAATAACTTGGCACAATGATATTATTATAACTTTACCCAGGTAAATAAAAAAATAACTGTTATTTTTGTTTGAAAAAATAAAAATCAAAAAATAACTGTTATATTTGGTCGAGAAAATAAAAATCAAATAATAGCTTTTATTTTTGTTTGAAAAAATTGAAATCAAAAAATAACTGTTATTTCTGCTCGAAAAAATAAAAATCAAAAAATAACTGTTATTTTCGTTTGAAAAAATAAAAATCAATAAATAACTGTTATTTCCGTTTGAAAAAATAAAAATCAAAAATAACTTTTATTTTTGCTCCAAAAAATAAAAATCAGAAAATAACTGTTATATTTGGTCGAAAAAATAAAAATCAAAAATAACTGTTATTTTTGTTTGGAAAAATAAAAATCAAAAAATAATTGTTATTTTTGCTTGAAAAAAATGAAAATCAAAAATAACTGTTATTTTCGTTTGAAAAAATAAAAAACCAATAAATAACTGTTATTCCCGTTTGAAAAAATAAAAATTAAAAATAACTTTTATTTTTGCTCCAAAAAATAAAAATCAAAAAATAACTTTTAGTATTGTTTGAAAAAATAAAAATCAAAAAATAACTGTTATATTTGGTCGAAAAAATAAAAATCAAAAAATAACTGTTATTTTTGTTTAAAAAATAATAATTAAAAAAAAATAACTGTTATATTTGGTCGAAAAAATAAAAATCATAAAATAACTCTTATTTTTGGTCGAAAAAATAAAAATCAAAAAATAACTGTTATATTTGGTCGAAAAAATAAAAATCAAAAAATAACTTGTTTTTGCTACAAAAAATAAAAATCAAAAAATAGCTTTTATTTTTGTTTGAAAAAATTAAAATCAAAAAATAAATGTTATTTCTGCTCGAAAATATAAAAATCAAAATATAACTCTTATTTTTGATCGAAAAAATAATAATCAAAAAATAACTGTTATTTTCGTTTGAAAAAATAAAAATCAACAAATAACTGCTATTTTCGTTTGAAAAAATAAAAATCAATAAATAATTATTTTCGTTTGAAAAAATAAAAATCAAAAAATAACTGTTATTTTTGCTTGAAAAAACGAAAATCAAAAATAACTGTTATTTTCGTTTCAAAAAATAAAAAACCAATAAATAACTGTTATTCCCGTTTGAAAAAATAAAAATCAAAAAATAACTTTTATTTTTGCTCCAAAAAATAAAACTAAAAAAATAACTTTTATTATTGTTTGAAAAAATAAAAATCAAAAAATAACTGTTATATTTGGTCGAAAAAATAAAAATCAAAAAATAACTGTTATTTTTGGTCGAAAAAATAAAAATCAAAAAAATAACTGTTATTTTTGATCGAAAAAATAAAAATAGAAAAATAACTGTTATTTTCGTTTGAAAAAATAAAAATCAAATAATAACTGCTATTTTTGGTCGAAAAAATAAAAATCAAAAATAACTGTTATTTCTGCTCGAAAAAATTAAAATCGAAAAATAACTGTTATTTTTGTTTGAAAAAATAAAAATCAAAAAATAACTGCTATTTTTGGTCGAAGAAATAAAAATCAAAAATAACTGTTATTTTTGCTTGAAAAAATAAAAATCGAAAAATAACTGTTATTTTTGTTTGAAAAAATAAAAATCAAAAAATAACTTTTATTTTTGCTCCAAAAAATAAAAATCAAAAAATAACTTTTATTATTGTTTGAAAAAATAAAAATCAAAAAATAACTGTTATATTTGGTCGAAAAAATAAAAATCAAAAAATAACTGTTATTTTTGTTTGAAAAAATAATAATTAAAAAAAAATAACTGTTATTTTTGGTCGAAAAAATAAAAATCAAAAAATAACTTATTTTTGCTACAAAAAATAAAAATCAAAAAATAGCTTTTATTTTTGTTTGAAAAAATTAAAATCAAAAAATAACTGTTATTTCTGCTCGAAAAAATAAAAATCAAAAAGTAACTGTTATTTTTGCTCGAAAAAATAAAAATCAAAAAATAACTGTTATTTTCGTTTGAAAAAATAAAAATCAATAAATAACTGTTATTTTCGTTTGAAAAATTAAAAATCAATAAATAATTATTTTCGTTTGAAAAAATAAAAATCAAAAAATAACTGTTATTTTTGCTTGAAAAAATGAAAATCAAAAATAACTGTTATTTCCGTTTGAAAAAATAAAAATCAAAAATAACTTTTATTTTTGCTCCAAAAAATAAAAATCAGAAAATAACTGTTATTTTTGTTTGAAAAAATAAAAATCAAGAAATATCTGTTATTTTCGTTTGAAAAAATAAAAATTAATAAATAACTCTTATTTTCGTTTAAAAATAAAAGAAATTCTTTTATTTTTGCTCCTAAAAATAAAAATAAAAAAAATAACTGTTATTTTTGTTTGAAAAAATTAAAATCAAAAAGTAACTGTTATTTTTGCTCGAAAAAATAAAAATCAAAAAATAACTTTTATTTTTGTTTGAAAAAAAAAAAAAAATCAGTAAATAACTGTTATTTTCGTTTGAAAAAATAAAAATCAATAAATATGTAGCTGTTATTTTTGCTCGAAAAAATAAAAATAAAGAATAACTGTTATTTTTGCTCGAAAAAATAAAAATCAAAAAATAACTGTTATTTTTGTTTGAAAAAATGAAAATAAAGAAATAACTGTTATTTTCGTTTGAAAAAATAAAAATCAAAAAATAACTGTTATTTTTGCTCGAAAAAATAAAAGTCAAAAAAATAACTGTTATTTTTGTTTGAAAAATAAAAATCAAAAAGTAACTGTTATTTTTGCTCGAAAAAATTAAAATCAAAAAATAACTGTTATTTTTGCTCGAAAAAATAAAAGTCAAAAAAATAACTGTTATTTTCGTTTGAAAAAATAAAAATCAAAAAATAACTGTTATTTTTGCTCGAAAAAATAAAAATAAAGAAATAACTGTTATTTTTGCTCGAAAAAATAAAAATCAAAAAATAACTATTATTTTTGTTTGAAAAAATGAAAATAAAGAAATAACTGTTATTTTCGTTTGAAAAAATAAAAATCAAAAAATAACTGTTATTTTTGCTCGAAAAAATAAAAGTCAAAAAATAACTGTAATGTTATTTTTGTTTGAAAAATAAAAATCAATGAAAATTGCAAAT
This sequence comes from Cordilura impudica, assembly GCA_963682025.1. Taxonomy (NCBI): domain Eukaryota; kingdom Metazoa; phylum Arthropoda; class Insecta; order Diptera; family Scathophagidae; genus Cordilura; species Cordilura impudica. The sequence goes on along the minus strand of OY821521.1, from coordinate 166,836,938 downwards.
TGAAATATGAAAAATGAAAAATGAAAATTGAATAATGGAAAATGAAAATTTAAAAATGAAAAATGAAAATGAAAAATTAAAATTGAAAAATATAAATTGAAAAATAAAAATTGAAAAATGAAACATGAAAAATTAAAAACGAAAAATTAAAAATGAGAAGTGAAAAGTGAAAAATGAATATGAAAAATAAAGAATGGAAATTAAAAAATGAAAAATGGAAAACGAAAATTGTAAAATGAAGAATGAAAAATGGAAAAAAACGAAAATTGAAAATTGAAAAATGAAAAGTGAAAACGAAAAATGAATAATAAAAAATTAAAAACGTAAAATGCAAAATGAAAAATTAAAATTTGAAAATAAAAAATGAAATATTGAAAAAAAAAAAATTAAAATTAAAATGAAAAAAAATGAAAAATGAAAACCGAAAAATGCAAAAATGGAAATTGAAAAACAAAAAATTAAAGATTAAATATTAATGTATCAGTATTTCACAACATTGGGTGTAAAATTGAGTTTAAGACGAAGGTGGAGGGTATCAAAAAATTCGGCACCGCAGAATTTAACACTCTTACTTGTTTAAATTTTAGCAACATAAAATTGTTTTTTTTTCTCTTTTTTCACTTTTTTAATCATTATATCAGATTGTTTGATCGGGAAGTCATATATAGTGATCAAAATATTTCCTGATTTAGGGTGGGGGAGCAACCGAAATTCAACCACTTTAATACATATATAAAATATAATATATAAAATTTCTTTATACCAAGATAAGGAGTAAGGAAATTAACCACTGGCGAAATGCACTATGTACTATGTAAATTGTTGGGAATTTTTTTTTTTAGAATCACTTTCTGAGTCGATTAAGCGATGTCCGTCCATCCGTCCGTCCTTCCGTCTCTGTGTCCATGCAAACTTTGTAATCAAACTACTAGTCACATATATGAATATATATTGAAAAAACACAAATATGAATATATTTTAATACAAATTGCTATATAAATCGGTGCCTGTTCAGCCCTAATTCCCATTTTCTTATTTGTTTTTGATTCTTCTAATCTACATGATAACTTAATAGGTCTAACGTTTTTGCCAACTAACATACCAGCTAAATATAAGATGCGTCTGTAGTTGTGATACACAGTGTTTGAAGTCCTTTTTTTGAAAGGTTAAAAATTTTTTGGATTAGATGATAGTGTTTCACCGGATATTTATAGATTTCTTGTACCGGATCTACGCTTAAATTTTTGCAGTTTAAGTAATTTTAAAAATGAATCTTTTTCTTTCAGTTGCTCGTTAAAGTATTTTGATTTTCCTTTGATCAGTTCACTTGTAATAGGCAAATTTTCAGGTCTTTGTTTATTGAACCAGTGACATAGCCTTGCCTCAAACTAAGGCATTTCCCCCAACCTCAATGTTGTCTGTTTGATTCTGCCTTCACATTTTGTAGTCACTTCCGCAATTCGCTTTTTATTTTTCTCAATAACAGAAATTGTTGGTTTAGCCAAAAAAGAAGCGCCAAACTGGTTGCTTGCATTTTTGAAACGCTGGATGCACATTGCGCTGAAGGCGAAACATTTTAACAAAAAATAGCGCCATTTTTTGTTAACATTTTCCTTAGGGGTATCAATGCAGGTTGTTGTTGACTTGTAACCTTTATTCATTAATAACTACAACGTCATTAAACATACCTATCACAAACTCGTTTGTATGCTGAGTGAATACAAATTAAAGTGTTGATTTGGCCGAATGGATTCACGTTATCAATGCAATCTCTTTTATTTTCTCAAGAGCTTTTAACTCATTGTACACCATTTCTGGCTTGTCATGAATATGATCTTTATATTTTTTTTTGTTTTCACACACATTTCATCGGCTAAAATGAATTGCATTAAGAAAAAATCGCGTGATACACCCACAGTTTTAAAAATGCAATCAAGCATTTCGGCGAAAGGATTGAGCTCTTTTCACTGCCCATATTGTCATGCAATTCTACAAGACACTCTTCAATTATTTTTTCAGCTATATACTAAGTATATATAATATTAATAGGCTAGGCGATTTCTTGTTACCGATGTTTTGTTCTACCGTTTTATTCCGATTTTGAACAAACGTATATTATTTGAAAGGTATTTCTTGTTAGCTGTTTTGAGCTATTTTGAGTAAATTGCATTTAAAGTTGCTACTAACACATACATAAAATAATACCTATGCTATGTGTGTGTTTATTAAATTTGTTAATATGTTTGCTAATGAGTTTGTTTCCTTTATTCACAATAATAATAAACCAAAAAAGTGTTGGTTTGTGATTGTGAATTGGCTAAGTTGAAAAATAAAATTGCCTAGAAATTGCACTCGAATTTCGAGCGCTGGAATCTGCTAGTTTATATGAATACATTATATAAGCAAAACCAATTCAGTATATAATTTTATGGGCTATATTTCCATTATAGACCATATTATTCCATAATTAATTTTGCATAATTTTTATTAATTTTTGAGGGAATTTTCATACGGAAAATATTGATTAAATTTTATTATATTTTTTCTCGAATATTTTTCATAATTTTGGACTGCTTTTGATATTTTTGGGCAACTTTTTATAAATTTTTTTTTTTATTTTTGCGATTTTGCATTTTTTTGGACCATTTTTCATTTAGCTATATTTCCTAGAGCCATTTTCAATGTTAATGGAATAGAACGTATGGACTTTGGAAATGAGTATGTAAACAAGGTTTCAGAATTTTTGGAACGTGTTTTTTGTTTTCAAATAAAAGTTTGTTTGGCGAAAAAGTGGAACTGCATTAAATAAAAGAAATGTTTGGCCAACACTTAAACAGGATTGAGGTGGCATTATCGTTTGAGACTTTATGTCATGCAACGGGCTTGGTAAAATCGTATTTATTGAGCATATAATGTATCCAATTGGATACATAAACATTCTAAAACAAAATTTAAAAGAAAGCGTATAACATCTGGGACTTGAAAATGATTTTGGCTCCAACAAGATAATGATCGAAAACATACGGTGCACAATGTCAAGCTATGGTTGCTCGACAGCATTAAAAATTAATTGATTTTAATTATATAGAACATTTGTTGGATTTACTGGAGCGCAGAATTTATCAGCACAAAATAACCTTAAAGGTTGAGTGGGATAATATAAGTAAATAGGATATTTTAAAGTGCAAAGGCTGTCCTCCAAGTATCGGCATCCGCATACTTTTTCTTATATTTTTTTAAAGTTTTTTACCTGCATAAAATTTGCTAAAGGCAATAATTAATTTTTACACTCTTTCTCTTAACTCATACTCTCTGTCTGTCTGTCCGTCTATCTGTCTGTCTGTCTGTCATGGGGCAACCCCATTCCCCCTCTGAAACTTGGCCCATAGTCTTGTTGTGACTACAGATTAATTTTGGGGTAGTCGCGCACTGTCACGCATAGTCACGCACAGTTACGGAGTGCTTTAAAACTCATTTCCCCCTATCCGATGGATCTGAAACTTGGTTGATAGACTTACTGTGAAAAAATATTAACTTTGACATATTCACGCACAGTCACGCACAGTCACGGTGTGATTTAAAACCCATTTCCCCTCTTCCAATCGATCTTAAACTTTGTCCATAAACTTGTTGTGGCCAAAGATTAATTTTAAGTCACACACAGTCACGCATAGTTACGGAGTGAATTAAACCCCATTTCCCCTCATTCTATCAATCTGAAACTTGGTCCACAGACTTGTTGTAGCCAAAGATTAATTTTAAAATAGTCACGCAAAGTCACGCACAGTCATGGAGAGATTCAAAACTCATATGCATAAGGAAAGAAGAGTTTTAATAAAAAAACTAGCAGATTCCAGCCCTCGAAATTCGAGTGCAAATTCCAGGCAATTTTATTTTTTCATTAAATAAAGACCCTAATCAATTATAGCCAATTCACAAATCAACATAAAAAACAAACTCATTTTTATTCCAAACGCATTAACAAATTAAATGAACACACACATAGCATTGTATAATTTTATGTATGTGTTAGTAGCAACTTTAAATGCAATTTACTCAAAATAAAGGAAAAAATTTAAAAATCTGTAAATCTGAAAAACGGCTAAAAAGAATTACCTTTCAAATAATATACGTTTGGTCAAAATCAGGATAAAACGGTAAAACAAAACATCGGTCACATCGCCTAGCCTATTAATGTTTTAGATTTGTTTTTATGGGTTAGATTATTTCTTTTGTTTTTCGTAGTATGGCAGTTTTAATTTTAGGTATACGGTTTCCTTTTTCCAGCCAGTGTATTGTAAAGAAAAAAATATATACATATGTATAAACACTATTTTTCGATTATTGTTTCCTGAATTTACATTGATGCAATACTTTTGATAATTTCCGAAACATATTTGATAATTTTTGAAAATCAATTGATTTTTTTCTGCAAATCATTTGATAATTTTTGAAAATCAATTCATTTTTTCTAAAATACGATTAGAAATGGTGTAGTTGACCTAGATTAATCAAACTTTATTAATTGTTTTATTTTTTTTAACATGTTTTGACAAGAGATAAACTATTTTTCATATACAGTATAACCTCGTTATGGCGAATAGTTGATGGCCGAATCCAATCAAGATTAATGAAGAAAAATTAAATTGTTTTTGTATAGGAAATTAATTAACAAAACAGATAAAAAATTTTAAACATAACTATGGATCGTTTCTGCACCACGCTTACTCTTAATGATAATGTGCATGACGTAAGACGTTCAATAGTGAGCACCGAACAAGCTGTAGGCGCTGTACAGCAAAACATTGAAGAAGACACACATCAACCAATTTGATGCCGTTCTCAGCAAATAGGAATGTGTCCATGCACTTTATGGAAGATTTTATGAAAGGATCGAACTTTTAAGCATCAACATGTGTAAGAATTAAAGCCAAACGACTATCGTAAGCGCCGCCAATTCGGCCAATGGGCTGAAGCACAAGTTGATATTGATTTTGAATTTTTTATAAATAAGCAAAATTGCCGCACTTGGAGTGAAGATAATTCACAAGATTTGTTCCAAACACCATTAAATCCATAGAAAATTATTGTTTAGTGCGCAGCATCATTGGTCAATATATCTTCAAAAACGATGATGGGCAGATTGTTGCTGTCAACGGTGAGCAGTATAGAAAATTGATTACTAGATTTTGCGTACTTCAATTAGCTGGCATTAATCTGGCTGACATGTGATTCTAACAGGACGGAGCTACATGCAGCGCACGTTACAATTAATTTACTAAAAAAAACTTTTGATTAACGAATAATGTCATGTAATGGTCCTGTAAATTGGCCACCAAGATCAAGTGATTTAAACCCATTGAATTATTTTCTTTGGGGTTATATAAAGTCACTTGTCTGCGACGATAAACCTATTGAACACCTAGAAATCCACATTCGACAAGTTATTGGCGATATACGGCCGCAAATGCTGCTAAATGTGTGTAAAAATTGTAGTTCCAGATTGCGTCATGTATGTACCAGCCCTGGCGGCCAATTGGCCAAATCATATTAAAAAATTATCTAACCCAAAAAAGCCAGTTTAATTCATATTAAAAACCTTTTTCTTTGCTTTAATTGGATTTAGAGTTCTGTAACTCTAAAGAAACATTTTCCAGATTAACGAGGTTATACTGTAATAGGTTTTTTGTTTTTAGAGGATTAATTGAGTTAACCTTTCCGGTATTTACTTAATATATTACAATAGCCTTTGTTTATAGCATTTTTTAATTAATTAATGGAAATGGATGCAATTAATCATAATTTTTGAATAAAAATTATTTTAAACAGCTGACCCCACAAGTCAATTAATTTTTCTGTGATAATCAAGTAAAAAGTGGAAAAATGATTTATTCATTGCAATGCTCTCTATCAAAGATTTTTGTATTTTGTTGTCTGGCTCTTAAGCAAACAAACAAAGTTGATTTTTTCCCGATATGGCAATAGGCGAAATACAATTGACCTTAGATTTTCAAGGTTAATGTCGCGAACACTTAATGACTGTCCTTGTGATTTGGTTATTGTCATTGCGAATGCAAGACGTAGCGCGAACTGCAAGCACTTAATGTCTTATGGTGGTCGGAACCATTGGGTTGCTTGATAATAAAACGTCTTCTCCTTTGTCTTTAAGAATTTTTGCTGCGATAACGTTGTTCATCAGTTTTTTTTACCGCAGGTCCAGTGAAGACGTGGTTGGTTGATATTTCGTAACATTATGATTACCGATCCGACTATTTAATTGGAGATTAGGAAGCGGTAATGCTGGAAAATCCAGCCAGTTTAAAAACTCGGTTGGATAATTGGTGACATCGTCTTGGGTACTAACGGAACCCACTAGCCTTAAGGCAATCCAAACTCTTGTTAGGTAACTACAACAATAAGAGATTTGGGTCATGTATCAGATTATCAAAGAACCGACTGAGAATAATAATCGGGATTTTAACGGGTCACTGTAGGCTTAGGGAGCATCTGAGCAAGTTAGGAACTCTGCGATGAGAAGACAGAATCACCGGAGCACATACTGGGGGATTGTGGAGCTTTAATGCATAAGAGGAAAAACCAACTGGGTTCTTTCCAAATACCAGGGAGCGAAATAAGATCACTGGAACCAATCAACATCCTCGAATTTCTGAGGGCTTCAGGGTTAGGTGAGATTTTATAGGGACAAACTATTAGCAGAGGGCAGTACAATAGATCACTTTGTCGCAGTACTTTCGACACCTCTTCATACAATTACAACGGAACCCACCGATTTTTTCGTCATCAATTCACGAGCAGTTTCCCTTTGAATCTGAATATTCAATTAATCGACATCAATATTTTTTTTGCTCAATCAATTTTGTGCAATGGTTGGGACCACTTTTCGAATGAATTCGGTTTTCGGTTCGTTGAACTGGCAAAAATCAATGAGGAATATAATGCAGCCAGTCGAAATATCATCGGACATTTTTCCATTGCCAATGTCGAGCAATTGTTTCGAAGAAATATATACAGATTGGTCGTTCTAAAACTCGATACGCATGTTCGTACTCAGTTTGATTTCCTTCAAGTGTTTCCATAAAACCGACGACTTCAAACATGCATTTAGTTCATCGGTTGGCATTGGCCGTGGAATCACAGGTAATGTTTGGCTAAAATCACCTGGTAACAGAATCATCGGGCCACCAAACAGGGTCTGATTGTTTATTAGATATTGCATCGTTTTGTATTTTTTGTATTGTATTTATTCTTAAAAAATCTTAAAATAACATTTCATAATTTTTAAAAGAATATACGGCAGTGACCATAGTCGTTAGCCGGAAAAAAGAGTTTAGCTCGATATAATTCAAAATTTCATAATTTTTAATTTAGTAATTGTATTCTAGTGTTAACATTTTTCGATAAGTCAAAGCATTGATAAGATATAGTACTAGGCAGTGCCAATTATTTTCTCCATTTAATATTCTAATTATTTATTTTTCTGACATTGTTACTTGTTAAACCAGTGTTGTCTATAACTATTTAAAATAGACATCTTCCAATAAAATGTTGCAAGTTCTCAATCTCCTTTTTATTGCACAATGAACAGTAGTTAGAAACTTTTCTCGAGTTTCGGGAGCCATTTAATTCTATTAGATAACAACGCGCTTTAAAAATCCACATTATATTCATTTGATTATTGTTTTGAAAAAATAAAAGCGTCCCATAAGAAGATCTAAGCTTTTATAAAAACTTTCTGATCGATTTACTCTTTCAATTCTCATCCGATGATATTTTGCTTTTAAACAATGAATAAGCATGAATTGTTGGTTGTTTCACTCATTTACAGTCATATTTTGCGACCATCGCATATTATATTCCAGGCTTAAGGCATTCAGGCGCTTCACCCAAGGAATATTGTTTTCCAAGACTAATGAACTTAGTCGGTGTGGCAGTCTTGCCTCAGAATACTCAAATATAGTGCGTTTAATATATTTTAAATGTAGATTCAGCGTAAAAAGATGACCATCTTCTATACCCGACTCTAAAATAGGGGCGTAGTTTGGTGTAAATTTTGGTAATTTTAATATTCTTTTTAAGAAAAATCTTTGTAAACTATCTACCTCTTCGAAATGTGCGCCACATGATTGGATGGAGCGACACACGGCATTAACAAGATGAATTTTCGATTGAAAAAAAATTTAATTTTTGCTTAAAAAGTTACTCCATGTCATATTTATACAATTTCTTGCAGCTTTTCTCTTAACTTCAACATGCTTTGTAAATTCACATTTTGGTATGATTATCATACCAAGATAATTGTATTCATTTACTTTTTCAATTTCATTACGGCCATAAGTCCATTTTTCGTTTTTAACTTCCTTTCCACCATTTTTGAACACCATAATCTTTGATTTTAATAAATTTACCTGCAGATTCCAGTAGCACTTTAACTTCATCAGCTATTATCACAATATCATCGGCATATAGCAGCAGCCTTATGTTTAAATTTCCAACATATAAACCATCACCTAGCTGTTCATGCAGATCATTTATATAGAGGGAAAAGTGTAGTGGGGACAACAAGCAACCTTGTTTTACCCCTGATATGGTCTCAAATTTTTCCGATAGTTCTGTTCGATTCCAAACTGTAGAATATGTATATTTTAAAACGTTTTCAATAAAACGAATCATTTTAGTGGACACTCCTATTGCATGTAGCTTGAATATTAGTGAGTTCCTTGCAACCGTGTCAAATGCCGCTTTGAAGTCCACAAAAAATGCATATACTTTTTTTTTCTCATTTAACTTTAACTGTACTATTTTTGTTAAGTTATAAATATTATCAACTGTAGAATATTTTTTCCTGAAACCAGCTTGATATTCGGAAAGTATGTTGTGTTTGTATACCCAGTTATATAATCTTTCCGTTATAACACCCATCAATACTTTAGCAATAACATTCATAAAAGATATGCCTCTGTAGTTACTTGGCTCATTTCTATCCCCCTTTTTAAATATTGGAAATATAACACACTAGTAATAAATGATTTATCGACTTGCATATTGTTGAATAAAGCGTTATACGCATCTCTTAGTTCATGAATTAATTCACTCGGTGAGTTTTTAAGAAGTTCATATGGAATTCTATCTTCTTCCTGGTGCTTTATCCGGTTTGGTCGTTGCAAGTACTTCGTAAATTTCTGTGGTAGTTATATTTTCATCCAAATCAGTTTGATACATTGGAGCATCATGTAAAGGGTTTTTCAATAGGGACGCTACAAAAGTAGAAAGACAGGGACAGCAAACGATGCCATGTTTCTTGCCGCTCTTTTGACATTTCTCTTCAGTAAGCTTTGCCATTTTATGATGGAAAGATGTACGAGCCAACAGCGAGTCGAAATTATTAAAATTTACTACCGAAATTCGGAGTCAGTGGCCTCAACGTTAAGAGCGCTACGTCCAATTTATGGTCGTCATAATCGTCCTAGCAGATCAACAATTGAGCGTCTAGTGGAAAAATTTGAATCCACAGGCACAGTGCAAAATGTTCCCATGCCAGTGAGACAAAGAAGTGCCCGTAGTGTCGAGAATATTGCTGCCGCTGAGGCTTCCGTTGAAGAAAGCCCAAATGTGTCTCTCACTCGTCGTTCTCAAGCGTTGGGCATCTCTGTACATCATTGTGGCGAATTTTGCGAAAAGATCTTGGCCTACATCCTTACAAGATCAAATTGACGCAAGAACTGAAGCCGCTTGACCACCAGAAGCGTCGTATGTTCGTGAATTGGGCTGAGCAACAACTTGAAAACGATTCGGATTTTCATCGCAAAATCATCTTCAGCGATGAGCCTTCTGGCTGAATGGCTTCTTCAATAAACAAATATGCGTTGTCAGACAGCAATCCACACGTATTCCATGAGTCATCATTGCATCCCGAAAAAATTACGGTTTGGTGCAGTTTATGGGCCGGCGGCATCATTGGGGCGTAGTTCTTCCGTGATGATCAAGATCGGCACGTTACTGTGAAAGGGAATCGCTACCGTTCAATGATAACCGAATTTGATAATATGGACTTGGGGGACATGTGGTTCCAACAGGACGGCGCCACAAGCCACACAGCAAATGTCACAATCAATTTATTGGAAACCAAGTTTGGAGAACGTGTTATCTCACGAAATGGTCCAGTCGATTGGCCGTCTCGGTCGTGCGATTTGACGCCTTTGGACTATTTCCTGTGGGGCAACGTCAAGACTATGATCTATGCCAACAAGCCAGCGACGATTGATGAACTTCGTACGAATATCGAACGTGAAATTGCAGCAGTATCGGCCGATTTATGCTTAAAAACAGTCGAAAATTGGGTTCAGCGTCTGGACTTCTGCAAGCGTGCCCGTGGTGGCCATGCAAAAGGGCTCGATTTCCATACATAATGGCATCGAACGTACTTTCACAGAAATAAAGAATTTTATTGATATCCAAAACCGTTTTTGTTCTATTTAAAAAAATCTTTTGTAGCGCTCTTATTGAAAAACCCTTTATAACTTTTGCGATTTGAATAGGGTTTAATAATCTCATGAAATATGATCTAAAAACGGATGAAGGTATATTTGGGAACTCTTGATAGCTTTTGTTTCTTACTTTGTTAGCAATCTTCCATCAGGATTTGCTGTCTGTTACGTGACTTAGTTTAAGGTCTAATTCTTTATAATATTCATGCCTTTTAGTCTTACAAATCATTTTAAACTTTGCATTTGCCATTAAATATTTTCTTTTTGTTTCTGGATTCCTGTCTTGTTTATAGTAATTCAAACGAGAACTTTCTAGCTGCGTAGCATTTCCAGTCAAACCATTTATTTTTGACTTTAAACAGTTGATTGCTTTTACTATTTTGTGTTGCAGATTTGCGTATAATATTTATTATGTCTTCCAGATCTAAAAAATCTTTATTCCTCTTTAACTCGCTTATGTTCTTTAATACATTTTCATTATATCTGTTTTGTAGGCGATTTTTCGACTGTTTAAATAATCGATTTGTATAATGCCTCCAAAGACGTTTTATGCGCCATCGTACATTCATTCCAATTAATTCATTGGTTTTCCTGCAAAACTTTGGCCTTCGCACAGTTGTTCGGAAGTTTTCACGCTTGAGTCTCATTGATTTTCATATTCAACGATAACTTGAATACGAAATGCTTCAATTCCTGATGCAGAAAATGCTAAGTGCAATTTCATTCTACGAGCGAATCGATGCAAAATCAATGCAATCAAAACAGTTTTTACTTATCCCAGCTCCACTGGGAGCATCACCCGCAGAGCGTTCGTTCGAACTGATTCTCTGAATGAATTGCAATTATATTGTTTTCCACGTCGCAACTCTTGATTAAATGCGTCGTACATTGGATGCCGCTGTCATGCCTGATTGAGATAATCCCTTCTTCGACATCATCAAGCACATGTCCTTAATTAATGTCATTACTATCAAAGCCTCGATGTGAATTTCCTCGTTCTGGATTTTATGTTCCAGTATGCAAAATATAATCATATATGTCATCTTTGTATTTGATCCACAGTCGGTTTGGTTGGGAAGCATGTTAAGATAATTATCGAAAAGGATGTTCGTATTTAATGAGCATTTCACGAAATCAGCACATCTCTGAGGGTGTAATCCCTATCGCAGACGTTGGCAGAGTTCTTTGCATTTGACACACAGTTCAGCGCTAACAGTTCGCAGATGTTGCAATGATGTTGGACCACGAAAGACCAAATATAAGCACTCGTCATTGCTTGGATGGAATGTGTAAATGCGATTGAAGCGTCGGTGAAAAATTTATGTGGTTAACCTGGAACTGGATTTCCTTGTGTTCACCATTGTAACTGCTTTGACGATTGATTCTAAACATAATATTCTGGCATTTCGGAGTAAAAGTAACGAACAAAACCAAAAAGAATGAACCAAACAAAAACATTCCTTTTGTCAGTTATTATGGACAGTGTATAAAAAAAAAATTATGAGTTTTTCAAATTGAACGAATTTAAAACTTCTTTAAGACCATAACGAAGAACATAAGGAAGAATTACTCATATCCATTGCTCGAATCATGAGTTATGCTCTTGAATTCATACAAAAATCCCGTACGAAAAAACACTTTTAGTTGTTCTTGAATTTTCCGGAAATTTTTTTTTTTATCTTTTCTTTCCCTATAAACCCTATTCGAACAATTTTTACATATAAAAACACAACAAAATTAGCCAAACCGGTTCAGTCGTTAGTAGTCAGCGAAACTTATAAACAAATTTAAATTTGTTTATCGAACTAAGTATAAAGTGGGCGTAAAAGAGGGCGTGTCTAATCGAAAGCTACTTTAATACATTTTTCGGATTTTTTTTATAGAGCGAAATAGGGTACAAGGAAGTTTTTTATGTCGGAAAAGTGGGCGTAGGAGTGGGCGTGGATAATTTTTCTTCCCCAAAAACCATACTCGGACTATTAAAGACATTTGAAACTTTTTTCTTTGCCAAATTGGCCATGTGATGCGCTTAACAACAAACACCATTTCAGTTTTATTTATAAAGAAGTCAGCAGAAGAAGTTTATCTGTTTAAAGAATTTTTTGTTTTTTTTTTTTTTTTTGTTAAGCTTAAATATTTATTTTATTAATATTTTTTATATATTATTTTCAACGTTTTTTTCTTACATTTTAATATATAATAAAATCGGAATTTTATTAGTTCGCTTAGAGCTGGTATATCATTTATTAATATATTATATAACATTAATAATATCTTTAGCCATAGCATAAGTATGGATCACTTTATGTATTTTTATTTATACACAACACACCTTTATAATTATGTCGGAAGTTAACAAGAAAAAACCACGCACAAAAGAAACCGATAATTATTGCAGCGCTATTGCAATTTCGAATATCCGTTCACCAAACAAATCTTCAAAAACAAAAAATTTTACTTTATCTAACAAAATAAAATAACTAATGATGTGTTTCAGTTAACATCTTTAAACCAAATGAAACCAAGTTTTTGTTTTGTATATGGTTTTATATTAAAATGAAATCTTAGAAAAGTTTTTTTTTTTTAACTTTTAAAAATATAAAAATCACCCATCAATCTTTAACAGTTTTGTGGTGTATCTTCATCTCTTGTTTTTACTAATGCTAATTTTTTTGGAATTTGATTTAAATATTTAAGTAATTTTTAATTTTTCTTTAACCAAAAGTTTTAGTGCTTCTATTTCGTGGAAACAGATATTTTGAACTTAAAACGTGTAGCAACCGATAGTTACACATAAAACTTAAATCTAATTATGTTAATAAAAAAAAATAATATGATCGTGTGGTTTTATTTTTGTTTTTTTTTTACCTTAATTCATCATGTTAGATGGAGTGGAAATAAGTAACAGTTTTTATTATAGCATATACATTTTTTTTCTCATTGAACTAAGTATAAATGTTAGAAATGGACTGTGAGAATAATGAGAAATTAAAAAAAGTAAAATTTAGGTACTTTTTCATTCCGTTTGTAACGTATTGAAAAATTTATTTGCGACCCCTGATGTTTGTCTTTCAGGCTCATACACAAAATAAACAATTTATCGTTGTACCAAGACATGACCTAAAATGTTGTAATCAAATTGTTTGCTTTTTGAAATATTTTGTTTACAATTATTATAAATAGTGCAATAAGTTCAGATGTTAATGATAATAACCGAATTTAACATTCTTACTTGTTATAATTGCTAATATTCCGATTTTAGTCAAAAAAGCTTTAAGTTTGTCATTCCGTTTGTAGAAATTAGAAAAAACAAGTAAGAGTGTTAAATTCGGCTGTGTCGAATTTTCTGTACCCTCCACCTGCGTCTTGAACTCAATATTACACCCAATGTTCAGTACGGCCACCACTTTAAAACTATTGCCGATACTGAAACATCAATTCCTAATACCAATTAAATTTAAAGTTAAGTGTTTTTTCCTTTTTTGGTCAGTTTCATAATAATTTCTTTTTATAAAAATAATGATCATGTCTGCTGTAGAATTAATTACTATTTGTTTACTAGAGTAGAAATCCTATAAGTTCCCTAAATAGAATACTACCGAAATTCATTATTTAATACAGCCGGCATTATAATTCCAAAAGTTTGTTCCCTCTTACATTGTTTGAGATCTTAGAAGTTATACGATAATTAAAAAAAATTCAAATGATTCTTGGCTAAAAATTATTAATATTTATAATAAGCAAATTTTTAAATATTTTTATCTGAATTAGCTAGTAATTTGTTAAAAAAAAATATAAAAACAGATAAGAAATTAAAGATAAAAATTAAAACTTTTAATATTTAATTTTTATTTCTTGATTTTTAATTTTTAATTTTTAATTTTTAATTTTTAACTTTTAATTTTTAACTTTTAATTTTTAATTTTTAATTTTTAATTTTTAATTTTTAATTTTTAATTTTTAATTTTTAATTTTTAATTTTTAATTTTTAATTTTTAATTTTTAATTTTTAATTTTAAATTTTTAATTTTTAATTTTTAATTTTTAATTTTTAATTTTTAATTTTTAATTTTTAATTTTTAATTTTTAATTTTTAATTTTTAATTTTTAATTTTTAATTTTTAATTTTTAATTTTTAATTTTTAATTTTTAATTATTAATTTTTAATTTTTAATTTTTAATTTTTAATTTTTAATTTTTAATTTTTTATTTTTAATTTTTAATTTTTAATTTTTAATTTTTAATTTTTAATTTTTAATTTTTAATTTTTAATTTTTAATTTTTAATTTTTAATTTTTAATTTTTAATTTTTAATTTTTAATTTTTAATTTTTAATTTTTAATTTTTAATTTTTAATTTTTAATTTTTAATTTTTAATTTTTAATTTTTAATTTTTAATTTTTAATTTTTAATTTTTAATTTTTAATTTTTAATTTTTAATTTTTAATTTTTAATTTTTAATTTTTAATTTTTAATTTTTAATTTTTAATTTTTAATTTTTAATTTTTAATTTTTAATTTTTAATTTTTAATTTTTAATTTTTAATTTTTAATTTTTAATTTTTAATTTTTAATTTTTAATTTTTAATTTTTAATTTTTAATTTTTAATTTTTAATTTTTAATTTTTAATTTTTAATTTTTAATTTTTAATTTTTAATTTTTAATTTTTAATTTTTAATTTTTAATTTTTAATTTTTAAGTTTTAATTTTTAATTTTTAATTTTTAATTTTTAATTTTTAATTTTTAATTTTTAATTTTTAATTTTTAATTCTTAATTTTTAATTTTTAATATTTAATTTTTAATTTTTAATTTTTAATTTTTAATTTTTAATTTTTAATTTTTAATTTTTAATTTTGTTTTTTGGTCAGTTTCATTATAATTTCTTTTTATAAAAGTAATGATCATGTCTGCTGTAGAAAGAATCGATTACTATTTAATTACTAGAGTAGAAATCCTATAAGTTCACTAAATAGAATACTAACGAAATTCATTATTTAACACAGCCGGCTTTATAATACCAAAAGTTTGATCCCTCTTACAATGTTTTGAGATCTTAGAAGTTATACGATAACTAAAAAAAATTCAAATGATTCTTGGCTAAAAATTATTATTATTTATAATAAGCAAATTTTTAAATATTTTGATCTGAATTAGCTAGTAATTTGTTAAAAAAAAATATAAAAACAGATAAGAAATTAAAGATAAAAATTAAAACTTTTAATATTTAATTTTTATTTCTTGATTTTTAATTTTTAATTTTTAACTTTTAACTTTTAACTTTTAATTTTTAATTTTTAATTTTTAATTTTTAATTTTTAATTTTTAATTTTTTATTTTTAATTTTTAATTTTTAATTTTTAATTTTTAATTTTTAATTTTTAATTTTTAATTTTTAATTTTTAATTTTTAATTTTTAATTTTTAATTTTTAATTTTTAATTTTTAATTTTTAATTTTTAATTTTTAATTTTTAATTTTTAATTTTTAATTTTTAATTTTTAATTTTTAATTTTTAATTTTTAATTTTTAATTTTTAATTTTTAATTTTTAATTTTTAATTTTTAATTTTTAATTTTTAATTTTTAATTTTTAATTTTTAATTTTTAATTTTTAATTTTTAATTTTTAATTTTTAATTTTTAATTTTTAATTTTTAATTTTTAATTTTTAATTTTTAATTTTTAATTTTTAATTTTTAATTTTTAATTTTTAATTTTTAATTTTTAATTTTTAATTTTTAATTTTTAATTTTTAATTTTTAATTTTTAATTTTTAATTTTTAATTTTTAATTTTTAATTTTTAATTTTTAATTTTTAATTTTTAAGTTTTAATTTTTAATTTTTAATTTTTAATTTTTAATTTTTAATTTTTAATTTTTAATTTTTAATTTTTAATTTTTAATTTTTAATTTTTAATTTTTAATTTTTAATTTTTAATTTTTAATTTTTAATTTTTAATTTTTAATTTTTAATTTTTAATTTTTAATTTTTAATTTTTAATTTTTAATTTTTAATTTTTAATTTTTAATTTTTAATTTTTAATTTTTAATTTTTAATTTTTAATTTTTAAGTTTTAATTTTTAATTTTTAATTTTTAATTTTTAATTTTTAATTTTTAATTTTTAATTTTTAATTTTTAATTTTTAATTTTTAATTTTTAATTTTTAATTTTTAATTCTTAATTTTTAATTTTTAATATTTAATTTTTAATTTTTAATTTTTAATTTTTAATTTTTAATTTTGTTTTTTGGTCAGTTTCATTATAATTTCTTTTTATAAAAGTAATGATCATGTCTGCTGTAGAAAGAATCGATTACTATTTAATTACTAGAGTAGAAATCCTATAAGTTCACTAAATAGAATACTAACGAAATTCATTATTTAACACAGCCGGCTTTATAATACCAAAAGTTTGATCCCTCTTACAATGTTTTGAGATCTTAGAAGTTATACGATAACTAAAAAAAATTCAAATGATTCTTGGCTAAAAATTATTATTATTTATAATAAGCAAATTTTTAAATATTTTGATCTGAATTAGCTAGTAATTTGTTAAAAAAAAATATAAAAACAGATAAGAAATTAAAGATAAAAATTAAAACTTTTAATATTTAATTTTTATTTCTTGATTTTTAATTTTTAATTTTTAACTTTTA
Source organism: Cordilura impudica (assembly GCA_963682025.1). NCBI lineage: Eukaryota > Metazoa > Arthropoda > Insecta > Diptera > Scathophagidae > Cordilura > Cordilura impudica. The sequence continues at coordinate 166,819,777 of OY821521.1, read as the reverse complement.
ACTTTTAACTTTTAATTTTTAATTTTTAATTTTTAATTTTTAATTTTTAATTTTTAATTTTTTATTTTTAATTTTTAATTTTTAATTTTTAATTTTTAATTTTTAATTTTTAATTTTTAATTTTTAATTCTTAATTTTTAATTTTTAATTTTTAATTTTTAATTTTTAATTTTTAATTTTTAATTTTTAATTTTTAATTTTTAATTTTTAATTTTTAATTTTTAATTTTTAATTTTTAATTTTTAATTTTTAATTTTTAATTTTTAATTTTTAATTTTTAATTTTTAATTTTTAATTTTTAATTTTTAATTTTTAATTTTTAATTTTTAATTTTTAATTTTTAATTTTTAATTTTCAATTTTTAATTTTTAATTTTTAATTTTTAATTTTTAATTTTTAATTTTTAATTTTTAATTTTTAATTTTTAATTTTTAATTTTTAATTTTTAATTTTTAATTTTTAATTTTTAATTTTTAATTTTTAATTTTTAATTTTTAATTTTTAATTTTTAATTTTTAATTTTTAATTTTTAATTTTTAATTTTTAAGTTTTAATTTTTAATTTTTAATTTTTAATTTTTAATTTTTAATTTTTAATTTTTAATTTTTAATTTTTAATTTTTAATTTTTAATTTTTAATTCTTAATTTTTAATTTTTAATATTTAATTTTTAATTTTTAATTTTTAATTTTTAATTTTTAATTTTGTTTTTTGGTCAGTTTCATTATAATTTCTTTTTATAAAAGTAATGATCATGTCTGCTGTAGAAAGAATCGATTACTATTTAATTACTAGAGTAGAAATCCTATAAGTTCACTAAATAGAATACTAACGAAATTCATTATTTAACACAGCCGGCTTTATAATACCAAAAGTTTGATCCCTCTTACAATGTTTTGAGATCTTAGAAGTTATACGATAACTAAAAAAAATTCAAATGATTCTTGGCTAAAAATTATTATTATTTATAATAAGCAAATTTTTAAATATTTTGATCTGAATTAGCTAGTAATTTGTTAAAAAAAAATATAAAAACAGATAAGAAATTAAAGATAAAAATTAAAACTTTTAATATTTAATTTTTATTTCTTGATTTTTAATTTTTAATTTTTAACTTTTAACTTTTAACTTTTAATTTTTAATTTTTAATTTTTAATTTTTAATTTTTAATTTTTAATTTTTAATTTTTAATTTTTAATTTTTAATTTTTAATTTTTAATTTTTAATTTTTAATTTTTAATTTTTAATTTTTAATTTTTAATTTTTAATTTTTAATTTTTAATTTTTAATTTTTAATTTTTAATTTTTAATTTTTAATTTTTAATTTTTAATTTTTAATTTTTAATTTTTAATTTTTAATTTTTAATTTTTAATTTTTAATTTTTAATTTTTAATTTTTAATTTTTAATTTTTAATTTTTAATTTTTAATTTTTAATTTTTAATTTTTAATTTTTAATTTTTAATTTTTAATTTTTAATTTTTAATTTTTAATTTTTAATTTTTAATTTTTAATTTTTAATTTTTAATTTTTAATTTTTAATTTTTAATTTTTAATTTTTAATTTTTAATTTTTAATTTTTAATTTTTAATTTTTAATTTTTAATTTTTAATTTTTAATTTTTAATTTTTAATTTTTAATTTTTAATTTTTAATTTTTAATTTTTAATTTTTAATTTTTAATTTTTAATTTTTAATTTTTAATTTTTAATTTTTAATTTTTAATTTTTAATTTTTAATTTTGAATTTTGAATTTTTAATTTTTAATTTTTAATTTTTAATTTTTAATTTTTAATTTTTAATTTTTAATTTTTAATTTTTAATTTTTAATTTTTAATTTTTAATTTTTAATTTTTAATTTTTAATTTTTAATTTTTAATTTTTAATTTTTAATTTTTAATTTTTAATTTTTAATTTTTAATTTTTAATTTTTAATTTTTGATTTTTAATTTTTAATTTTTAATTTTTAATTTTTAATTTTTAATTTTTAATTTTTAATTTTTAATTTTTAATTTTTAATTTTTAATTTTTAATTTTTAATTTTTAATTTTTAATTTTTAATTTTTAATTTTTAATTTTTAATTTTTAATTTTTAATTTTAAATTTTTAATTCTTTATTTTTAATTTTTAATTTTAAATTTTTAATTTTTAATTTTTAATTTTTAATTTTTAATATTTAATTTTTAATTTTTAATTTTTAATTTTTAATTTTTAATTTTTAATTTTTAATTTTTAATTTTTAATTTTTAATTTTTAATTTTTAATTTTTAATTTTTAATTTTTAATTTTTAATTTTTAATTTTTAATTTTTAATTTTTAATTTTTAATTTTTAATTTTTAATTTTTAATTTTTAATTTTTAATTTTTAATTTTTAATTTTTAATTTTTAATTTTTAATTTTTAATTTTTAATTTTTAATTTTTAATTTTTAATTTTTAATTTTTAATTTTTAATTTTTAATTTTTAATTTTTAATTTTTAATTTTTAATTTATAATTTTTAATTTTTAGTTTTTAATTTTTAATTTTTAATTTTTAATTTTTAATTTTTAATTTTTAATTTTTAATTTTTAATTTTTAATTTTTAATTTTTAATTTTTAATTTTTAATTTTTAATTTTTAATTTTTAATTTTTATTTTTAATTTTTAATTTTTAATTTTTAATTTTTAATTTCTAATTTTTAATTTTTAATTTTTAATTTTTAATTTTTAATTCTTAATTTTAAATTTTTAATTTTAAATTTTAAATTTTAAATTTTAAATTTTTAATTTTTAATTTTTAATTTTTAATTTTTAATTTTTAATTTTTAATTTTTAATTTTTAATTTTTAATTTTTAATTTTTAATTTTTAATTTTTTATTTTTTATTTTTAATTTTTAATTTTTTATTTTTTATTTTTCATTTTTCATTTTCCATTTTTAATTTTCCATTTTCCATTTTTCATTTTCCATTTTTCAGTTTCCATTCTCCTTTTTGCATTTTTTATTTTCCATTTTTCATTTTCCATTCTCCATTTTTCAGTTTCTATTTTCCATTTTCCATTTTTCATATTCCATCGTCCTTTCTTCATTTTCCATTTTCCATTCTCCATTTTTAATTTTTTTTTCCATTCTTCATTCTCCATTTTTCATTTTTTATTTTTCATTTTACATTTTCCATTTTTAATTTTTCTTTTTTAATTTTCCTTTTTTCATTTTCCATTCTCCATTTTTAACATTTCATTTTTAATTTTCCATTTTTAATTTTTCATTTTCCATCTTTCGTTTTGAATTTTCCATTTTCCGTTTTTCATTTTTAGTTTTTTATTTTTCATTTTTCATGTATCTTTCTCCATTTTTTATTTGCCATTTTCCATTTTTCGTTTTTAATTTTTTCTTTCAAATTGGCGATTTTTTTTATTATAACGTAATGACTATAAAAAAAAAATATGTGGCAATATTACTAACATAGCTCATGGTATTTGTGTTTGTTGGTATGATTACATAATTTTGTTTGTGAATGTTGTTGTACAAATAGTATTTGAACACTAAAATATTACAACAAACACACTGGGATTTATGTTTTTTTTAGAGGTATCTACATATTTTTACTTGTATCTAAGCACAGTGGTGCCCGATTTACTCCATTTTAAATACCTACCTGGTGGGAATAATGGTAAATGATATTATTGCAACCTAACTCAGTTAAATGTTTTTTTTGTGAATGACGTACAGACGGACATCGCTAGATCGACTCGAGCTGTGACATGGATCAAGAATATATATACTGTATGGGGTCAGAAATTAGTTTTTCAATGCGTTACAAACCTATATATACCCTCTGCCACTGAGGTGTGGAGGGTATAAAAATCTTGTCGGTCCTCCCAGAATTTTTAAATTCACTTTCGCACAAATTTCAAGTGCATCGTTACTTTTTTTTAAATATACACTAGACTGGTCGCAAAAAAATTTTTCTTTAATTAATATATATGTGCTGTCTCAAATATGAGGTTTGCTGTAATAAAAACGGTCTCCATTTTTTAGCTCGATCCAACGGTGCCTTCTGGTGTCTAGTGGGGCCCAAAATACCCGAAGTGTTTATATATGGAAAATATTACTTTTTTTTTCAGATTTTACGAAAATTTATTCTACAGTTGTTATATGAATCGATTTCAATATTAAATTGTCTTTCTAAAAACCTTTATAACTACAAAAATCGAATAAAATCTCGCCAAGAAATAGCAAATGCCACAGACCACTTTTGTGCCAAAAAACACTAGGTCATGAAATTTGATGGCACCTTTTTCAACTATGAGAAGTTGACTAAAGCCAAAGCTTTTTTTGGTCTCTATACTTATAAGCACTCAGATGTGAAGTATTGTTTTATTACCACTTTGTTAACATATTGCGCAATGAGACCGAAAATGGGTAATTTTTTTGATCAAGTTTTGAAAACTCATCATATAATATTATTAGTTTGCACATCCTCATATTATATGATTATCGTTTAGGTTTGCTTATTTTGCTAGATGTTTTTGTTGTGTATTTTATGTCAACTATTATTTTTATTAACTTAATTGGTGTCGGTGATTGAACTCTGTTATTCTCTGTCATATTCGCTGAATGTGTTAACGTATATATATATATATATATATATATATATATATATATAAATTGCGATTTTCGAGTTTATTGAGGTCATTATTGGATACACTTATGAAATTTTAACGTTAGCAGTTTGTTGTTCAATTAAAAAGTTTTCAGCATAGTTAGTTTCAAATGAAAATTCAAGTGTTTTCCGAAGAAATATTTATTTTTTTCAAGCGAATTTTTCGGTGTTGTTTATTTATTACACTAATTTAAAATTGATATAATACCTTTTTATAAAGAGTATTTTCCATTTTGTGTTTTTGTTTTACTTTCGATTTAAAATAATTTTCGTATTCATTCTTTTATTCTTTTTTCTTAAATGTTAATTTAAAAACAATTTTATTTCAATTCATATTATATACCTATGAATTTGATTTATGGCGTTTACAACATGTTGCTACAACAGATGCTTGTAAACATTGTGGTTATTATGCTTTTGTTATATAAAACAAAATAATAATAAAAAAACAACAAATCATTTTTATTTTACTGATTTGTAGTTTAAGTTTTGTCAGTAAATAAAACCGATTTGTCAAATATTTTTACCGCTTTGTATGTTGTTTTTTTATTGTTTAAAAATAAATGAAAAATACTTTGTATTCAACTGAAACTGTAATAGTCCGGTTTTTAATGTTTTAATAATATACATAATTCAAATTTTGACAAATAAGTTTTATTAATGTTATAAAGCATTATAAATCACAACAAACTGTATAAATATACATACGAATTATTTTATATTTCGGTTACAAAATATATTCGAATTTCGTTGCTTTAAAATAAATGAAAAGTGCTTTGGATTCATTTATTCCAATATGCATTTGGAGTTAATTTTAACGATGAAATATTTTGAGTGTATAGAAAATAAACACAAAACAAATTTGAGTGGCATTGTTGTGAATTTTTTCCCCGCTTATATGAAAAGGTTAGTATTCGAACTTTATCATAAAACGGACTGAGCACGTCTATATTTGGTAAAGTCACTTGGTTTTTTGACTAAAAAGTGGTACAGGGTATAAATAGTCATACTTAAAGTGCACTATAAAAAAGTCTAAGAAATTTTGGTAAACGTTACAAAAATGTTTCTTAAGGGCAATATTGTTAAGACTTTATTCATGTCTTTATTTAAATTTGAGTTAAGGCTTTATTCGTGTCTTCATTTAAATTTGAGTTAAGGCTTTAAGTATGGCCTTATTAAAAATTCTTTTTGGACTTTGATCTTGGCTTTGTTAAGACTTGATTTCAGACTTAAATCTTGGCCTTATTATAATTTGAATTAAAATTTAATCTTGACTATTATTTTCACTTTATTTATTTTAATCATGTCTCTATTGAGACTTGATTTATGGCCGTAATCGTGGGCTTGATTTTCCACTTAAATCGATAATTTGTTAAGTTTATTACAACTACATAAAACACTTAATTATTAAGACAAGCAGATCCCAGCCCTCGAAATTCGAGTGCAAATTCTAGTAAATTTTATTTTTAAATTTAATAAAGAGCCTAAAGTTATACTAAATAATTTTAGCCAATTCACAATTCAACACTTTTTAAATATCGATTATTGTCGTTATTGGTTTTTGTACAATTATTGGTTTATATCCAAAATTAATTTTCAATTCAACAAAATTATTATTGCGAATGAAGAGATGCTACTCACAAACACATAAGCAAATTTAATAAACACACATACATAGTATTGTATAATTTTATTTATGTGTTGTAGCAACTTTAAATGCATTTTACTCCAAAAAACTGTAAAAATTTAAAAATATGTAAATCTGGTGGACAGCTAAAAAGAAATACCTTTCAAATAAGATACATTTGGTCAAAATCGGGTGAAAACTGTGGAACAAATCTACGGTCACAAGAAATCGCCTTTAATACTTTAAATTTAGCTTCATTTATGCTTGGTTCACAATTTAATATTGGTTTTATATACTCTTGATGTGAGATTTTAATCACGGCTTCATTATTGATTTTATAATTGAATAGTAGATTTATTGCGACTTATTGTTGCAGAGCGTTTTCCATTACATGTTTATAACAAAATCATACATAAACTAGCAACACAATCGGAATAAGCTAAACAAAATTTATACGATCTTATTCGTATTATAGTAGTTATGGGACGAGTGTCTTTACTATGACTTGATGCAAGATTTAATCGTGGCTTTGTTAAGACTTGACCTTTGACTTTAAGATTGGTTTTATTAGATCATGCTAAAAGGCTTTAATCGTGGCATTATTTACACTCAATTTAAGACTAGAAACGTGCTTAGCTTAGAATCCAATCGAGGATTTATTTAGACTTTGATCATGTCGTTATCAAAACTTGGGTTCAGACTTTAATAATGGCTTTGTTTAAACTTTAAGACTTGATATAAGTTTATAGTAGTGGAGTTATTCACACTTAATTTTACACTTAAGACTTGAATCGTGGCTACATTTGAATATGGACTTATTAAAATATAATTTTGCATTTGAATTTGTTTTTTATTAAGACTTGATTCAGACATTCATCGTGCGTTATTAAGTCTTTGTTTTAGGCTTTATTTAGAATTGATTTAAGAATTTAAGTGTGGCTCTATTTAAGCATTAAAAATGACTTTATGAAGTCTCTTTATAAGACTTTAATAGTGGTTTTTCTTTATAATTGATTTACTTCTTGAAACGTATCTTAACTTAGTCTTAAAGAGTGGATTTATTAGGATTATTTAAAACTTTAATCGAAGATTTGTTTAAATTTTAAGAGTGGCTTTATTAAGATTTGACTTAAGACTTTAATCGTGTCTTTTGTTAGACTTGATGTGTACTTAAAGAGTGGATTTCAAATGTCTAAAAATGATTAAAAAAAAACAAACATTGGAGATATCCCACGCATATGCTCCATCATGAAACTTGCTACGAAAAAATAACAGAATTTATAGCAAGACTTAACAGTAATTATTTTAACAAAATTGCATGTTCTTCTTATCCATTGATTAGAGAATGTAGACAATTAACTTTAAACTAGCAGATCTCAGCGCTCGAAATTCGAGTGCAATTTCTAGGCAGCTTTATTTTTCAACTTAGCCAATTCACAAACCAATACTTTTATGGTTTATTATTATTGTGAATGAAGATAACAAACTCATTAACAAATTTAATGAAACACACATAGCATATGTATAATTTTATGTATGTGTTAGCAGCAATTTAAAAACTTTAAATGCTGGGCTGGGCGATGATGATCGTCCACGCAACTCTTTTATATATATAGATGTCCTGTGGCTCCTAAAAGGAACAAAGGGCCACCACGAATTCTCTCCAATCGGTCCTTCTCGATGCAAGGCTTTTTATTTCACTCTAGCTTGAGCCGCTTTGAGTAATTTCAGCTTCAAGTTGCCGTCTCCAGGTGTGCGACGGTCGCCCAACTCTTTGTGTGTTTCCATGCGGGTTCCAATCTATAGCAGCCTTTGCCATGTCGCCAGGTGGTCTGCGGAGCGTGTGACCAATCCAGCGCCATTTACGATTTAGAATCTCAATGTGGATGGGGCGTTGATGTGTTTGCTTCCATAATTCGATATTGGGAGTCATCTTAGGTCAAAAGAGTTTTAAGATTCATCGCAGACAGCGATTGATGAATACCTGCATCATATTAATATCGCGCAATATCGTGTTCCAGGATCGCAGGCGTAAAGGAATTATATATGCTGATCTTAGTTCGTTTCGAGATAGCAATAGACTTCCATACATGTCGTAAGATACCAAACGACTGGTTAACTTTTGAGATTCGGAAGAATGTATCATCACTGCAGCCACCTGTTTTTGTTAGTAAGCTACCCAGGTAACAGAATGTGTTAACTTCTTCCAGCTCAACATTCTGTATTCGAAATTTTGTGTTGTTAAGAGTGTTGCAGCGCATAATCTTACTTTTCTTAGCTGACGCGTGTCGATAACTGTGCGATAAGAGGCATATATCTCCAGGTGTTGGTTGATTCTCCATCTTATACCTCTATTTTCTGCTGTAGCCTTACGTACAATGATGTCAAGTACGATGTTAAATAGAAGAGGAGATAGTATACATCCTTGTCGAACATCATTTAACACATTAAAACTGTTTCTCAGTGCGTTATCGTGGACAACTCGACATTTCACATTCTCATACAAGGCTTGGATTAGCCTAATAATTGCTTGTGGCACACCTTTGCTGGCAAGTGCGTTCAATATTGCGTGGTGGCTCAGGGTATTGCACGCCTTTTCGAAATCTATAAATATCTTGTAGAGGGGAGAAGACTGTTGATGTGGTCGACGCAAGATTTGTGTGGGCGGAGCCAGCCTGTTCTTGTCTGAGATCTGGGAGTACAGCATCAGCTACCCTTTTGTTTATAATGTGCGCAATTACCTTGTTGACTGCGCTAAGAGCCGTGATGCCCCGCCAGTTACTGCATTCGGTAAGGTCGCCCTTTTTAGGGATATTCCTTTAGATGTGAGTCGAGATCACAAGTGCGCCAAAATTTCTCGATATGAGATCGAAGTAACTGCGCTGTTGTTCGAGAACCAGCTTTTAACATTTCTGGGACAATGTTATCAACTCCAGGTGCTTTATTAGTCTCTAAGGCAGACTATGGGGCATTCTACGGAAATGTCTTGTCTCACTCTGTGGGTAGTGCAGTAGCATACTCTTACGGGATTAATTGTTGAATTGGATAGCATGCTAGAGTAATGCTGTCTCCATACTTCCAGTTGCTCACCTTTGGAAGTGCATAACACTCCGACGCTGTTCTTCAATTGTTTGGAGTTCAAAAAGTTTTTACCTCTAAGCTTTTTTGTGATAGCTTATAGATCTCTGGACCTACGTTCTTCAGATGCTTTTTGCGCATCACTAGCAAATTTTACATGTCACCTTCTCTTGTCATTCTTAGCGCTCCGCTTCACTAACTTATCGTGATGTATATAGGCTTATTTCCCTTAATATCTCTTCTTTCCAGAATTAGCTTCCACGTGTCATCAGACATCCACTGAGTTCTTTTTGGTGTATGAAGCCTATTTGTCCTTTGACAGCATCATTAAAATTATTGTTGGCGTTTTGCCATTCTGCTGGGTGTCCACTTTGCATTGTTAAACCTCTTTGCAGGTCTTCTACGCAGCTGTGAAGGATTTGATGGTTTTCAACTTTTCCACATCACATTTGCGTTTGAGGGATTCGGGTTTGCGAATAGCCGCAACTTTTAACCGCACAATACCAACTACAAGATGGTGGTCTGTAGAAGAGTCTACACCGCGCTTGGATCGGACGTCAAGAAGACTTCTGATACCCAAGTAATTTTATGACCGGTTTTATGGGGGAATATGCTTCCTCCGATCACAAGATTGTTGTTGATGCACATTTCCGCAAAAGTTCTACGTTTTCCGTCATTCTACCAATGCCGTGACGTCCCAATGTAGTTTTTCTGCCTGTGTTCGCTGTGCCTAATTGCGCGTTGAAGTCTCGCATAAGTAAAATTATGCCACCGCACTGTATTGAAGACAAAACTCTATGCAGGTGGCTGTAGAACGTTTCCTTCTCCAAACTTTCAGATGTTTCTGTTTCTAGGTTTCTAGCCCTAGTGCGGAACCTTGCTGTGATTATTCTATCACCACAAGGTTTCCAGTTTATCAGAGCGTTTCGGGCTTCCCTGGATAACAATATACCAACTCCACTAGATCTAGGTTGGTCAGCTGGTTTGCCGGAATGTAATAATGCAAGGTTTAGCATACTCTTACGGGATTAATTGTTGAATTGGATAGCATGCTAGAGTAATGCTGTCTCCATACTTCCAGTTGCTCACCTTTGGAAGTGCATAACACTCCGACGCTGTTCTTCAATTGTTTGGAGTTCAAAAAGTTTTTACCTCTAAGCTTTTTTGTGATAGCTTATAGATCTCTGGACCTACGTTCTTCAGATGCTTTTTGCGCATCACTAGCAAATTTTACATGTCACCTTCTCTTGTCATTCTTAGCGCTCCGCTTCACTAACTTATCGTGATGTATATAGGCTTATTTCCCTTAATATCTCTTCTTTCCAGAATTAGCTTCCACGTGTCATCAGACATCCACTGAGTTCTTTTTGGTGTATGAAGCCTATTTGTCCTTTGACAGCATCATTAAAATTATTGTTGGCGTTTTGCCATTCTGCTGGGTGTCCACTTTGCATTGTTAAACCTCTTTGCAGGTCTTCTACGCAGCTGTGAAGGATTTGATGGTTTTCAACTTTTCCACATCACATTTGCGTTTGAGGGATTCGGGTTTGCGAATAGCCGCAACTTTTAACCGCACAATACCAACTACAAGATGGTGGTCTGTAGAAGAGTCTACACCGCGCTTGGATCGGACGTCAAGAAGACTTCTGATACCCAAGTAATTTTATGACCGGTTTTATGGGGGAATATGCTTCCTCCGATCACAAGATTGTTGTTGATGCACATTTCCGCAAAAGTTCTACGTTTTCCGTCATTCTACCAATGCCGTGACGTCCCAATGTAGTTTTTCTGCCTGTGTTCGCTGTGCCTAATTGCGCGATGAAGTCTCGCATAAGTAAAATTATGCCACCGCACTGTATTGAAGACAAAACTCTATGCAGGTGGCTGTAGAACGTTTCCTTCTCCAAACTTTCAGATGTTTCTGTTTCTAGGTTTCTAGCCCTAGTGCGGAACCTTGCTGTGATTATTCTATCACCACAAGGTTTCCAGTTTATCAGAGCGTTTCGGGCTTCCCTGGATAACAATATACCAACTCCACTAGATCTAGGTTGGTCAGCTGGTTTGCCGGAATGTAATAATGCAAGGTTTTCGGAACCATTGAATTCTCCTGCTGCTGGCCATCTTGCTTCGCACAAACCTAAAAGTAGCAAGTTATAGTTGACCTTAAAGAGCGACATTTATTAGAAAAGATTTTAGAGTTGAATCGTGGCTTCAATAACACTTTAATCGTGGCTTTATTTCAATTTAATTTTTCATTCAAATTTGATATTTATTAAAACTTGGGTTTCGACTTCGATCATTGCTTTATTAGAGTTTACTTTGAGTTTAGACTTTGTCGCGTCATTATAAAGACTGTATTTTAAACTTTATTCCTGGCTGTAGAAAGATGACTTTATGTTAAACTTCGTCATAACTTAGAAAATATTCCAAGCTGTTTTTATATAAATCCTATGCAGGACAATTTCATAATTTCCCAGAACAAATTATGAAATAATGAAATCCTCAAATACTTTGTTTTTACAATACCTTAGAAAAAAATATAATAAATTTTCGATACTACTCCATCTGGCACTGCCTTAAATTTTTTCCATATTTCTCTTACATTACAAAAATATATCTTTTCTTTTAATAGAAATCATTTTCATGATCTCGAAAATTAATTGTAACTAGCAGATTCCAGCCCTCGAAATTCGAGCGCAAATTCTAGGAAATTTTATTTTTTCATTAAATAAAGACCCTAAAAGTATGCTAATCAATTATAGCCAATTCACAAATCAACACAAAAAACAGACTCATTTTTATTAACAAATTTAATAAACACACACATAGCATTGTATAATTTTATGTATGTGTTAGTAGCGACTTTAAATGCAATTTACTCAAAATAAAGGAAAAAATTTAAAAATCTGTAACTCTACAAAACGCCTAAAAAGAATTACCTTTCAAATAATATACGTTTGTTCAAAATCGGGATAAAACGGTAGAACAAAACGTCAGTCACAAGAAATCGCTTATTATAGATTTTGCTAATAATTTAGTAATAACGCTTTTTATTGAAATCACCAAAACCAGTTGGTCACGTTAGATATTACGAAGAAAAAATTATAAATGTAGGGGCCTTTTGTGGCTTTGTTTAAAAAGATTTCATTATCACGAAATTTTACATGAAATTTTAGTGTTATTTCTATTATTTAAACATGTCTTTATGGATTTTTATTTCTGTAACTTTTTAATTTATCACCAATAAAACAGAGTCTTCGTAAAACTGCACTCATAAATATTCAGTGCAATGTAATGTTGGCCAGCAACTTTCCCTTTTTCAATTATCATCTACTTATTTATGGTAAATTTATAAAATTCACTACAAGTCAAAAATAGTTTGAATGTCCAAACCCTTTTTTTAAGTAGTTAGTCATTACTAATTATTAACACTTAGAGAAAATAGTAAATCACACCTTCTCTGTCTGCAAGAGTCTGCATAAATTGTTATGATGTTCACATAAACTACGATTATTTTGTAGAATTTATAAAATGTTATACAAATATTTGTTTTAACAATGTGTTAATAATATCACAAACATTATTAAAAATTGGTTATAACCAAAACAGTTAAGAAGTAAAAGCGACTAAGTTAATTTAAAATTATAAAGTTTAGATAAGAACATATATCTTATTTCTAAATTTAAATCAATGATAACAAAACCTTTCACTTAAAAAAAAAACACTTTTAAAATATAAAAGCCAAAAATTTTCTCTAAACTTTTAACATGATTAAGTTAACAGATATGAGAACTATTCTGTAAAAAAGAAACCGAACCTAAAAAATTTTTTGGAGAAAATAAATTTTCACGTTTAAAAAATCTCTAATGCTGTGAAATTTTTCAAAAGAAGAATTGTAAAATTTTTTTATAGCTTATTTTTAAGATACCGACTTAGTCTGTTTTGCATTTATCGCTATTAAAACAAAGTTGATATTTACTTCAAATTTCGATGGCAAATTAGCTACACTTTTTATGATTTTTTCTAAAGAATAAATAAAAACAAAAATAATATAAAAAATAGATTAGAATTTTGGGTGAAATTTCTATTTAAACAAATAAGAGATAATAGAAGATAATATTATTTAAATAAAAAAAAACATATAAATATCACAACTATAAAAGATTTTGGATATTTAGTTAACGGAGTTAGTAGAAATTTGACCAACTTGGTTAAAACTTGAAGAAAAAAATTTAATAAAATGTCAAGGATTGCAACGACAATATTGTTAGTTATTGCCTTCAGTTTAATCGATTTTGGTAATACGGTATACGTACCTGCACAAGAGTGGAGTGACTATAAGGTAAGCTGTTGTTAGTAATTAAGAGAATTCAGTCAAATGTTTAGAAGGGAAGTGCATGAGTGATTTACAACTTGTTACAAGAACACATTTGAAAAGAGAATTTACCCACCTCTATTTCCGTAAAGTGCTTTTTATGGAACATGTAATCAAAAGAGAGTCAAAAATTTCTTTGGAACATTCATTGTTTTTTTTTGCATTTGTTTGCATTGTTGTTTATTGAAACGTGTATTATAAATAGTAGCCATATTAGCGACCGTTTTGCTGTATACTTTTATAAGTAAAAACGTAAATAATGTAGAGCCACATAATATGGATTCTTTGTAATTCCAGTGATTAAGGCAATCAATCTCCATTTGTATTTATAAGGTCCCTTTTCATTAGGATCTAAAGCTGTTTTATCTATAATATTAATAGACAAGGCGATTTCTTGTGGCATATTCTACACCTTCAATTATCAACCGATTTTGACAAAAAAAATATACCATTCGAAAGGTGTTTCTTTGCAGATGTTTAACATATTTACAGATATGCACCATCTGGTACATTTTTATTAGTAAAATTCATTTAAAATTGCTACTAACGCATACATTAAAAAAATGCTGTGTGTGTGTTTATTAAATTTGTGTTCAATTGAATGAAAAAATATAATTTTCTAAGATTTGCACTCGAATTTCGAGGGCTGGGCTTTGCACTCGAATTTCGACCTTTTTTTTGTATTATTAAATGAATATTCAGAACTTATGTTTGTGATGGGCTTCCAAGGTCATTTCAAGATTTAAATGAAAGATTATTATTTAATTTTTTCTCCTACGGATTTTCCAACTTCTTCAGGGATATTTTTTTTTATTAAATATGTTATCTCTCATTAAATTTCACATATCATCTTTTCTATAAACATTAGTTTTCACAACATAAATTATTAAAAATATTAATGTAAAAATAAATAAAAAATTTTTTAAGTGTCACAAACTAAGTAATGTTTGGTATTTATAAAAAAAATTTTTTTGAAGGCTATTTTCAATATTAGGGCGTTCTACGAAAACGTTTTTATGAACTTTGCAACTCTTAAATGGAATATAAATTCTTATGGCCTAAATGATTTTTGAGAATTTTTTCAAATTTTTTGGAGGTCATAATCGGATATAGAAAATAAGAAAAACCAAGTTTGAGTGTCATTGTTATTAATTTGGGCCTTGACGGTATGAAAAAGTTCATATCGGATTCTATTTTTCTATGGGGACTAGATCAAAAAATGGACCATATTCAGTAAAGTCACTTATTTCTTTCCAAAAACATATATTAACCAACTTTGAGAAAGATCTATGCAATATTTTTGATTTTTGATAGATTTGAGTGGATATGGGGAAGCAGTTTTATATGGGAACTATAAAGTGGGCGAAGAGGGATTGTTTTTGTACTACTTATTTATGTGTGTTAGTAACGAACCAAATTTGACCGATATCTATGTGATAATTTGGATCTTACGGTAATTTAAGTCGATCTCATAGGGGTTATTTGTAAGGAGGCTAAAGCCGATGGCACAATGAATACGTTGTATCCGCTAAGTCGACTTATCAAACGTACTGGCCGTATTGCAAGGCACATAAAGTACGTCGTCGCCGTACGGCTAGAAATGAAATCAGCTGTTAATGTTGACATTTTTTATACAAATTAGAATTGAATTTGAAAGTTTGGATTTGTTTTGAAATAAAAATGGAAATAGAAGACACCATTAAAATAGTGTTAAGCATTATATTTTTAAATGAAGCGCGAAAATATCTGGAGATAATGGCGACTGATAATATAACAATTTTTTTTATTATTAGTGATTTACTATTATTTGCCTTTTTATGCAGGTCGAAGGTCGTGCCATCGAAAATGCTTTTGGAATTCTAACAGCACGATGGAGAATACTTCTATCTCCACTGAACCCCAAAAATGCAGAAAAAATTGTCAAAGCCACAGTCGTTTTGCATAATTTCATAAACAGGCATGACAATACATACTGCCCACAAAACTACGTGGACCAATATAATGGAGACAGTATGATTGCAGGAATATGGGGCTTAACCATCAGGACATCTAATAATGCACCTGTCCATGCTTTAAGCTCGAGAAATATCTTAATGTTTATATTTGAGAAATTCAGCTATAAATAAAATCTGATAAAAATAAAATGGTTAAAAAGTTTACAGTGCAGCAGTGAAAAAAGCACATGGACTTGACAGTATAGGTTCGATTCTACTATTAAAGTGTAGTAAAACCCTATACTCGGTTTGGCTAATTTGGTGACCAATTTTAACAGGTAATTCCGACTTACTCATAGCACTTAACTATGTTTAGGAATTATGTAGCAAAGAAACCAATGAATAAACGTTTTAAACATTTAATGCGAAAAGAAGCCGTTTTCGCTGCACTTTTTTGGTTATATGCGAAAAAAATAATTTTTTGAAAGAAATATATGAAAAAATTACTTTTTTTTTCCAGTAAAAAGGGATTTTTTTCGTATAAAGTGTTAATAAGTATAACAATTAATATATATATATAAATTGTATTATTATTTTTTAAAAATGTTAAGGCAATTAATTACATTTATTCAACGGATTCTTATCTACATTATTGCCAAACATAGTTAAGCTCTATGAGCGAGTATGAATTACCTGTTGTACAAAAACTGAAGTCACCTTTTTTGCATAGTGTATTTTATAACTATGCTTATTAAATTATAAGTTTTGTTGAATAGGCACGGATGCTCATGCACCGCACAAATTAAACGTTCTTCCATCTAATATATAAAAAAAATTTCATTACAAAGTTAAACTTTTGATTTTTATCTATATTTTATTACAATATATATTTACTTACCATTCTGCCGTTAAGCTGCTGCACTTTATAATAACAAATATCAGCTGTCAAACGTACAATGTATACGTCGAAAGTTGAAAACATTTTAACTTCGACGTACGAACGCATTCGCCGTATGCGCCGTATTCGCCGTAACGTGTTCATTCTGCCATCAGACATTGCGCATGCATATAAACAACTTTTCTATCAGTCGAAAAATTCGACTTATCGGACGCAACGAATTCATTGTGCCATCGGCTTAAGTCTTAACAAGGATCAATTGCACCAATTTGTTTGAGGTCATCATATGGCTGACAATAATTTTTATACAGACGTACAGACGGACATACAGACAGCCAGATGAAGTACTAACCTTAACAGAAGATTATGCCCGCAATTACTTTTAAACGTACACAATTTATTTTTCAAAAAAATTGTTTTCCAAAGAGCCTAGAAAACGCAAAATCTGGCACTGTTACGAAAAGGAGATAAGCCCTTAAACGAAGACAGTTCATATAAGCCACTAAGTATGCTAAATATATTTGAGAGGTTTTTGCTACGCAGACAACAAGACGAGATTGAAAGGCTAGGAGGACTTTCTTCTAGACAATATGGCTTAGAATTTGTGGACATTGCAACAACCGCTAAGAACACTACGGTTTCTATGCCATTATCACCTTAGACGTAAAAAATATTTTAATTCCACTAAAATGGAAGGAAGTACTGGATGCTCTTCTGGAAAAAGGGATAGACGCTTCCCTCTACAATATAATGGTAGATTATTTATGCAGACAAATCCTAACGTATCAAACTGATGTCAGAATGAAGGAATATATTATTTCGGGGATCAGTTCTAGGACTCTTTTTGTAAGTTTACAAAACGGTTCTAACATAATCGGTTATGCTGCCGATATTGCTTTGGTGGTGTCACACACTCTATCGGAGATGATAAAGATCTTGGCGAACGATAGTCTCAGCCGGAAGCAATATTGATCGCAGATCGCAGAGTTTTTGATAAGCCAAAACTGAAAATAAGGAATAATAGAGTAAATTTCATTGAAGTTTACGATACCTGGATATACAATGAGATGAAAAACTGAAATTTAAAAAGCACGTGGATATAGTACGTGATAAGGCGCTGAGAACTGCATGTACATTAGCTAAGATAATGCTCAATATAAGAGAACCGAGGGAATCCACTTGAAGACTTATAAGTAGTGTTATACATTCGCAAAAACTGTATGCTGGTCCAACTTTCGTAATGGCAACACACCTAAGCAACCGTTGAAACATAAACGAATAAGTGCTTTAAGACTGATATCAGCATATCGCACAAGTCACAAATGGTTCCAGAAGATACTCCAGCGCGTAATAATGATAGAAGAGAAGCAGTGCGTATTAATGATAGAAGAGAAGCACGACAATTCCACAATGAGCGTGTGCAATTGGAGCAAGATATAGGGAGTCAGGTGAGAAAGGAGAATATTCTAGAGGTTTTATTAAGACCGAGGAAAATTAGAGCAGGTTGACTGACTACATTAAAGTTCTGCATGACATATTGTGGGCAGAGGAGTTTAAACGAAATGAAACAAGGGAAGCAACTGTGGCGATTAGCTAAAGCTGTCCTGCCCTGCGACGTAATACCTTAACAGGCAGTCCTGCAGGGTAAAAGGAAGAAGAGGGGAGTGGTTTTAGCCGATAAGAATCCGACATACCTCAATTTGGATTGCTTGGGAATCTTATGCAAGATTTCCACCTCCCGGGCACACAAAAAAAAGAGAAGCACGACAAACGTTATTGACACACTGGCAAGAACGCTGGGAAAGAGACGATAAAGGTAGATGGGCCTATAGGCTATTACCAAACATTACTAAATGGGTGGATAGAAGACACGGTAACATGAACTACTATCTGACACAGCTAATGACAGAACATGGTTGCCTAAATAACTACCGAAAATGCTTTAAAAAAAAAGGAAGTAGGCAACTGCGAAGCATGCAGAGCAGAAGAAGATAATGCAGGACATATTATTTTTAATTGCGAAAAATGGCATGCTCTTCGTGGATGAATTGTTGAAATCAAATGCAATTTGGAAGTGGTATGACACATTTGTTTGTCGTATCATGAAGGATAGATTTTACAGAACACCGAACCCTTAATTGTATTGTTATATAGCCATCCGTCCTGATGAAATCCTAAGGCGGTTCGAGGGTAGAAAGGAGAAGATATCGTAAGGCCACTTGATGATAGCACGCTATTACTACGTCCATCAAAAAAAAAAAATAAATAAAGACAGACAGACGGACTGACAGACAGACAGACAGACAGAAGGACAATAAGACGACAGACAGAAGGGCGCACAGACGGATGGACGTACATCGATAAAGCGACTCAAATAATAAAAGGTGGGCAGATCAAATATTTATGCCAGTTAGAAACATAGATATTAGGGTATAAAAAGAAATTAAATTATAAAACAAAATATTTTTTTCTGAAAGGTACTAGCCTACTAAAGAAAATAATCTATGGTAAAGATTATTAGTACCAAAATTGGCTTGCGAAGGCTTATTTCTCGCATTTAAGTTGAGAAATACTTAATTTGTGCTTTCCCCTTAAACTAACAATTTTTAATTTTAGCAGACTGGCACTCTTCGAAAGTGATTTATTTAATTTTTTTTTTTAAATAAAGCGCAAGAGAAACAAGTAAGAAAAGTATAGTCGGTCTAGACCGACTATACGATACCCTATACCATACGTTTAGAGACCCTATTTCTCAGGCCAACTAACTGCATATAAAAAAAAAGCAGAAACCAAATTTGAGTGGCATTATTAATAATTTTTTTGGCTGCAGATATGAAAAAGTTCATATAGGATGCTATATCTATATGGGGACTAGGCCCAAAAATGGACCGATCCTGAACATGTTTGGTAAGGTCTCTTGTATTTTGCAAAAATATATACAAACCAAATTTGAGAAGAATCAGTGCAATATTTTTGTTTTTTGATAGATTTAAGTGAAGATCGCGAAGCAACTCTATATGGGGCCTATGACTAAGAGTTGTCCCACAGGGATCATTTTTGGACTACTGATTAATGGATGTAATAAACACATACAAACCCAATTTGATAATTTGGATCTTATGGCAATTTAAGTCGATTTCATAGGGGTCATGGCCGATAACATCTTATATACCAAATTTCATCAAAATATTTTCATATTTGCGACCTGCAGTTTGATTACAAGCTTTACATGGACACACAGACGGACGGACGGACGGACGGACGGACATCGTTAAATCGAATCAGATAATGATTCTGATTCAATCGGTATAATTAAAGATGGGTCTAGGTCAAATATTTTTGGTAGTTACAAGCAGCAGCACAAAGTCATTATACCCAAACCACATAGTGGTATAGGGTATAAAAATTAAAAAAAATATGATTCATAACCTTATTACACCCTCCACATCACTGCTCAGTGGGTATATATCAGTTTGTCAATCCGGAGATCCTATAAACTATATATATTCTTGATCCTTATAAAAGGAGAAGTCGATCTGGCGATGTTCGACTGTCTGTCTGTTGAAAACATTCTCTTCTGTCTGCAATATATCGAGTGGATCGCACTACTTAGGCCTAAAATATTTGGCTTAGGTGAGGAAAATTTCATGTAAAAAACTAAAAATAATAAAAAAGTTTATACGTAAAAAAAAGTTTTCTATTCTATTAATTTTTTTCTGATTGAGTTATAAATTATTAAGGCTAAAGATCAAATAAAATTGTTATAATAAATATAAATAATAAGACAAAAATTGTCTTAATCATCCTAAATTTTTCCAAGAAAACATTAAGATCATGTATCCTAAATTACTTAAGACTGTTTTAAGATGTTTGTCCTTTTATTAACTTTGTTTTTTTTTTCAAGATATCGATAAATGTGACGATTTTTTTTACACTACAAAAACTTTTCATTTTAGAAGGAAAAATCGTCATTTAGCAAAATTTTTGTAAAAAAATTTCAATATAATATCAAATTACTGAATTTGGCAGCTATGACTATTTAATTTTTTAACGAAAATATGTAAACTCCTTCGCAAAGTTTCCACATTGCTCAGGTATTGCTAAAAGCTCTCTTGCAACATATATGAAACTACAGAAATGTCTCAGAGATTTTTCTGCAACATTTAATATTTATTTTTTTTTGCATATGTTTAATTGTTTGTAGATTTCGTGAAACATGTACTATAAACATTAGTCATGATACAGACCATTTTCCTATACATATTTATTCATAATGAAAAGTTAGCTGCTGCTTACATGTCGCGCTCAACGAGGTTCTTACTAGTCAACCGATTAGCCTTAGTTTTTAGTTAGCACATAGTTTATTCATAATCAATTTTTTGTTGTCATTTAATAGCTTTAAAAACAACTCTGAAATTTGTAATGCCACCATATTTTTTGCATTAATGCCACCTGATATAGTGAAAATCAACTCTGTTTACATTTCAATTTGTGTGATTTCACTCATTCATTTTTTTAAATTAATATTTACAAGTGTTAAGTTTACGACAAAATTATTTTAATTTGAAAATTATGTAAAAAAATGTTTAAAAGATCCGCAAAGGAAAAAATATTTATTTGCACTTTATATATTTTGCTTAGTTTGACACACATCAGCTGTTTTAACATACTTAGTCAGTGTTTGAAAGATTGTTGATCTGAGTTTAGCAAACGCAGCAGCAAGTGCATTATAAATAATACTCATGCTAGATACTGCATAACTTTTCATTATGAATACGGCCGCTAGTAATTAACGATTTTTTTATGTCACTTTTTTAAAATCAAACAGAAAGCGTCATCTATGTATCACTTATAGAACGAACAACTGCAGGGACTCTGGTTATACTTGTGGGGTTGTTAAATTATGAATGTGTTATACGTTTATATTGTGAAATTTTTGTCGTTTTACAGCAAAGGGTTGTTGAATTAGCTGAAACAATTTTACACCATAATTTTTTCACTAATACAATCATAAGTCACACCGATTTGTCTTACGGTGTTTTTGTGATTGTATTGTGAAATAAAAATTTACCCCCCTGCGCGTATAGATGTTTACACATCAAAAATAAAAACAAGAAAAGATGATGATTTACCAATTTCAATGAGTGACAATGAGTGAATTTAGATTGAACGCAAGAAAACCACTCATATATGTACATTACGGTGGCCCTTAATAAAAAAGTGTTCAAAATCTCGGTCTCACCCTCTAGAAATATGCGAATAGCAAAAAAACTGAGAAATACAAAGTTTAGTATCAATCAAAAAAAAAAAAAAATTAGAGGTGCCTCAACGCGACTGAAAATTTCAAGTGTGTTTATATGGGGAAAATATGACTTTCTTCAGGTTTTACGAAAATTTCGTTCTATAGTTTAATTTTTTCGACAAGTTGTTATATGAATCGATATCAATACAAAATTATATTTTCAAAAAGCTATATAACTTAAAAATCGAATAAAAACTCGCCAAGAAATAACAAATGCCCCAGACCACTTTTGTGCCAAAAAACTCTAGGTCATGAAATGTGATGAACATTTTTTCAACTTTAACAAATTGATTAAAGCCATAATTTTTTTGTGATCTCTATATCTATAAGAACTCAGATATAAAGTATTGTTTTATTACCACGTTGTTAACCTCTTGCGAAATGAGACCAAAAATGGAAAATTTTGTTGATAAAATTTTGAACCCATTTTATTTCCCAACCCATAATAAGGGCTTCGTCTAGTTTACTAGAACAATTAATGTTTTTAAATATGTCAAATTCAAAGTTTAGCCTCGGCAAGGAATGGGTTAACGTTGTTCGATTTATTCTAAATTTTTAGCATGGAGGTTTTGCACATTTGGTTATTATATTTTATGCATCACATCTAAAACTTCAACAGCACTTACAAAATATTTGATTTATTTTTAATAAATTGTCTTTTATGAGCTTGGGGTCATATGTCACTCCAATTCCAAAAGGGTTAATGGGGTCATATTATTTTTTTCGGAAACCCTAGGCTATTAAGATAAAATATAACATTTAAGAGTAGAAAATTGATAAATTGTTGACATAAAGCATTTAGAGAGAGTACATGTTCTGAATTTTTCACAAAAAACTAACTTATCTCGAATTCCGCAAAAAAAAAATTTTTTTGTAAAAAAAATTCTGCCAGAGGAATTTACTTAAAAATTCATATACTTAATCTCTAACATATATTTAACTCTTTGAGCGACAATATTTTCACAAATTTTTTACCCCCTAGAGTGGCACAGAAAATAAATTTTTGTTTTTTGTTTTTTATATTTGTAATTCATTCAAAACACTTCCAAACTTAAGAAAAACAAAAAAAAAATTTTCTTCATAAATAATTACAAAATAAAACAGTAAATATAGGTGGTACAGTTTATAGACCACCGCCACTTCTACCTACTTTGTGGTAATCTTGGAAACATGTTTTATTTTTTGCCAAACAAAGTGGTACATTACATGTTCCGCAGATCCAGTCTGTTCTTATCTGTTTTTTTGAGGTGCTGCATAAAGCACACCGTCTCCTTGTGCTACGTTGGGGCTGATGTCCAGCGTGAGTTATTCTTATTTGCTCTGATACATAAGGTTTCGATTTTTTTATCGCGGTGACAGCTATTGCTGTGAAAGAACTGCTCTGCCGTTTAATATTGCTTTCAACAATGGTTTCCGCTAGCAGGCCCTCAATAATTCCTAAGCGAAAGTTCTTATGATTGAGTGGTGGTTGATCTGCCAGCTTGTATAAAACATATGCATTGACAATACACACGTCCAAGAAATAAAAGAAAATGCGGTGCCACCACTTTTGACTCTTTCGGTCACATTTATAACTTGCCAATAATTGATCAAATCTATCCACAAAATTCATGTTTTTATTATAATCCTGTACCATTTCGGGTATATTTTCCGGAATATTTTTCAAATCTCCTGTTTTATCTCTCCTTTGCAATACAACCGTTTGTTCTGGGTCATGATGATTTGAAATTATATGAACACATCTTTTATTTTTCCATTTGATAGCTGATACATTTTCTGTGGTGTACCAATCATACTCACCACGTTTCAGTGCCATATCTGGCTTAAAGTTGGGCAAAAACTTCCTACTCGTATTAACTGTGCCACAGGCATATATTTGCTTTGCTTTCAAGTCCAACATTAGTGGTATACTTGTAAACAAGTTGTCAAAATAGCACATATGATTTTTACCGACAAGATCCGCAGTCAGATTTTTTACAACTTTTTCTCCAAGATTTTTTGTGACTCCGCCATCTGTTTTGCCAGTATATATGTCAAATTTATGGCAATAACCATTTTTGTCGGCTAAAACCCAAACTTTATAGCCTCCTTTTATGGGTTTTTTAGGCATATATTGGCGTCAAGGAACTGCGTCCTTTGAATTTAATCATCGACTTAACTACGGCTGTCTCCACAGAAGAATGCAAACATATTGTAAAAGTTTCTGCTAGTGAATTCAAAACAGGACGCACTTTATAAAGTTTGTCATGGGAGCTACTAGATCTCGGTGGTATTACGGAGTTGTCGCTAATATGAAATTAGACAAAAGAAATTCAAAACGTTTCAAACTTATAATACGAATTATATAGCTATCTTGTAGAAGCATATTACTTGACCAGTAATCCTTATAACTTTGGTATTCTTTTATCTCCATCAGCAAATTAATTGCCAAAAATGAACGCATTTCGTTGACATTTGTTGTGATATATTTATTTCCATTTGCAATGCTTCGTTGTTGGCAATATAAATTCGTTTGGAAAACCAAGTGATCTATAAGATCGTCCGTAAACAATAATTTAAAGATGTTATATGGAGTTTTTGCTGAAACCTCCTCCTCCTGAAGTCAAACCGTGTTCGCTTAAAAAGTCCGAACATGGAGAAGGTTTTTCTATTTTCGCAAACTTGGGGTGATTTATTTCATCAGCTGTAGAAGTTTTGTATTCCGTTGCTGGGGTTGAAATATGTGACAGTGGAATGTCGTCATCGGAATCAAATCCTATGTAGATATTATTGGGTGAATCTGGATTATCTTCCAAGTCGTCTTGAATAGACTCGAAATCTGACGGTATTTCCACACAATCCAAATGCATCTGCTCGATTTCTTCCAGCACTCTAATTATATCGTCCTGAGTTAAATTCTGTCGGCTCATATTTTCTCTATACGAAATAAAGTTTATTTGCCATGAAAATGAAGAAAAAAAAAGCGTAAGCTCCTGGTGATCTAAAATAAGTACCACCACAAAAATCACTTCTGACAATTATTACCTATTATAAGTAATTCAAACACAATAAGATACTTTGCACCAATTAAATCAAATATATCAATAATATTTATATAATTTAATATTTTTCACTCTTTACGTAAAAGTTGACTGAACTTGGGCACAATATTTACAAAAAAGAACACAAATATGAATTTCAATGCACACACACTATAAAATTCCACGAAACATAACGGAATAGTGTGATATATTTGCATTTTGTATTTTAAACCTTTGCGACTGTTGTAATACAGCTAATTGTTTTGTGGTTTAAAATATGTACCACCGCTGCGCAAAACGTTGAAATTATGTGGTACAATTGTCAAACCAGTGTCGCTCAAAGAGTTAACAAAACTTTAAAGTGCTAGATCCATTATTTTAAATTTTGTTTAAGAAAATTTTTTAAGATTTAAAAAAGGAGTTTTCAAAATTGTATCAAAAATATTTTCCATGTTCGGTCTCATTTCGCAATAACAACAACGTGGTAATAAAACAATGCTTCATTATCGGCGTACTAATAGGTATAGAGAAAATTATGGCTTTAATTACGGCTTTTATCAAATTTCATGACCTAGTATTTTTTGGCACAAAAGTGGTCTGGGTCATTTGTTATTTCTTGGCGAGTTGTTATTCGATTTTGAATTTATATTGCTTTTTGAAAAGATAATTTAGTACTGATATCGATTCATATAACAACTTGTCGAAAAAATGAAGCGATAGAACGAAATTTTCGTAAAATCTGAAAAAAGTCATATTTTTCCATACAAACACACTTGGGATTTTCAATCGCGTTGAGGCACCTCTAAACTTTTTTTTGATTGGCTCAAAACTTTGTATTTCTCAGTTTTTTGCTATTCGCTTATTTTTAGGGGGTGGGACTTTAAATTCGAACACTTTTTTCCCCTCCATATAATGAAGGGCCACCCTAGTACATATGTAGGTAGTAATTTACTTCAGTTTTATATTTATTTTTCACAAACAAAACATACCAGTTATTATTTTTTATTGAAATTCAATGGCGGTTTATTTTTATTAAAGTTTATTAAGTGAATGTTAATAAAAGTTATTTTATTAACTGTTTAGGTTATATTACATAAAAAATAAATTCAAATGACACTTTTAATTAAATACCGGTCCCGAACTTCGTCTATTAATCTAGGCTCTCACCCAACACTTATATCTGTCTGTCTGAAAAATTACAATACGTCCGTCTGTTTCGATATCACTTCGTCCATCTGTTATTCTGCACTCATCGCCCTTTAATCCATACCGATCTATATACATCGATTTTTACTGGATTTTCTTAGAACAACTCTCAGATTTGTGCAGCTCTTTAGTTAGATAAAGCTTTAAACTCTGAGCATTTTTTTTTAAGAAAACCTACAACAACTGCAAATTTTTTGAAAGTTTAATAGATTGTTTCATCTTCTTCCAGCAGTTGTTCTTCAATATACTTTATTTATGTCGTCCAATGTTAATAAATAAAATTTAATTTTTTTTCCTGTAAAATTTTGATCTTTCTCTTTGCAGCGAGAATTTAATAAGGACTACGCAAATTCAGCTGTAAACGAAGCATATGCCCAATATTATTATAGCTACAATAAAGTATTGATTAATAATCATAATGCCCTATATGATCGGGGTTTAAGAACTTATAGGCTGAGAATTAACCAATTTACCGATATGCGTTTTATACACTTTAATGCTATATTCTCCGCGGCCACAACTGCGGGTGTTTCATATGCTGCAGCAGCTCCCGCCGTGAATCCTGCTCCTGCATCCTATGATCCCATTAATGACTTTGGATTTTCTAGCACTATCGAAAATCAGGGCACAGTATGCAGTAGTGGTTGGGCTTATGCGGCCGCAAAATCTATTGAAATATTATTAGCCCAACAAACGGGCACTATGATGCCTGCCTCACTGTCAGCACAAAATTTCATTGATTGTGCTGGTCGGTCGATTGGCTGCAAAAGTCAAGTGCCACAAGCCGCCTTTGATTATATGACACAATACGGCATGGATTTATATTTGGAAAGTGAATATAGAAACAATAATACGCTTACCGAACCTAATATGTGTGTAGCTAAAGGTATGGTTGCTACAAATTTGGGTAAATATTCGGTAATTACCAACGGAGATGATGAAACTCTAAGGTCTTATGTTGGCGCTGGTTTTCCCGTTGTCATTGAATTTAATCCCACCTCCTTTGAGTTTATGCATTATTCTGAAGGCATTTTCCAACCACCTACTACAAGAATTGGTTCCCATTTCATGGTCGTCATTGGTTATAGTACCGATGCTACTAGTGGCACCGATTATTGGTTATTGCAAAACTCCTTCGATACTACTTGGGGTGAAAGGGGTTTAATGCGAATTGTCCGATCTCGTACCAACACAATTGCTAAAAATGCTATGTTTCCATCGGAACTAGCTTAAGCCTTCTGTTTTTAAATATATTTTAAGTGTAAGTTAAGTATTTATAAAATTTAATGCTTTTTTCAAATAAATAATTTAAAAAAATAATTAAAGGCATTTTACTTTGAATTTTGATCCGGTTAGTTATTCTATTCATTGGGATATTCCGAAATATATATCAAATACTTCTGAGAAAAATTCTCAAAGCGTTTCTTAAACAAACTTAGTTTTCGAGAAAAACTCATTTTTATGTTTTTTCGAATTTTCATATTTTTTTTTTTAATTTTTTTTTTTCATCTTTAAGTTAATAATACGAGTAGTCTATGAAGACTAACTAATAGTTCAGTTCTAATTACATTATTTAATAAGGGTTACAGATATATGAGTTTATAAATAAACTCAATCCGGGCTGAATTGACCTATCAGGTCATGGGGTTTGTAGCGATTAAGCCTTCTTGCTAGACCCGCAGTATTAAGTAACTCGGGAATTTCATTATGAATGACTCAGTAGCCTCAGTCTATAAGCCTCAACATTACGGCTTATTTCTTAATTTATGGTGTTTATTTTTAAGTCACGATGAATATCAGCATTTCTAACGTACCATGGAGCATTAACAATATTCCTTAAAACTTTATTTTGGAATTTTTGTATTTGTTGTATGATGGAATTTTTTGCACATCCTCAGACTTGGATTCCATAGGTCCAGACCGGTTTCAGCAGCTGCTTGTACAGCATAATTTTATCGTGTATAGAGACTTTGGACTTTCTACCTATAAGCCAACTCATTTTTCTTTTTTCTTTTTGACGTCTTTTTTCTTTTTGACGTGTTCCTTCCAGTGAAGTTTTGCGTCTAACGTCATACCAAGATATTTGGCAGAGTTTACAAATGGAACTTGTATGTTGTCAATAACAAGTGGTAAGTAATTTGTTTGATTGTTTGTGAAGTCAATGTGTGATGACATCGAGCTATTCAACTTAATGCCCCATCCTTCTGTCCACAGTTGAACCTCATCTAAAGCTGCCTGTACTTGTTCGGTTGCAATTAAATTGTTCCGTGCTGTTGAAAATATGACAGTGTCATCAGCAAAAGTACCGACCACACAATTGCTACTTACTGGCATATCATAGGTATATAAAAGGTACAAAATAGGGCCTAGAATACCACACTGTGGTACACCTGATTTGATCGGGTGAAGATTGGAACACACATCTTCATGCTTTACTCGAAAGAATCTGTCTCTCAAATATGATTCCAAAAGTTTACTATAATGTTTGGACAACAACATATCTAACTTGTAAATTAGTCCATCATGCCATACAACATCGAATGCTTTTGCAAAATCCGAGAAAACGCCTGAACATACCTCTTACTTTTTTAGAGAAATTTCTATCGAATGGGTTATTCTATGTATTTGTTTAATTGTCGAGTGTTTCTCACGAAATCCAAACTGGTGACAAGGTATCAGTCTTTTATTAATACGTGGGCGGATCAATAAGTCCGTGACTTTTCGATCTTTCCTCGTAGTTATATGAAATGCAACACTGTTCCCATCAAGTACCACGTGTTAATAGACTACTGTAAAATTTTGAGCAAGTTCCGTCATTTACTTTGCGTTTAACAGCTGTTCAAACCGTACAATCTCGTATTTTTTTTTAATGGAAAAAAGTGAATTTCGAGTGCTCATTAAACATTATTTTGTGCAAAAAAACCGTCAATCGAACCAAGGAAAAGCTTGATAAATACTATGGGGACTCTGCACCATCGATTTCAATGGTAAAAAAGTGGCTTACTGACTTTCGTTGTGGTAGCACAAATAAAAATGACGCTGAACGTTCTGAAGTGGCTCCGAAGAAGACCAAGGTAAGTTTGTCGGCCAATAAAGTGATGGCAACAGTTTTTTTGGATGCACCCGGAATAATCCACATCGATTACCTTCAAAAGGGAAAAACAATAAACGGCGAATATTATGCCAACTTATTGGACCGATTTAATGAGGATTTAAAAAAAACGACTCCATATGGTCAAGAAAAAAGTTCTTTTTCATCAAGGTAATGCACGGATGCACACGTGTGCGGTCTCTATGGCAAAAATCCATGAATTGGGCTACGAATTAATACCTCATCCGCCATATTCTCCGGATTTAGCCCCCAGTGACTATTTCCTATTTCCAAACCTAAAGAAATGGCTCGGTGGAAAGAGATTTAGCTCCAACGATGAAATTATTAATCAAACAAATGTCTTTATTACGGACCCCGAAAAATCCTATTTTTTGGAAGGGATACGAAAATTGGAAAAACTTTGGACTACGTGTATTCAGCTAAAAGAAGATTATGTTGAAAAAAAAATTTTTTTTTTGTAAAAAAACTGTGTTTCATTCTAAAAGTCGCGAACTTATTGTTCAGTAACGAAATTGGTCTATAGGAGCTAACTTCATCTGGATTTTTTCCTGGTTTCAATATCGTAATGATTTCAGCTGCCTTCCATATACTTGGAAAATAGCTCATAGTTAGGAAACTGCTTTATGTGGTAAGTTTTTGAAGGGGTCAGCTGTTATTAAGTCATATCCAGGTGACTTCTTAGACTTAAGTGCTTTGATTTCTTTTTTTAACTCAGTGACAGTTACTCTTGTAATATTTTCGCAGTCGTTATTTACTGCCACACCTATCGCTTGCGTATTTGAGAGATCTTTAGTAAAAACGGTGCTTAAATTTTCTGCAAATAAGTTAACCTTCAGAATATTCGTTCTCATCCATGTTCCATCGTTTTGTCTCAGGGCTGATTTTATCTGAATTGGTTGTTTAAGTTGCTTTGTAGCCTTCTTCCACAGTGAGTAGTCGGTTTTATTGTCATACGTTAGGTTTAACAAATAATGGTTAAGATTTTCCATTTTAAATTTTTATATTTGCCTTTTCAAATGAATTTGATATTTCTATAGGTGATCCCAAATAAAGGCCTTTTTTGCACTATTTAGCTTAGTTTTCGAGAAGAACCCATTTTTATTTTTTTTCAATTTTTCATATGAAAAAGTTGCCTTTTATTAAAAAAGTACCTGTTTTTTAAAAGAAGTACCTTATATTAAACAAGTAAGAGTGTTAAATTCGGCTGTGCCGAATCTTTGATACCCTCCACCTCGGTTTGAGTATTGATAATAAATGTAAACAAAATATTGGAAAAAGTAAACAATTTGTTAAACTTAATACCAAATTATTTCAGAAAATTCTTTAGGTTGGTTTTCGTCTTTTCTATTATTTCGGATTTATTTCGGTGTTTGCTTTTTGGTCATCGTGGTTGCTGATCGGCATGCATTTTGGTTATATACCTATATGCATGCGTTTCCGGTTATATGACATAACTTCTCGTTTCATTTAGTTTTTGCTAATTAAATAGCTCGCCCTAACGTCCATTGCAAAGGTAATGGTTGTGTAGGGTGGATACATGCATTAAATCGTGCTAATTGGAGATGGCTGTATAGTTTCTTTTAACTGGCCTAATATTTCTTCATTGTGGCCATATATGTCGGATGGAGTAACAAAATAATAACCAAAAAAAGCTCTCTCAACTTTTTTATTAAAATATTGCCATATTTTGAAAACATAGAGAATAAATTTATGATATTAAACAATCAAATTAGGGATGCCAAACGCAAAAAACCAAAAGCCCCAAATATTTTAAATAAAATAATTTGTTATCTTTATTTTCTGAAAAACTTCAAATTTTCATCAAAAATTGTGAAAATTTATATATAAATAACATTCTCATCAAATTGCGTTTATCTATGTAACAATTTTTACGTTCGCAATTCTTAAATATCATTTGATGTTTTCTAAAATTCATTGAATTTAAATTAATGTTTTCTGTAGTCCGATTCTGTAAATTTCAACGATCCGACAATCGCAAAATATATCGACAGCTATTGTTGTTTGCACTAAGGATTAAGTGATTCACTAAGTACATACATCTTAATGACAGTCGACAAATCTATTTTTCTATTTATTTAAATTGTAAATGAGTGGCATCTCTGTCAAAATAAGCGAAAAACACAAAGAATAAAAAAAAAAACAAATTACTTCGTGTTTGACAGGATGATTTTATGTTTATGTTTAATATCTTTATTTTTTACTAATATTTCTGTTTATTTATTTGAAAATGAAATAATGAATTGAATATGCTATTTAATTTTTTTATTTATATAAAAAGTTTTTTAATAAAAGCAAAATATTTTCACTATTTTATGATTTTTATTTATGTTTGATATATTGATTGAATAAACAACACAAAAATGGTTGTCATTTAGATAACAACAACAGCTGACTTTAACAATAGCGAATATCGTTTAAAAATTTTACTGATAATTTTGCTATTTAATTTTTTTTTTAACGATTTGACTATCGTTAAAAGAAGTTACTGAATCGCGGTACTGAAAAGCTATTAATTTCTCCTGAATGGCAATATTTATTTTTAAATATAAACATATTTGGTGTTTTTTTTTTTTTTTTTTTTGAATTTCAATTTGTGTTTAACGAATAAAATTTATATATTAAAGATGCAATCGATGTCTTCTAAATTTAAAATTATTATTTCCGACGTTTTGATCTGATTTTCTGAAATTCAATTAATATTTTCTAATTTATAATTGGAAATATTAATTCCAATTTTTAGAATTGATATTTTCTTAAATTTGAATGGAAAATTTAAAAAGTGCAATTTTGTATTTTTGTGAATAATAATGCTTTAGTAATTATAAACAATTTTTAAAAATTAGATGTAATCGCAATCAGATATTTTGTAGGTAAAGCAGTATAATAGTTCTATATAACTATGTAGAACTGTTTTGAAAGCAAAAAACTCATTGATGAACTCGTTAACTCTATTTTATAAAGACAACAAAAAGTTAACATGCCAAACTTATGTTCATATTTGTAAAAGAATAATGAAAAAACGTATGAAATAAAAGACCAGCCCGTGTATACTCTTAACATTGTTCTGTATGATATCTAGTTGAAAATAGTAACATGTTAAAATAGATATAACTATTGCAAAGCTAATTAGAACAAAAATTGAGGCGCCATCTACTGTGGCATAGCAACACTGAGCGAAATGAAGTTTGATATCTAATTGAAAATGTTGACATTCATGTTAAAATAGAAATAACTATTACAAAGCTAATTAGAACAAAAATTGTGGCGCCATCTACTGCGGCATAGTCACGCTGAGCAAAATGAAGTGACACTCTGTTAATGCAAAAGAAATGTATTTTCCCCACAACAAAATATTGGAGAATTTCATGTAAATAAAATAATATACCGATTTATTTCTAACATGCTGTTACTATGGATAAACATACATACATATATAGAATATATGTAAATTATTTGTATTATTTAATATGTGTATGTACACATATGTAAATATTACATACAAAAAATACAACAGCAAACGTTATTTTTGTGTTTTTCTCTTTAAATAAATTAATCCATAAATTTTTTTTGCTAAATTTTCACTGTTTTTTTTATTAACAACTAGGTATTTTAGCATTATTTGCTTTAAATGTTGGTGAATTTTTACTCCCTTTATATTAACTCGTAGTGTCTGCTTGTCGAACAAATTTTGGATCGATTATAACCACTTTCCCGTAACCCAATCGATCTGAAATTTTGCAGGCAGGCTCGTGGCAATGACAGAAATGATCTAACAAATTTTTTTAGTGATGCCAAAACAATGGAAACTTTTAAATTTTTCTACCAGAGTTGATAAAAAATGTACAAAGGGTTTATTTTTATTATATTATTACCACAACGACCACAAAAACAACAAGTCCAGCTATGACAACAATGCAACATTTAGAATAACAACAAGAACAATATGGAAACATCATGTTTTTAATTTTTTTTTTTACTTTTTCAGAGATTTCCCTGGACCTGTTCCACCGATTTTAATGATTTTTGAAGTAGAAATCTTCCAATCTTACCACCCTAGCTTTCCTGTTGAGGGCGTGATCGTGACAAGAACAACATAGAAATTTATATTTTTTCGACTTTTTTTAGTTCTTCATTCAAATCTCGGGCCCTAATCGACCGATTTAGATGATTTTAAATATGAAACTTTTCAGCATGTTAATGAATCATTTTTTATGCCAACGAGCACCCTAGCTGCCCGATTGATGCCGTCATCGTGATTTCCACAGACGGACAGACGGACATCGCTATATCAACTCCGGATGTTATAAGGATCACAAATATGTATATTTTATGGGGTCCAAAATTTTTTTCTAAATATTACAAACGAAATGACAAACTTATATATACCCTCTGCACACTGGAGTGGAGGGTATAAAAAGCAACTTTCATTAAAAAAGTACCTCTTTTTATTAAACTCTTTCTTTTAACTCATACTCTCTGTCTGTCTGTCGTGGGTGGACCCCATTCCGCCTCATCCAATTGATCTTAAACTTGGTCCATAGTCTTGTTGTGACTAAAGATTATTTTTGGGGTAGTCACGCACAGTCACGCATAGTCACGCGCAGTCACGGGGTGATCTGAATATCATTTTCGTCATCCGATCCAACTGACTCCATACTGAGTCCATACACTTGCTGTGAGAAAAAGATTAACTTTGACTTAGTCACGCACAGTCACGCATGGTCACGCGCAGTCACGTAGTGATGTAAAACCCATTTCCCCTTATCCGATCGATCTGAAACTTGATCGATAGACTTGACGTGAAAAAAAATTAACTTTGACATAGTCGCGCACAGTCACGCATAGTCACGCACAGTCACGGAGTGATCTAAATGTCAGTTTCCTTCAACCGATCGATCTGAAACTTGGTCCATAGTCTTGTTGTGACTATAGATTAATTTTGGGGTAGTCACGCACAGTCATGCATGGTCACGCACAGTCACGGAGTGATCTAAATGTCATTTCCCTCATTTAATCCATCTGAAACTTGGTCCATAGACTTGCTGTGACCACAGATTAATTTTAAAATAGTCACGCAAAGTCACGCAATCACGGAGAGATTCAGGACTCATAAGCATAAGGAAAGAAAGAGTTTTAATAAAAACATTGTTTTTATAGGTTAGATTATTTAAGAAGTGCTTTACATTCAAAAAACAAATTTATTGCAGCAAATAAAAGAACTTACTAAACATATCGAGCGCTTATATTCAAAAAGTGCTATCTACATTTAACAGCATACATATTAATTATAGATTTTAAACTGTTGTCTGATATAATTTGTCAAATACAGAATTAATTTAGATATCATATATGATTAGTACGACTATATCTTAATAGATATTGTAGCAAATTGATCGACAAAATTCCATATTTTTTTTTTTAATTCTAAGGATAATTATTTTCAACATTGTCGAGTATTCAAAAAATAAGAGATATGCAACCTGAAGAAGTTAATAGAGTTCATATAAAAAAAAAACTCACATAAATAATCCTCTTCAACAAAATGCAGAAAATTCTGAACGAAATAAAATAGTACCAGATAAAAAGTCATTAGAGTATGAAAATTCAGTATTTTTTAAAGATTAAGAAAAGTTATTAACAACAAAAATATTTAATGAAGAAATATTTAGTTCCAGGTGTTTTTTTTTCCTTAACCATTTGTTCTTAACTCAGTAATTGAGTGATTAAATAAATTTCTAATATGAGATTGCTTAATTCAAATATCCTCCATTCTTAGAGATAAAATGAAAGTTTATAGTAAAAATTTTGTTGAATATTTAAATTTAAAAATTGGGTCCAATCATTGCTATAAATAGAGTTTACAAATCCATAAAACTATTTTAAATTCACTTTGCAGCTTTGTTACAACAACAATATAGTCTTAATAGAAAAATTCATATGGGAATAGCTGATGTAAAAAAAATTCAATTAAATGAATTCCAACTGTTTAATGATGCCTTGTGATGCCAATGAAATAACTGCACTGAAATCATCATTTCAATCATAATTCGAAAATCCAAAATTTACAAGACTTCCCTATTCAATCAGTAGAAGAGCTATTAGCATTGGAACACATAATTACTGAAGAAAATCGAAGCCAAATTGTAAACTCAATCCTTTCGAAAATTAATGTAATATTGAGAATTAATAAAAACATAATTACTAGGGCGGGTCGATTTGTAGGGAGGCAAAAAATCGCTCAAGTGACAAGGAAAATCATATTATAGGGATCAAATCAGAAACTTTGCCCAAGGAAACATACCTCTAAAACGAATTCTGATGTCCCGGCTTTTGACCTGTCTGTCTGTCTGCCATGGGACAACCCCATTCCCCCTTGGCCCATAGTCTTGTTGTGAATACAGATTAATTTTGGGGTAATCACGCAGAGTCACGCATAGTCACGGAGTGATCTAAAAGTTATTTACCCTCATCCAATCGATCTTTTTGAATAACATGACAAAGTCAAGGCGTTTGATTATTTATTAGCAGAGTAGAAGATACGTATACGTATGATTTTAAATTTTAATATTAAATCAAACATAGTCAGCCCAATTCTAAACAAAAATGGTAATTTTTTGAAATGTTTGTATGGGGAACCCCCCAGGGGGTTCCAGGGAGTGTGCCACTGACATGGGTGGTTCGGCACTCTAAAGTTAGTGGGGGTCGATCATACATTTGGACTCAATTGGGGCACTCTAAATGCGTCAAAGTGAGACAGACAGACAGACAGTTCAAAAGTCGGGACATCAGAATTCGTTTTAAAGGTGTAATTCCTTGGACAAAGTTTCTTATTTTGATCTCTAGAATACGATTTTCCTTGTCACTTGGGCGATTTTTAAATCGACCCGCCCCAATATACATATATAGAATATATGTATGTATATTATTTTATTATTTAATTTTTTTATGTATGTATATGTAAATCTTACACACTAAAAATACAACAGCAAGATACTACAAAATCAACATCAATGTATTTTATATTACTTTTTTTTTTGCTAATAAATAAATATTACTTTTTTAATAATAAACAAAAACCATACGTTTTTCCATAATTCTTTTACAAATATGACCATAAGTTTGGCATATGAACTTCTTGTTGTGTTTATAAAATAGAGTTACCGAGTTTATCATATATGCACATTTTTGGGGAAACGGTTAACATTTATTATCATTAGTATTATTTTAATAATATTTATGCTCAATAATTAACAAACTTTCCTTTTTATATGCGCATTTCAGGAAATAAATCATAATAATGCATTTAACAATTTAAAACATTAATTGCAATTTTAAAGTAATCCAGTAAATTTGCTTTACATTTTTAACAGGGTAACGTTATTCACAATTAGTGGCAGCAAGCAATAATGATAGAACTAACTTAAGACTTATTTAACCACACGTAACAGTAACGTAACGTGTCAGCTGTTTTCAGTTACATGAAAAGCATTGGACGTTCCGGTTGCGTTCAGCAATGTTCTAAATGCTTTTCATGTATATGTATATTATACGTATATTATTTAGAGTATTTTGATATTTGCAAAATTTGCGATGTTACATGGTGTCTCGAATAGCTACAATTCATTGCAGTTCATTGCAATGAACAAGTCAATGGTTAGTGGAGACCGCTAATGTTCATGTGTCATCACTTTAAAATCCAACTTTATGCCATGACAGAAATTCTGCCATAAACCCTGCCATTAATTTGAAGTTTCATTCGATTTTGACGTTTAAGTATTTTAAAATGGCGCAACTTAAATCAAATAAAAGCCAAATAAATAATTTCATTAATATGTATCGCGAATATGAGTGTTTATGGAACTACAAAAGTGAAAACTATAAAAAACGGATTTAAAAAAAAGAGTGGGAGGGAATTGTACACAAATTTAAGTGTTTACAGTTCAAAGACATTTTGGAAATGAAATGTCTAAACATAATTTGACCACTTCGCGTTTTGACGTTATTATATTTCTCTGACTTGAACATTGCCATGAATTACAGCTAGACGAGACACCGCGTTATAAAAATCCCAGAATATTGATATTTATTATTTGTATATTTTTTTATTTAATATATCGCACCTGTGCCTCTAAAGTGAGTCAACTCAAAATTTTCAATTTTTACTTTTTGCAAGAAAACGATACACAGTGGTCATATATATCCACTGTAAAAATCTTACATCGATTTTTTATGAGAGTAGCTTCTTTAGAATCCAATAAAAACACATATTTTGAGTTCCACAGAAAAGAATTGTTATTTTTGCTGATCACTGAAAATATCGCAAAAACAACTACTGTTGTATACATATTATTCGCAATTCTTTACAATCAAACAACTGTTTTTAAATTTTATAGTCAATATTAAAAAAACCGTTTTTTGCCTCTACGGAATATTTGTAAATTTTGAGTTGACTCACTTTAGAGGTACAGGTGCGATATGTATGTATGTATGTATATGTATATATTGTTGTGTTTTTCTTTAAATAAATTAACACATAATTTTTTTTTCTGTTTTGGTAAATTTACATTGTTTTCTTTATTAACAAATAGGTTGTTTAGCATTATTTGCTTTAGATGTTGGTGAATATTTACTCCCTTTATATTAACTCGTAGTGTCTGCTTCTCTGCTTGTCGACAAAATTTTGGATCGATTTTTAACCCCTTTCCCGTGACTCAATTGATCTGAAACTTTGCAGGCAGGCTCATAGCGATAATAAAAATGATATAACAAATTTTTTAGTGATGCCAAAACAGTAGAAACTTTTAAATTTTTCTACCAGATTTGAAAATAAATATGTACAAAGGGTTACTTTTTATTATATCGTTTCCACAACGACCACTAAAACAACAAGTCCAACTATGACAACAATATAACATTTAGAATAACAACAACAACAATATAGAAACATCATATCTTTCAATTTACTCTCCACTCCAGTGTGCAGAGGGTATATATAAGTTTGTCATTCCGTTTGTAATAATTAGAAAAAAAAATTTGGTCCCCATAAAATATATATATTTGTTTTCCTTATAACAACCGGAGTTGATATAGCGATGTCCATCTGTCCGTCTGTGGAAATCACGATGACGGCATCAATCGAGTAGGTGGGGTGCTCGTTGATATAAAAAATGATTCATTAAAATCCTGAGAAGTTTGCTATTTAAAATCGTCCAAATCGGTCGATTAGGGCCCGAGATTTGAATGAAGAACTAAAAAAAAGCCTTGAAAAAATATAATTTTCTATGTTGTTCTTGTCACGATCACGCCCTCAATACGATAGCTAGGGTCATCATTTTTAGTGAGGATGATTCATCAAACTCGTGGAAAGATTTCTATTTCAAAAAATCATCAAAATCGGTGGAACAGGTCCAGGAAAATCTCTGAAAAAGTAAAAAAAAAAAAAGAAAAATATGATATTTATATATGGGGGACTTCATGTCAAGTGCACCAACTTTTGAAACCGATGTCTTCCGATCGGGATGAAATTTGCACCAAGGTTAGCCCTATTGGATAGTTGTTCAGGCACAATTTTTCAACAAGATCGGTCAAGGTCTCTCTGAATTAGAGGGGATCAAAATTTGACATTTTGGCCAAACAGGTGTTTTTTCTCATCAATGTAACTTATTACCTATTGTTCTTAGAAAATTTTCTCCCAAATAGTTTAGATAGCTATTTCTTCAATATTTCGGAAAAAAATACTTAAAAAAAAAAATTTTTTTTGGCTTTTTTTTTTTGCTAAATTAAAGCATTTTTTGCCTTTTTCAAAAAGGGCATTTTTTTTCTTAAGAAAGCTTAGGATTTTTCCTTTAAGAGCTTTTTGGTCGCTTAGTGGGATGGGAGTGGGATAGCTATCAAAATAAATGTTTTGTAACTCAAGACAACGGTTTTTCAATTTTTCACAAATGAACTATTTTGAATTTTTTCCTATTTGTGTGAAAAACCTTACAAATAAAACTTATATTGAGAAACTAGACAAATTAACCTTTCCGAAGGTATGTAACATGCCTAACTAAAATTTCATACCCTCAATACTGTAATACCCACAATATGTTAACCTCAGGAAAAAATCACTTTTTTTCTATAGAAATGTTGAACAATTATTTTTTTTATTTATTTGTAATAATAATTAAATTAATATATAATTATAATAAAAATAAATAGATAAATTATTTAATAAAATTTAATCTTAAAACATTAGATCCATTCATATCATAACTATTTATACCCTATACCACTATGTGGTTTAGGTATAATGACTTTGTGCTGCTGTTTGTAACAACCAAAAATATTTGACCTAGACCCATCTTTAATTATACCGATCGAATCAGAATCACTTTCTGAGTTGATTTAACAATGTCCGTCCGTCCGTCCGTCCGTCTGTGTGTCCATGTAAAGCTTGTAATCAAACTGCAGGTCGCAAATATGAATATATTTTGATGAAATTTGGTATATAAGCTTTTATCGGCCATGGGATGAACGCTATTGAAATTGGCGAGAATCGGTCCATGTTCAGACCTAGCCCCCATACAAATTACCCATATGAAATCGACATAAATTGCCATAAGATCCAAATTGTCATATAGATCTTACTCAAATTGGGTTTGTATGCGTTCATTACATCCACTAATGAGTAGTCCAAAAATGATTCCTTTGACCCTATATAGAGCTGCTTCCCGATCTTCACTTAAATCTATTAAAAAACAAAAATATTGCACTGATTCTTCTCAAATTTTGTTTGTACATATTTTTGCAAAATACAATAGACTTTACCAAACATGATCAGGATCGGTCCATTTTTGGACCTAGTCCCTTTATAGATAAAGCATCCGATATGAACTTTTTCATATCTGCAGCCAAAAAAATTAATAAAAATCCCACTCAAATTTGGTTTTTGCTTATTTTCAATGTCCAGTTAGTTGGGCCTAAGAGATAGGGTTTCTAAACGCATGGTATAGGGTATCGTATAGTCGGTCTAGACCGACTATAATTTTCTTACTTGTTTATAGTTAATTTATTGTAGCTGATGAAGTATTTAAGTTTTGTCACTTTTTAAAAATCCAATCTTTCATCCAGCTTATTTGTCGAATTTATTTGCTGCTTTTTTAGCCAATCCTTTCTTGGCGTTACTAGGTTCAGCTGTTGATTTCGCTGGTGTTTTTTTTTTTTGACTTTTGAAAGAAATTGCATAGAGTAGAGGCAGAAAACTTTTTCATCTCGAGTCTTCCATCGACAAGCGGTATAAAAGCATTGTATTGAGCGGTGCCATCGATTGTTATCGCAGCATCGGATCTGCTCTTTAGTGTTTTCAATGTTTTCTCATAATCCTCTTTGCTACTAAAAACTATTTTAGTTTCTTTACAATAATTCTTTGTCCAATGGAACAAAGCAGTCGCATCTAAGATGCGATCTTGATGAGAGCACTGGAGGCTATACTTCGCTGCATTTCTTTTAAGGTTTGCCCCAATACCATCATATGCTCCTTTACGATGAGCAGTAGAATGAAAATGCCACTCAGCTGGCATTCCAAAATCTTTTTCATGAGCCATAAGATTTGCGAAGCTACTTTTGTTTTTAAAATGTTGACAAGCTCCGTCCGAAACGTAGTATACCTTCTTTACTGTAAATTTAGATTTTAGAAATTTTAGTATTATCTTCTGGTACTCATAAACTGCAACGGTATCATGTTTTAAATCGTCGGATATGATTGCCATACTTTTGTGTTCCAGTTTTTCATCTTTCATGTAGTAAATAACTATTGTAAATATAGTTGCTTGGTCGTTATTGAAGTGGAATGCTTGTATGGCATCCTGAAGAACATATGTATAACGAATTCACCAGACTTCAAATGTATCTTCAAATCGTTGAAGAATGACCATTGCTCTTTGACTAAAAAGTCATGGGTTCTCAAGTTTAGCAATCCTGTACACATTTCTTCCACAAAATCATCCACATTTAAAATGATTGTTTTCAATGTGCATCTGTCAGTCTGAATCCAAGAATCAAATTTGACCTCCTCTATACTCGATCTAAAGAGTAGATTACATTTTCTTTGATGAATGTTGTTTTCGGGTAATTGGTACATTCACCTAAGTAGCAAGAAGTTGTTGCATTAGGACACATAGTCAATTTAAGGCAATCGCGGTAATCGTGTAAATCTTCTGCCGAATCATCTGCTAAATACTTTAAGTTGATTTCCTTCAACATCAGTTTAACATTTTCATGGTAAATGCAAATGCATACTGTGTGAGTACCGCTGCTTCCTGCCAAAACGCAATGTTTTGGCCTCATTTGGGTAAATTTCGTGAAGCCAATTTTAACATCCTCGTGTTCAGATTGAAATGTTGCAAATAACTCTTTCAGGTTACAGAGAACCATTCTCTTCTGTTATGTTATGAAGGTATGTTACATACCTTCTGAAAGGTTAATTTGTCTAGTTTCTCAGTATAAGTTTTATTTCTAAGGTTTTTCACACAAATAGGAAAAAATTCAAAATAGTTCATTTGTGAAAAATTGAAAAACCGTTGTCTTGAGTTACAAAACATTTATTTTGATAGATATCCCACTCCCATCCCACTAAGCGACCAAAAGGCTCTTAAGGAAAAATCCTAAGCTTTCTTATGAAAAAAAATGCCCTTTTTAAAAAAAAGGCAAAAAATCTTTAATTTAGCAAAAAAAAAAGTCAAAAAAAAAATTTTTTTTTTAAAGTATTTTTTTCCGAAATATTTAAGAAATAGCTATCTAAACTATTTGTGAGAAAATTTTCTAAGAACAACAAGTAATAAGTTACATGGATGAGAAAAAACACCTGTTTGGCCAAAATGTCAAATTTTGATCCCCTCTAACTCAGAGAGATCTTGACCGATCTTGTTGAAAAATTGTGTCTGATCTACTATCTAATAGGACTAACCTTGGTGCAAACTCATCCCGATCGGAAGACATCGGTTTCAAAAGTTGGTGCACTTGACATGAAACCCCCCATATATATATGTATATCCATAATAACTGCATGTTAGAAATAAATCGGTACATAATTTTATTTACATAAATTTCTGCAATGTTTTGTTGTGGGGAAAATACATTTCCTTTGCATTAATAGAGTGTCACTTCATTTTGCTCAGCGTGACTATGCCACAGTAGATGGCGCCACAACTTTTATTCTAATTAGCTTTGCAATACGTAGTTAAGAGTATACACGGACTGGTCTCTTATTTCAAACGTTTTTTCATTATTCTTTTACAAATATGAAAATAAGTTTGGCATATTAACTTTTTGTTGTCCTTACAAAATAGAGTTACCGAGTTTATCAATGAGTTTTTTGCTTTCAAAACAGTTCTACATAGTTATATAGAATTATTATTCGGCTTTACCTTCAAAATATCTGATTGCGATAACATCTAATTTTTAAAAAATGTTTATAATTACTAAAGCATTATTATTCACATAAATACAAAATTACACTTTTTAAATTTTCCATTCAAATTTTAGAAAATATCAATTCTAAAAACTAGAATTAAAATTTCAAATTATAAATTAGAAAATATTAATTGAATTTCAGGAAATCATATCAGAACGTAGGAAATAATAATTTTAAAATTAGAAGACATCAATTGCATCTTTAATATATAAATTTTATTCGTTAAACACAAATTGAAATTCCAAAAAAAACAAGTAAGAAAATTATAGTCGGTCTAGACCGACTATACGATACCCTATACCATGCGTTTAGAAACCCTATCTGTTAGGCCCAACTAACTGGACATTGAAAATAAGCAAAAACCAAATTTGAGTGGGATTTTTATTAATTTTTTTGGCTGCAGATATGAAAAAGTTCATATCGGATGCTATATCTATAAAGGGACTAGGTCCAAAAATGGACCGATCCTGATCATGTTTGGTAAAGTCTCTTGTATTTTGCAAAAATATATACAAACCAAATTTGAGAAGAATCAGTGCAATATTTTTGTTTTTTAATAGATTTAAGTGAAGATCGGGAAGCAGCTCTATATGGGGTCAAAGGGATCATTTTTGGACTACTCATTAGTGGATGTAATGAACGCATACAAACCCAATTTGAGTAAGATCTATATGACAATTTGGATCTTATGGCAATTTATGTCGATTTCATATGGGTAATTTGTATGGGGGCTAGGTCTGAACATGGACCGATTCTCACCAATTTCAATAGCGTTCATCCCATGGCCGATAAAAGCTTATATACCAAATTTCGTCAAAATATATTCATATTTGCGACCTGCAGTTTGATTACAAGCTTTACATGGACACACAGACGGACGGACGGACGGACGGACGGACGGACGGACGGACATTGTTAAATCAACTCAGAAAGTGATTCTGATTCGATCGGTATAATTAAAGATGGGTCTAGGTCAAATATTTTTGGTTGTTACAAACAGCAGCACAAAGTCATTATACCCAAACCACATAGTGGTATAGGGTATAAAAACACCAAATATGTTTACATATAAAAAATGTTTACATTTAAAAAAAATATTGCCATTGGCATAATAGCTTTTCAGTTACTTCTTTTAACGAGAGTCGAATCGTTAAAAAAAAGGAAATAGCAAAAATAATCAGTAAAATTTTTAAACGATATTCGCTATTGTTAAAGTCAGCTGTTGTTGTTATCTAAACGACAACCATTTTTGTGTTGTTTATTCAATCGATAAAAACTTAAATTTTTAGGTTGAAATGTCGTCATACATAAATATAAATCATAATATAGTGAAAATATTATGCTTTTATTAAAAAACTATTTTATATAAATAAAAAAATTAAATAGCATATTCAATTCATTATTTCATTTTCAAATAAATAAACAGAAATATTAGTAAAAAAAAATAAAGATATTAAACATAAACATAAAATCATCCTGTCAAACACGAAGTAATTTGTTTTTTTCTATTCTTCTTTGTGTTTTTCGCTTATTTTGACAGAGATGCCACTCGTTTACAATTTAAATAAATAGAAAAATAGATTTGTCGACTGTCGTTAAGATGTATGTATACTTAGTGAATCACTTAATCCTTAGTGCAAACAACAATAGCTGTCGATATATTTTGCGATTGTCGGATCGTTGAAATTTACAGAATCGGACTACAGAAAACATTAATTTAAATTCAATGAAGTTTAGAAAACCTCAAATGATATTTAAGAATTGCGAACATAAAAATTGCTACATAAATAAACGCAATTTGATGAGAATGTTATTTATATATAAATTTTCACAATTTTTTTGGATGAAAA
This sequence comes from Cordilura impudica, assembly GCA_963682025.1. Lineage (NCBI taxonomy): Eukaryota > Metazoa > Arthropoda > Insecta > Diptera > Scathophagidae > Cordilura > Cordilura impudica. The sequence goes on along the minus strand of OY821521.1, from coordinate 166,775,258 downwards.
TTTGAAGTTTTTCAGAAAATAAAGATAACAAATTATTTTATTTAAAATGTTTTGAACATTTGGTTTTTTGCGTTTGGCATGCCTAATTTAATTATTTATTATTATAAATTTATTCTCTATGTTTTCCAAATATGGCAATATTTTAATAAAAAAGTTGAGAGTTTTTTTTTTTGGTTATTATTTTGTTACTCCATCCGACCTATATGGCCGCAATGAAGAAATATTTGGCCAGTTAAAAGAAACTATACAGCCATCTTCAATTAGCACGATTTAATGCATATAGCCACCCTACACAACCATTACCTTTGCAATGGAGGTTAGGGTGAGCTATTTAATTAGCAAAATCTAAATTAAACGAGAAGTTATGTCATATAATCGGAAACGCATGCATATAGATGTATAACCTAAATGTATGCCGGTCAGCAACCACGATGACAAAAAAGCAAACACCGAAATAAATCCGAAATAATAGAAAAGACGAAAACCAACCCAAAGAATTTGCTGAAATAATTTGGTGTTAAGTTTAACAAATTGTTTACTTTTTCCAATATTTTGTTTACATTTATTATCAATACTCAAACCGAGGTGGAGGGTATCAAAAATTCGGTACAGCCGAATTTAACACTCTTACTTGTTTTTTTTTTTACTTTTTCAGAGATTTCCCTCGACCTGTTCCACCGATTAAAATGATTATACCCTATACCACTATGTGGTTTGGGTATAATGACTTTGTGCTGCTGTTTGTAACAACCAAAAATATTTGACCTAGACCCATCTTTAATTATACCGATCGAATCAGAATCACTTTCTGAGTTGATTTAACAATGTCCGTCCGTCCGTCCGTCCGTCCGTCCGTCCGTCCGTCTGTGTGTCCATGTAAAGTTTGTAATCAAACTGCAGGTCGCAAATATGAATATATTTTGACGAAATTTGGTACATAAGCTTTTATCGGCCATGGGATGAACGCTATTGAAATTGGTGAGAATCGGTCCATGTTTAGACCTAGCCCCCATACAAATGACCCCTATGAAATCGACTTAAATTGCCATAAGATCCAAATTATCATACAAATCTTAGTCAAATTGGGTTTGTATGTATATATTACATCCATTAATAAGTAGTCCAAAAATGATCCCTATTGGACAACTGTTAGTCATAGGCCCCATATAGAGCTGCTTCCCGATCTTCACTTAAATCTATCAAAAAACAAAAATATTGCACTGATTCTTCTCAAATTTTGTCAGTATATATTTTTGCAAAATACAAGAGACTTTACCAAACATGGTCAGGATCGGTCCATTTTTGGGCCTAGTCCCCATATAGATATAGCATCCGATATGAACTTTTTCATATCTGCAGCCGAAAAAATTAATAAAAATCCCACTCAAATTTGGTTTATGCTTATTTTCTATATCCAGTTAGTTGGGCCTGTGAGATAGGGTAAACGCATTGTATAGGGTATCGTATAGTCGGTCTAGACCGACTTTAATTTTCTTACTTGTTTTTGAAATAGAAATCTTCCCATGATCTTGGTGAATCATTCTCACTAAAAATGATCACCCTAGCTGTCCAATTTAGGGCGTGATCGTGACAAGAACGACATAGAAAATCATATTTTTTCAAGACTTTTTAAGTGCTTCATTCAAAACTCGGGGCCTAATTAACAGATTTGGGCGATTTTAAATAGCAAACTTCTCAGAATGTTAGTGAAACATTTTTCATGCCAACGAGCACCTAGCTGCCCGATTTAAGTTGTTATCGTGATTTCCACAGACGGACAGACGGTCATCGCTATATCAACTCCGCTTGTTATAAGGATCACAAATATATATATGTTTTGGGGTCCAGAATTTTTTTTACTAATTATTACAAAAGGAATGACAAACTTATATATACCCACTGTACACTGGGGTGGGAGCTATAAAAATTATAAATCATTAATACTTTATATTTTTTTAAAACACAGATGCATTTTTATATACAAAGAACTATTTGCAATAAACTTAATACCTAAGAGCATAAAACCAACTTTGAGTGACATTGTTCATAAAGTTTTTGCCTGCAGATATGAAAAAGTTCATATCAGATGTTATATTTATATGGGGTATAGGTCAAAAATACGTCTGTCCCTGACCATATTTGGTAAAGTCTCTAATTTTTTGCAAACACATATACAAACTAAATATGAGAAAAATCTGTCAGAAAGTTTTTTTTATAGATTTAAGTGAAGATCGGGAAACAGCTAAAATTGCCAAAATTGACCAAGATCTATACGATAATGTGCGTCTTAGGCAGTTTAAGTTGATCTCATAGAGGTCATTTGTATGTTGCCTAGGTCTGAAAATGCATCCATTGTACCAATTTCAATAGCGTTCGTCCTATGGCTGATGAAAGCTTATATGCCAAATTTCATCGAAATGTATTCGTATTTGCGACCTGTAGTTTGACACACAGACAGACGGAAGGACATTGCTAAATCCAAATATTGACCGATCATGCAAACTTGGATAAGTTTAAGTGAATATCGGAAAGCAGCTTTTATTAAAAAATTACCTTTTCTAAAAAAAAAAATTACGGCTGGCTAAAAAAGTAACTTTTATTAAAAAAATTAGCTTTTATTATAAATTATTTCTTATTATACAGTAAAGCTTTTCAATGATGTGTATTTGATATTTTATCTTAAATACTTACTTCCACCAACCTTTTGAAATGAAAACAAGAAGTCGGAGTTTTTTGTGTGTTGTTTTTGTGAAAGTTTTAACTTTTATTTAGTATTTTCCTTTATTTAATCATTTATTGATTTCTTCTACAAGCAGAGCTTTACAGACTTAAATACTAATTCATAAACAAACTGAATGAAAGTAAAATATGTTCTCTTTTGGTTTATTTGTTTTTTTTTTACTGAGTTTGTTTTATTTTGGTTTTAATGTTTTTTTGTCTTTGCTTGTTATCGTATTTATTAAAGATTTTTGGTTTTAATAATTTTTGAACTTAATAAAAGTTTTACAAGAAAAGCTTTTGTGTGGGGTTGGTGTTCGTTATTTGTTAGGTTTTATTTGTTTCATTTAAAACTTAAAATGTTTTAACATATTTTGTTGTTGTTTTAGCAGTGTTGTCAAGGTGTTTTTTTTTTTCATTTGTTTGGTTTTTATTTGTTTAAAAAAAAATTTTAGAACCATGGGAAGGTCTTTAAAATTGTTATATTTTGTTTTCTGGATGAATTAATGCATTTAATGTGAGTTTTTTTTGTTTTGATTTTTGCGTTTAATGTATTTTCCTTTATGTTTTTCTTTCTTGTCAAGAGTTTAAGCAAAGCTCATGATATGGTTTTACGCACTATGCTTGGGGGTTTTTCTTTTAAATTTTAATACATTCATGCGTAAATATGTTTTTTTTTTTTCAATATATTTTATATTAAATATGATTTTGTTTTATGATTTTAAGAGTTTTTTATGCTTTTTAGTGGGAGGGGCGGAGTAATGTTATGACAAAATGTAAGAGTGTCAAGTTACACGTAAATTATGATTTTTATATATTTTTGTTTGCTTTTTTTTTTAAATATGTTTAATATAATTTTTTTTTAGTTTTTTCTTTAAACTCATTGCTTGTTAAATAATTAAATTGTTTTGTTTTTTTTTTAATTTTTAATATTATCTAGTTAAAGTTGGTTTTTATATCAATTTTGTTTTATTTAATTATTAGTTGCTTTTTATTAAAGAACTTTTTTGTTATTTTTTACTATCATTAAACTTTTAGTTTTTTTTTTAATAATAATTTTCTTATATATAAATATTTATTTAATATGAGATTTTTTCGGCTAGTGTTTAATTTTTCTTTTTATAATATAATTTCTTTTTTGATGTACTAAAAATTAAATAGATTTTTATCTACAATTTAATGAAGTATTTTTTGTTTTGTTTTAAATTTAAACTTGTTTTTTTATTAAAGTTTTATTTAATAAAATTTTTATGTTGTTTTTTCTTATTCTTTCATATATATGAGAGTTTTATTTTAAATAAAAAATCAATGCTTTTCTATTTGTATAAGGATTTTTGTTGTTTGTTATTGTGTTGTGTTTTATGGTGTAGAAATTAGCCCAGCATAAAATAAATCAATTTCTATTTAATCCTGGCTTTATTTTTAATCTGATGGGAGGGAACTGTATTTTTACAAGTTTTTTTTTAATAAAAAAATTTAAGAAAAGTTAAGAGACAACTTTATCATACAGAGCGCAAAAGGAGTTCATTACTTTTTTTGAATTTTAAATACTTAACATAGAAATTAACTGAATATATTTCATTTATATTTCTCTGATTCGATATCTTTTTATATTTGTCAGTTTTTTTATTTTTTGTTAATATATTTGAAAAAATATTAATTGAAATTTTCTCATTCCTTGCATTCGACAACTGCAATTATTTCAAAATTTAGGTGAAGGAGTAAGAAAACACTTCTCATAGACTGTATGGACCATTAATTTCACAGCGAAGAGTTTTAAGGTCTCACGGTCTCCAACTTTATTTTACCCAGAATATTATAACGAATTCGTGCCAAAGCGGGTCATCGGCAGTAACCACCCCGGTAGGTGTGTATCAATCCCCTTTATGAAGTCATAGTAGATAGTTAGTCGTATCGAAGCCAGAACCTCTCGTGGTTGGTCAGGTTGGGAATTCACTCCATTTCCTATTTGTCTCTGTGATGTTAAGGCAGGCTTCCGAATCGGGAAATATACATTTAGATTAGATTGAGAAGGCTCTTCGAACTGCAGCCAAATTGATATTTTGTGTGAAAGTACTATTTATTAAAAAGTACCTTCTTTAAAAAGTAGCTTTTTTAAGAAAGTACTTTTTATTAATATTTACCATTTATTTAAAAAAGTATCTTTTATTAAAAAAGTAATTTCTATTAAAAATAGAACCTGGTACTAAAAATACCTTTTATTAAAAAACTACCTTTTATTAAAAAAGCATATTTAAAAAAAACACCTTTAATTACAAAAGAAGCTTTTATTAAAAAAGAACCTTTTATTAAAAAAGTAGTTTTTATTAAAAAAAGTAGTTTTTATTAAGAAAGTATCTTTTATTAAAAAACTACCTTTTATTATACAAGAAATTTTTATTTAAAAAAGTATCTTCTACTAAAAAATACGTTTTACTAAAAAAGTACTTTTTATTAAAAAAGTACCTATTGTTAAAAAAAAGTATCTTTTATTAAAAAATTAACTTTTATTCAACAGTACCTATTATTAAAAAAGTGCATTTTATTAAGAAAGATTGTTTTACTAAAAGAAGTACCTTTTATTGAAAAAGTGCCTTTTATTAAAAAGTACTTTTTATTAAGAAATAACTTTTGTTAAGAAAACCGCTTTTTATTAAAAATTACTTTTTATTAAAAAAGTGCCTTTTAATAAAAAAGTACCTTATATTAAAAAAGTACCTTTTATTAAAAAAGTACCTCATATTAAAAAGTACCTTTTAATAAAAAATAACGTTTTATTAAAAAAGTACCTTTTAATAAAAAGTACCTTCTATTAAAAAAGTACCTTTTATTAGAAAGTACCTCTTATTAAAAAGTACCTTTTATGAAAAATTACCTTTTAATAAAAAATAATGTTCTATTAAAAAAGTACCTTTCATTAAAAAAGTACCTTTTATTCAAAAAGTGCGTTTTATTAAAAAATCACCTTTTATTAAAATGTACCTTTTATCAAATAGTAACTTTTATTAAAAATGTACCTTATATTAAAAAATTACATTTTAGTAAAAAAATACGTTTTATTAAAAAAGTACTTTTCATTAAAAAAGTACCTTTTATTAAAAAAGCACCTTTTTATTAAAATGTACCTTTTATTAAAGAGTAACTTTTATTAATAAAGTGCCTTTTATTAAAATAGTATCTTTTATTAGAAGTGCCGTTTATTAAGTATCTTTTACTAAAAAAAAGAACCTTTTGTGCAGCCTCGAGCTGTCCTATAGATTAAGACTCTTTTTAAAGCCAATTATCCTATCTGGTATATGTGCACCATATGTACCAGGGGGAACAGTGTATTTGCCAGGGACAAGGTTTTTTGTTATCTATTCTGTGACATTTACAAAGAATATGCTTCCCTGTCTCTAATCACATTCGTATCAGCCAGACCTTAAAATTCGTAATAATAAAAGATCCTAACCAATCTGAAAATGTTGGAAGTAAACAGTAGTATTAAATTTTTAATGTCAACTGTTAGATTGGCTTTCAAAATACCATAAATAATCTTGAGAGATTGGGTTCGAAACCAAGGCAATAAAGAAATTTAATACAAAATTCTCAAATTAATAATTACTTTTAATTGAAAAGTTTCTGAATATTTTCTTAAATATATCTCATATGGATGAATGATTGTTAAATGGTTGGAACCCGCTTTTTGATATAAATTAATGCGTAGACAGTGTCTGGCATTACGGTAAGATCTTTAAATTATTTCCGCTTATGGCAGCAGTATAAACCATAAGACATTATTCAATTCAAGTCTTTTAAAACTTAAGAAGATCCTTCTGAGTCCTAGTCGGTTTCCAGAACACGTTTGAAAATCCATACGAATGAATGACACACATTTCTATAACACGTCTAATATTTACATTATTTTAAACTTTTTGCTTACACTCTTTCTTAGAAAACACTACTTGTTTTTATTGAGAAGGTAACCCTATCTAAAAACAAAATCAGCTGATGTTTGTTTACAAATAAAAAAAAAATTCAAATTCAAATTTCAAAAATAAAATGAATAATAAATGAAACGAAAAATGTTTAATTCTAAAAGTCGTGTTTTGAAAGTGAAAATAGTGATAAGGCCTAGTGACCCACACGTTGTTAAAATGTAACTGTATCGTATCGTAACGTTGGCATTAAGTGCAATTATAGAACGTAAAAAACGTACCAGCATGTTGCTGTGTAAAATTAACCAAACTCTATCAGCTGTTCACAAATGTCACGTACAAACATAGCAAAAATCTAAAATCAACAGAAGCTAACGATACGATACGTTTAACTTAAGTTGAGTAAGCACTTATATATGTTTTTCATAAGACAGGTTTCATCAGCTGATTCGCGCCGATACCGTTACGCGTGGGTAACTAGGCCTATAGTTTTTCTGTCTATTTGGACTTCTGGAAACAGGCTTTAGTTATTAAAAATATAGTAGATGAAAATTTTTTTGTCAAAAAACTCAAATACTAATTTTTAAAGTTATTTTGACAAACGAAATGAGTCCATTAAATGCCTGGAAACTGGCTATAAATATTGAAAATGTCAGAGTTGATTTTTTTTTTGTCATTATTTTATCAAAGAGTTTAATTTTCTTTGTGTAAAATATTAAAAATTTACAATGTTTAAGGCAAAACTTAAACGAACGGTTTAAATGTAGCTCTTTGTAGAAAAACCTATGTTCCATAAGGTGGCCAGATTATGTCTGGTTAACACAGTAACCAGTTTACATTAATGTTATTGATAAAGCAGAAATATATCGTGTCTTTGGTTAATTCTAAAACTTTATTTTTTCAAAATCCTGAAAAAAACATTTGGAAATGAAAATGTTTATAACAAAATTTTAATGAGCGGATTTTGTTCAATAATGTTGTCAGATTAATGATTGATGTATAGAGTTACCAGTGCATATTGCTTTGATATAAAATAGAATATAATTAGAATATAAATGATAAAATTAGAGTCCATACCATTGAAACGTTATTATATAAATATCTAAATATCACACCTGGGCGGAACTGACGAACTGCTCAAAAATATGCTCCAAAAAAGTGAGTAATGGGTTTCATAGCACTATATCACAGCTCTCTTAAAAATATAAATAAAAAAAAATCATTAGGGAATCTTCGAGATATGACGATTTGTGCGATTTTTCGCGAAGACTTAATAAAATTTTTTTTGTAATTTTTTTCTTTTCTTTTGTGCTATTATTTTTATTACTTTTATTACTTTTTTTACATATTTCTTTTTGGCGATTTTTTGTATAACAAAAAAAAAATGGGGCTAGTAAATACTCAATAAACCTTTAACGTTGTAGCGGTTTTCAAGAAACGGCCATTTCTTTTTCTTTTAACATACAACTAAAAATGAACAAAAACTAACAAACAAAAGTAAATAAATAATAAAAAATACAAATATCAAAAAATAAAATGAAATGGCCATTACTCTAAAACCGCTCAAACGCTTGTTTTCTTATTTTTCCTTTCAAGTCCAAGTTTTTCTTTTTGTTATAAAAAAAAGAACCCAAAAAAATCGCCAAAAATATTAAAAAAAAAGGAAAAAAAAATATGACACCAAAAAAAGGAAAACAAAAACATATCGCCAAAGAATGGTTTTTTCACGAAAAATTTTTAGAATTTCCTTTGGTAATTTTTTTTCCATCAATAGGGTTTGAGTACTTTCAAGCCCAAGATTTTCTTTTTGTTATCGAAAAAAATCGTCAAAAAATCGTAAAAAAGTAAAAAAATAAACAAAAACAAAGGAACTAACAAAAAAATCGCCAAAAAAAAATGCTATTAAGTATTCGCGAAAAATCGCTCATATCGCCATATCTCGAAAATTCCCTTAGGTTTTTTAAGCGTTTTTTTCCATCAATAGGGATAATAAATACTTGCAAGCCCAAGTTTTTCTTTTTGTTATCGAAAAAAAAATCGCCAAAAAAATATGTCAAAAAAATACTAATGGAATTTTCGAGATATGGCGATTTGAAAGATTTTTCGATAATACTTAATAGCATTTTTTGAGATTTTTTGCTTATGTCCTTTTTTGTGCTATTGTTTTTTTCACTTGTTTTGACAAGTTTTTTTTTTGGCGATTTTTTTCATCCATAGGATTTATTGAGTACTTTTAAGCCCGTTTTTTTTTTGTGGTTTTCTAAAAAAAATCGCCAAAAAAAATTTGCAAAAAAGGAAATAAAAAGGAAAAACCCAAAATCGCCACAATATTTTATTCGCCAAAAATCGCCATATCTTGAAAATTCCTTTAGCGATTTTTTTAAACCGGTTATGCATTACTATCAAACCATATACTGTCTTTTTGTGGAGTTCAGCAATTCCGTAAAGCTGTGAGATACTAAGATTTTTTTTTAACTTCGGCTAAATGAAATGTGTTATAATAATTCCTTGGAATATTTGGGATAGATTTAACATTTAAGTATTACACTTAATATATGCATATTTGAATTTTTAAAGAAAACATAAAAAAAGTCATTACTAAGGAACACACAATAATTTTTCGCCCTTCAAATTTGTTGTATATATAAGAAATTATATTAAATTTTTTGCTAAATACTGATAAATTTATCTTAACATAAAATAACTTAAAAAACGTTAATTTAATTGAAAATATTTTCCAAAAAAAATCTAATTTAAACTTAAATTTAAAAATACTACATATAATTGCACTTATAAATTTTTCGAAAAAACATTAACTATTTGAATTTTTTTTTATTAATATTATTATTATTCTTTTGTATAAATACATAATTTGTATGTTATGATAAATAATTAAGTAAATAAAAATTTTAATGAAAATCTTAAATATTTTTCGCTAATACTCTATGACATTTTATTAAATATGTATGTATACTTTTATGGTATCATAGGAAGATTTTTTTATAATTTTTTTTTTTTTTTTGTTTATATTTTATTTATTATTTCACAGAAATTTAAGTTCGATGAATTAGAATTTCTTTTTTTTTCTTTTTATAATGATTTCGCTTTTTATATTAATTTTCTGTTTTAAGTGGACTTTTAGTAGTGTTTTTTTCTTTGTATTTCAAAATGTATTTTACGTTATTTTATGTTTTTGAGTTTGATAATGTTTAAAATATTTTCTTTTATTTTTTTCTTTTTTTGGTTTGAAAATTTAAATTATTCATGTTATGAGAGGAAACTTTTTTCGTTTTATATATTATTTCATTAAAAATGTTTTTACTTACAAAAAATGTTCTAAAAAAAACGCCAATAGAAAATTATTTATTTGAAATTTTCAGTAAATAGCTTTTTTATTTTATTGCTTTATGGATATTTGTGTTCAAATTAAAATAATTTTATATTGGCCTTTTTTTGTTACCGAGTGTATGTAAGTTTTTTTTTTACAAAATAACTTATTTTTATAATATGATGACATTTGTTTGAAAGCAATTTTTCTATACTTTTTTTTAATCAAAATTATATAGTTTTATATGAAATTTAAGATACAAATATTTTGAATATGAAAGAAATTTTAACAAAAAACAATTTAAATATGAAATTTTCTTAGGAAAATATTATTTAAATTTTTTTGTTTAGAAAAAGTACATTATAAAATATTATGAAAGTTTCTTAAGGAAAAAATTATTTATAAATTTTTTTGTTTATAAATTTAGTTTATTTTTGGAATATCATTTATATTAATTTTAGTTAATTTCACGTTTTTAGGACTTTTAGCTTTCCAGCTTTTTTATTAAAGATTTTAAAAAATATAGTTTAACTTAACTAAGTTTAACTAGCATCCTAAAAACTCCACCTGTTTTTTAAGGAACAATGGTTAAATTTTTTGCGATTTGCAACATTGTGTCCATAAAGCTTCTGTTTTCGAGTTTGATGTAGTAATACGATAGTTTTTGATGAGCTGGATATTGAAAAAATTATAAAAAAGAAATTTAAGGGATCTTCTGGTACCTCCCTCCAAACGCTTTTAGTTCGTAATCGGAGAGCCTTTATGAAAGAAAATTCGTATTGTTTTTTTTTTTGGCAAAATTTACATTAAAAGTTTCATAATGAAAAGCTTATTAAGGGAAAAATATTTTCGTGCACTTTAATATCTTGAAGTTTTGAAGCAGTAAAGATTTCAAATTCTTTTAATTTAATTTATATATAAAAACTTCATAGTAGTGGACTAAGTATAGAAAAAATAAAATCATTAATATAATTTCAAAGATTTTATAACAAAATTAAAAAACACAATTTGAAATTTTTACTGGCTCAGAACTTCACGATGATATAGAGGACTAATTTTTTATTAATTTTATTTAATCCATATTTTTAAGCAAGTTTTAAATTTACAAATGTTCGGTTATAATGAAAACTAAATTAATCCACCAAAAGCTTATTAAAGCTTTTTATAATGAAACTTTTGAGTGTAAATTCGACAAATGAATAATCAAAATTAGTTTATTGTGTATTTTTTGACAAAATATACTAGAACCGTATTTAGGGGTATTACCAGGTCCGGATTATCCATTAGGCAATATAGACAACTGCCCGCATCGGTCTACGCTCAGATATTTTTTTTATATATATCTCTTCGAGTGACAATTATATTTGAATATTTGCATGTAAGGCTTTATGAAAAGGTTATAATAGCTTCCAAGGAGCGTTGCAGTCTATTGCAGACTATGAGACTCAGTCATTAAAAGTGATCCACGACTCCAGGTGTCTGTCTATTAAGAGACTTGAAAAATAAAATGCTCTAATGGCAGTATTCTGGCCTGCTATACCAGATGTAATAAATTGTGTCAAAAAAAAGACACTAATGAACTCAAAGCTAGAATTATTTCACGTTTCACTTTAGGCGAATGAGAAAACTGATAACCTATACAGCGATGAAAATAAGCGTGTGCGAGGAAGAAAAACGGATCATGATGTCGGTACTGAAAATGCCTCTTTTATTACCCCTTTTAAAAAAGTACTAAAATTATTTTATATGAAATAATGTTAGTTTGTATACGTTTTTATTGAAATTTTAGTACAATTTTTCGTACATTTTCGTACATTTAAATATTTTTTAAGAAAGAATACTACTTTTTAAAGAAATAATATAACTTATACTTTTCCTTCCACTTTTCGTAAAATTTTTCGTACACTTTATTTACTATATAATTTATTTGAAAGAAATATTCTTTTAGTACTATTTCCAATATGGTACTAAAATATTTTTTTAATTAAGCAAATTTTAATACTTTTTATAAAACTTTTAGTACAATTTTTGGTACACTTTATTTCAAATATAATTTTTGTGAAAAAAATGCTTTTAGCTCTAGTTTTAGTAAAGTAATAAAATACTTTTTTTTTCAGTTATGCTAAGTTTTATACTTTTTCATTCCATTTTTTTAAATTGTTATTTTTAATTAAGTATACTTTGTAAGAAAGTACTAAAATATTTTTCAAAAAGCATTAAAGTACTTTATTTTATTGTTAAAATTTGAATGGTTTTTCATAGCACATTTAGTACCACTTTATTTTTAATAAAGCTTACCCCTTTTAGTACCTCTTTTAAAAAAGTACTAAAATACTTTCAAAAGAAATAATGTTAATCTTTATAGATTTTTATTTCACTTTTAGTCCGTTTTTCGTACAGTTTATTTAAAATATATTTTTATGAAAGAAAAATTTTTTAGTACTATCTTTAAAAAAGTACTAATATCCTTTATTGCAAAAAATTTTTTTTTCATACCACTTTTAGTACCACTTTATTTGAAATAAAAAAGTACTAAAATATATTTTTTAGAAATAATGTTACTTTTAATAAATTTTTTTCACTTTTAGTACACTTTTTCGTACACATTATTTAAAATATAATTTTTATGAGAGAGTAATTCTTTTAGTACTATATTTAAAAAGTACTAAAATGTTTTTTTTTCGAAACTATTAAAATTGTTATAGTTTTTCATAGCACTTCTTTTAGTACTTCTTTAAAAAAAAGTGCTTAAATATCTTTATAAGAAATAATGTTACTTTTTACATATTTTAGTTTCAATTTGAGTAAAATTTTTCGTAAATTTTAGTTGAAATAATATTTCTATGAAGGAACATTTCTTTTATTACTTTTCTTAAAAGTACTAAAATAGTTTTTTAATTAATGCTACTACTTTTTATACTTTTTTACTGAATATTTGGTAAAATATTTAAATTATTTTATTGAGGAATATTTCTTTTAGAAATGCATATAAAAAAGTACTAAAATAAATTTTTAAGAAATAATACTACTTTTATCCCATTATTCTACTTTTAGTACAATTTCAATGTGTACGAAAAATTTAAAGTATTTTTACGAGAAATAACTTAAAAAACTGCAAAAAAAAATTAAAAATATACTACATTTTATAGTTTTTCATTCCACATCTAGTACAATTTTTCACACAATTTATTTAACATATTACTTTTAAGAAGAGATAATTCTCTTAGTACTACTTCTTAAAAAAGTACTAAAATGTTGTTTTAACGAAAAATTAATATTTTTCTTACTTTTTTCATTCCACTTTTAGTACTACCTTTCATACATTTAATTGAAAATTCCTTTTCAGTACTTCAGTAGAAAAAAAAAATCGGTATAGACAGTACTGAAATACTGCTATTTTTTATACTAAAAAAAAGAGAATTTTTTAGTACTAAAAATAATACTACATTAAGTACCATTTTCAACACCTTTGAAATAAATAATACCTCGACTATAACCTTTTATTATGATTTATTTCAGTAGCAGTTTTAGGAATATTATTTTATTTTGTACACTATTTCTCAAAGAATATTTCTTTAAAAAGTGAGATATAATTTGTTAGTACTCTTTTGAAAATTAAGTACTTTTTTACTTTCTTTAAAAGAATAGTTCCATTTTCAGTTCTAGTTTTAATAATGGTTATATTTTTAGTATTTTTATAAGGAAAATGTATTTTTATCAGTACTATTTAGAAGAATCATTTCGACTTTAGTACTTTAAAAAAAGATTTTGTATGTAATGTGATATTTTGAATACAATTTTTTAAAGAAACGTTGACATTTTTAGTACTTTGCAGAAGATATAATAGTTATTTTTCTAACCTTAAGCAAAATATTACGTTTTTGCACCATTTTTAGTATATTATGTTGTGTTAAAATTTTTAGTACATTAATTTTTATACAATTTTTAGTACATACATTTTTGTACCATTTTTAGTACAATAATTTTTACTACACTTTTAATGTTTTTAGTATTCTTTTAGGGTAAAGGTCATAATAATACTTCTTTTAGTTGAAATGGTACCAAATTATTAAAAAATATCGTAAGTTTTCTTTTGAAGAAACTATATTTCAAGAAGACTTCCAAAGAAGCGAGACTATTTGTAAAAACTTTTTCTGAGTTATAAAAAGAGTAATTTTAAGTAACAATTGAGCAACTTTTCTTAAAATATTTTTTGTAATACTACATTAAAAACATTTTCTTAAAAAAAATTTAAAGTAAAATGTATTCTCTATTAGGTAAACTTTCAATGGAATGGTATTATTTTGAAAACTGACAATAATTTCTATAAAATATCTCGTTCTAAAACTTTTATAAAACAGAAATTTTTAAAAATATAACAACGAAATCATCAAGAAATATCCTAAGAACTTTCTACAGAAGCTTTCGAAGAAAATATTTAACATTTAATATAAACAACTAAAAAGAAGACTAGATTTTTAGGATATCAGTTAAACCTAGTTTGATTAAACCTGAATTTTTAACTCTTTAGTCAAATAGTTTGTAGTTATAAGAACGAGTTTGCGAGAACCAAAAATTATTAAAACTCATTATTTTTAGCTCTTTAGTCAAATAATTAGTTATTGGCTTTTAAAAATATCAGTTTAATTAAACTGAGTATAACTGACATTTTAAAAACTCGCTTATTATATTTTCTTTTAGAATAAAATGATTAAAATTTAGTGTTTTTTTAAATTCATTCATTATAGAAATATCCTAAAACTCCATATTTGTTTTTAAATCTATTTTATCTGTAAAATAAATTTAAATAATTCGCTTGTCTGTTCATAAAACTCAAATTAAATCTCAAATATAATTTAAATTTTAGATTCTTAAAATAATGATAAGATGTTTTACAAAAAATCACAAAAAAATTAAAAAAGAATATTCAATTTTACAACCACATTTTAGAATATTTTTCAAACCAAAAAAACCCCCGGCCAATTCTTCGAAATCATTATGAAAAAATACTTAAAATATATAAATAAATCATTTAGGCAGTTTTACTATTGTTTATTTTTTCTTTTTTGGAAAATTATCATTAAAGTCTAACACAAAAAATAAATAAAAGAGTACCCGAAAATTAAAAATTTTTATTTGTTATTCAAGACTCAAACCTAATTTTCTTTCCAAATAATTTCATTCATTTGTTTTATAAATAGACAATATCATAAAATTTGTTTGTTTTAATCGTCAAGCGTAAATGTTTTTGTTTTTCAATTTTGTTTTTCTGATTTAGGCTTTTTTTTGTTTTTTATATCCCTCTTTACTTTCAACACCACAATTCATTTGTTTGTTAAATTAATTTCGTTTTTGTTTTAATGTTTTAATGTTCTAATATTTATGAATTCTGTTTTAAATGGATATTTATACGTTGACATGAAAACATTATGAAGAGGGCAGCTACTGTATAGGGCAATAAGTTAATGAAATAATTTTTATTGTTGTTAAGTGTGGATGCGGCATGATTGCATAAATCATTAGTGCAGGCACAATACAGGGCCTGGACATCATGAGTGCCCGAACGTTTTAGGCATTCATTGTTGTCGCTACGTTCGTCGGGTATATAACCGCAACCTCGAACAATACGTACATTACCATAAACTAAATGGAGGGTGAGCGGAAAAAAAATATTTGTTAAATACAGTTAACTCACAAAAAAAAAATTTAAACATTGTAAAAAATTGTAGCTTACTCTTTTGAACAGTTTTACGGCACAAAATTGGTTTATACTTATCCTTGAGATGTTCGCGTGGTTCCTGTTTACTGCAATTAACTTCACCTATTGAATAGGGGTCGAAGGGATCACCACAACGACGATCGTATTCACTGTTGCAATCATAGCACATCAGAGCAGTTGTAACTGAAAGTGTGAGGTAAAATGGTTTCAGGTATTTATTATTAATAATTGTTATTTGTTGAATCTATAGATAAGTAGAGAGCTGCTTTATTTTGTTTTAAAATTTAAGTAGGGAAATGTAAACATCTTTCCATAATATTGAACATACAAATTCTGAGAATATTTTATGAAATGATATACTGCTTTCAAAATCTATACGCTTAACACTACTTTAAATATAAAGGCTAGGATTGCCAGTTCTATGGATAGTCTAAAGACGATGTGATTGATCAAAATATATTAAAAATTAAAAATTAAAAATTAAAAATTAAAAATTAAAAATTAAAAATTAAAAACTAAAAATTAAAAATTAAAAATTAAAAATTAAAAATTAAAAATTAAATATTAAAAATTAAAAATTAAAAATTAAAAATTAAAAAATAAAAATTAAAAATTAAAAAATAAAAATTAAAAATTAAAAATTAAAAATTAAAAATTAAAAATTAAAAACTAAAAATTAAAAATTAAAAATTAAAAATTAAATATTAAAAATTAAAAATTAAAAATTAAAAAATAAAAATTAAAAATTAAAAATTAAAAAATAAAAATTAAAAATTAAAATTAAAAATTAAAAATTGAAAATTAAAAATTAAAAATTAAAAATTAAAAATTAAAAATTAAAAATTAAAAATTAAAAATTAAAAATTAAAAATTAAAAATTAAAAATTAAAAATTAAAAATTAAAAATTAAAAATTAAAAATTAAAAATTAAAAATTAAAAATTAAAAATTAAAAATTAAAAATTAAAAATTAAAAATTAAAAATTAAAAATTAAAAATTAAAAATTAAAAATTAAAAATTAAAAATTAAAAATTAAAAATTAAAAATTAAAAATTAAAAATTAAAAATTAAAAATTAAAAATTAAAAATTAAAAATTAAAAATTAAAAATTAAAAATTAAAAATTAAAAATTAAAAATTAAAAATTAAAAATTAAAAATTAAAAATTAAAAATTAAAAATTAAAAATTAAAAATTAAAAATTAAAAATTAAAAATTAAAAATTAAAAATTAAAAATTAAAAATTAAAAATTAAAAATTAAAAATTAAAAATTAAAAATTAAAAATTAAAAATTAAAAATTAAAAATTAAAAATTAAAAATTAAAAATTAAAAATTAAAAATTAAAAATTAAAAATTAAAAATTAAAAATTAAAAATTAAAAATTAAAAATTAAAAATTAAAAATTAAAAATTAAAAATTAAAAATTAAAAATTAAAAATTAAAAATTAAAAATTAAAAATTAAAAATTAAAAATTAAAAATTAAAAATTAAAAATTAAAAATTAAAAATTAAAAATTAAAAATTAAAAATTAAAAATTTAAATTAAAAATTAAAAATTAAAAATTAAAAATTAAAAATTAAAAATTAAAAATTAAAAATTAAAAATTAAAAATTAAAAACTAAAAATTAAAAATTAAAAATTAAAAATTAAAAATTAAAAATTAAAAATTAAAAATTAAAAATTAAAAATTAAAAATTAAAAATTAAAAATTAAAAATTAAAAATTAAAAATTAAAAATTAAAAATTAAAAATTAAAAATTAAAAATTAAAAATTAAAAATTAAAAATTAAAAATTAAAAATTAAAAATTAAAAATTAAAAATTAAAAATTAAAAATTAAAAATTTAAATTAAAAATTAAAAATTAAAAATTAAAAATTAAAAATTAAAAATTAAAAACTAAAAATTAAAAATTAAAAATTAAAAATTAAAAATTAAAAATTAAAAATTAAAAATTAAAAATTAAAAATTAAAAATTAAAAATTGAAAATTAAAAATTAAAAATTAAAAATTCATAATTAAAAATTAAAAATTTAAATTTTAAAATTAAAAATAAAAATAAAAATTAAAAATTAAAAATTAAAAATTTAAAATTAAAAATGAAAAAGTAAAAATTAAAAATTAAAAATTAAAAATTAAAAATTAAAAATTAAAATTTAAAAATTAAAAATTAAAAATTAAAAATTAAAAATTAAAAATTAAAAATTAAAAATTAAAAATTAAAAATTAAAAATTAAAAATTAAAAATTAAAAATTAAAAATTAAAAATTAAAAATTAAAAATTAAAAATTAAAAATTAAAAATTAAAAATTAAAAATTAAAAATTAAAAATTAAAAATTAAAAATTAAAAATTAAAAATTAAAAATTAAAAATTAAAAATTAAAAATTAAAAATTAAAAATTAAAAATTAAAAATTAAAAATTAAAAATTAAAAATTAAAAATTAAAAATTAAAAATTAGAAATTAAAAATTAAAAATTAAAAATTAAAAATTAAAAATTAAAAATTAAAAATTAAAAATTAAAAATTAAAAATTAAAAATTAAAAATTAAAAATTAAAAATTAAAAATTAAAAATTAAAAATTAAAAATTAAAAATTAGTAATTAGTAATTAAAAATTAAAAATTAAAAATTAAAAATTAAAAATTAAAATTAAAAATTAAAAATTAAAAATTAAAAATTAAAAATTAAAACTTAAAAATTAAAAATTAAAAATTAAAACTTAAAAATTAAAAATTAAAAATTAAAAATTAAAAATTACAAATTAAAAATTAAAAATTAAAATTTTAAAATTAAAAATTAAAAATTAAAAATTAAAAATTAAACATTAAAAATTAAAAATTAAAAATTAAAAATTAAAAATTAAAAATTAAAACTTAAAACTTAAAAATTAAAAATTAAAAATTAAAAATTAAAAATTAAAAATTAAAAATTAAAAATTAAAAATTAAAAATTAAAAATTCAAAATTAAAAATTAAAAATTAAAAATTAAAAATTAAAAATTAAAAATTAAAAATTAAAAATTATAAATTAAAAATTAAAAATTAAAAATTAAAAATTAAAAATTAAAAATTTAAAATTAAAAATTAAAAATTAAAAATTAAAAATTAAAAATTAAAAATTAAAAATTAAAAATTAAAAATTAAAAATTAAAAATTAAAAATTAAAAATTAAAAATTGAAAATTAAAAATTAAAAATTAAAACTTAAAAATTAAAAATTAAAAATTAAAAATTAAAAATTAAAAATTAAAAATTAAAAATTAAAAATTAAAAATTAAAAATTAAAAATTAAAAATTAAAAATTAAAAATTAAAAATTAAAAATTAAAAATTAAAAATAAAAAATTAAAAATTAAAAATTAAAAATTAAAAATTAAAAATTAAAAATTAAAAATTAAAAATTAAAAATTAAAAATTAAAAATTAAAAATTAAAAATTAAAAATTAAAAATTAAAAATTAAAAATTAAAAATTAAAAATTAAAAATTAAAAATTAAAAATTAAAAATTAAAAATTAAAAATTAAAAATTAAAAATTAAAAATTAAAAATTAAAAATTAAAAATTAAAAATTAAAAATTAAAAATTAAAAATTAAAAATTAAAAATTAAAAATTAAAAATTAAAAATTAAAAATTAAAAATTAAAAATTAAAAATTAAAAATTAAAAATTAAAAATTAAAAATTAAAAATTAAAAATTAAAAATTAAAAATTAAAAATTAAAAATTAAAAATTAAAAATTAAAAATTAAAAATTAAAAATTAAAAATTAAAAATTAAAAATTAAAAATTAAAAATTAAAAATTAAAAATTAAAAATTAAAAATTAAAAATTAAAAATTAAAAATTAAAAATTAAAAATTAAAAATTAAAAATTAAAAATTAAAAATTAAAAATTAAAAATTAAAAATTAAAAATTAAAAATTAAAAATTAAAAATTAAAAATTAAAAATTAAAAATTAAAAATTAAAAATTAAAAATTAAAAATTAAAAATTAAAAATTAAAAATTAAAAATTAAAAATTAAAAATTAAAAATTAAAAATTAAAAATTAAAAATTAAAAATTAAAAATTAAAAATTAAAAATTAAAAATTAAAAATTAAAAATTAAAAATTAAAAATTAAAAATTAAAAATTAAAAATTAAAAATTAAAAATTAAAAATTAAAAATTAAAAATTAAAAATTAAAAATTAAAAATTAAAAATTAAAAATTAAAAATTAAAAATTAAAAATTAAAAATTAAAAATTAAAAATTAAAAATTAAAAATTAAAAATTAAAAATTAAAAATTAAAAATTAAAAATTAAAAATTAAAAATTAAAAATTAAAAATTATAAATTATAAATTAAAAATTAAAAATTAAAAATTAAAAATTAAAAATTAAAAATTAAAAATGAAAAATTAAAAATTAAAAATTAAAAATTAAAAATTTAAAATTAAAAATTAAAAATTAAAAATTAAAAATTAAAAATTAAAAATTAAAAATTAAAAATTAAAAATTAAAAATTAAAAATTAAAAATTAAAAATTAAAAATTAAAAATTAAAAATTAAAAATTAAAAATTAAAAATTAAAAATTAAAAATTAAAAATTAAAAATTGAAAATTAAAAATTAAAAATTAAAAATTAAAAATTAAAAATTAAAAATTAAAAATTAAAAATTAAAAATTAAAAATTAAAAATTAAAAATTAAAAATTAAAAATTAAAAATTAAAAATTAAAAATTAAAAATTAAAAATTAAAAATTAAAAATTAAAAATTAAAAATTAAAAATTAAAAATTAAAAATTAAAAATTAAAAATTAAAAATTAAAAATTTAAAATTAAAAATTAAAAATTAAAAATTAAAAATTAAAAATTAAAAATTAAAAATTAAAAATTAAAAATTAAAAATTAAAAATTAAAAATTAAAAATTAAAAATTAAAAATTAAAAATTAAAAATTAAAAATTAAAAATTAAAAATTAAAAATTAAAAATTAAAAATTAAAAATTAAAAATTAAAACTTAAAAATTAAAAATTAAAAATTAAAAATTAAAAATTAAAAATTAAAAATTAAAAATTAAAAATTAAAAATTAAAAATTAAAAATTAAAAATTAAAAATTAAAAATTAAAAATTAAAAATTATTTTAAAATTTAAATTGAATTTAGATAAAAATATCTTAAAATTTTCTTTTAATATCTGGAAATTTTTTGCCAAGAATCATTTGAATTTTTTTTTAATTATCGCATGACTTCTAGGGTCTAAAAACATTATTATAGGGATCAACCTTTGAGTGTTATAAGGCCGGCTGCGTTAAATAATGAATTTCATTGGTGCTCTATGAAGTACTTACGGAACTTCTAGATTTCGTAAAAGAAAAATAATGAAATTTTTCAAATGGTAATTATTTCTTTTTATAGAAAATATGATCATTATTTTTTATAACAAGAAATTATAATAGAGACTGGCCAACAAGAAAAGCAATTCACTTTATATGTATGTATTCGACCTTAAAGTTTCAATAGCGGTAACAGTTTTAAAGTGGTAGCCGTACCCGACATTGGTTGCAATATTGAGTTTAAGACGCAGGTGGATGACATCAAAGATTCGGCACAGCCGAGTTTCTCTTAATATGAAATGTAAAATAAAAGAAAACAAAAGCAAACAAAAAACCATACGGTTTGAGATTGCTTTTTTGACAGCAGTTATAGCTGTCACATCTATCTGCATGTAATCTGTTGTATAGACAATCTTCAATAGACTGCGTACTGGTTGGTTCTCGGTATACAGTGAAATTGAAAAAAAAAAAAAATGCCAGTATTGAATACAGTATGTCCTTTATGTGCAAAAGTTTTTGGAATTTTCGATGACATCTATAGCACTTCCTTCGGCCATGTTTTCCATTTTGCCTGTATGCGGAATTAGCAAAGTAGTAAGTCGTTTTTACATACATACATATCTTTTTGTGTTTGTCATCAAGAATCTAATCTCCTAGTTTTCGTACTATCACAGATCAACAAGTTGTCCATACTGCCGGACCTTTGGACAAACGACTCATAAACTTTATTTAAATTTTGATGATGCTGATGAAACGGCAAGGAAGGCTTCTGTAGACAAAATTCAGCGACTTGAAGGTCAAAAAGAAGAATTGACAAGAGGTCTATTAGAAGAAAGTGAAGCGAAATTTTTACAGTTACAACAACAATGCACTAAAGCAGAGAAAAGTCATAAAGAACTACGAGAAAATATTCAGGTTTTAACAATCGAAAATGAATATAAAGTAAAGATGTCTTTAAAATCGATAGAAATTGAAGCAATAAAAACTATCCTCGAGAAGGTCGAATATGATATTTATCTAAATGAAAAAATTAAAATTTTTGAGCAAAAAGTTAAACACATCACGGCCGAATTTGAAAAAGAAATCTCAAAAAGCACTAAATTGGCAATTGACCGAATGAAATTGAATAGTAACAATGAGCACATGAAATTGGAAGCAGAAAAAGGTGAAAGCGGAAAAAGGTAATGAAAATCTTGCAATTCAAAACAAAAACTCTGCAATAAATAGATCGAATGAACAATCGGGTGCAGTTAGTATACGATTGGATCAATAGCCTTTGAATTCCACTTTGATATCCTCCAATCCTAAACAGGCAAATGTATTGGATTCAACTGTTACCAAATGTCAATGAAACTACCAGAGTTGTCATATTTGACTATCATATCAATTTCGTTCATCATCCATTGAAAAATATTATTATAGCTGTAGCCTCAGCTATGAATTTGATCTTAACGCAAGAAGATGTGACAGATATTCGTATATTGGAGAAAATGATGGTACATCCATGTGATGTTCCTCCAAATAAAATAACATTAATCGTTCAGTTCAGGTCTTTTGATTTGAAAAACAAATTTCTTTCGAATAAGAATAAATTAAAAAGAAATTTTACTTATGCATGTCTTACGATTAGGAAACATGCCAAATGTGTTTGTATGCCAATATAAACTACTTGGTAATGTATTTGGCAAAATAAGTTTGAAAAACAATCAAGTTATTGCCAAAAGATGCTACACCGATTCTAAAATTTTTTTTTATTACTAGCAAAACCCAAGTCGATCAGCTGTTAACAAACAATATGCTTTCGAATCAACCAACACCAACTTCATCGATATTGAGGAAAGTTTGTATAAACAATAATCGTACATAAATAACTATTAAAAATAAATTCATTTACATTTTAAAAATCTGTAAATAAAAATATGCTTCGGTATTAGGTTTTATGAAATGTGCAAGTGCTAAATTCGGCTGTGCCGAATATTTGATACCCTCCACCTGTGTCTGAAACTCAACATTTGGTACGGTAACCAAATTCTAATATCATTAATTACTTTTCTTATTTGACCAGTATTTATTATAACGAGCAGTGACCAGCCCTCGAAATTTGAGTGCAAATTCTAGGAAATTTTATTTTATCATTTAACAAATAATTTTATAAAAGCCTAAAGGTATGTTAATCAATTTTAGCCAATTCACAATTTAACACTTTTTAAATAAAATACATTAAATTTCATTATAAATATTTGTTGAACACACAGAAAATATATAACTGGGTTTGTTAATGAATAATTTTAAAGGAGTCTAAAGGTATGCTATTCAATTTTTGCAAATTCACAATTCAAGACAGTGCTTTTCATATTTATAATTCACACACAGTATGTGTTATATGTATGTGTTAGTAGTAACTTTAAATCAGCATTACTCCAAAAAAAATTTCCAGACGGTGCAAATCTGTAAATCTGGTGGACAGCTAAAAAGAGATACCATTCAAACGAGGTATGTTTGGTCAAAATCGGTTATTAACTACAATATTTATATCGGTCACAAGACACCGCATTGCCTATTAATATTTACTAGCAGGTTCCAGCGCTTCAAATTCGAGTGCAAATTCTAGGCAACTGTTTTTTTTTTTCACTTAGCCAATTCATAAACCAACACTTTTTTGGTTTATTATTATTGTGAATGAAGAAAACAAACTTACAAACACATTAACAAATTTAATAAACACACACATATCATTGTATAATTTTATGTATGTGGTAGTAGCAACTTTAAATGTAATTTACTCTAAATAAAGGCAAAAATTTAAAAATCTGTAAGTCTGGTGAACAGCTAAAAAGAAATACATTTCAAAAATATACGTTTTGTCAAAGTTGGGATACAACGGTAGAACAAAACATCGGTCACAAGAAATTGCCTTGCCTATTAATATTATAGATTATATAATTTCTTATTTCATGTTTTTTTTTTTTTTTTGTTATAAAAACACTGGCGGCTTCTATTATAGAAAGAATTAACTTCTATCTGAAAAATGGCATTATTATTCTATTACACTATTCAACAAAATGAAATTTTTTTATGACACCTGATAACCACAATATTTTTTGATTTCTTATGGTCCTCTAACAACAAAAACAGTCGTAATTAAGTTTTTTTTTAAACAAATTTCTAAAATTTGGAATTTTTGAAGAAGATGCACCACCGATTTTATCATAACTTGAGAACAACTTGACCAATTTTGTTTTAAGAAACACCTAAAAATTTGGATTTAAATTACTTCTAAGTTCTGCTAATAATATTTTCATACATTCAACAGTTTCGGAATTATTCAGAATGAAATTATGAAAAAAAAAATTTTTTTGTGCAAAATTTAAATATTTTTTTTTATTAAAAAAAAATCGAAAATGGCTAGACATTTTTATTGCTGAAGCATAAAGATACATACAATGCAAATAAAACGTGCCATATACCATGAAAAGCTATGAAAAAATGTTGACTTTATTTTGAATAAAGTGAAAGAGGTACCCTGTTTTGACAAAAATTGCGAATTTTGTTCATTGGAAGTGCATTTGCTACATACAGTAAAATCATGTCATTAGCCACTGTACCTTTGTCTTCAAGCATGTGTAGCACTTCAGATAATATCACAACTGAACTCGATCTTACGAATGAATGATCGGAGCTTCTTGCGTTCCGCTTAAAAGATAGAAATTGTTACAAAATAATATTAAAATAATGGTCTACCGTAACCGTCATAAGCCATATGGCATATTTTTACACAACCAAAGACTATGCTTCTGTTACGACATAAGAGCACTTCTTGAAAAGCTTGGCCAAACACATGATGCAAGTGAATGGAGATTATTTGTCGATAGTAGTAAAGCAAGTCTTAAATAAGTTTTAATACACAATGGCAATAAGAAGCTATCAATACTCATTGCACACCTCTCCGAAGCCATACATTTGAGACATTATTATCACCCGATTGTTTAGAACTTTTGAGGAAATAAGCTGAATCCAGATTGTGAAGAAATATTTCATGATTGTAATCTTTTTTAAACCCTATGCCACTATATGGTCAGGGTATAATGACTTTGACCTAGACCCATCTTTTATTTACTGAGTCGATTTAGCCATGTCCTTCCATTCGTCTGTCCGTCTGTGTGTAAATGTAGACTTTGTAATCAAACTACAGATCACAAATATGAATATATTTTGATCAAATTTAATATATATAAACTTCTATCGGCCATAAGATGAACGCTATTGAAATCGGTGAAAATCTGTTTATGTTCAGACCTAGTCCCCATACAAATGACCTCTATGAGATCGACTTAAATTGCCATAAGATCAAATTATCGTATAGATCTCCGTCAAATTGGGTTTGTGTATATTTATTACATCCACTTTTAAGTAGTCTAAAAATAAGTCCTATAGGACAATTCTTCGTCATAGCCCCCATATGAAGCTGATTCCCGATCTTCACTATCAAAAAATTAAAATAATGCACAGATTTTTCTCAAATTTGGTTTGTATATGATTTTGCAAAAAATAATTGGCCTTATCGACCCAAACCTCATATAAATATAGCATCCGCTATGAACTTTTTCATATCCGAAGGCAAAAAATAAATAACAATGCCACACAAATTTGGTTTATGCTTATTATCTATATCTATTTAGTTGGAACTAAGAGATAGGGTCTCTAAACCGACTATAATTTTCTTACTTGTTCTTTTTTTTTTTTGAAAATATTATTGTTCCGGTTTTTAACTGTTCACAAAACTTTATTCTTGGCATTATTTTATAATAATTAATCTATAATATTAATAGGCTAGGCGATTTCTTGTGATCGATGTTTTGTTCTACTGTTTTATCCCGATTTTGACCGAACGCATATTAGTTGAAAGGTATTTCTTTTTAGCCGATTTGCAGATTTACAGATTTTTAAATTTTTTCCTTTATTTTGAGTAAATTGCATTTAAAGTTACTACTAACACACACATAAAATTATGCAATGTAATATGTGTGTTTATTAAATTTTTTAATGTGTTTGTAATAAAAATAAGTGTTTTTTGTGTTGATTTGTGAATTGGTTATAATTGATTAGCATAGCTTTAGGGTCTTTATTTAATGAAAAAATAAAATTTCCTAGAATTGCACTCGAATTTCGAGCGCTGGAATCTGCTGGTTATAATTATAAGACTAAAGCATTGAAAAATACAATTGTGTTATAAAAAAACAGTTTTTACATGTTAAAAGTGCAATTGGTTTGTCATCACTAAAATAAATATTTTTTTTTTCGTTTATCTATTTTTTTTTTAATTGAATTTCTTGTAAAAAATCTTTCGATAGAGAACACACCAATGAGTGATTTCGAAAAAAAATTTGGAAAATTCAGAATTTTCTAAAAATTACCAATGTATTGTCAACCACTGTGTATTGAATGAATTCCTTCAATATTGACAATGAAATTTGTTTACCTAAAATTTGTTTACTGAGACCGAGAATTTGAAATACACAAGTATTAGCTCTTTGTATAATATATTTCTCAAATACCAGGGATGTATTTTACTCTTTTTGTAGAAAGTTTCTCTCTCGTCTAAGCGTGCTTTATGGACAGAATTTTAAATAATTTCAAATCATTTTATATGCAAGCATTTCTTTATGTAAAACATTGCAAAATATAAACAAAACAGTATAACCTTTAAAGTCAATATTGTTTTTTTTTTTATAATTATTTTACAAACTAGAAGCAAAATATACAAAATAGTCAGTCATTTATATTTTTGATACACAGATGGAATTGAATGCAATAAATAACTTGTTTACGTTAACAAATACTAAAAATTAAAAAAAAAAAAATTAAATAAAAATTATCATTTATATTACAGTTAGATTACTTCTAGTTAAATATCAGCCCTTTACATAATTAGTAACATACAATTATTTTAAATAGAACAGTTTTCCATAATATGTACTTACCTTGCAGGCAGGCCAGAACGGCAACCAAGAGCAGTGTTCTTTCCATAAATGGTGACATTGTTTTATTATTTATTTGTATTTATTTGTATCAACTCTTATATATTATTTTCGTTTATCTCTTGTTTAATTAACCGCACAGAACAACAACGGCCGACAACACAAATCAAACTTAAATACTCAGGTTTTATCCGTGTATTATTCAACAATTAAATCAATAACCGAAACACGCAATATTTTATCGTTTTGGTTCGGAAACAGTTAAATAAAATAATGTTAACAACGTTAATGTTAAATCAACATGCCGCTTTGTAGACTGTTATAGAAATGAGAGAAAATAGTTACAACATAATTATTAGTATTTTTTTATAATTTGTAATATAGGAGTGCCATATATTTAATTGTGTATTTATATTACAATTACATCTGTCATTATTTTGTATTTCGTAACTAACATATCATTTTCTTTTTTATTTTAAGGGTTTAGCTAATATGTTTATAATCTTTAAGTGATTGTTGTGAAAAGAAATTAAATTTAAAAAAAAAAATTGAATAAATTTTTAAGAAAAAAAGTTGTTAAAAAATATTTATTAAAGAGAAAAGAAAATTTTTGTTTTGAATATTTGAAAACAGCTGTAAAACACTGATGATAAAAAATAATGCTCCAATTTCATTAAACGTTTTATCTCTTAGCTAACAATTTTAGTTCACTGTCGATCGTCATAGCACGTAAGCAATTCTGAAATCGTTAATAGTTTAATGCACTTTAAAGTATTTTTTTTAAACATAGAAAATTCCCAAAATAAATATTAGTTAAATTATGTATTAAAGATTGTCACATGTAATATCTAAATCTTGAATAAATAAATAAATAAATGTAATGCCACGTAAATATATCTGTGGTCACAAGCGATAACCGCCTAAGTCAACTTAGGAATGATTTGGCTTATGTATGCTATCATATTCTACTAAAAACGCATTATATTTACGTGTAATCCCCATTACTCTATCACTGTTTATTAAAAAGTTATTAATGGAAACATGCTGACCTAAGTCGTAATGAAGCCCCATTACATTTATATAAAAGGTTTTTTTTAAAGCATGATATTCGACGATTTGGGTTATGTATGCTATCATATTCTACTAAAAACGCTTTATATTTTCGTGAAATCTCCATTTCCCTAACACTATTTATTAAAAAGATATTAATAAAATTATACTGACCTAAGTCGTAATGAAGCCCCATTACATTTATATAAAAAGTTATTTTTCTCAAAAGCATGATTTTCGACTTAGGCGGTTAATGCTTGCAGTGTTGCCATAATATGAAATTGTAAAGCTGCTAAATTGCAAAAAAAAAAAAGGTGCTAAAACGTACTGGAGTCAAAAAAATGATGCTAGTTCTTTTTCAAATTTAATTACCTTTATATTGAAAAATTAAATACTTATTGGGCAATTCCATAAAAATGTCAACTTTTATGAAAAAAAATATTTTTTCATTCATATGAAGTAAGTTTAAAAATATATTAAAATATGTTCCAAGTTACATAATGTAATTCCTTACAAGCATTCTAAATAATAGAATAAATATAAAATTTATTTGTTTACTCAATTTTCTTTTAATACATGTTTAAGAAACTTTAGTCATTCCGTCACAGTCATTCCGTCACTTCAAATGGCAGTTAATAAATTCGATACTATTACAGGCCAGTTGCTCTAAATTATAATTTTATATTGCTTATATATCATATATAAAATATGCATTAGTTTAAAATCTGACTTGCTTCTTAATTTACAAAAGTTCCCAGATTTTAATACCAGGACAGAGTCATGGTAGCAAAAATGTCATTCCGTCATATAATGAGAAATTACTCAAAAATAAAAGAATAAAATAGTGTAAAAATTGTTTCTGAGTTTTTTTTTAAATCTCTTAATCTTTAACAATCATTCTTAAACTGAAGAATGAATTTGCAATTCAAAATAGCTCTGTGGAATAGCCTTAACTTCAATTCTACAACTCAAAATGTCATTCCGTCACATATGGAATTGCCCTATTAATAAATTCTTTGGTTTTTAAATCGAAAAATTAATACAAAACATAAGTCTCGATTTATATTTTTTAAATTTTAATTAAAATTATTTTGGATTTCATCTGTAATTTTTTTTAACATCAAATTGAGTTTTTTTAATTTTAAATTAAATATTTTTAATTTTAGAGGGATTTTTTTTTTAATTTCAAATATAACGGAATTTACATTATCAAAAGATACGATTATATTACAATAATTGGTTTATGGAATCTAATATTTCTGTGATGTGTTCATCTTCATGTTCTTCTTGGCTCTGATATATTTTTGACGATCGACTTTCTTCAACGACATCGCTCAGTATATTGTAAGTGTAACAGCACCCATTTTTCAATTTCAAACCTTCATTTATACGTATTACAGAACATAACAACTCGGATTTTACTCTGTTCAAAGTTTGCTTTTAACTAAAGCCATTAAACTTAACAAACGTTCAACTTCGGCTTTTGAGAAAGACAAAACTAATAAAGACAATACAAATATTGATAACTATTTAAATGGATTTTCGCCAATAGAATTTGTGTTAACTTAAATCCATAAAGAGGTTGTATTCAGTGTTGTATCCCAATATTATTCTGTGATGTAACTCCATTGGATTTGAATTTGTTCTGTTTCAGATGATCTAAATTTAAACTCTTCTAATATATTGGTTATCGGTTCTTTTACGCGGTTTAATGTGTTTTGTATTGAAAATTTTGGCATTTTTTTAATACGATAATATTTTTTGGCAATCGACTTTTTAATTCATTAGAAACTGTTGTTGGTGTTCATATTCTTCTATTTCAAAATGTTTTGTTATATTTGTTGAAAGAAACGAGCAGAGTGGTAAAAAGATAATACACAAAATTCTCGAATTACACTTTGAGAAATTAAAAATTATCAATACCATTAAAATTAAAATTGTATATTCAAAAATAATGAAAAAAATCAGAAAAGAAAAGATGCTAAAAGCAACTTTTTATTAATAAAAGATGCTAAGTTAGCATCTAGCATCTTTTCATAACTTTTGAATGCTAAACGACAAAAAAAAGTTGCTAAATCTAGCAACTAAAATGCTAAAGTGGCAACACTGAATGCTTGTGACCACAGATATATCTAATTGTGCTTCACATAGCATCTGTCTGTGTACTACAGCTGATTGGGCAATGTACCAAGAACTGTTTTGTCAAAACCAGCTGTTGTCGGATGTTTTGTCACATCGAAATTCAACATGTTCTAAATGAAAAAATTACTTATGAGTTTCTATATGTATTTTATATAAATATTGCTTGAAAGTGATCACACGAAGTGTACAAATTTTACAATTTTAAAAACATAACAAAAACATGTCGTCTAATACCAGCTCAAGGTAAAGACATCTGGTAAAGCTATGCTTTACTCATTTATAACACTATCCGACTGCCAAAAATGAGGCAAGTGTTGTTTGTGACGAGACATGTGTAATTAAGGTAATTGGGTCTCTGAGTCTGAATCCGTAGTAAGTTTTCCGGTGCTACGTCAAGATTTATTAATATTGGCATACAAATTTTTAAATTTAAAAAATATGCAGTTCATATTTTTCTTTAATCTAAATTTCAAGAATCACAATTTCTACTGTAAAAAACCCTCCAAAAATAAAAACGCCGAAAAAAGTCACAAAATTATAAACTATTTAGAAAAAATATTAAATTTAATTATATGTGACCTTCTACGAGAAAAGGGACCTAGTGTGTCAAAAAACGGGTTGTGTCAAAAACGGTGGATTCTGGTAACTAAAAGAGTGTAGAAACTTTAAATGCGCTTTTTTCCCAAAAGTTAATTTTCACACACTAGGTCCCTTTTCTCAGAGAAGGTCACATATATGGAAAACATAAAAACACAAAAAAGATATTTATTTTTTTTTTTTGAAAATAGCATGTATTTTTTTTAACATACCTTAAAATAAAAACAAGTAAGAAAATTATAGTCGGTCTAGACCGACCATAGGATACCCTATACCATGTGTTTAGAGGCCCCATCCCCCAGGTCGAACTAATTAGTTCTAATTTTTTTGCCTTCGGATATGAAAAAGTTCATATCGGATGGACCGATCCCGACTATATTTGGTAAGGTCACTTATTTATTGCAAAAACATATACAAACCAAATTTGAGAAAAATCTGTGCAATATTTTTGTTCTTTGATTTAAGTGAAGATCGGGAATCAGCTTGATGTGGGGGCTATGACTAAGAATTGTCCTATAGGGTTTATATTGGACTACTGATAAATGAATATAATAGACACACACAAACCCAATTTGACTTAGATCTATTTGATAATGTTGATATTATGGCAGTTTAAGTCGATGTCAAAGGGGTCATTTGTATGGGGACTAGGTGTGAACCTGTACTTTGATTACAAGGTTTACATGGGCACACAGACGGACGGACGGACGGACATCACTAAATCAACTCAGAAATTGATTCTGGGTCGATTGGTATAATAGGAGATGGGTCTAGACCAAATATTTTTGGAAGTTACAAACATCAGCACAAAGTCATTATACTCTGACCACATAATGGTATAGGGTGATATACAAGATTATCACATGTTATCAAAAAGAAGTTAAACATATATCTGTGGTTTTCTGAAATAACCGCGTATGTCCATTTTTGTCAGTTTTGAGTTAACGATGCCAAATATATTAATTTTTCAATTTTTATAAAAAAAATTTTTTAAAAAAATATTGGCCATTTCTGAGTTTTTTCTTTAAATAACGACGTAACTTAAATGTTTATTAAATTAAATTGCAGCACTAATGACGTATGTCAACCTACGTTTGATCGCTGACAAATTATTTTCTCAGAAAACGACACATAGCGACATACGTCGTTATTAATGAAAAAAAAAATGCAAAATAATTTTGGATTAGTTTTCAGTTTATAACCACTTGCGTTTATTTCTGTTATTTTTTGTCATTATTATTCTTGCTACGTTGTTATATTCTCATCCTGTCCCGAACAAAAATCCATTTTTCAAGCAACAACAACTTATGTGTACATGGGTGGTTGCATTGTGTACATTTAATTTTTCAAAAAAAACGACATTTGTCGACATAAGTTGTTCTATCTGCACACACTTTAAGTGTAATTTACATATTTTTTTTTCGTCCCTCTCAAGGATCTATTCCTCTGAAGATTTTTGACTCAAAATTTTATATCAAGTATTTATTGCCCATATCTACAGGACTGTTAAATAAAAAGCTCTAAATTCTTTATATCGTTTTTTGGCTCCCCTGAACATTTTGGTTTTATGAGATACGCGGTTATTCTAGAAAACCACAGATATTAGGGTTGTATAGGGTATAATTAATATTAAAAAAAATATATAATTTTTCTAAATATTCTATATTTTTTTACTTTTTTGAGTATTTTTAAGTTTTTAGAGGTTTTCAAAAAACCCTCCAAAACTAAATTAGGCCGCAAAAAGTTACAAAATTATAAATTAGTTAGAAAAATTATTAAATTGAATTTTATAGAAAAATTACAAAAAAAAGAACTAAAAATTTAAAAAATGTGTACAATTTTTTTTTTAAATCACATATATTTTTATTATATATTTTAAAAAAATATTTAAATTTAAAAATTTTTTTTATGTTCCTAAATCTTATACATAAAAATGTAGTTTAGTTTGTTTGTGGTTTATAGGAGACTACACCATTGGACCGAACGTCTTGAAGTTTTTACAGTGGGTAACTACCTATCCGGAAGGAAATATAGGTTATATTTTTTTGTATTTTTCAAGTGGGCGTGGCACCTCCCATATAAACTGAATTTTTTACTTCTTATTTTAACATATAATATCCGGCGTTTTATGATATCAAGAGTTCTGAACGTATGTATATGTACATATTGAACTAATTAAAAGAGTCGCGGAAAAAATGGGCGGGATAGGACCAATGGTCGTGGCACCTACCACACAAAGTAAATATTTAATGTCAAATATCTAGAGTATTGTCTATACTAATATAATAAAGAGGAAATGTGTGTTTGTTTGTTTAGTTGTTTGTTTGTTTGTTTGAAGGAGGTAATCTCCGTAACTACTCATCTGATCTTTCTGAAATTTTTGTAGAATATGGGAAGTGCTATATGGGAAGTGCTATAGGCTATAATTGTTTTTGATATTTTTAGTGGGCGTGCCACCTCCCATACAAAGTAAATTTTTAATATAACATATATTGAATAGTATGATAGGGAGAGCTTTGGAAATTTGTATGAGGTCAGCTATTATTAATATTAGTAGCTATGCCGAAAATGGGCGGGATCGGATAAGTGGCTGTGGTACCTCCCATACAAAATAATTACTCAATATTATATATCTCGAATACAATGACAAAGACATCCTTGCAAATTTGTCTTACGTCATCTATTATTAACGTGAGTAGTCAGACAAAAAATGGGCGGGATCGGACAAAGGGGCGTGGTACCATCCATACAAAGTAAATATTATATGTCACATATCTGGAGTACCGTAATAGTAAGAGCCTTGGGACTTTGCGTGAGCCCTTTTATTATGATATGTGGGGTGGGGGGGGGGGGTAGCGAAGCACACTGGGTTACATCTAGTAATAGATAAAGTCGTGGGACTTTGTGAGAGTTCATAAGTTATTAATGTAAGTAGTCGGGAAAAAGGGCGAGATCAGATCAGTGGGCATGGCCCCCCCAAATAGCTGGAGTACTATGATAGTGAAAGCCTTGGGACTTGTGTGAATTCATAAGTTATCAACTTTAGTACTCGGGAAAAAATGGGCATGATCACATCAGTGGGCGTGGCAACCCCATACAAAGTATATATTTAATGTCATATATCTGGAGTACTGTAGTTTGGACTTTTTGCGCGAGTTCATAAGTTATTAATGTGAATAGCCGGACAAAAAATGGGTGGGATCGGACCAATGGGTGTGTCATCCCCATACAAAGTAAATATTTAATATCATATAACTGCAGTACTAAAATAGAAGAAATCTTAGGACTTTGTCTGAGTTCATAAGTTAATAATTTGAGTAGTTCCCCAAAAAATGGGTGGCATCAGACCAATGGGCGTGGAAACTTTTGACAAGTATACTAATTAACAATGTGAGTGGTCGTGGAAAACATCGGCGGAATCGCCAAAACCGAAAATCGCGAATAAAAAAAATTGTCAAATCAAAAATCGCATAAATTAATAACTGAAAGAAGCAAAAATCGCCAAGATCAAAAAATCAAAAAAAAGTAAAAAATCGCCAAAACCAAAAATCGCGAATAACAAATACCTCCAAAATCAAAAATCACTAAGGCCAAAAATCGTTAAAATCAAATATCGCCAAAATCAAAAATAGCAAAAGACCAAAATCGCCAAAACCGAAAATTGTGAATACCAAAAATCGCCAAAAATCAAAAATCGCCTATATCAAAAATTGCCAAAACCAAAATCGCGAATAATAAAAATCACATCACAACAAGCAAAACACGTCAAAATCAAAAAACGCCAAAACCGAAAATCGCGAATAACAAAAATCGTCCAAGTCAAAAAAAGCCAAAATCAAAAATTGCAAAAAACAAAAATCGCCAAAAAGTAAATAAAATAGTTTTCTATTTCGTTACGATGGGTGTAGCAAAGCGTATCGGATTACAGCTAGTATTCAGTGTTATTTTTGAGGGGTTTTCTGCTGTACCCAGAGAGCAAATTATTTTCTGACAGACTAGGATCAATTAGTTGAATTAGTTTTTCGATTTTTATTTCTATATGCTTTTTTGTTTAAAAAATTGAAACTGCATGTTATTTGAAAAGAAAATTTATAAAAAAAAGATATTTTTGAATCAATTAAATGGTTTATTGTTTTAATTAATTTTTTAAAGTTAAAATTTTTTTAATTTTAAACCAGATTAATTTTCACATACAATGGCATCAACAATTTTGCATCTGTATGTATTAATTTGATATAAATTTAGAATCAAACTAAGGTTTTTGTTATCATATTGTTAAAAAAAAAAAGTATAAAACAATAATTTCTATTATAATTGTTATAATAATAATTATATTACTAGCAGATTCCAGCGCTCGAAATTCGAGTGCAATTTCTAGACAACTTTATTATACCCTATACCACTATGTGGTTTGGGTATAATGACTTTGTGCTGCTGTTTGTAACAACCAAAAATATTTGAACTAGACCCATCTTTAATTATACCGATCGAATCAGAATCACTTTCTGAGTTGATTTAACAATGTCCGTCCGTCCGTCCGTCTGTGTGTCCATGTAAACCTTGTAATCAAACTGCAGGTCGCAAATATGAATGTATTTTGATGAAATTTGGTATATAAGCTTTTATCGGCCATGGGATGAACGCTATTGAAATTGGTGAGAATCGGTTCATGTTCAGACCTAGCCCCCATACAAATTACCCATATGAAATTGACATACATTGCCATAAGATCCAAATTGTCATATAGATCTTACTCAAATTGGGTTTGTGTGCGTTCATTACATCCATTAATGAGTAGTCCAAAAATGATCCCTTTGACCCCATATAGAGCTGCTTCCCGATCTTCACTTAAATCTATTAAAAAACAAAAATATTGCACTGATTCTTCTCAAATTTTGTTTGTATATATTTTTGCAAAATACAAGAGACTTTACCAAACATGAGCAGGATCGGTCGATTTTTGGACCAAGTCCCTATATAGATATAGCATCCGATATGAACTTTTTCATATCTGCAGCCAAAAAAATTAATAAAAATCCCACTCAAATTTGGTTTTTGCTTATTTTCTATGTCCAGTTAGTTGGGCCTAAGAGATAGGGTCTCTAAACGCATGGTATAGGGTATCGTATAGTCGGGCTAGACCGACTATAATTTTCTTACTTGTTTTTTGTTTTATTTTATTTTATTTATGTTATTTTATTTTATTTAAATTTTATTTCATTTTATTTTATTTTTTTTATTTTATTTTATTTAATTTAATTTAATTTTATATTATTTTAATTCAATTTGATTTTATTTTATTTTAATTTTTTTTTTTTAAATTTAATTTTATTTTATTTTAATTTATTTTATTTTATTTTATTATATTTAATCTTATTTTATTTTATTTTTTTTTTTATTTTAGTTTTTATTTTTGTTTTTTTTTTTTTTTTTTTTTTTTTGTTTATTTTATTATATTTTATTTTATTTTATATTATTTTATTTTATTTTATTTGGTTTTATTTTATTTTATTTTATTTTATTTCATTTTATTTTATTTTATTTTATTTCAATTTTATTTTATTTTGTTATTTTATTTTATTTAATTTTATTTTATTTTATTTCAAATTGATTTTATTTTATTTTATTTATTTCATTTTATTTTATTATATTTTACTTTATTTACTTTTATTTCATTTTTTTATTTTATGTTATTTTATTTTATTTTATTTTATATTATTTTATTTTAATTGTTTCATTTTATTTTATTTGATTTTATTTTATTTTATTTTAATTTTTTTTTATTTTATTTAATTTTATTTTATTTATATTTTATTTTATCTTATTTTATTTTATTTTATTTTATTTTATTTTATTTTTTATGTTAATTTGTTTTATTTTATTTTTAAATTTTAATTCATTTTATTTTATTTTATTTTATTTTATTTTGTTTTATTTAATTCCATTTTATTTCAATTTTATTTTATTTTATTTTTTATTTTATTTTATTTAAATTATTTTATTTTATTCCATTTTATTTTATTTTATGTTATTTTATTTGAATTTTATTTTATATTATTTTATTCAATTTTATTTTATTTTATGTTATTTTATTCGAATTTTATTTTATTTTATTTTATTTTAATTTTATTTTATTTTTTTTTATTATTATTTTATTTTTTTTTTTTATTTTTTATATTTTATATTATTTTATTTTATCTTATCTTATTTTATTTAATTTTATTTTATTCTATTTTATTTTATTTTATATTATTTTATTTGTTAAGATGTTTTAACTTCAACGTTAACTTTATTAATAAATTCAGTTAAATAAACTTAACTTATGCTTAAGCTATACAGTTATATATTTATCATTGTTACTTTTAATAACATTCTTAATATGATATGAAATAAAGATATAGGGTTTTCAATATATTATGGTTGCTATAGTAATCGATAATTCAAAAATTTTTTATTTTATTTATATGTGGACTTTTGTCTATTTGAGAAAGAATTTTATTTTCCGTCATTTTACAAAACTTTACCCCCAAAAGTAAAGAAACCCACCTATTATGTAAATATGGTTTTTGTATAAAAAAAATTAAAAAGAAAAACCTAATTTTTTATTATGAATGAGATTGACTGTATGTATTGAAGTTTCATTTCAAAAATGTCCACGACCTATTGAGTGCTTCTTTGTTGTTGTTCGTTTTTATACTCTTATTTAGGGCTATAGTAATCGATAATTCAAAAATTTTTTATTTTATTTTATTTTATTTTATTTCATTTCATTTTATTTTATTTTATTTCAATTTTATTTTATTTTACTTTATTTCATTTTGTTATTTTATTTTTAATATTTTTTTTTTTTATTTTATTTAATTTAATTTTATTTTATTTAAATTTTATTTTATTAATGTTAATGTTATTTTATTTTATTTTATTTAATTCCATTTTATTTCAATTTGATTTTATGGTATTTTATTTTTTAGTTTATTTTATTTTATTTTATTTTATTTTATTTCATTTTATTTTATTTATGTTATTTTATTTTATTTTATTTAATTTTATTTTTTTTTATTTAAAATTTATTTTTAAATTTTTTTTATTATTTTTTTTATTTTATTTAAAATAAATTTAATTAAAATAAAATATTTTATTTTATTTCATTTCGTTATTTTGTTTTTATTATTTTTATTTTATTTTATTTAATTTTATTTTATTTTAACTTATTTTATTTTATTTAAATTTTATTTTATTTTATTTAATGTTATTTTATTTTCTTTAATTTTATTTTATTTTATTTCATTTTATTTTATTTAATTCCATTTTATTTCAATTTGATTTTATTTTATTTTATTTTTTAGTTTATTTTATTTTATTTATGTTATTTTATTATTTTATTTTATTTAAATTTATTTTATTTTATTTCAATTTGATTTTATTTTATTTTATTTTATTTTATTTTATTTTATTTTATTTTATTTTATTTATTTTATTTTCTTTTATTTTATTTTATTTTATCTTATTTTATTTTATTTTATTTTCTTTTATTTCATTTTATTTTATATTATTTTATTTTATCTTATTTTATTTAATATTATTTTATTCTATTTTATTTTAATTCATTCTATTTTATTTTATGTTATTTTATTTTATTTTATTTTATTTTATTTTATTTTATTTTATTTTATTTTATTTCATTATACCCTACACCACTATGTGGTTTGGGTATAATGACTTTGTGCTGCTGTTTGTAACAACCAAAAATATTTGACCTAGACCCATCTTTAATTATACCGATCGAATCAGAATCACTTTTTGAGTTGATTTAACAATGTCCGTCCGTCCGTCCGTCTGTGTGTCCATGTAAACCTTGTAATCAAACTGCAGGTTGCAAATATGAATATATTTTGATGAAATTTGGTGTATAAGCTTTTATCGGCCATGGGATGAACGGTATTGAAATTGGTGAGAATCGGTCCATGTTCAGACCTAGCCCCCATACAAATTACCCCTATGAAATAGACATAAATTGCCATTAGATCCAAATTGTCATATAGATCTTACTCAAATTGGGTTTGTATGCGTTCATTACATCCATTAATGAGTAGTCCAAAAATGATCCATTTGGCCCCATATAGACTGCTTCCCGATCTTCACTTAAATCTATTAAAAACAACAAAAATAATGCACTGATTCTTCTCAAATTTTGTTTGTATATATTTTTGCAAAATACAAGAGACTTTACCAAACATGATCAGGATTGGTCCATTTTTGGACCTAGTCCCCATATAGATATAGCATCCGATATGTACTTTTTCATATCTGCAGCCAAAAAAATTAATAAAAATCCCATTCAAATTTGGTTTTTGCTTATTTTCAATGTGCAGTTAGTTGGGCCTTAGAGATAGGGTTTCTAAACGCATGGTATAGGGTATCGTATAGTCGGTCTAGACCGACTTTTATTTTCTTACTTGTTTTTCAACTTAGCCAATTCACAAACCAACACTTTTTTGGTTTATTATTATTATTGTGAATGAAGAAAACAAACTTACAAATACATTAACAAATTTAATAGACACACACATAGCATTGTATAATTTTATGTATGTGTAAGTAGCAATTTTAAATGCAATTTACTCAAAATAAAGGCAAAAATTTGAAAATCTGTAAATCTGGTGAACAGCTAAAAAGAAATATCCTGCAAGTTATATACGTCCGGTCAAAATCGGGATAAAACGGTAGAACAAAATATCGGTAACAAAAAATCGCTTAGCCTATTAATATTATAGATTAATAAGGTCCATCATTAATTATTAAGCTATTTTCGACAGTTGTGTAGTAATATTCAAAAAAATTCAGTTTTATTTATGTTACTGCTATTATTTTGCTCACAACTATTATGCTATTTTGTGTCATATTTAAAGTACATTTTCCATGTCAAGTAGAATAATTGCAAAACATTATCTAATTACACTAGTCAACAGTCAAAATGTACTCGGGATGCGATAATTTTTTCTGTGTAGATAACCTTGACATGAGCTCGAAAAACGCAATAAAAAATTTTTTTTTCGTTTGGTTTTTTTTTTTTTTTTTTTTTTTAAATTTTAAAAATTTTTTTTTGGTTAATTTGTTTCGTCCGGCATAACTCGGGAACCACTAGCCCGATTTAATTGAATTAAATTGTAAAAAATTTAAAATTACAATTCCCTTAATCTGTTTATATATTGTTTTCCTATACAAGCAACAGTTTCCAAGTTAAAAATGAATATATAAAGGAAAAAACTTATTTTTGCCTAAAAATTTAAATTTTTTTTTTTTTAAAAATCCATAAAAAATCCCAAATGAAAAAAAATTTCAAATCTTATTACTTTTACGTAAAGATACATAACCTATGAGCAAAATAAGAGAAAGATCATGAAAATCGATGCACGCGTTTCGCTTTTATTCGCAATTGAGTAAAGGTATGAATTTAAAAAATTTGCTCGACATATGCACAACTTTGTCTATGGTAAGGTTTTTTCTTTTTTTTTATGATTCTCAGAATTAACAAAACGGAATAAACAAAGGGTTATTTAATTTTTATGATTGCGTAAGCAAAGTAATAAACGGTAATAAATGTGCGTGAACAATTAAAAGGAAAAAAGGAAAGGGGACTTTTTTACTTATTTGGGTTTTCCGGTGACTACCTGTATGATTTTTTTACATAAATGCAACCCACATTTATTCGGAAAATTTAAGACTCACACATGGTGAAACAGGTATGTAGCCACCGTAAAAAAATATACACCCATTTATAAGTACCTGTCAGTAAAATACTAAACAATACACAGTACAAATAGGTCTTCATTGATCGATTTTACTCATTCAACAAGTGTCGACGAACGCGATAGTTAAAATGAGCAAACGTTCGCGAGTATTTGAATGCAATACCAATCCAAGTAATTTTTGTTACATGTGCGGAGAATACGTTTGTGGAAAAAACAAGCGTTATTTTTCACCTAAATTGAGAGATTCATTTGAAGAGAGCTTCAATTTAAAGGTCTCAAACATAGATGAGCGGTGGACACCAAGTGCTCTATGTCCAAGGTGCTACGTACAGCTAAGTGACTCAAGGTAAGTGTAGATTACGAAATTCAAGAACATATATAACTTATTATTGCAATTCTTTCAGACGACAGCCGAGAATCATCATGCCAATGCTTTGGAGAGCTCCGCTTTGCCATGCAACAGATTGCTACTTCTGTCTTAGCAAAAAAACAGGCGTGGGAAAAAATATACGATGGACTTACGCTGCTGTTTCAACAGTGAATTTTCCAGTGCCATTTTCCAAAGAACCAGTGGACCCGCAACCGCCCGTTTCAAGATGGGCATCTAATAATGAGGCGATACATCCATCATCAGATCCGGAGACAGTAGGAACCACATCAGAATGCGAGTCAACATATACATTGCATGGAGGTCAACGCTTATGTTCCCAAGCAGAACTGAACGATTGGGTTAGAGAATTGAAACTCTCCAAGGAAGATGCAGAGTTGCATGCATCGCGCATGAAACAGTTCGGTTTCTTGGCTCCTGGTGTGGTGACAACAATCTACAGGAAGCGTCATGAACCATACGCAAGGTACTACACAAAAAAAGACAACATCTGTTTTTGTAAGGACATTCCCGGATTATTTGGTGAACTCGGGTACTCTTACGATCCAGGAGAGTGGCGTCTTTTCATCGACAGCAATAAGCAGAGCCTTAAAGCAATTTTACTGCACAACGGCAACAAGAAACCTTCGATTCCAATTGCTCATGCCGTTCACCATGTGTGAGTCTTAAATTTTCCGAATAAATGTGGGTTGCATTTATGTAAAAAAATCATACAGGTAGTCACCGGAAAACCCAAATAAGTAAAAAAGTCCCCTTTCCTTTTTTCCTTTTAATTGTTCACGCACATTTATTACCGTTTATTACTTTGCTTACGCAATCATAAAAATTAAATAACCCTTTGTTTATTCCGTTTTGTTAATTCTGAGAATCATAAAAAAAAAGAAAAAACCTTACCATAGACAAAGTTGTGCATATGTCGAGCAAATTTTTTAAATTCATACCTTTACTCAATTGCGAATAAAAGCGAAACGCGTGCATCGATTTTCATGATCTTTCTCTTATTTTGCTCATAGGTTATGTATCTTTACGTAAAAGTAATAAGATTTGACATTTTTTTTCATTTGGGATTTTTTATGGATTTTTAAAAAAAAAAAAATTTAAATCTTTAGGCAAAAATAAGTTTTTTCCTTTATATATTCATTTTTAACTTGGAAACTGTTGCTTGTATAGGAAAACAATATATAAGCAGATTAAGGGAATTGTAATTTTAAATTTTTTACAATTTAATTCAATTAAATCGGGCTAGTGGTTCCCGAGTTATGCTGGACGAAACAAATTAACCAAAAAAAAATTTTTAAAATTTAAAAAAAAAAAAAACAAAAAAAACCAAACGAAAAAAAAATTTTTTATTGCGTTTTTCGAGCTCATGTCAAGGTTATCTACACAGAAAAAATTATCGCATCCGGAGTACATGAAATTTTTTTCATTTTGTTGAGTAGTGTTATTAAACATTGTATTTATTTTATAAAACAAACATTTTAAATTTGTACGAAATTAGAATGTGATGTGATGTGTGTGTGGTCGATATGTCCTCAAAAATAATAATGATATTCTGCCCAACTGTCCACGGTGAACGGTATAGAGAAATGATTATAAGTTTTTTCGTACCTCAATTAGAAGCGTTAATCTTGCGGACATGTAGTTTCAACAGAACGGAGCCAAATTTTTGATGAACGAATAAAGGTCCAGTAAATTGGCCACTAAGATCGTGTGATTTAACCCCATTGGATTATATTCTTTAGGGTTATGTAAAGCCACTCATCTACGGTAATAATACAGGGACAATTGAACACCCGGAAATCAATATTCGACAAATTATTGGCGAAATAAGGCCGCAAATGCTGCGAAAAGCGTGTGAAAATTGGAGTTACAAATTGAGCCATGTACGCGCCAGCATGGCGGTCACATGGCCAAATTCATATTGATATATTAATGGCATAAAATTATCTATCCAATAAAGCTAGCTCAATTGATATTAAAAATACTGTTTTTTGCTTTATTTTAATTTAAAGTTCTGTAACTCTAAAAAAACAGATGTTGCCAACATAAAATTTTTTACTTTAAAAAACAATTGTGTGAGGGGTGAGAAATTCCCAGTCAGTGTGACAGTACTAAATCAGTATATTAAACCCCAAAAGGGTTTGGCGTTCTCAGGCCAAACTTTTTTTTATGACCTTTCATATATTTTCTTTATCTTGATGCTTATTTGCTTAGTTTTCAGCTCTTTAACTCAAGAACCATTAATGGTTTCTCATTTCGTTCATCAGCAAATAGTTTCAGCAAATCAAGTTGGACTAATTTTGAATGAATGAATGAAATTTTCAAAAAAATTTTAAATGTTTCTCTATTTATTGTCAATTTTTTAATTAACAAGACATAAGCAGGGCGTATGATTAATATTTATTGGTAGAGTTAAAGAGATATATACGTATGAGTGATATTTTTAATATTAATTATATTTTATTTTATTTTTACATGGATATATTTATAAAATTTATTTATTTAAGGTAGCTACAATTTTTCTGGAGAGTGGAATGAG
This sequence comes from Cordilura impudica, assembly GCA_963682025.1. Classification (NCBI taxonomy): domain Eukaryota; kingdom Metazoa; phylum Arthropoda; class Insecta; order Diptera; family Scathophagidae; genus Cordilura; species Cordilura impudica. The sequence goes on along the minus strand of OY821521.1, from coordinate 166,731,818 downwards.
TTATAGCTGAAACTGTAAAAAAAACAAACTTTAAGGAAAATATATAAAAGGTAAAAAAAATTTTTAATGTTTCAATTATAATAATATTTTTGGGCTTGTGGATATGTGGACTTTTGTCTATTTGAGAAAGAATTTTATTTTCCGTCATTTTACAAAACTTTACCCCCAAAAGTAAAGAAACCCACCTATTATGTAAATATGGTTTTTGTATAAAAAAAATTAAAAAGAAAAACCTAATTTTTTATTATGAATGAGATTGACTGTATGTATTGAAGTTTCATTTCAAAAATGTCCACGACCTATTGAGTGCTTCTTTGTTGTTGTTCGTTTTTATACTCTTTTTATTAGGGCTTTTCTTGTTGTTGCGGTTTTATACATACATACACACGTATTGCTGCTACTCGTATTTAAACTCAATACAATGATGACGTTATAAACGACCTAATTACATGCACACAGTACAAAAAATAAAAAAAAAGTATAAGAGAAATGGTCCTAAGAACTATCTAAACAATTGAAAAAACCCATACGATGAGTGGGGTTTTTTATGGTTTTGTAGTGGTGTCTTGTCAGCAGAATTTCTTGTTTTTCGTTATTATTGTTGTTGGTGGAAAGAACAATTTAATTGGATTGAAATGTTAGCTTTTTAACTACACTTTACCGTTAAAGCCCTTTTGAAGAGCAATGAATAGAATACAGTAAAAGAAAAAAATCAACCACACTCAAACCTTAATATTACAATAGAAAACAGGGGGGTGGTAATTTTTTTATTTCAAAGTGTGTGGTTTTTATTTTATTAGTTTAACATGGCAACGTGAATAGGGGATGATAAATTTTATACTAAATTACTTTCGTTGTGGCTACATTTTGGTACCTCTTAAGGGATAGTACCATTTCTAGTTTAGTTACTAACATAAAATTATAATATTATTCCATTCATTAAATAATCAATTGATTGAGCAGTTTACTTTCTCAGCTGGAAATTGTGCAACAAAGAATGAGTTTTAAAATGTCAGAAGTAATGACGGCACTTTACATAAGACGTCTGCACGATATGTCAGCACAATTTTAAAAGCTGACATATATAGTAATTGTAGTTAACATTTATGTAAGCTTAAATATGGCTTATATAAGTGTTAAGAGGAGGTCAATACGTTTGCTGAATTGCGGTGCTGACTTTTTGTCACGAGTCTGCTTTGTTTAGCAGCGGATTCGCAATTCAATAACAACAAGTAAGAAAATTATAGTCGGTCTAGACCGACTATACGATACCCTATACCATGCGTTTAGAACCCTATCTCTTAGGCCCAACTAACTGGACATAGAAAATAAGCGAAAACCAAATTTGAGTGGGATTTTTATTATTTTTTTTTGGCTGCAGATATGAAAAAGTTCATATCGGATGCTATATCTATATAGGGACTTGGTCCAGAAATGGACCGATCCTGATCATGTTTGGTAGAGTCTCTTGTATTTTGCAAAAATATATACAAACAAAATTTGAGAAGAATCAGTGCAATATTTTTGTTTTTTAATAGATTTAAGTGAAGATCGAGAAGCAGCTCTATATGGGGTCAAAGGGATCATTTTTGGACTACTCATTAATGGATGTAATGAACGCATACAAACCCAATTTGAGTAAGATCTATATGACAATTTGGATCTTATGGCAATTTATGTCGATTTCATATGGGTAATTTGTATGGGGGCTAGGTCTGAACATGGACCGATTCTCACCAATTTCAATAGCGTTCATCCGATGGCCGATAAAAGCTTATATACCAAATTTCATCAAAATATATTCATATTTGCGACCTGCAGTTTGATTACAAGCTTTACATGGACACACAGACGGACGGACGGACGGACGGACGGACGGACATTGTTAAATCAACTCAGAAAGTGATTCTGATTCGATCGGTATAATTAAAGATGGGTCTAGGTCAAATATTTTTGGTTGTTACAAACAGCAGCACAAAGTCATTATACCCAAACCACATAGTGGTATAGGGTATAAAAAGTAGTCTCTAAAGACGTTTTTAAGATATTTCCAACTATTTGGCAGTTTATGTATAAACTATAAGCTTTATACTTTATTATGGGAAATAGCTAATGAAATTATAACTATATACAGTAGGGTGGCCCTTCGTTATATGGGTGGAACAAAATTGTTCGAATTTAAAGTCTCACCCCCTAGAAAAATACGAATAGCAAAAAAACTGATAAATACAAAGTTTTGGGTCAGTCAAAAAAAAATTTTCAGGTGCCTCAACGCGACTGAAAATTTCAAGTGAACATATGACTTTTTCCAGATTTTACGAAAATTTCGTTCTATAGTTTAATTTTTTCGACAAGTTGTAATATGAGTCGATATCAGCACTAAACTATCTTTCCAAAAAGCTATATAACTTCAAAATCGAATAAAAACTCGCCAAGAAATAACAAATGCCCCAGACCACTTTTGTGCCAAAAAATCTAGGTCATGAAATGTGATGAACATTTCTTCAAATTTAACAAATTGATTAAAGCCATAATTTTTTTTTATCTCTATACCTATAAGTACTCAGATATGAAGTATTGTTTTATTAACACGTTGTTGGATGGAAAATTTTTTTGATAAAATTTTGAAAACTCCTTTTTTAAGTTTTAAAAAATTTTCTTAAACAAAATTTCAAAAAATGGATCTGGCACTTTAAAGTTTTATTATATACTAGCAGATTCCAGCGCTCGAAATTCGAGTGCAATTTCTAGGCGGCTTAATGTTTCAACTTAGCCAATTCACAAACCAACACTTTTATGGTTTATTATTATTGTGAATGAAGATAACAAACTCATTAACAAACACATTAACAAATATAATAAAACACACATAGCATATGTATAATTTTATGTATGTGTTAGTAGCTACTTTAAATGCAATTTACTCAAAATAAAGGAAAAAATTTAAAAATCCGTAAATCTGCAAAACGGCTAAAAAGAAATACCTTTCAAATAATATACATTTGGTCAAAATCGGGTAAAACGGTAGAACAAAACTTCGGTCACAAGAAATCGCTTAGCCCATTAATATTATAGATATGTTATAAATTAGCTATGTGAATTTATAAGAGAATTCCTCTGCCAAAATTTTTTTTACAAATAATTTTTTTGCGGATTTCGAGAAAAATTATTTTTTTTGTGAAATATTCAGTAAATGTACACTTTCTAAATACTTTGTATCAAAAATTTATCAGTTTTCCACTTTTAAATGTTATATTTTATCTTAATAGCCTAGGATTTCTGAAAAAGATAATAGGACCCCATTAACCCTTTTGGAGTTGGGGTCGCAAATTGTGCTATATTTTATGATGATCCAAAATTCAGCAGTATTTATAAAATATTTGAATATTTTGACTTAATCGTCCTATACTAGCTCGGGGTCATTTGTGGCGCCAAGTCCAAATGGGTTAATGACTTAAAATTATAAAATCATCATAATCACCAAATCATAAAAATCAGTAAAATATAGCACAATTTTATTTCCCAACCCATAGTAAGGGTTTCATCTTGTTTACTAGAAAAATTAATTTTTTTAAATATGCCAAAATTCAATGTTTGGCCTCGGCAAGGAATGGGTTAACGTTGTACGACTTATTCCAAATTTTTAGCATGGAAGACTTGCATATTTGGTTATTACATTTTAAGCGTCAATCTAAAAATTCAACAGCACTTATAACATAATTGAATTATTTAAATAAATTGTCTTTTATGAGCTTGGGGTCATATGTGACCCCAAGTCCAAAGGGGATAATGGGGTCATATAATTTTTTTCCGAAAACCTAGGCTATTAAGATAAAATATAACATTTAAAAGAAGAAAGCTGATAAATTTTTGATACAAAGTATTTAGAAAGAGTACATTTACTGAATATTTCAAAAAAAAAACTAATTTTTCTTGAAATCCGCAAAATAAAATTCTTTGTAAAAAAAAATCGGGCAGAGGAATTTACTTAAAAATTCACACAGTTAATCTGTAACATATACTTAACAAATCCTTAAAGTGCCAGATCTATTTTTTTAAATTTTGTTTAAGAATATTTTTAAAAACTTAAAAAAGGAGTTTTCAAAATTTTATCAAAAAAAATTTTCCATCTTTGGTCTCATTTCGCAATAGGTTAACAACGTGGTAATAAAACAATACTTCGTTTTTGAGTACTTATAGGTATAGAGACTGAAAAAAAAATATGGCTTTAATCAATTTGCTAAAGTTGAAAAAATGTTGATCACATTTCATGACCTAGAGTTTTTTGGCACAAAAGTGGTCTGGGCCATTTGTTATTTTTTGTCGAGTTTTTATTCGATTTTTAAGTTATATAGCTTTTTGAAAATATAATTTAGTACTGATATCGATTCAAATAACAACTTGTCGAAAAAATTAAGCTATAGAACGTAATTTTCGTAAAACCTGAAAAAAGTCATATTTTCCCCATATAAACATATAAACACACTTGAAATTTTCAGTCGCGTTGAGGCACCTCCAAATTTTTTTTTGATTGACCAAAAACTTTGTATTTCTCATTTTTTTGCTATTCGCATATTTCTAGGGGGTGAGACCGAGAGTTTGAACACTTTTTTTTTAATAAAGGCCACCCTAATATACAGTGATGGAAAAAATAGTAGAAGCGGGCAAAATTTTCTCATTAAAAAAATATATTTTTAAATAATTTTATAACACATTGATATTCTTTAAAATAAAAACACATAAAAATTTGTTATCAAAATAATATCATAAAAGACAAATTTGATGCATTTCTAATATTGCTGCTCCAAAAAAAAAATACCTGTTCCAATTGTATTTCAGAAAATATTATATGATTTTCAGAAATCATCAATTATAGAAGCAAAAATAACAAATATATTTTTCATGACTTCAGTCAATAAACAAGGAAGGTCTCATGGGGGAACCGGCAGATCCCGATAAAACTTGTATATGTTATAAAATTGAACAATAATGCCTTTAAGGCGCTGAGACCAACTTAATTTTGAAATGTATTGTACTTCAAATATAAATACATTAAAATAAAAAAAAAATCTAATATTTGGTGGGTAAAAAAAGGAACCAAAGAATTGCTGTTTTTCGTTTTATTTTTTTCTGCAGACTTTTATCATTTGATCCAATGAAACCATATACAAATTGGACATCAATGAGATGTATTTGCAAGGTCTATCCAATAGACATGTAAGACAAGCACGATCGTGCTGAAATGTTATTTAATAAAATCCAAAAAAATTAGGAGTTTTATGTGGTGGTACATGTGAATTTTAGATCAAAACTTATTATACACTTGCTGCAAAAATTAATTAATAAAAACTAGCAGATTCCAGCGCTAGAAATGCTACGCAACTTATTTGCAACTTAGCCAATTCACAAACCAACACTTTTTTGCTTATTATTATTGTGAATGAAGAAAACAAACTTACAAACACATTAATAAATTAAATAAACACACACATAGCATTGTATAATTTTATGTATGTGTTAGTAGCAACTTTAAATGCAATTTACTCAAAATAAAGGCAAAAATTTAAAAATCCGTAAGTCTAGTGAACAGCTAAAAACAAACACCTTTCACAAAATATACGTTTTGTCAAAATTGGGATTAAACGGTAGAACAAAACATCGGTCACAAGAAATCGCCTAGCCTATTAATATTATAGATATTAATAAAATATGTATTTTGAATTACGAACATTTTTCATATTGGGAATTTTACTTGTGAATTATTTCTACCCCATTTTTATTTTTTTTTTTTGGTTAGAGAGCAAAAAACGCAGTACGGCCACTGAAAGTGTCAGAAAAAGTATTCGTACATTTACAATAGGAAAATCCCACGTATTATGCAACGACGCACGTTTGGATCGCTTCATGCATTTCTTGGCAAAAAGTATAAGGAGAGCTCGTAGAACATTGTCAGAGTCTTTTATCAAGACAATTAAGAAAAATTTAAAGTTTCATCAAAATCGACCACGCCCATCGCCCCCGCCCATATAACTCGAAAACGTTTTTTCGCCCCCAAAAGTCATGAAACTTGGCACAAGTCGTCAGTGTTATGAAGTTGAGATATCTGGAGAGTTTCATGGAAATCGGCCACGCCCATCGCCCACAGCGCATATACCCGAAAACGAATTTTTGGACCCGAATTTTTGTATCAGTATTATTAAGTAAAGATCTTTGCAAGTTTTACAGAAATATGCCACGCCCAGCGCCCATATAACCAAAATAAAGTTTTTTATTTAAAAAAGTTTTTATTAAAATTTTTTTTTAACAAACTGAAAAGTTTTGTAGTTCGACCTAAAAGTTATAAGTAAGAATATTTTTCCATGAAAAAAAGTAGCTGAAACAAGATAAACGATATAATGACGGATAAATATTTTTACGTGTATATAAATATAGACTGTTATTCATCTTCTATCATTTTTTGAACATGTGTCTGAGGTTGACGTCTTACGGTAGTAATGCAAGGATCTGACGATACAAGAAGTAGATGGAAAACATCAGTTGTTGCGACTCTGTTGCACTTTCTGGAGAACTTTAGTCGACACCTTCTATAGTCCTTATTTCGGGCTTCTTCAGCTTCCTAAAAAACATGGGCCTAAAAGTATCGACCATTTTATATCGTGTTTCTTTGAATTACTGAAATGAAATTTCGTGTGACTGTTTCTTATAAAATTATATCTTTGTTCAACAGTATACAACATTATCCGAATTTTATTAATGAAATCAGAGGAATATACTCCCACCTTTAATTTTTTTTGCAACAGAACACAAAGGTCGATAAAGCAGTGAGGCAGTTACTGCAGATTTGCATTTAGTTGACTTTGCCGCGTTACATTGGACAAAAAAAGAATTTGTAGAAAAAAAAAATTATGATGTATTTCTCTTAAGTAAAAAATTCTCTACAAAACTGCATCATCATATTTTTCATATTTTACACTAGAAAAACGGACTTTTTGCCAGCAGAATTCCACAGTGGGACGTACAGCGCTGTTATATCGATTATATTGTAGTAGAAGACAAACTTGTTTATTTAATGTTCATTTAACCTAATTATATTTCTTTTGGCATCTATATTTTGAGAAATAGGCGCTGACGAGACAAAAATTATCCTAAAGCTTTGAAATGGGGTTAAATAATTTCGTAAAATAGCTCGAAGCGGTTTTTTGTGCAGTATGTCCTTCAAAACTACAAATCCATCAATTCGATTTTGTCAAAACCTCATTATGTTCACCCCTTCAAATTAACAGCGTTCGAAGCGAACTATTTTGGCGTCAATAAAACAGAATCCCAGAATTAATTAATTCCCATATTAGTTCTAAAACCAAAGAATCATTCGGCAAAGACATCCATGGATATAGCGTTCGCAAATGATTAAAATAAAATTTTCAATCATGGACGTGTAGCACGTAGAAAGCCATTCATATCCGATTTCGATAGAAAACAAGTAAGAGTGTTAAATTCGGCTATGCCGAATATTTGATACCGTCCACTTTGGTTTTACGTTTACATTAATATCTTATTTCACAATTTATAACAAAGTAGCAGAGCCCAGCCCTCAAAATTGGAGTGCAAATTCTAGGAAATTTTATTTTTTCATTAAATAATTTCATAGGAGCCTAAAATATGCTAATCAATTTTAGCCAATTCAATATTCAACATTTTTTAAATAAAATTCATTAAATTTGCTTAAAAATATGCGGTGGACAAACATAAGATACATAAATGGGTTTGTTAATACATAATTTAAAACTAGCCTAAGAGTATGCTAATCAATTTTAGCCAATTCACAATTCAATATAGGGCTTTTGATATTTATAATAAACATACACACGCAGTATGTGTTTTATATATGTGTTAATAGCAAATTTAAATGAGCATTACTCAAAAAAAAAAAAAAATGTTCCAGACGGTCCAAATCTGTAAATCTGGTGGACACTTAAAAAGAAATACTTTTCAAATGAGGTATGTTTGGTCAAAATCGGTTATTAACTACAATTTTTGTATTGGTCACAAGCAATTGTCTTGCCTATTAATATTATAGATACATACATAGATATTTTGAAAGTTTTTGCAAATAACTTCTTTTAGAAAAAATTGTGAAACTTTGCTTGTTTCTATATTTTTTTCCACCACTGTATATCTTTAAAGCCTTTATAAACTGTATAGGGCCATTTTTAGTCATAATCCCCATATAAATCTTAATTTATCTAAAGTGTTTCAAACAATATAGATTGGAATAAGATTTTAGACCATATAAATGAATTTATAATATAACGACCAAGTCCCCATATAATATTCACATCACATATGAACTTGAACATACTTATCTACAGACAATAAGTAATAAAAATCTCACCTAAATTCGGTTTATGACAATTTTCTACGTCCATTAATGATCGCACCCAGCATGATTGTACCTAAGACTCTATTCCAAAACTGATTGTATATGGTATCATAAAGTCGACTTAGCTCGACTATAATTTTCATACTTATTTTTTGATATAAATGCTTTATCTTAATATATAGTAACGGTCATTACTGAATCGCCAATACGATGAATAAGTAATGCTGAACGACTATACATATATAATATTAATAGGCTAGGCGATTTCTTGTGACCGATATTTTGTTCTACCGTTTTATCCCGATTTTGACCAAACGTATATTATTTGAAAGGTATTTCTTTTTAGCCGTTTTGCAGATTTACAGATTTTTAAATTTTTTCCTTTATTTTGAGTAAATTGCATTTAAAGTTGCTACTAATGTGTTTGTAATTAAAATTAGTTTGTTTTTTGTGTTGATTTGTGAATTGGCTATAATTGATTAGCATACCTTTAGGGTCTTTATTTAATGAAAAAATAAAATTTCCTAGAATTTGCATTCGAATTTCTAGGGCTGGAATCTGCTAGTCTGTATATTAATACGTGAAGGAAATTTTTTTCAGCCCATTTTAAGCATAATGCAGGCACGGAAGAGTGTGCAAATTTTCATAGTTATTGTTCATATGGTGGAAGTGCAGAATTTTAAAATTTATGTAAATAAATGAAATATTAATAATAAATAATTTTATAAGAGCCTAAAGGTATGGTAATCAATTTTAGCCAATTCACAATTCATCGAATTTCATTATAATTGTTGAATTGTGAATTGCCTAAAATTGATTAGCATACCTTTATGCTCTTAAAAAATTATCTATTATAATAAATTTTATATATATATAGGTAAAGATTAAAAAAATAAAATTTCCTAGAAGTTGCACTCGAATTTTGAGTGCTGGGTTATACTAGTAATTAATTATTACTCATACATTTACGTATTAACTTTGGGATTTGGATAGAAGTCGAAAACTAAGCGTTGTAGAGCAAATTTGTTGAAATTTTGACCCTTCGTTGGAATAAACCATCCGAATTGAGGACTAATAATTTTTAGGGTTGCCAGATCGAAAAATTAGAAATAAATTTAGCTGGAAGCCGCTTATACGTATCTCGAAAACTAAGTGTAGTAGACCAAAGTGGTTGATATTTTTCCCCCTATATACATACTACATACAAGTTGGGTAGTAGCTATTTTTAGAGTTGCCAGACTGAAAAACATCAAATCGTTTATATCTGTAAAACTAAACGTCGTTGAGCAAAATGGTTCAAAAAATGCCTTTCCTAAAAAAATCAAAAAAATTTCTTTTCTTGAAAAATTATTTTCGTCAATTCCCAATGGAACCCTTAGGCGCATTACAACTAATTAGTTGCGACATATTTTTTATTATACCCTCCACACCAATATCAGTTGTCATTCCTTTTGTAACTCAGCCAAATATGAATTTGCGACCCCATAAAGTATATATATATATTCTTGATCCTTATAACAACTCGAGTCGATATAGCAATGTCTGTCTGTCTGCTGTTGAAATAACGCCCATTCACAAAATGAACCATTTATCTGGGTAAACTTAGGATAATATCGTTTGCCATTATTTCGAGCACGTCGGTATTTGAAATGGCATAAATCGAGCATCACTGTGCCAAAGATATGACCTAATATATGAAAACACCTATAAAACAAATTCAGTATGTTTGTTGTAATAATTTAGTGTTAAAGTTATCAAATTGTTTACTTTTTCAAATATTTTGTTTACATTTGTTATAATAGTGCATCCCAGGTGGAGGATATTAAAGATTCGCCATAACCGAACTTAACACTTTTTCTTAGTAGTTATATTTATTGATATTAATTTGTAATTCCCAAAATGAATTTGGATATTCCCCAATTTTATATGATACTGTAAAGTTTTGAAATTGTAGTTTTTTTTTGTAATTACTTTATATAGACAGCTTCGAAAGTTGTTCAAAAGCACAACCGTTGAAGTTCTTCCTTTGTTTTAGAATGTCTTTTTTATATAAAACGCCTTTAAGTCTCACAAAATTATCAGATTATTTGAGTAAAGATAAAAAGAAAGCGTTTGTTAGATTGTGACGTCATTTTCAGACATATTGCAATTAATATCTATATATTAATACGTGAAGGTAAATTTTTAGTTCCGTTTGTAAGCAACATGCGGGCACGGAGGAGTGTGAAAATTGGCATAGTAATAGGTCATATGGAGGAGAAGCTGAGAATGATAAAATTTATGTTTAAGCTGTCTTCAAAATATATTAAATTAAATAAAATAAAATATTTGTAATAATTCGTTATACCCTGTTAATGCGAATTTTTAAAATTATATATCAGACGCTCTGTGTTGAATTATGAATTCAATAGTTTGTTAGATTTTGACGTAATTTTCAGACATATTGCAATTAATTTTTGAAAATTTTTTGATTCGATTTTTGATTATTGCATCTATAATATTAATAGGCTAGGCGATTTCTTGTGAACGATGTTTTGTTCTACTGTTTTATCCCGATTATGACCAAACGTATATTATTTGAAAGGTATTTATATTAAGCGGTTTTGCAGATTAGCAGATTATTTAGTTTTTTCCTTTGTTTTGAGTAAATTGCATTTAAACTTGCTACTAACACATACATAAAATTATACAATGCTATGTGTGTGTTTATTAAATTTGTTAATGTGTTTGTAATAAAAATTAGCTTTTTTGTGTTGATTTGTGAATTGGCTATAATTGATTAGTATACCTTTAGGGTCTTTATTTAATGAAAAAATAAAATTTCCTAGAATTTGCACTCGAATTTCGAGGGCCGGAATCTGCTAGTATTAATTACAGTTTTAATTGCAATATGTCTGAAAATTATGTCAAAATTTTTATGTAAAAAGTACAATACGTTTAATATACAACCCATACATCACATGCAGCAACTCTTACGAAACTGAGAATAGTGGAAATTAGAAGTATAAATGCATAAATATGCAGAAATAACGATTGTTTGTTTGAACAGAGTTGTATCTTATGCGATTAATACGTAGTAAAAGCTGCACGGTATACCGTACCGCGGTATGAAAACTTATTCTTAACCACATTGCTCGTAGGCCTGACTTTAGGTGAGTGTGTTGAAGCACACGAGCAAAAAGTGCAAGTACGAGTGTATGTGAGATAGACGCCGGTTCAAACCTCACGGCCGCCCTACGTAGAAAAATTTTATAAAGAAACAATCTATTCACTTATAGGTTTCCAATTGTTAAAGCTTACACTTATCCTTAACGAGCAAACAGGTTTGTAAGGCAGACCGTTAGAAATTAACAAAACTGGTGCTTCTAATGGCTGCTTTACATTATCACTCAAGTAACTAGATCTGTCAAAAAATTCTCCAAAATAGAGAAAAGAGAATGTTCTAAAAGAATTTTGTAATGAGAGAAGAGAAAATATGTCTTCCTTTATTTTTGATCAGGGATGTATTTATTTTGGTTTTATTTTATACCAATGGTGTAAAAACAAAAAAACGAAAGATTTTAACTTTTTCTTTGTTTTAGACATACGTATCGAATTCGATTTTATTTTTCTGCGTAAATCATAGAATCTAAACCAATAGTGGTCTTAGGTCGGAAGTCGCCATATCATGCCTTTATAAACAGGTTTCTTGTTTCCCTTATAAATCAGCTTATTGGAAGTTCCGGTTTCTACCTTGTACCTGAAGATCACTTCTGACATTGTTTTTACGACACATTATACAGCTGGGAATTTTATTTCTTTACCCTTAATTCCTGTTTATAGATTATCCCATTATCAACCGGTTATTTTATAAAAAAAAATATAACAGGTTTCCTATAGAACATGTTATGGAAGTAAGTTATCCAACCGGTTCAATTTTATCTTATATTTAATATAACCGATTTCAGAGACCCTGTAACGACCTCCAGAAAAATCTCTATGTATGTACTGAAGAGAATATCGTCGCTGCAAACTAAAGTGTGGAAAAATCCAAATTTATCGATTCGTCGTCGGTCGCAGGAATTGGGGCTCTATCTGTCCACTGCATGGTAAATTTTTGCGCAAAGATCGAGAAAGTACAGGAATTAAAGCCACGAGACCACGTCGTTCCTTCGCCGATTGGGCTCTAGAGCAATTTGAAACTGACTTGAAGTTTTATAGCAAAATTGTGTTCAGCGAAGAGGCTTATTTTTGGTTTAACGAATTTTTTAATAAATAATATTGCCGCATATGGAGTGAGACCAAGCCACAACAGACCCCACAGACTTCACTACATCCAGAAAATTGCACCGTTTGGTGTGGTTTACACCTTATTTCTTCCAGAACGAAGCCGAAGCTCGCGTTAGGGTCAATGGAGATCGTTACCGCGCCATGATCAATAACTTAATGATTGAAACTATGGATGAAATTGATCTGGGCGAGATGGGGCTTCAACAGGATGGCGTTACGTGCCATATGGCGACCGCAACCACCGACTTATTGAAATAAAAATTTGGCGATGAGTTGATTGCGAGAACAACAACTCTCGATTATTTTCTATGGGGCTATGTGAAGTCACTGGTTTATGCTGATAAAGCAAGGACCATATATAATAGAGGATGTGCAAAGTGAAATTTTGTGACATGAAAACTGATAATGCAAGAGGGAAAATAAGCATATGTACATGTCCCTCCAAATTGGGACCGAGAACGGTATGTTGATAGAACAAATACTCTTTTTTTTGTCAAAATCAGTCAAAATCTCTGAGTCATATATTATATACGGTCCTTGGATAAACATTATTCGTGGCATATGGCCAGCAATGCTCGTAAAAATGGCCTAAAATTGGACGGCACTTCGACAAGATCAGCCGCGGTGGCCATATGTCCGAAATCATTTTCAAATATTAAGTGCCATGTATTGATCTTTTGAATAAAAGAAATTGTTTGACTAAAAATTAATTTTTTGTGTTATTTTTTACAATTTCTCAAAAACACCTTTTAGAATATCTATAATATTAATAGGCAAGTTGGTTCTTTAAAATTCCCTTTAAACTTTTAGTTACCAACCGATATTGACAAAAATATACCATTTGAAAGGTATTTCCTTACAGATGTGCACCATATTTATAGATTTGCACCATCTGGTACATTTTTTTGGTGTAAAATTCATTTAAAGTTGCTACTAACATATACACAAAACTATGCAATACTGTGTGTGTGTGTTTATTAAATTTGTGTTGAATTGTGAATTGGCTAAAATTGATTAGCATACATTTAGGCTCTTCTGTGTGTTCCACAATTATTTATAATAAAATTTAATGCGTTTTAAAATTTACTAGAATTTGCACTCGAATTTCGAGGGCTGGGCTCTGTTAGTCAGTTTATTTATCCCTTTGTAATAAATCGAAATGATCACGATACACTGACCTTGTTCATGTTTTACTGGTTGAGTAGATCTAAGTAGATCTGTCTGTTGAATTCGCGATCACGTCCAGAAGAACAGAAATTATTAATACTAAGTAGAGACTTCCTGGTAAATTTCGATGCGATTTCGTGTGAAGTGGAATTTGGTGAAAAATATGACAGTCTTATTGTATTCACCTGACACCATAGAGGTGAATAATATTATGTTAACCCAAATTTTCTTCACTCAAAAATAAAAAAAAAATGTTAAATCATATTATTGTTGGCCTCAATTTTTTTATCTGATTTTAGTCACTAAAATGATTTTTTTATTATCAGAAAGCTTTTCAGATTCCTTTAATAATATCATTGCTTAAGATTTTAAATGAAAATAATTTTGTGATTAATTTAAAACATGAAAATAATTTTTTGATATAAAAAGAAATTAAGCCAATAGTTTAAAATATATTGAATTTTTTTTATTTTGTATGCAACTGAAAAAGGTACGAAAATAATTTGCATAAAACTGAAATCTTAGTTTTCATATCATCCCTGACATGAACCACTGCTTCTAATATTCACTCAAAGAAAGAAGAAAGAATAGACAAAAAATTACATGAAAAAATTGATTTTTTTTTCATTTTTCCTTATATGCACCACTGATATAACACACTTTTGATTTGAGTTAACGTAATACATATGTTAGAGGGTGAGAAAAATCTCTGACATTTATATGCATACATACATATATTTATATAAATATTTAATTTACAAAATATCCTGTGAATAGTTGAATTATTAAAAATATTAGCTGTAGTAATTTCCTGCTTTTTTTTGTCCATAAAAAATTAATTTTTCCAATAAAAAGCTCTTTGGTTTGTCCCCCTTTTGTACAATAAAAAAAACTTTTATAACTTTCTCACTCTCTCTCTCCCTCTCACTCTCTCTCTGTCTCTCTTTTTCATATATAATACTATACTCTTCCATCTAATATGGCTTCAAATTTTGTACTGGTTTTTTTTACTCTAAAAGCAACAAAAAAATAAATATATCATTTACAGAGTTGTTGTGATTATTGGAAATTCAATAACTGACCTAGTTAAGACAATTTAAAGGAAGTTTAAAAAATACATATTTTTAAAACTCCAATTTTATTTTTAATTATTTGCTTTTATTTATAACAAACTCATAATTATTAACCCATTATTTTAAATTGAAATTAGTTTATTATTAAATATCATTATTCATTTAAAAAAAAAATAGGACAGGTTTTTTAGCTTGTCAATTTAGAAAAACTTATGTAATCATTAGTCATTCTATGTTAAAGGTCGAAAAACGGAAGTTTTTTATATTCTTTTTTAAATATCCATTTGAACGTTTTGGTTTTATTTAAATTTATCAATAATTTATTAAAATCTGTATATTTTCTTTTAAGTTTTTATACAAATTATTTTCTTGTTACGTGTTTTTCATTTCATATATAAAATCACTGTTCTTTAAGTCCTTTTAAAATTTCCTTTCATATTATATCATTTTTTTTCTTTGTAAATTTAAGTCTTTTCAAAGGTTTTTGTTAATTTATTTTTACGTTTTTGTTAACTTTTTTTTTATTATTAAAATTTTATAAATTTTCTTTATATATATTTACGTAAGAGCTTGCCTATATATATTTGCTAGCACCCGGACAATGTTACAGTAAAAAAGTTTTTATTCTTTAAAAATTTTGTTCTTTCTTTTATTTGATGCGATGACAACAGCCAAACGTTAAACACCGTTATATCTTGTTTTATGTTTTTTAATGCACAAAACCACGAGTCAGAAAATCCAGCAAGGACGTCTGTAACTGACTGTTAACTCAAAAAAATTGTGTGTTAAATAGTCTGCCATATACAGGCCCTCAAAGTTGTATACTTTTCTCATACTGTAAATCAATAAAATCCGTTATTTTGCAAAGTTGTCTTTGGTAGGTAGTATATTCCATAAATTATATAGAAACTGCAAAACATCTTTAAGAACGAACTCAATCAAAATTGAGAAAAGCGTTAAAAATTTTATTTTATTATAAATTATATTATTTGAATTTTTATTGTTAATTTTTATTTTTAAATATATATTACCTACGTTTTTACTACAACGCTATTTTAAAGCGATTATTTAATCACCATAACTGCTAATGTTATTAACATCGCAGTTGTAAATGTTTCTCCTATGATAGCTTTCTCTCTCTCTCTCTCTCTCTTTAAACATATATACATATATATATGTCACTGTATTTTAAGGCAATAAATTAAAGCTATATTTTTCACAGTTAACACAGCCATCAGAAAAGTTTAGATATTTACACTCATGAAAAAAGAGAAACGATTAAGTAAGAAAATTATAGTCAGTCTAAACCGACTAAACGTAAGTTTCGGGATGTTCCAATCCCAAAACTACTTGGTAAATATGTATATTATTGGGCAATAAAATTAGTACCTATTGACAAAATTTTAATAAGATTTTCTTGAATTTTCTTAAAGATATTTTAAAGTTCATAACGGATGTGATTATATGCCAACTAGGTACAAAAATGTTTGTAAGAATATCCGAACTATATTTTTGCTCATACATTGGGTGACAATACATTGGAAACTTTTACAAAATTCTAAATGTTAAAATTTTTTTTAAAATAATTTTGCGTTAAGTCGATTAAAACAATAAAATTAGAAGATGATATGTCACTCACTGTATATTCTAAAAAAAACTTTAAAATGTACTCACTGATCTGATGAAAATGCACAGTCCTTAGGTTGTTAGTCCTAAGCACAAAAAAATAAATGACCCGATTTTTTTTTAGCTCCCCAATATCATATTTAGGGGGTAAAAAAAGTAAAAAACGAAAGCAAATTTAACATGTATGGTAATGACGGAAGGTGTAAAGTGTGGAGAAAGGCCAATGACGAATTAAGAGATAAAAACCTACGTCCCACTTTTAAACATGGGGGTGGCTTAGTACTGGTGTGGGGCTGTATGAGTGCTATCGAGGATTTGCATATAATCGATGGAATATTAGATCACAAAAAATATATCGACATTTTAAATACCCATTTGAGCCCCAGTGTACAAAAAATGACCGCCCCATCAAATCCAAAGATGGAACTCTACTAACAAACGTAGATGAACAATTAATACGACGGAGGGCAATCTATATGGAAACCCTCAACAATAGTTCACCATATCCTGAACCATCCAATGACATGTCCGCTCCAACATTAGTTGAGCTTAATACCAGCCCTCCATCTCCGGATGAAATAGAAACAACTATTAGAAAACTAAGAAACAACAAATCGCCAGGTTTTGACCAGATTCCACCTGAAATTATAAAATGCTGCCAAGGTAAAATGGCAACGATATTTCATCCACGAAAATATCTGGTACGAAGAAAAATTACCAGACGACTGGTTTCAAGGAATCCTTATAGAAATACCAAAAAAGGGGACCTTTCGCAATGTAAAAATTATCGTGGAATCTCACTTCTTTCTATACTATCCAAAATACTTAGAAGAATCCTCCTAAATAGAATAAATTATACAATAGAAACGAAACTTCGTAAGGAAGAAGCTGGCTTCCGGTCGAACAGGTCACGTGTTGACCACATCAATACACTAAGAATTACCGCTGAAAAAGTAGAAGAATGCAAATTAATCTGTATCTCACTTTTGTAGATTCTACTACCGCATTTGACAGCATATTCCATTGCAAAATATGGAATCTGTATCTGTATCTCACTTTTGTAGATTATACTACCATTTGACAGCATATTCCATTGCAAAATATGGGATTTCTTAAAAAACACTGGTATTCCACATAAGTTCATTAACCTCATAAGAGCTTAATATGATAACTTTCAATGCAGAGTCTTGCACAGCAACCGGATCTCAGAACCATTTCTTTCGAAATCGGATGTAAGACAGGGATGCCTATTGTCTCCACTACTCTTTCTGATTGTTACAGACAATGTCCTTGAAAATACTGGTGCAACTAATCGACGCAGTATCCAGTGGAACTTAACCAGTCATCTCGAGGATTTAGACTACGCTGACGACATCTGTTTTCTGTCCACTAAACATTCGGATATCGAAAATTGATGACTCCTAAAATTAACACAGGGAAAACAAAGACGATTAAGATAAGAACCGCAAGCAATAACCCTTTTGTCATCGGTCACGAATAGGTTGAGTGTGTTGACAAGTTCTGCTGCCTGGGAAGCATGGTTTCACCAGAAGATAGCGCAAAATCAGACATCGAACATAGCATTGGTAAAGCAAACAGTGCGTTCTTCCAACTGCGAAATATTTGGAAATCAACCATTATATCAATCAAAACTAAAATAAACATATTTAAGTCAAACGTTCTATCAGTTTTGCTTTATAGCTGCGAAACATGGCTAACAACAATAGCACTGAACTGTAAACTGCAAGGTTTTACAAACCGCTGCTTGCGTTATGTTTTGAAAATCTGGTGGCCAAACGACGACCTATATAAAAAATGCAACATTGAGCCTATCCATATTATTATTAAAAAAAGAAAGTGGAAATAGATCGGGCACACTTTTAAGAAGGATTCAGATGAAAAACCCGCCAAGCCCTAGATTGGAATCCACAAGGCAATAGAAGAAGGGGTCGGCCAAAGACCACATGGAAAAGAAGCTTGCTTAAAGATATCGAAAACAGCGTAAGAAGCTGGAATGAAATAAAAGTACTTGAGAATGATCGAATATCTTGGAGAAACTTTGTAGAGGCATTATGCTCCACAGAGAGTTAAGCGGACGGAAGAAGAAGAAAACTGTATTTTTTAAAGAATAAAATAACATATTTTATGCTTAAAAAAAATTTAATTGTAAAAAAAAATTCATTTGAAAATTAAAGTTGGTGGCGTGCACTCATTTCTTGGAGCGACTGTAAATAAACAAAAAAAATTTGAGTAACTTTTTTCGTGTTCTATAACATATCCAAGTTTCATCGCGTATTCCCCCATGATACCTTCATTGTAAGTTCAATAACATTTAATTTGCACAATTATATCAAGCGATTATTGCGCTTCGATTTGTTAAACCAAAATTGATGTCATTACGTTTTATATTATGACTAATTAATTGTATCATAAACAAATTTGTAATAAATTTTTTCCAAATTATCAATTGGCTCTTCCTTATCGATAACACTACACTTTTTCCAAATTGTATTTTAGAAAATATCAATTGACTTAAAGAAATTATTAATTGATTTTCAGAAAGCATCAATTGATTTTCAGAAATAATCATCAATCGACTTAAAGTAATGATCAATTGATTTTACAAAATTATCATATGTATTTCAGAAAACAACAAATGTATTTCAGAAATTATTAATTGAATTAATTAGGTGGAATGCTATAAAAAACGTATTTTTTAAGTATTACACTGTATTTGTAGCATAACTTGTAAACTGTAAACGTGTTTTTCGCAAATATGCCTTCAATAAAGGGTCCTGGTTTTTGTATGTACGAGGGCGGATCAATAAGTCCGTGAATTTCAGAATGAAACACAGTTTTTTTTTGCAAAAAAAAAAATTATTTTTCAACATAATCTCTTTTTAGCTCAATACACTTAGTCCAACGTTTCTCCAATTTTTGTATCCCTTCCAAAAAAATAGGATTTTTCGAGGTCCATAAAATAGGCATTTGTGTGATCAATAATTCCATTTGGAGCTAAATCTCTTTCCACCAAGCCATTTATTTAGGTTTAGAAATAGGAAATGGTCACTGGGGCAAAATCCGGAGAATATGGTGGATGAGGTACCAATTCGTAGCCCAACAAACAGCCCTTTTAAGTTGTCACACGATTACGTTTATGGTCAATTGAGAGCAAACGCGGCACCCATCTTGCAGACAGCTTTCTTAAACCCAAGTGATCATTTAAAATCGGAACCACACTGCCATATGAAATGCCTATGGCATCAACAATCTCACGCACTTCTACTCTTCGATCGGCCAACACCATATCGTGGATTTTTTCGACATTTTCGGG
Source organism: Cordilura impudica (assembly GCA_963682025.1). NCBI lineage: Eukaryota > Metazoa > Arthropoda > Insecta > Diptera > Scathophagidae > Cordilura > Cordilura impudica. Next base: position 166,711,969 of record OY821521.1, on the reverse strand, counting down.
TGTATTGACCTCAATTGGCCGTCCGGAACGTTCAGCGTCATTTGTATTGGTGCGACCATAACGAAAGTAAACCACTTTTTTACCATTGAAATCGATGGTGGAGAGTCCCCATAGTATTTATCAAGCTTTTCCTTGGTTTTATGGACGGTTTTTTCGCAAATAATGTTTAATGAGCACTCAAAATTCACTTTTTTCCATTTAAAAAAAAACCACGAGGTTGTATGTTTTGAACAGCTGCTAAAGGCAAATTAAATGACGGAACTTGCATATAATTTAAGAGTAGTCTATTAATAGGTGGTACATGATGGCAGCAGTGTTGCATATCATATATCTACGAGGTAAGCTCGAAAAGTCACGGAGTTATTGATCCGCCCTCGTAGTTGATTAATAAATGAAGTCCTCTTCTTCTACCCATTAGGAGACCGCCCTCGTTAGTTTATTTTCCAGTGCACAAAAAGTAAGTCCCAATATTGGTAAACATTTTCTATGACTGCAAATCACTAATAGAAACAATTATAAATTTTCGGAATTTGATTCTGCAATTGATATTGTCCGAAATTTTATTGAAGTTTTCTGAAATACATTTGATAATTTCTGAAATATATTTAGTATTTTCTGATATATATTTGATGTTTTCTGAAATACATTTAATATTTTCTGAAAATCTATTGATTATTTCTGAAATATATTAGTAAAAGGTGTAGACAACAAGAAAAAAGTAAGAAAATTATAGTCGGTATAGATTGGCTATACGATAAACTATACCAAGCGTTTATAAATCCTTTCTCTTAGATCCATCAAAATGGATATAGAAAATAAGCATAAACCAAATTTGAGTGGAATCGTTATTAATTTGTTTGCCTTCGGTTATGAAATATCGGATGACATATTTATATGGGGACTAGGAAAAAAGGACCGATCCTGATTATATTTGGTAAAAGCACTTATTTTTAGCAAAAACATTTACAAACCAAATTTGAAAAAAATCTGTGCAATATTTTTGTTTTTTGATAGATATTGTAAGTGAAGATCGCACTATGGGGTATTTGTACCGAAAAGCTGGCATTAAATAAACGGGTGTTCCGATCCGCGTAAATATGTATACTATTTAGTTTTCGGGATCGTTGATTTCAAATCTGAAGTCAAAATTTCGAAAATCAAAATGGCGGACACAAAATGGCGAACCATTTTTTTCAAACCTAAGCGCATTTCCACTAAACTTTGTCTTAAAGGGTTTTCGGGGTCGCTGATCTCAAATCTGAATTCAAAATTTCAAAAATCAATATGGCGGACACAAAATGGGGAACCGTTCTTCCTAAAACTAAGCGCATTCACACCAAACTTTGTCTTAAGGGGTTTTCGGGGTCGGTGATCTCGAATCTGAAGTCAATATTTCAAGAAAATATGTTCTGACACTCGTGCGAAAATTTTGCACGCATTTAAGGAAGAGCTGGGGCTCTATACCCCACGTACTGTTACCAATAGGTCAACTATCAGAGGAAGTCGCTGAGGCGCGCAACAAACATTTTTGCTTTTACAGACTAAATTTTGCAAGGAAAACTTCAAGAGAATCGTGCAACCGAGACGTGATAAACAGACTTTTGTTAACAACTGACCCATTAATATCGAGCTCTAGGCCAAAGCAGCAAAAGAAAAGCAAACCATTTCACCCAGAAGAAGAGTATCAAGAAGAAAATGAAGAGCAAGAACATGATGAGGTTAGTTATGATGATTATCGCGATGAGGATGATGATTATGGTTGTTTCGATGAGGAAGACGATGAAGTAGACGATCAGAAAGACGATAAAGAAGTGCAGTTATAAAGTTGCTTAGTAATTTTTAATAAATAAGATATTCACGCTTCCACGAGCACAAATTTGTGTGTTTTTCTCGAAATGAAATGTCAGGAACTCCAAAAAACTAAAAATTCAAATCTGCGACCCTAAATTCGAAAATTCAGTTTAAAAAGCAGCTACCCCGAAAACCCGTAAAGACAAGATTTGAAGTAAATGCGTTTAATTTTGGTTTTAAGAAAAGTGGTCCGCCGTTTTGTGTCCGCCATTTTGATTTTTGAAATTTTGAATTCAGATTTGAGATCAGCGACACTGAAAACCCCTTAAGACAAAGTTTAGTGGAAATGCGCTTAGGATTGAGAAAAATGGTCCACCATTTTGTGTCCGCCATTTTGATTTTTGAAAATTTGGATTCAGATTTGAGATCAACGACACTGAAAACCCCTTAAGACAAAGTTTAGTGGAAATGTGCTTAGGTTTGAGAAAAATGGTCCGCCATTTTGTGTTCGCCATTTTCATTTTTGAAGTTTTGAATTCAGATTTGAGATCAGCGACACCGAAAACCCCTTAAGACAAAGTTTAGTGGAAATGCACTTAGGTTTGAGAAAAAAGGTCCGCCATTTTGTGTCCGCCATTTTCATTTTTGAAATTTTGAATTCAGATTCGAATTCAGCGACCTCCAAAATCATTATATTACCAAATTTCCGACAAATACCGTAACACGTTCAATTTTTATTTGCTCTTTGCCTTGCAAAACACCGTTATTTTCGAAGTCCTCGAAAACCATGAAGTGCAAGTTTGTGCAACCTGCACCTGCGAAATTTTGTTACAATATATGTCAAACTACAAACTGTATCCATATCTTAATGGGGGAAACGGGGCACATAAACAAAGGTTCCAACATACAGGCATATTTTTTTTAACTTCTTAATTTTTAGGTGTTCCTAAGAAAACCGGAATTAAACTTAAGTAAGGGTACAAAACGAAGCGTTTTATTGACTTAAACGTAACTTATATATCAGTTACCTAACACACTAAATATAACTCTTATCTTTAAGCGTTTACTGCACTTTCAAAGAACGTAAACATTGCCCTTTTTCGATTCATCAAAACATTTCATATCAATTAATTGGAAAACCTCAACTTCAACGGTTTCCCGGCCACGCAAAATTTATTGTATTGTTGTTTTATCGTTAGAACATGATTTAGTGATCAATTAACTATGCGATTAAAATTATTTCATTTATTTATTTATTTATTTATTATTATTAATCTATGGAATTAATCCTTACAGACTATTTAAAAAAAACATTTAACAATGAATGAAAAATTAAAAAATTTAATTTAATGTGTTCAAATAAATTATTATATTACTTTTTATGACATTTGTATTTGAAAAAAAATCTATAAATCTATAAAGCTTATTAAATTCAGAACACATTCGTCTAAGCGGATCACCGTTTGCATAATTTGATCTATAAAACTGGACAGTTAAAGGTGAGAAGAAACGTGTTGGCCGTTGGGGGATGTTAAATGAAATATTGTTGATCAGAAAACCAGAACAAACATCGCCATTAATTATGTTCAAAAGAAACGAAACGTTTAGCATAGATCTGCGGCTTTTTAAGGTTGGCAGCTTAACAAGGGCGAGTCTGCTGTTATATGACGGAAGATTTAATTGGTTAAAATTTAAGCTGCGAAGACAGAATAGTAGGAATTGTTTTTGCACCGATTCAATGCTATCAATATGAGTTTGATAGATAGGGTCCCATATAATAGATGCATATTCCAAAATCGGTCTCACAAGTGACGTGTATAGTGTTTTTGTTACATACGGATCGTTGAACTCTTTAGACCAACGTTTTATAAAACCAAGAACTCCTCTGGCTTTGTTTACCGTAATTGTAATATGAAGAACGAAACTAAGTTTTGAATCTAATAAGACACCAAGATCTAAGAAGTTATCAACTTTTTCCAATTGAAAGCCTCCCAACACGTAATTTACAGATATTGGTCTTTTTCGAACAAAACGCATATATTTGCACTTTTTAAGATTGAGCTCCATTAAATTTAAAATACACCATGAGTGAAACGAATCCAAATCATTTTGAAGATAAGTGTGGTCGGAATATTGGTTATAACTCATAAAGACTTTTACATCGTCAGCATACATCAGGATATTTGAAAACTGAATAACCTGTGGCAAATCATTTATAAATAAAGAAAATAAAAGCGGTCCAAGATGGCTGCCTTGCGGTACTCCAGATAAAACATTAATATTTTTCGAAGATATGTTATTAAAAAGTACATTTTGCTTTCTGTTTGTCAAATATGAATATATCCACTTTGTACTAAGATCAGAAAATCCCATTAGATGTAATTTCTTTATAAGAAGTTTATGGTTGACTTTATCAAACGCCTTGCTGAAATCAGTGTAAATTGCGTCAGTTTGCTTTCTTTGAAGAAAGCCACGATTGACTATTGTTGTAAGATGTAAAAGGTTCGTTGAGGTTGAGCACCGTTTTTGAAAGCCATGTTGGAATGGAGAAATTAATGTGTTGACTTGGTGACATAGTTGATCAGTTATAATTTTTTCAAAGAATTTAGGTATAGTACTTAATTTTGCAATACCACGATAATTTGTAACATCCGACTTGTTTCCGGATTTAAATAGCGGAATAATGAAAGAGTCCTTCCATGTATTTGGAAAGTATCCGTATTTAATTGATGAGTTAAACATTATTGTCAATGGAATAGCTAAAGCATCCGCACATTTGATTAAAATACTGCTAGGAATTTTATCAGGTCCACTATTATACGAAAATTTTAGTTTTTTCAACCCTTTAGAAACCATAGAGACATCAAGAAATGGAATACATATGGTTCTATTAGCAGTCAGTATATATGGATAAGTGGTAGAATCATCAAAAGTTGAATTGGAATAAGTTGTTGAAAAAAAATCAGCAAACAAATTACTTATAATAGTATTATCATAAGATTCAGTATGTTGAAATTTCATAATAGCAGGATAACCAGTTGTTTTTCTCTTAGTGTTGACAAATTTATAAAAAGATTTTGGATTACTTTTGAAACTATTTTTCATTTTGATTAAGTAATTAGAGTAACATGATTTATTCAGTGCAGTATATTCCGCTCGGCTGATGGAGTATTTCCCATAATCCACAAGAGAACCGGATAGCTTGTATTTCTTGTAATATTTATTTTTTTTATTTTTAAGTCTTATGAGTTGCTTGGTATTCCAAGGAGGACCAGAAAGTTTATTACGAATTTGTTTCGGAATACATAAATCCATTGCAGAGGAAATAGTACTGTAAAATGTTTCAGTCATATGATCAATAGCAACTGTGGATCCAATAGAAAAAGATAATAGACTGTGCCAGTTCGTACTGTGTAGAAGTTCGTTCAACAAACAGTAATTTGATTGTGCGAAACAAAAATCTTTAACATCATTTTTAGAAGGTGTTTTTAAAAGTCCAGAGGGAATATATAAATTTACTTCAATGGTAGGGTGATGTGTATCTTCAGGAGAAGAAATTGGGATTGAACGCTTGATGTAACATTCCGAAGTATCGTTGACAAATATTAAATCCAATAATTTATAAAGATTGTTGTATATACCATTTATTTGAAAGAGATTCAGATCAAATAAAATATTGAAAAGCTCTTCACACTTATTATTTGATTTGGATGGAACAAAATATTTTTCATCAGGTAAGAACTTCCAGGATATTGAAGGCAAATTAAAATCACCAAGAATAATAACAAAGTCATCTTGATTAGCTGTACGAAGAATATATTTAATAGCTTCGCCATGTTTGTCATAAATAGACTGTGAGGACGATGGAGGAATATATGAGCAGGTAATAAATAATTGTTTTCCATTAAGTTTAATTAAAACTGCGATAAATTCGATGTCGAATGAGGGGTCAATTAATAAAGCCTCTGAGAATAAAATACTGGAGACCGCAATAAGAACACCGCCACCATTTGTTGTGGACCCACGATCACGTCTAAAAATATTGTATTTGTAAGAGAGTATTTCCGTATTCAAAAAAGTATCATTAAGCCAAGTTTCAGTAAGTACGATGATGTGATGTTGTAAGTTGAAACTTTCCATATATAAAGATGTGAGTTTAGTTCTTAAGCCGCGAACATTTTGATAAACTAATGAAATGTAATCAACAGTACAAGCTCCTAGTTTTTTGGAGCATTTAAATCAATTTGTGGAAGACGACCAATGTTAGCGGATCTTGGATTTTCCCTGTATATATATTCACGAACCAATGTATATTTAGGCCAAAAATTAGGATCCAGAATACGTTCAAAAAGATCATTAGTAACAGTAACTTTGAAAGAAGTAATGGATCTTGGTTGAGAAAAAACAAACTTATATGTTGAAATGTCTACGTTTGGACCCACCTTAGATTTAATGAAGGAATCAACATCTTCAGTAGTTGTATCGAAGGCCAGCCTCGAGATGAAAACAGTTTTTTTAGGTGGTACAGCTCTTAGCGTATTATTTATAGTTTGACTATTATTGAAAACGGGAACATGGTTATTTAAGGCAAATTCAGGTTGATTATGGGCAATATCAGCACAGCTCAAAGGAATAGCAGGATCCTTAATGTTATTAATAATTGAAAGTGAATCAGGTATAGAAGAACCAGAAGTAACATAAACCGGAACAGGATTATTGTTTTTTTCTTTGGTAGCATTTCTTGACGATTTACGGCGTTTCGGTGAAGATTGAGGAGGAGATTTTAAATTATCCAATGATTTGAAATCGTCAAATAATTTTCCATAATCATTAATACGATTAGTTAAATCCGACGCTTCTTCTTGGATATTCAAAAATTTCTTTTTTGTATCTTGAAAGAAGCGATAAAAACTTACGCCAATTTTTCTGCACTTATAGCAGCACCAATGTAGACCTTTATTATTGGTCAAAGCATCCGCAACTAACCCAGAAAGACCACTACATTTAAGATGACAAAGTTCATGACACAACCAACAAACGATCATCCGTTCCCCATCATCCTTAATGGAACAAGTATTTATCAAACAGGACATATTAATAAACAGATGTGGCAACGCTACTTTTTAAGTTTGACAGATTTATTACAAATTATGTGTAGTTATTGTTAAATATAAGAAAAGAGTTTACTTGTTTGTTTGTTATCAATTTTGCAAATAGGCTGCTATGTGTTGTTATTGTAAAATGGGTGTTGTTGTAAAAATATTATGCACTTGATTGTTCGTATTTTATTTGCGTTTTCTTATTTGAGTAAGTAGTGTTGTTATTGTTGTACAACTAAGTTATTGTCTGTTTCTTTTTATGCTTTGTTCTATTTAATTTAAGATTTTTATGTTTGTAATTTTAACTTTGTTGATTTTAATTATTTCAAAAACAATTTATTACAAATTTAATGTTAACAAAGTAACTTTATGAAATCAGAGTTATGTGGTTTTAAAGGTAATAAATTCCTGGTTATTTTAGTGGTAATCACAAATCACAATTTTCTTTACAATAAAAGAATATAACAAAAATGTACGGATCAAAATATTTCACGACTGTTTTCAACAACGTTCATGGGTTAAAACGCAATTAAAAATTTGGATTTTTTGCCAGCTTTTCAGTACGAATACCCCTTAGTGGATCGGGAAGCAGCTTTATATGGGGGCTATGACTGAAAATTGTTCCCCATATAAAACTGATTTCCGATCTTCACCTAAATCTATCATAAAATAAAATTTGAGAAAAATCTGCGCAATATTTTTGTTGTTTGATCGATTTAAGAGAAGATCGGAAATCAGCTTCATATGGGGTCTCTGACTAAGAATTGTCCTATAATGTTTATTTGTGGACTACTGATTAATAGATGTAATAAACACGAACAAACCAAATTTGACCGATACCTATAGAATAATTTGCATCTTATGGCAATTTAAGTCGATCTCATAGGGATCATTTGTATGGGGACTAGGTCTGAACATGCACCGCTTTTCGCCAATTTCAAAATCATTCATCCTATTGTCGATAAAAGCTTACGTACCAAATTTTATCCAAATATATTCATATTTGTGACCTGTAGTTTGATAACAAGGTTTACAGACGGACAGACAGACGGACAGGTGGGCATCGCTAAATCAATTCAGAAAAGATTATAAGTCGCTAGGCATAATAAAAGATAGGTCTAGGTCAAATATTATTGGTACTTACAAACATCAGCACAAACTCATTATACCCGGACCACATAGTGATTCAAAAATGGTCCGATCGGGAGCATATTTCGTCAGTCCATTTAGGTGTTCGAAAGTATATACAAACCAATTATATACTTGAAAATACATTAGGTTAGATTATGTTACTAAAATTAGTTTTTTTCTTTTATTTCGATTATTTATGGATATAATAAACGGTAACAAACTAAATCTGGTCGCGGTATATATGATTATCGGGATTTTAGGTTAGGACGGGTGCTAGTTGTGAACAAGCATCGAATTGCAAGAATATAAAAGCTCATATAAAAAATTATCAAAATATATTTAAAGTACCCCGTAACTCAATAATTTTTACGGTGAATACTTTCTTTTAGTGGGCTGGTACTCTTCAGAAGAGATTTATCTGGTATTGTGAAAATAAAGCATGAGTGAAAAATATTATAACCTAATTTTTTGGATGAAATCAATTTTAGCGACCCTTGTGGCGACCGTAAAAAAATCGGAATAAGTTCTCGTAAAATCTTTTGGCCAGTAAGAATTGATATTCCGCTTTAAGAGTTGAAAAATAAAAAAATAAAAAATACCTTTTTGGTGAATGGCCCTAATATACATACAGCTCCGTGGAACTAATTAGGGACACAATGTTAATATGGGAGATTCAAGCAAATAAAAACAAAAGTACTAAGATTTAATTTACGTTCTTATCCTAGGAAATAAACGCTAATTGTATCAAATAAATTTATATTGAGAAAATTGTGACCCATATTTTTAGATATGATTTATATCAGTCGTATACATAACGGAGTGCAACACATAAAATGCCAACTCCTTCTCGTGTGCGCTTTTCGAAGCACTTTCAGTTTTGCTAGTTTAGCTGCTGTTCGAATTTTATGGTCTCATGCATATTTTGGCTAAAACTTAATCTTTCCGAAGAACATACAATTTTCCTCACGGCTATATCTCGGTAACCAATTGGTATTTAGTTTTCCTGTCTTCGGCAAAATTGTAGCTATGGACTAGGAGAAAAAAAATGTAAAATAGACTAATGCTAAAATGCCGAAAATTTTTAATTTTTTCTATCTTTTTTCACCATTTTTTATTATAATTCTTAATTCTTCAGAACATTATAAGACTGGAAAATGCCTTTTTCACTTTTTTCAGCTGTATTTATATCGAAACTTTGAGATTGTAGTTCATCAACTATGTGCAAGATTTTCCATAGATTTCTTTGTTGCAAGTGCATATAAAGCTTGAACTTGCCTTAGCAGTCAATACAAATGCCGCATGCTGTCATTAATGTGAGAAGACAACATCACATTGTTTTGAGTGAATAACAATTGAACAGCAAAAATATTAATGGAAAATAACAAGCGCCCAAAACTAAATGAATTTTGTTACGGTTGTGGCTCAAAGTTGGAAAGAAGGACGAAAAAACTACCAACAAAAAACCAAGAGCATTAACCTCACAGACTTAACCGAGAGAGCATCATACCTTTCTCGAATTTTCGATGTAAATTACAGCTGGAAAATTTATAATTTATTTTTAATTTGATGAAAATAAAGTTTAAAAAAAAGAGATCATTGTGGATGAAAATTTTTCAACAACATCACAACTTTTATAAAAAATTTATATTTTACCGTCATATTTTGGTCAACCTAAGGCATTATTGATTCTTCCATATTGGATCTTGTCCATAAAAAATTAAATTTTGTGTAGCGCTCCAACTCCTCTTTCATGCTTCAATGTGGCCCGTGTGTACATTGCATTAAATTCTTGCGACTTTAGACCGCGAACGTATTTTTTTCCATCGGCCTAGACCTTATTAATTTTTGTTTAGTCTGAAAATAATACTGTGTTCCACAGAGCTCCAATGACGGTACTTTCTAGCAAACTCTAGTCTCTTCTTTCGGTGGCTTCTTTCGGGAAATTCTTCCAAAGAGTCCAGCCGCTCCAAATCGCCGTTTACCATCTACACATGGTGTTGCTTAATTTTCAGCAAAGACTGCAACCCAAATCTAATATGCGAACTCATGCGATCTTTTTTGTGACTCGCGGACAATTTGCGCATCTTCTGGAGCTGATGAAGAGGCCGATCCCAGAACAACCCGACCTGACGTCTAAAAGACGGCAGTAGTTAGAAAAAAAATTGACTCTAAACTCACTTGGTCGAGTAACGTAGAGAAAAGGACTAAGAAGGCGTTATGTGCCTTATACGCCAGCAGGAGGACGATTGGCAGAAGATGGAGTCTTAAACCGCAAATCATCCACTGGATATATTGTGCGATAATTAGACCTATTTTGACATATGGTAATCTGGTGTGGTGGAAGGCTGTGAACGTAGGGGCCAGACTTTATTGACTCGTGAGGGCACAGAGATTGGCCTGTGTGTGGTGGGCACCACCACAGGCAGGACTGGAGGTAATGCTGAATGATATTTTCATCAAGAGCATGGCAACGAAAGTGGCTCTCCGCTTAAGGCAATCATATAAGCTGGAACAAAGCTCTTGGGGACACAGCACAATCCTATGGGCAGTGGGATCAGGAAACCGATTATATGTCACCTATGATGAACTTTGGGGGTAATTTTACGATCCAAATACCGACCAGGGAAGACTGGGCCGCAGACTCTGTTATAGACAGGGCTGTGATCTCAGTGTATACTGACGATTCGAAAATGGAAACGGGTACGGGGTCAGGGGTCTACTCTGAGCAACTAAACATTGTCCGAATCCCTGACAAATGTAGGGTTTTTCATGCCGAGATTCACGCAATTCTCCTAGCAATGAAAATAATTCTGGATCGGATATTGATCCATTAATATTTTCGTGGACAGTATTGCTGCGTTCAAAGCTCCAAAATCAAGGACAGTTAGACTGAAGTGTGTGAAGAAATGTATAAGATCCCTCGACCAAATCCGGCAACACACCGTGAGGCTGATGCGGGTTCCAAGACATAGTGGAGCCAAAGGAAATGAGCTGGCTGACGAGTGTGCAAGGAAGGGCTCAGCTTCTTTGAGCGGGACGATGGACACTGATATTAAAATCCCTCTATCCGAGCTGTCGAATCTAATTTAAGAGGCAGCTGCTCTTGAATTAAGGACAAGATGGACACAACTGACCTCTTGCAGAAAATAACAGATCCTATAGCCCTTGCCTAAGCCAAGGAGAACGAAGGCACTCCTTGGTTTTGGTAAAGGGACAATCAGTCTACTATAATTATAGGAGTACTCACTGGATACTGGGCGGGTGGCAGAAGGCATAGGTGTCCCGAGAGCTGACTTCCGTAGAAGCTGTATGGATGTGGACGAGGAGGAATCAATGCAACATTTGCTGTGTGAATGTTCAAGACTGAAGGAGCGGCGCCTTAGATATCTAAAGCAAAGATTCTTCGATAACCTGGGCTGCATAGTAGATGTTCCACTTGGCGACCTTGCGGAGTTCTTGAGGGAATCTGGCTGGTTCAGGAGGGACGCATAGCGTATGAAATAGATACTTTTCACTTTTCTTTTTTTCCATACTCCTTAAATTATCTGTCTGTACTTTTATAATCTCTTTTCCTATCTCTATATTCCGACACTTTCTAAAGAGTATCGCCTTCAGGCGAGCCACCCATCTAACCTAACCTAACCTAGAATTAAATAATTTGGTGAAGAGTGGTAAGCTTATAAAGCATACATATATTTTAAGTTTCAAGCCATCAAAAGCAAACTATCTCAATGAATTTGTAAACATGGAAAAATTTTAAATTTGGTCACCCTTATGTAATGCAATATTTTCATTTGAAAGGTCTCAGTCCAAGCAATATTAAAGCCAAACTAGATTCTACTCTTAGGGAGTCTGCTCCTTCGTTTACGACCATGAAATATTGCGTGGCAGAGTTTAAAGAGTTTAACCGAAGCCGTTCGAGCTGGCAAGACTAACACCATAGTGATCGATCAATTTCCGTGGCCACGCCAGAAACGGGTAAGAAAATCCACAAAATGTTATTGGATAATCGTCGGCTGATAGTGCGTGAGCTGGGTGAAATGATAGGCATTTAAAAAAAGTTATAGATCGCAGGAGAAAGCTGTCCGCAAGATGGGTGGCGCGTTTGCTCACAATGGAACAAAAAACCCTCGTGTAGATTTTTTGACGATGTTTCACCACAATAAAGCCGAGTTTTTGCATCGATTCGTAACCATATATGAGTCACATGGGACCACCACTTCACACCTGAGACGAAGGAACAGTCAAAACAGTGGACTGAACTGGAACAATCGTGTCCAAGGAAGTCAAAGATAGTGCGAGCTGCAGGCATAGTTTTGGTGTATATTTTTTGGGAAGCTCGTGGCATAATTTTTATTGATTATCATCATAAAGGAAAAACAATCAACGGCGAGTATTATGCTAACTTATTGCAGCATTTCAGTGATGAAATTAAGGAAAAAAGGCCGCATTTGGCGAAAAAGAAAGTGTTGCTTCATCAAGTTCAAACATCTACTTTTGTTATGGCCAAAATCCATGAAGTTCGAATTGATGCACATGCACCTTATTCACCAGATTTAGCTCCCTATGATTATTTTCCATATCCTAACTTAAAAAAGGGCTCGGTGGTAAAAGATTTGCCAACAATGAGGAGGTGGAGTCTGCGTTTAATGGCTATTTTAAGGAGCTAGATATTCTTACTATAAACAGGGTATCGAAGCTATTGAATATCGCTGGGAAAAGTGTATCGAGCTAAAAGCAAATTATGTTGAGAAATAAAGAAAAATTTTCCCAAATTTGTTGTGTTTTCTTTGTCAGTTCGAGTTGTTCTGGGACCACCCTCGTAATCCGGCTTCTTTGTTTACGGGTCACCTTATTCCAAGAATAATAACTTTAATATGACGATTTAATTATTGTACACGTATGTTACTAATTAATTACACGTAGCTGTATGTGAGTCCATTTCGACCTCAGCAATAATCTTAACAAATTAATATTTAAAACTTTTGAAATTATTTTTTTTAAGTACTCTATTTTTCAAAATGTTTAATGGCTGGGGGATGAACTCCGACCAGCTTGAAATGTTACATGTACTTCCATAGATTCCGCTTTGACAAGAAGTTAAATTCAAGAAATCGCTATGTCGCTCCACCTTAATATACACATCGAGCCAAAACCACCGAAAAGACATACTTAAGAGCCACAAATTCTGATTATAGTTTTTTTCACGCTCATGAGCATCATTATTTTGGCGCTTAGGTCTTTTTTGGCGGTTATGGCTCGATTGCTCTTTGAACATTTTAATCGACCAGCCATTAGCCCTATAACTAACTATATACGTCTGAAACAGATATTAACATTATTAAACCAAAAAATTATTACAAAATGTTGCTAGGATTTCTGAGACAAAGGCCAACAAAGAAATGTAATTGCTTAAATTTTTTGTATACGGATATTAAACAATCAGTCACTATATAAACCAAAGCAAAATTAATATTTTATTCATTATCGTTTTACTAAAATGCAATTACTATATTTAGTGCTAACTGGTTGTGGCATTGCTGCAGCCTTACAGGACGTGAATTTAAACGAGGAGTGGTTGGATTTCAAACAAAAATTTAATAAAAGCTATTCCGGCTCTTTGGAAGAAAACCAAAATTTTTCGAAATTTAAGAAAAATCTTTATATCATCTTAGAACACAATAAGCTATATCAAAAGGGAGAGGTCTCATTTGAAATGGGCTTAAATCCATATACTGATATGGACATTAAGGACATGGAAGCCACTTCAATGGGACTAAAAATTGAATCAAGGTAAGACAAAAATGATTTCGAATAATTAAAATTATTTTCAATTAAATATTTTTTTCCATCAGTAACGCTATGAATTTCCATAATAACACCAACATATTTGAATCATCATTGCAAGATATACCAGACTCTATGGATTGGCGTACAAAAGGAGCCGTTACACCGGTTAAAAATCAAGGCCCTTGTGGTTCGTGTTGGGCTTTTTCTGCTATAGGAGCTTTGGAATCTCGCAATTTTTTGAAAACTAATAACTTAATTGAATTGAGTGAACAAAATTTGGTAGATTGCAATATGAAAAATAGCGGTTGTTCTGGCGGCTGGACGGGAAAGGCTTATGATTATATTCGCGATAACGATGGCATTGACACCGAATCAACTTATCCCTACAAAGGAACACGAGAAAGCTGTAATTTCCTTGAAGAAAATGTAGGAGCTACTTGTAGTAGTTATACTGCCATAGCGAAAGGAAATGAAAGTGATTTAAAAGATGCTATTGCATCTCTAGGACCCTTTTCAGTGTCCATTGGAGTTACAGATAACTTTAAGCATTATAAAAGTGGTGTTTTCAATGATAATACTTGTGGTGACATCATGAATCATGCCGTTTTAGCCGTTGGATATGGTTCGGAAAACGGTCTAGATTATTGGTTGGTTAAAAATTCATGGGGTTCTGAATGGGGTGATGGAGGTTATATAAAAATGGCACGCAATAAAAATAATCAATGTTCTATTGCTTCGTATGCTCTTATACCAAATGTTTAATCAAACTACGTACATACATACATACTTTTATCTAAATTATAAAAAAAAATTATTAGCCCTTTTAACATAAAAAAAGTTTTAAATATATACTCCTAAAATAAACATTATATTACAACAACAACAAAATATGGATATACAAAATTTTTACTAAATTCTAAAGTATTTGAGATATGGTAGGATTCTAAGAAAACTTAAGATCCTGGTTGAAGAATCTTAGACACTTAGTTTTTTTCTATAATTCTCCAAAAAATAATTAATTAATTTTATTGCTGTTCTATAAGTATGTACAGGGAATTACTAAACATAGAATTTTAAAAAATCAATAGTGTTTTTTAAATAAAAAGTATTTCATAGAATGTACGTTTTTAATGAAATAAAAGGTATTTTTTTCACTAAATGAACTTTTTTAATAAAAGGTTCTTTTTAATAAAAGGTTCTTTTTAATAAAAGGTACTTTTTTAACAAAATGTACTTTTTTTAATAAATGGTACTTTTTTAACAAATGGCATTTTTTTTAATAAAAGGTACTTTTTAAATAAAACGTACTTTTTCATAAAATTTCTAAAATAAAATTTTTTTTTTAATAAAAGGTACTTTTTTAATGAAAAGTACTTTTTTAGTATTAGCTGTTTTTTTAATGAAAGGTACTTTTTTAATAAAAGGTTATTTTTTAATAAAAGGTACTTTTTAAAAAAAGGTATTTTTTAATAAAACTAATTATTTTAATATAATACTTTTTCATAGAATATACGTTTTTAATAAAAGGTACTTACTTAATAAAAGGTACATTTTTAATAAAACGTACTTTTTTCATTAAATGTAATTTTGTAATAAAAGGTTCTTTTCAATATAAGGTATTTTTTTCATTAAATGTTCTTTTTTAATAAAAGATTCCTTTTAATAAAAGGTACTATTTTAATAAAATGTACATTTTTAATAAATGGCACTTTTTTAAAAAATAACATTTTTTTTAATGAAAGGTACTTTTTAAACGAAACGTACTTTTTTCATAAAATTTACTATTTTAAATGGTGCCTTATTAATAAAAGATAATTTTTTAATAAAAGGTACTTTTTTAATAAAAGGTATTTTTTAGTAAAAGCTGCTTTTTTAATAAAATATACCTATTTAATAAAAGGTACTTTTTTAATGAATGGTACTTTTTCAATAAAAGGTACTTTTTTAATAGAAGGTTATTTTTTAAAAAAAGGTACTTTTTGAATAAAAGGTAAATTTTTAGTAAAAAGCACTTTTTTAATAAAAGATTATTTTTTAAGAAAAGATGCTTTTTTAAAAAAAGGTACTCGTTTATTTAAAGATACTTTTTAATAAAAATGTAGTTTTTTCATAAAAGGTACTTATTTTTAATAAAAACTACTTTTTTTTAATAAATTCTACGTTGTTAATAAAAAGTAATTTTTTAATAAAAGGTCCTTTTTAATAAAAGTTACTTTTTTAGTAAAAGCTGATTTTTTGTTAAAGGTACTTTTATAATAAAAGGTACTTTTTTTAATGAAAGGTTCTTTTTTAAAAAACCAATTATTTTAACAGAATACTTTTTCATAGAATGTACGTTTTTAATAAAAGGTACTTACTTAATATAAGGTACCTTTTTAATAAAATGTATTTTTTCATTAAATTAACTTTTTAATAAAAGGTCCCTTTTAATAAAAGGTACTTTTTTAATAAAATGTACTTTTTTTAATAAATGGTACTTTTTTAATAAATGGTACTTTTGTAATAAAATGTACTTTTTAATAAAAGGTGCTTTTTTCATAAAATTTACTATTTTAAATAAATTGTGCTTTTTTAATAAGAAGTACTTTTTTAATAAAAGGTACTTTTTTAATAAAAGGTACTTTTTTAATAAGAAGTCTTTTTTAGTAAAAGCCGTTTTTTTAATAAAATATACTTTTTTAATAAAAGGTACTTTTTTAATGAAAGGTACTTTTTTAATAAAAGGTTATTTTTTAATAAAAGGTACTTTTTAATGAAAGGTATTTTTTAATAAAACCAATTATTTTAATAGAATATTTTTTCATAGAATATACGTTTTTAATAAAAGGTACTTACTTAATAAAAGTTACATTTTTAATAAAACGTACTCTTTTCATTAAATGTACTTTTTTAACCCTTTCACGACCAAACCTAAACTGCTGGAAAATTTTTATTTTTCATTATTTTCGTACTTAACGACCCAACATTTCTAAACAAAAGTGTCGTCAAAAATATTTTTTTTTAATTCCTTCAAGGAAATAATCCATGGGCCATATATATCCCATTGGTCGACAACGGTCAAAATTATCAACTTATTTACTCCGCTGAAAGCAATTCAGTGCTTTGTGTTTTTATTTTTTACATAAATAACTGTAGCTTTGATTTTGTATTTGTTGTAAATTTTTAAATATAGATCACAGAGAATCGATTACTACTTTTTTAGTTTGTACTAAAAATGGAAAGGAAAATCGTTCATTTTGTAAAAACCTTTTTGTTTCACAAAAAACTGCAATTGCTTCGAAGATTACCATAATTGATTTTATATTTTTGAGATATTTAGAATTAATATTTTTCTAAGTCTTTTTATACCCTATACCACTATGTGGTTTGGGTATAATGACTTTGTGCTGCTGTTTGTAACAACCAAAAATATTTGACCTAGACCCATCTTTAATTATACCGATCGAATCAGAATCACTTTCTGAGTTGATTTAACAATGTCCGTCCGTCCGTCCGTCCGTCCGTCTGTGTGTCCATGTAAAGCTTGTAATCAAACTGCAGGTCGCAAATATGAACGTATTTTGATGAAATTTGGTACATAAGCTTTTATCGGCCATGGGATGAACGCTATTGAAATTGGTGAGAATCGGTCCATGTTCAGACTTAGCCCCCATACAAATTACCGTATGAAATCGACATAAATTGCCATAAGATTCAAATTGTCATATAGATCTTACTCAAATTGGGTTTGTGTGCGTTCATTACATCCATTAATGAGTAGTCCAAAAATGATCCCTTTGACCCCCATATAGAGCTGCTTCCCGATCTTCACTTAAATCTATTAAAAAACAAAAATATTGCACTGATTCTTCTCAAATTTTGTTTGTATATATTTTTGCAAAATACAAGAGACTTTACCAAACATGATCAGGATCGGTCCATTTTTGGACCAAGTCCCTATATAGATATAGCATCCGATATGAACTTTTTCATATCTGCAGCCAAAAAAATTAATAAAAATCCCACTCAAATTTGGTTTTTGCTTATTTTCTATGTCCAGTTAGTTGGGCCTAAGAGATAGGGTCTCTAAACGCATGGTATAGGGTATCGTATAGTCGGTCTAGACCGACTATAATTTTCTTACTTGTTATTTATAGTTTAATTAATTGTTGATTTAATATTATGAATTTTTATACCCTATACCACTATGTGGTTTGGGTATAATGACTTTGTGCTGCTGTTTGTAACAACCAAAAATATTTGACCTAGACCCATCTTTAATTATACCGATCGAATCAGAATCACTTTCTGAGTTGATTTCACAATGTCCGTCCGTCCGTCCGTCCGTCTGTGTGTCCATGTAAAGCTTGTAATCAAACTGCAGGTCGCAAATATGAATATATTTTGATGAAATTTGGTATATAAGCTTTTATCGGTCATGGGATGAACGCTATTGAAATTGGTGAGAATCGGTCCATGTTCAGACCTAGCCCCCATACAAATTACCCATATGAAATCGACATAAATTGCCATAAAATCCAAATTGTCATATAGATCTTACTCAAATTGGGTTTGTATGCCTTCATTACATCCACTAATGAGTAGTCCAAAAATGCTCCCTTTGACCCCATATAGAGCTGCTTCCCGATCTTCACTTAAACCTATTAAAAAACAAAAATATTACACTGATTCTTCTCAAATTTTGTTTGTATATATTTTTGCAAAATACAAGAGATTTTACCAAACATGATCAGGATCGGTCCATTTGGTTTTTGCTTATTTTCAATGTCCAGTTAGTTGGGCCTAAGAGATAGGGTTTCTAAACGCATGGTATAGGGTATCGTATAGTCGGTCTAAACCGACTATAATTTTCTTACTTGTTTTAATTTAATAAATTAAACAATTTTCAGACTTTGGGGTCGCCGTCTTATTTCCTGAGAATACATGTGTCATTATACCCTATACCACTATGTGGTTTGGGTATAATGACTTTGTGCTGCTGTTTGTAACAACCAAAAATATTTGAACTAGACCCATCTTTAATTATACCGATCGAATCAGAATCACTTTCTGAGTTGATTTAACAATGTCCGTCCTTCCGTCCGTCCGTCCGTCCGTCCGTCCGTCCGTCTGTGTGTCCATGTAAAGCTTGTAATCAAACTGCAGGTCGCAAATATGAATATATTTTGATGAAATTTGGTATATAAGCTTTTATCGGCCATGGGATGAACGCTATTGAAATTGGTGAGAATCGGTCCATGTTCAGACCTAGCCCCCATACAAATTACCCATATGAAATCGACATAAATTGCCATAAGATCCAAATTGTCATATAGATCTTACTCAAATTGGGTTTGTATGCGTTCATTACATCCACTAATAAGTAGTCCAAAAATGATCCCTTTGACCCCTTATAGAGCTGCTTCCCGATCTTCACTTAAATCTATTAAAAAACAAAAATATTGCACTGATTCTTCTCAAATTTTGTTTGTATACATTTTTGCAAAATACAAGAGACTTTACCAAACATGATCAGGATCGGTCCATTTTTGGACCTAGTCCCTTTATAGATATAGCATCCGATATGAACTTTTTCATATCTGCAGCCAAAAAAATTAATAAAAATCCCACTCAAATTTGGTTTTTGCTTATTTTCAATGTCCAGTTAGTTGGGTCTAAGAGATAGGGTTTATAAACGCATGGTATAGGGTATCGTATAGTCGGTCTAGACCGACTATAATTTTCTTACTTGTTTTTTTTTTGTATGGTCTGAAAGCTAAAACTATCCTCTGTCGACTCTAGTCAGCTTTAAAAAAATCGGTTGGAAAATGTGGAAAATATATATAAAAAAAAAAAGGGACATATATGACCCATTGGTCGTGAAAGGGTTAATAAAAGGTTATTTTCAATATAAGGTACTTTATTCATTAAATGTACTTTTTTAATAAATCGAACTTTTTTAATAAATGGCATTTTTTAATAAAAGGTACTTTTTAAATAAAACGTACTTTTTTCATAAAATTTACTATTTTAAATGGTCCTTTTTAATAAAAGGTAATTTTTTAATAAAAGGTACTTTTTTAATAACAGATATTTTTTTAAAAGGTACTTTTTTAATGAAAGGTACTTTTTAAATAAAAGGTACTTTTTTAATAGAAGGTTATTTTTTATTGAAAAGGTACTTTTTTAATAAAAGGTACTTTTTAAATATAAGGTACTTTTTTAGTAAAAGGCAATTTTATTAATAAAAGATTATTTTTAAGAAAAGATGCTTTTTTAATAAAACGTACTCTTTTATTTGCAGATACTTTTTAATAAAAATGTAATTTTTTAATAAAAGGTACTTTTTTTAATAAAAACTACTTTTTTTAATAAATTGAACTTTTTTAATAAAAGGTAATATTTAAAAAAAAAAGTTCCTTTTTAATAAAAGTTACTTTTTTAGTAAAAGCTGGTTTTTTGTTAAAAGGTACTTTTTTAATAAAACGTACTTTTTTAATGAAAGGTACTTTTTTAAAAAACCAATCATTTTAATAGAATACTTTTTCATAGAATATAATTTTTTAATAAAAGGTTCTTACATAATAAAAGGTACTTTTTTCATTAAATGTACTTTTTTAATAAAAGGTTCTTTTTAATAAGAGGTACTTTTTCAATAAATGGTACTTTTTTAACAAAAGATATTTTTTTAATTAAAGGAACTTTTTTAATAAAAGGTACTTTTTTAATGAAAGGCTATTTTTTAGTAAAAGGTACTTTTTTTTCATAAAATTTACTATTTTAAATAAATGGTGCTTTTTAATAAAAGGTACTTTTTTAATAAAAGATAATTTTTTTTAGTAAAAGGCACTTTTTAATAAAAGATTATTTTTTAATAAAAGACACTTTTTTAATAAAAGGTACTTTTATAATGAAAGGTACTTTTTTAATAAAAGGTTATTTTTAATAAAAGGTACTTTTTAATGAAAGGTATTTTTTAATAAAACCAAATATTTTAATATACTTTTTCATAGAATATACTTAATATACTTAATAAAATTTTTAATAAAACGTCCTTTTTCACTAAATGTACTTTTTTAATAAAAGGCTCTTTTCAATATAAGGTACTTTTTTCATTAAATGTTCTTTTTTAATAAAAGGTTATTTTTAATAAAAGGTACTATTTAATAAAATGTACTTTTTTAATAAATGATACTTTTTTAATAAATGGCATTTCTAGTAAAAGGTACTTTTTAAATAAAACGCACTTTTATCATAAAATTTACTATTTTAAATGGTGCCTTTTTAATAAGAGGTAATTTTTTAATAAATACTTTTTTAATAAAAGGTTTTTTTTTTTTTGTAAAAGCTGTTTTTTTTAATAAAATATACCTTTTTAATAAAAGGTACTTTTTTAATAGAAGGTTACTTTTTAATGAAAAGTCACTTTTTTAATATAAGGTTATTTTTTAATGAAAAGGTACTTTTTTAATATAAGCTACTTTTGAAAAAAGGTACTTTTTCACTAAAAGGTACTTTTTTAATAAAAGATTATTTTTTAATAAAAGACGCTTTTTTAATAAAAGGTACTTATTTATTTAAAAATACTTTTTAATAAAAATCTAATTTTTTCATAAAAGTTACTTTTTTTAATAAAAACTACTTTTTTAATAAATTGTAATTTTTTAATGAAAGGTAATTTTTTAATAAAAGGTCCTTTTTAATAAAAGTTACTTTTTTAGTAAAAGCTGCTTTGTTGTAAAAAGGTACTTTTTTAATACAAGGTACTTTTCTAATGAAAGGTACTTTTTTAATGAAAGGTACTTTTTTAAAAAACTAATTATTTTAACAGAATACTTTTTCATAGAATATAATTTTTTAATAAAAGGTTCTTACTAAATAAAAGGTACTTTTTTCATTAAATGTAACTTTTTAATAAAAGGCTCTTTTTAATAAGAGGTACTTTTTTAATAAATGGTACTTTTTTAATAAATAGCACCTTTTTAATAAATGATACTTTTTTAATAAAATAAACTTTTTTCAAAAAACATACTTTTTCATAAAACGTACTTTTTTAATAAAAGCTGCTTTTTTAATGAAAAGTACTTTCTTAATAAATGGTACTTTTTTAATCAAAGATATTTTTTAATTAAAGGAACTTTTTTTAGTAAAAGGTAATTTTTTAATGAAAGGTTATTTTTTAATAAAAATATTCTTTTTTAATAAAAGGTACTTTTTAAATAAGAGATACTTTTTTAATAAAAGGTACTTTTTAAATAAAAGGTACTATTTTATTAAAATATACTTTTAATAAAAGATATTTTTTCCATAAAAGGTACTTGTTTAATAAAAAGTAGTTTTTTAATAATTGGTACTTTTTAAATAAAAGATAATTTTTAATAAAAGGTCATTTTTTAATAAAAGGTAATTTTTTTATGAAAGGTACTTTTATTATAAAAGGTAGTTTTGTTATAACACGTACTTTTTATACAATGTACTTTTTAATAAAAGATAAAGGTACGGTTTTACTATAGGTAGTTCTTTAGAAAAATTTACTTTTTTGAATAAAATATATTTATTTATAAAATAAACCTTTTTAATAAATTTTACTTTTTCATGAAAGGAACTTTTTTTAATAAAAAGTACTTTTTTAATAAAATTTACTTTTTTCATAAAAAGTACTTTTTTAAATAAAATTTACTTTTTTAATAAAAAGTGCTTTTTAAATAGAATATACTTTTTTAATAAAAGTTAAATTTTTAATAAAAGATATGTTTTTAGCAAAAGGTACTTTTTTCATATAAGCTACTTTTTCAAGAAAAGGTACTTTAAAAAAATACTTTTTTTTCCAGAAAAGGTGCTTTTTCTTATATGGTACTTTTTTAAAAAAAAGTACTTTTTTAATGAAAGGTACAGGTTTAGTAAAAGGTACTTCTATGTATATAAAAGCGAAAGTCTGTATGTTTGTATATTATAGGAGGCTAAACCATTCGACCGACCTTTCTGAAATTTTTGAAGAGTCTTACTATGTACCTGAAAGGAACTATAGGCTATAAATTTTTTTGATGTTTTAGTGGGCGTGGCACCTCCCATACAAAGTGAATTTTTAATATCATATATATTGAGACCTATGACAGGGAGAGCTTTGCAAATTTGTGTGACGTCGCCTATTATTAATGTTAGTAGCCATGCCGAAAGTGTGCGGGATCGGATAAGTGAGCGTGGCACCTCCCATACAAAGTTATTATTCAATAGCATATATCTCGAGTACTATCGCATAGACAACTATGCAAATTTTTCTGGGGTCATCTATTATTAATGTGAGTAGTCGGTTATAAAATGGGCGGGACCGGACCAATGGGCATGGCACCTCCCATACAAAGTAAATATTTAATGTCATACGTCTGGAGTACTGTAATAGTGAGAGCCTTGAGACATTGTGTGAGCCCATTAGTTATTCTTGTGATTAGACGAACAAAAAATGTGCGTGTTCGGAGCAGTGGGCGTGGCTCCTCCTATACAAAAAAAAATATGAAGTACTATGAAGGCGACAGACTTGATACTTTTGTCAATCACATTATTAACCAATGTGAGTTGTCCAGGAAAATATGGGCGGAATCGCCATATTCAAAAATCGCTAAAATCGAAAATCGCTAAAAGCGAAAATGGCGAACAACAAAAATCACCAAAAAGAAAAATCTTCTAAATCGAAAATCGGCTAAATCAAAAAACGCCAAAAACAAAAAACTTCAAAATCAAAAATCGGTAAAATCAAAAATCGCTAAAATAAAAAATGACAAATGATATTCTAAATTCGGATTTAATTTGGAAAATCTATGACTTTCTCATGGGCAGCTATATGTAGCTTGCTCCACACAGTAGGAACGCCGAATAAAAATAAAATAAAATGTGTTAATTGTACAATAGAAACTTCGTAGGAAAAATTGATTATGAAAACATACATGTAAATAAGTCTCGGTAACTCACAGCGTAGCACGACAGGGCATACTAGTTTTTTATAAAAGTTACTTTTTAGTTTTTAACAAAATGTATCTTTTTAATGAAAGGTACTTCTTTTAAGAAAAGTTTCTTTTTGATTTTTTAATAAAATATATTTTTTTAATAAAATGTACTCTTTAAAAAGGTGTTTTCACAAATGATTCTTTCTTAAATAAAAACGATCTGTTGCTTAAATATTGCTTTTCGAAAAATCAAACAATGGACATGAAAATGAGCGAAGATAAGATATAATCGATAAATATTAATTAATAAAAAAATCTTTGTTATTTTTAACAATTAAAAATAAAATTAATTTAATTTGTTTATTATGTGTATTTTAAATAAATTTTCGTTTTTTGTGACTGATATAAGACCATTGAACTTTGCATAATTTTGCAGTGAAAAGAAGTTATGCAATTTTTGTACAGCAAAAAGATAAAACCCAACAACACAAATTGGTTAGATTAGGTTGATTATTCATTGCAAATTGTCTAAAAGGTAATTAATTAATTGAAGTCAAAGTATATAAAACCTTAAATATTCTTAACATTTTATACAGAACAATTTTGTTTACACAAAATGCAAGTGATTTTCATATTAGTAACTTTTTGTTGTCTTGCTGCCGCAGCCTTACAGGATGCCGAAGTTAAAAAAGAATGGTTAGATTTTAAACAAAAGTATAGTAAAACATATACCAGATCCTTGGAAGAACAGAGCCGCTATATAAAATTCAAAAAAAATCTTGAAACGATTTATGAGCACAATCAAAAGTTTTATAATGGAGAAACTTCCTATGAAATGGGTGTAAACCCATATACGGATATGGATTCGAAGGATATGGAACGATATGTAATGGATGCTAGAATAACTGAAAGGTAATACAAAAAAAAACTTAGTCAATGATAAGTAAAAGTTTAACACATTATAAAGTAATTTAAAACCATCTGAAGTTTTAAAAAATACAAGCAGATTCCAGCCCTCGAATAATTTTTTAATAAAAGGTCCTTTTTAATAAAAGTTACTTTTTTAGTAAAAGCTGCTTTTTGTTAAAAGGTACTTTTTTAATAAAAGGTACTTTTTTAATGAAAGGTACTTTAAAAAAAAAAATTATTTTAATAGAATACTTTTTCATAGAATATAATTTTTTAATAAAAGGTTCTTACTTAATAAAAGGTACTTTTTTCATTAAATCGTACTTTTTCTTAAAACGTACTTTTTAATAAACGCTGTTTTTTTAATGAAAAGTAGTTTCTTAATAACTGGTACTTTTTTCGTAAAAGATATTTTTTTAATTAAAGGAACTTTTTTAATAAAAGGTACTTTTTAATGAAAGTTTATTTTTTAATAAAAATATACCTTTTTAATAAAACGTACTTTTTAAATAAAAGGTACTTTTTAAATAAAAGATACATTTTTAATAAAAGGTACTTTTAAAAAAAAAGGTACTCTTTTATTAAAAGATACTTTTTAATAAAAGGTATTTTTTTCATAAAGGTACTTTTTTAATAAAACGCAGTTTTTTAATAATTGGTACTTTTTTAATAAATGATACTTTTTAATAAAAGCTCCTTTTTTAATAAATGTTACTTTTGTAGTAAAAGCTGCTTTTTTAGTAAAAGGTACTTTTGTTATAAAACGTAGTTTTGTTATAAAAGGTACTTTTGTTATAAAACGTAGTTTTGGTATAACAGGTACTTTTTAAAAAATTTACTTTTTAATAAAAGATAAAAGGTACGTTTTTAATAAAAGGTACTTTTTTAGAAAAATTTACCTTTTTGAATAAAATATATTTATTTAAAAAATAAACCTTTTTAATAAAGTTTACTTTTTCATGAAATGAACTTTTTTTAATAAAAAGTCCTTTTTTAAAAAAATTTACTTTTTTCAAAAAAAGTACTTTTTTAAATAAAATTTACTTTTTTAATGAAAAGTGCTTTATAAATGGAAGGTACTTTTTTAATAAAAGGTACATTTTTAATAAAAGATATGTTTTTAGTAAAAGGTACTTTTTCATAAATAAAAGCTAATTTTTTTCGAGTGCAAATTCTAGAAAATTTTATTTATTCGTTGAATAAAGACACTATAGGTATGCTAATCAATTATAGCCAATTCACAAATCAACACAAAAAAACAACTCATTTTTATTACAAACACATTAACAAATTTACTAAAACCCACACATTGCATTGTATAATTTTATGTGTGTGTTAGTAGCAACTTTAAATGCAATTTACTCAAAATAAAGGAAAACATTTTTAAATCTGTAAATATGCAAAACGGCTAAAAAGAAATACCTTTCAAATAATATACGCTTGGTCAAAATCGGGAAAAAACGGTAGAACAAAACATCGGTCACAAGAAATCGCCTAGCCTATTAATATTATAGATAATGAAAATAATTATTTTAAACTTTGCGTTACGTTTTAAAAATGCACCCAAAGTATAACATATTAACTCTCTGATCAGATAAGACCTACTTAAGTAATTTATTTTTTAATTTTTCTTTAAATATTTTTCAGAGACCAAGAATTATTTTTTAATGCTGCTACATATAAACACTCTCTAACATCAAAGGCCACTATACCCGAATCTTTGGATTGGCGGGAAAAGGGAGTCATCACTCCAGTTAAAGATCAAAAAAATTGTGGTTCGTGTTGGGCCTTCTCCAGTACGGGTGCTTTAGAAGCCCACAATAGTATAAAAAATAACGTATCGGTTCTATTGAGTGAGCAAAATTTAGTTGATTGTGTCAAAGAAAATTGGGGTTGCAGTGGTGGTTGGATGCACTCATCATTTGCTTATGTAGCAAAAAATGGTGGTATAAACACTGAAGTCTCCTATCCCTATGAAGCTACAAATGGAAACTGTAGAATTAACCGTAACTATATTGGAGCTACTTGCAGCCGTTATGTTAGCATTCCTAGCGGTGATGAACAAGAATTGTTACATGCCGTTGCCACTCGTGGACCTGTTTCAGTTGTCATCTATATTGTGCCATCGTTTTACGCATACAAAAATGGTACTTACAATGCCGATAATTGCAAATCAAACTCAAAGCATGCCGTATTAATTACGGGATATGGTAGCGATTATTGGTTGGTGAAAAATTCCTGGGGCCCTTACTGGGGTGATAAGGGTTATATTAAAATGTCACGTAATAAATCAAATCAATGTGGCATTGCTACATGGGCGTCATTCCCAGAAGTGTAGAATTTGCTATCAAACGATTAATAACAGCCATATTCATAATCTAAATTTTTACACTGCATATCCATTGAATAAGCCATATCTAATTCAAAACACTATTTAACATACTACTAGCAGATTCCAGCCCTCGAAATTCGAGCGCAAATTCTGGGAAATTTTATTTTTTCATTCAATAAAGACCCTAAAAGTATGCTAATCAATTATAGCCAATTCACAAATCAACACAAAAAACAAACTCATTTTTATTACAAACACATTAACAAATTTAATAAACACACACATAGCATTGTATAATTTTATGTATGTGTTAGTTGCAACTTTAAATGCAATTTACTCAAAATAAAAGAAAAAATTTAAAAATCTGTAAATCTGCAGATCGGCTAAAAAGAAATACCTTTCAAATAATATACGTTTGGTCAAAATCGGGATAAAACGGTAGAACAAAACATCAGTCACAAGAAATCGCCTAGCCTATTAATATTATAGATATTCAACTTATGCACAGATCCTACTTAATTCTTGAATAACTGCTGTTATTTTGACAACTCTGTCAATAAAATCTACAGTTTGTAAATAAAATCTTTGCACATGAAGAAAAAGATTAAAATCAAAAAAGAAATATTGATTTATAGTTCAAATAACCAATTTTTTATTTATTTTTTTCATCTTAGCTGTTATATATTATTAGAAGTATATTAAATTAAAAACAAGTAAGAGTGTTAAATTCGGCTATGCCGAATCTTTGATACCCTCCACCTCGGTTTGAGTATTGATAATAAATGTAAACAAAATATTTGAAAAAGTAAAGAATTTGTTAAAACTTAAAGCAAATTATTTCAGCAAATTCTTTGGTTTGATCTGGATTTTTCTTTATTCCAAGAGTTGGTATATAGAGGTCTCTCACATTAGTAATTCGCGCTCCAGCAGGAAAGATCATTTTAGGGCCATTATTACAACTTACATTTAAAGTAAATGTTAGTTAACTTTAGCTAAAGTGAGCAATAAAGTTACCTTTAACTTCTTTTCGTTATTACAACTTCCCAGTAAAATAAAATTAATATTTTTGATATTGTGGCAACACCAAAGGAAACACCGATTACTTTTGACCAAATGAATTGCTTTATAAAATACGTAGTGGCAACGTTCCTTTATTTGTTCGCAATCAATCAATAGAATAAAAACTAAAAACCTTTATTATAAGTTGCTTAATTGTTGTAAATGTGTAATAAAACTTTTTAAAATGTATACAAGCATATATTTAAGTATATCCAAATAAATTTATTTTCAAAACTAAATTGATGTGAATTTTTTCTTCATAGATCAGAAAATGTGGCAACATTAAATACATAAACCTCACGCTAAAAGTTAAAGGCAACAATATCTTCCCTTCAGCTTATCGGTCACTTTTAGCTTAAAGTATAGTTGTAATAACGAAAAACTAATAATCTGCCCGATAACATCCTAACTTTAGCTATTGGCAAGTTGTAATAATGGCCCTTAGTGTTTTCTATTATTTCGGATAAAAGAAAACACGTTTCGGTGTTTGCTTTTTGGTCATTGTGGTTGCTGATCGGCATGCATTTAGGTTATATACCTATATGCTGGTTATATACCTATAACTGGCCAAATAAGTCTTCATTGCGGCCGTATAGGTCGGATCGAATAACAAAATAATAACCAAAAAAAAAGCTCTCTCAATTTTTTTTTTTGTTAAAATATTGCCATATTTGGAAAATAAAACTTTTTTTTACATACTAAAGGTGCTATTACACGAAATGTTTTTTACATATGTACTGTCACTTTTTTTATCCATATGAAATTCCTCATGTCTGTCAAAATTGTCTTTTACATACGATTCATAATTTTTGCTATCACACGTGCATATGTATTTCCGTATGACATAACCTCTAAATGTAAACAACAGCTGATTTAATTTGTGAATTTACAAAAATTTATTGTTAAAAAAAAGTTATATATTTTTTAATTGTTAATTAATACTACACAATTTATTTTTCTTTCAATATTAATCTTTAAAATGTACTCTGTTTTTCTTTCGCCACAAGCAGTGTTGTATTTTCATATGTTTGTCATGCAAAAATAGAACCTGTTCTAATTGAAAAATGTCCTTGTGACTTTCCTCATGTATTGTACATAAACAATGTTTCATATGTCTCACACGATGTGTACAACTTTTGTTGTGGGAAAATTTGACAGTACATATGTACATATGTAAAGTTTTCACTATTAACACAATGCAATACAAAATCTAACCCAGTGATGCCAAATTTTGATTTTGAATTAAATTATGTTAATAAAATATATTTTCATTTACTGACACCAAATACTACTACCTGGGAATTATTATCGAACTTCAATGTTTTGGGTTTTACCTTGCCTACCATGAAGTCAAATTTTGAAGTCATCATGAACACTGGTTCAAATTAGGGATGTCAAACGCAAAAAACCAAATATCCCAAAAATTTTAAATAAAATAATATGTTATCTTTATTTTCTGAAAAATTTAAAATTTCCATTCAAAAAAATTGTGAAAAATAATATATAAATAACATTCTCATCACATTGCACTTTATTATCATTTGAGGTTTTCTAAACTTCATTGAACTTAAATTAATATTTTATTATATTGAAATGCTATTCAATGTCTCCTCAATCGCAATATTTTTTTTTTTAATTTCAGTTGATTTTTTAAATGTAAACATATTTGGTGTTTTCTGAATTCCAATTTGTGTTTAAAGAATAAAATTTATATTTTAAAAATTCAATTGATGTCTTCTAAATTTCAAGTTATTATTTCCGACGTTTATATATGATTTTCTGAAATTCTATTGTTATTTTCTAATTTATAATTGGAAATCTGAATTCCAATTTTTAGAATTGATATTTTCTTAAATTTGAATGGAAAATTTAAAAGGTGCAATTTTGTATTTATGCTTTAGTAATTATATACAATTTTTAACAAGTAAGAAAATTATAGTCGGTCTAGACCGACTATATGATACCCAATACCATGCGTTTAGAAACCCTATCTCTTAGGCCCAACTAACTGGACATAGAAAATAAGCAAAAACCAAATTTGAGTGGGATTTTTATTAATTTTTTTGGCTGCAGATATGAAAAAGTTCATATCGGATGCTATATCCATATGGGGACTAGGTCCAAAAATGGACCGATCCTGATCATATTTGGTAAAGTCTCTTGTATTTTGGAAAAATATGTATAAACAAAATTTGAGAAGAATCAGTACAATATTTTTGTTTTTTAATAGATTTAAATGAAGATCGGGAAGCAGCTCTATATGGGGCCAAAGGGATCATTTTTGGACTACTCATGGATGGATGTAATGAACGCATACAAACCCAATTTGAGTAAGATCTATATGACAATTTGGATCTTATGGCAATTTATGTCGATTTCATAGGGGTAATTTGTATGGGGGCTAGGTCTGAACATGGACCGATTCTCACCAATTTCAATAGCGTTCATCCCTTGGCCGATAAAAGCTTATGTACCAAATTTCGTCAAAATATATTCATATTTGCGAACTGCAGTTTGATTACAAGCTTTACATGGACACACAGACGGACGGACGGACGGACGGACATTGTTAAATCAACTCAGAAAGTGATTCTGATTCGATCGGTATAATTAAAGATGGGTCTAGGTCAAATATTTTTGGTTGTTACAAACAGCAGCACAAAGTCATTATACCCAAACCACATAGTGGTATAGGGTATAAAAATTATATGTAATCGCAATCAGATATTTTGTAGGTAAAACAGAATAATCATTTTATATATCTATGTAGAACTGTTTTGAAAGCAAAAAAAACTCATTGATGAACTCGGTAACTCTATTTTGTAAACATAACAAAAAGTTAATATGCCAAACTTATGGTCATATTTGTAAAAGAATAATGGAAAAACGAATAAAATAAAAGACCAGCCCTGTGTATACTCTTCATATTGTTGTGTTTGATATCTAATTGAAAATGTTGACATTCATATTAAAATATAAATAACGATTGCAAAGCTAATGAGAACAAAAATTGCGGCGCCATCTACTGTGGCATAGCAACACTGAGCAAAATGAAGTGCCACTCTGTTTGTTAATACAAAAGAAATGTATTTTCCCTAAAACAAAATACATATTGGAGAATTTTATATAAATAAAATAATATACCGATTTATTTCTAACATGCGGTTATTATGAATATACATGTATAGAATATACGTATATTATTTTGTTAATATGTATGTATGTAGATATATGTAAATATTACACACAAAATATGCAACATCAATATACAACATCGTGTTTGTCTTTAAATAAATTAATACATAAAATTTTGTTTGGTAAATTTACATTGTTTTTTTTTTTTTTTATTAACAACTAGGTAGTTTAACATTATTTACTTTAGATGTTAGTGAATTTTTACTCCCTTTATATAAACTCGTAGTGTCTGCTTGTCGAAAAAATTTTGGATTGATTTTTAACCCCTTTCACGTGACCCGATCGATCTGAAACTTTGCAGGCAGGCTCGTGGCGATGACAAAAATGATCTAAAAAATTTTTTTAGTGATGCCAAAACAATGGAAACTTTAAAATTTTTCTACCAGAGTTGATAAAAAAAATTTACAAAGGGTTAGTTTTTATAATATTATTACCACAACGACCACAAAAATAACAAGTCCAGCTATGAAAACAACACAACATTTAGAATAACAACAAGAACAATATAGAAACATCATATTTTTCATTTTTTTTTTTAATTTTTCAGAGATTTCCCTGTACCTGTTCCACCGATTTTAATTATTTTTGAAACAGAAAACTTCCCATGATTTTGGTGAATCATTCTCACTAAAAATGGTCATCCTAGCTGCTGTCCTATTGAGGCTGTGATCGTGACAAGAACATAGAAAATCATATTTTTTCAAGACTTTTTTTAGTTCTTCATTCAGATCTCGGGCCCTATTCAACCGATTTGGACGATTTTAAATAGCAAGCTTCTCAGAAAGTCAATGAATCATTTTTTATGCAAACGAGCACCCTAGCTGCCCGATTGAAGTTGTCATCGTGATTTCCACAGACGGGCAGACGGACATCGCTATATCAACTCCGCTTGGATCACAAATATATATATTTTATGGGGTCCAGAATTTTTTTTCTAATTATTAGAAACGGAATGACAAACTTATATATACCCTCTGCACACTGGGGTGGAGGGTATAAAAAACTACAACTTCAATAAAACATATTTTCATGAATACAAAGAAATGACGATAGTTCAATTTCCGTGCTTTGGAATACTATATTCTACAGGTATTTTTCCAACTCTTCTTTAATAAATAATTTTTATACCCTATACCACTATGTGGTTTGGGTATAATGACTTTGTGCTGCTGTTTGTAACAACCAAAAATATTTGACCTAGACCCATAATTATACCGATCGAATCAGAATCACTTTCTGAGTTGATTTAACAATGTCCGTCTGTCCGTCCGTCCGTCTGTGTGTCCATGTAAACCTTGTAATCAAACTGCAGGTCGCAAATCTGAATATATTTTGATGAAATTTGGTATATAAGCTTTAATTGGCCATGGGATGAAAGCTATTGAAATTCGTGAAAATCGGTCAATGTTCAGACCTAGCCCCCATACAAATTACCCATATGAAATCGACATAAATTGCCATAAGATCCAAATTGTCATATAGATCTTACTTAAATTGGGTTTTATGCGTTCATTACATCCATTAATGAGTAGTCCAAAAATGATCCCTTTGACCCCATATAGAGCTGCTTCCCGATTTTACTAAAATCTATTAAAAAACAAAAATATTGCCCATCATGATAGTACAGCATCACTTACGTCTAATCACAAAAAATAACGTCATCTGAGTACTCTGCAGGAAGTGAAATGTGTTCTATAGAAAATTTAAATCGTTTTTCATTATTTTCCATTGAGCCACTTGTGAGGAATATTTGTGTTTTTGTATTACATTTCGGATGGTTTCATGTGAAACACTCAGCCCATAATCATTATTCACTTGAAGAGCTAATCCTCTTGTGCTGGATTGCGGCTTATCGTAAATAGTTTTCATTATTTTGCTTTCAAAATGCCGCGTCACTTTTTTTGGCATGCATAGTGACCTAGAGTCTTCCTTCTTTTTCAGCCCAGGATATTGTGTTGTACACAGTCCTGATTTTAAGATAGAGTATAATAACGACTTCCTGGGCTGAATATCATTTATAATAATTGAAATATACCAATTGAATAATATTTTGGCAAACTCGCTTTCCTGGCATTTTTTATTCAGATATGTGGTCACTTGTTATAAGTAAGTATGACAATAATTTTGTACAAATACGCTATGTAACCTCTTTCACATGCATTCATTAAAAATGCACCAAGTTCTCGAAAAATTAACGCTTTTATTGTTGTCTTCACTCATTATGCAAAAATTTTTTAGCGTCATTACTTGTTTTTTGTGTGTATCTTTTTTATACCCTCCACACCTCAGTTGCAGAGGGTATACATATATAGGTTTGTCATTTCGTTTGTAACGCATCGAAAAACTAATTTTTGACCCCATAAAGTATATACATACATATATACTTGATCCTTATCACAGCTCGATTCGATATAGCGATGTCCATCTGTCCGTCTGTCTGTTGAAATCACGCTCATTCACAAAAAATACCATTTAACTGGGTAAAGCTACGATAATATCATTTGCCTTTATTCCCACCAGGTTGGTATTTAAAATTGGGTAAATCGGGAATCATTGTGCTTAGATACGAGCAGAAATATGTAGACACCTCTAATAAACACAAAAGCCCAGTGTGTTTGTTGTAATATTTTAGTGGTTGAACATAATAGTTGTAAAACAACATACACAGTTCAAAAAATAGCATCAAAATAATGATGCAATCATACCAACAAACACAACTACCATGAGCTATGTTAGTAGTATTGCCACATATTTTTTGGTCGTTATCACGATATAATAAAAAAGGATCGCCAATATGAAAGAAAAAATATAATCCCCAATGAAAAAGAAAAAATGAAAAATGAAAAATGAAAAATGAAAAATGAAAATTGAAAAATGAAAATTGAAAAATTAAAAAAGAAAAATGGAAAATGAAAAATGGAAAATGGAAAATGAAAAATTAAAAATTTAATATGAAAAATGGAAAATTAAAACTGAAAAATAAAAAATTAAAAATGAAAGTCGAAAATTGAAAAATCAAAAATGAAAAATGCAAAATAAAAAAGGGAAAATGGAAAATCAAAATTGAAAAATTAAAAACGAAACATGAAAAATGAAAAGTGAAAAATGAAAAATTAAAAATGAAAATTGAAAAATAAAAAACGCAAAAAGTAAAATGAAAAATTATGAAAATTGAAAAATTAAAAATGGAAAATGAAAAATGAAAATTGAAAAATTAAAAATGGAAAATGAAAAATGGAAAACGAAAAATGGAAATTGAAAAATGAAAAATGAAAAACGAAAAATGAAAAATGAAAACTGAAAAATGAAAACTGAAAAATGAAAAATAAAATTGAAAAATGGCAAATGGAAAAGAAAAATGGAAAATAAAAAATGAAAATTTAAAAATTAAAAATCGAAACATGAAAAATTTAAAAATGAAAAATGAAAAATGAAAAATGAGAAATGGAAAATGAAAAATTAAAAATTAAAAATGAAAGTTGAAAAATGAATAATAAAAAATTAAAATGAAAATTGAAAATGTAAAAATTAAAGATTAAAAATTTTAAATTTAAAATTAAAAATTAAAGATTAAAAATTTGATATTTAAAATTTTAAATTAAAAATTAAGGTTTAAAAATAAGATTAGAAATTAGAAATTAAAAATTAATAATCCAAAATTAAAAGTGACTAGCTAATTCGGATCAAAATATTTTAAAATTTGCTTTTTTTTTAATATTAATATCTGGAATTTTTTTTATTTTTAATTATCATGAATTATCTCAAAACTTTTTTATAGGGATCAAACTTTGGATATTATAAAGCTGGCTACGTTATATAATGAATTTCATTAGGGGTTTTGTACTCTAGTAAAAGAAATATATTGCCATTTTTCAAATAGTAACGAATTCTTTCTTAAGAAGACACGATCATTGTTTTTTTATAACAAGGAATTGTAATAGAAACTGGCCAACAAGAAAAGCAATTAACTTTAAATTGAATTGGTATTCGAAATTTAAATTTCAGTACCGACAACAGTTTTAAAGTGGGTGCCGTACCCAATATTGGTTGTAATATTGAGTTTAAGATGCAGGTGGAGGGTATCAAAGATTCGTCCCAGCGGAATTTAACACTCTTACTTGTTGTTATAATATTACAGTTTTAAAATTAATTAAAAAATCCTCTATTTTTAACTCTCAGGCTCCATCTTAATTTGTTCCATTTTTGGTTGATATTGAAGTTCGCCAATTCTATTTTGTACATCTGATTGTATTTTACTAAATTTCATTTCATTTTCTTTTTGAAGGATACTTATGTCGAGCATTTGTTTTTCTCTTTGCACGTTCATCATATTTGACTTTTATTTTTCTTCTCGGTGATGTTTTTTTCTGTCCATTGATGGAACCCACTGCCTTGTCCTCGCTTGATAACTCCAGTAAACAATTTGAAATATCGATATTAATTTTTTTCGCTTGGAATGTTGAGTTGTTGTCATTCATATTATAGGCGTGCTCAGGTTGTTTTGGAATACGAATAATTAACTCCTTTTCCGCACATCTGAGTGGTTCAGGGGGTACATGCACCATCTCCTGTCTGCTTCATTTGTTTTAAAAACAACGAATTTTTAGTTTTAGCTATACATAGGCTTTATTTTCCGCCCCTGTGATTGTAATTGTTCAAACGTTCGGTTGGTGGACAGAGTTCCAAGCATCTTTTTCTTCATATTGGTGTTTGTGTCAATTTTGGAGCTTTCTATCGTTTCCATTTTGTCCAAAACCAGTTTTGCTAAAATAGTCTGAAAATTTTTGACGTATGCATATTAAATTACAATTAAAGAATAAGATAAAACTCATATACTTCTAACAACCCCAGTTAGAAAATCCTTTTGGTTTTCTTTTTTTTTAATTTTTAGCCAATATTTTTATTTTTTTTCCACTTTTTTAATATCAAAATCAGAGGTCATTTAAAAAAAACCCAAATGATACCACAAAAATCAGAGTTAATTTAACTAAATCAGTGATGTTAAGCAGAAGATAAAAAATGTTATGAATAGACTCACAAACAACCAGTGCATAAGCCTTAATTCATTGTCTAGTTGTGAACTCGTTGTGTAGCGCACAACGAAATCCTTAACAAAAGCTTATGAATATGGCTGTAAATAAATATTGATATTTATTTAATTTTAAACAACAAATTATTATGTAAAAACTTTTAAACAACATCAAAAGTATTTTTACTAGTCAATAAAGTCTTCCATGTTAAAATTAAAAATATGAATTTAACAAATTTCTAACTAAATTTTGCACTTGTAATTAGAAGCAACTTAAAAAATTCTTACCTTTAACCTTGGTACCTGGTATAAAATTATTATGATGAGGCAGGACATGGCTTGAAGACACGTATGTATTTTGCTTGTGAATAAATGACGCAACAAACTGGTTAAATATCTCCAGAAACGTCTGCTACAATTGGCTAAAAGCGCAACGATGAATTTAGAGGAGCATAACGGCTTTGAATAGGCGCTGCTGATGCAAGCGGACCGTAGTAAAATACTCTCACAACTTCTAAGAAATACATTTTATTTTAAATTAATTTAGAAAACAGCAATTTCCTTAGACCCAAATTAATTTGGAGAATCACATAATTCATTTAACACATTTATTTATAGGAAATTCACAAATTTTTATATAAATTTAAAATAAAATTATTTTCAAATTATAACTCTCGTTAAACTTTTTTGCACAAAAATACTTCTTTAATAAACAAAGCTATAAATGGTGAATTTCGTGATACTATTTCCATACAATTATAACTGCTGAAGGCTAACACTTCTTAGTGAATGCTCGTGATAAACATGATTTAAAGGAAATTATACTTAGTGCATGAAACACATAGACGACTGCTGCTACACGACAACACGACTACAAATGCTGCTGGCTGCAATTGTAGTCGTGTAGTCAGCTACTTAATTTTTTTGAAAACGACAGCAGTATATAACAACAATATAGTGCCAATCATATTTTTTACTTTATTAATATAGAAAAACATGCATGATTCTAAATAAATTTGACTTAAATATACAACTACTTATTATAATGCATTATTATAACGTAAAAATAAATAAATAAACTTATTTATCCCCTTTTGATTATTAATGGAATTATAGCATTTCATTTTGCGATAATTTTTTAAACAAAATATAATGTTTCGTAGCACTAATTTCTTTTACATATTTTGTTATATTGTCAACATTATTTTTGTTTTGTAGCCAACAAAAATAAAAATTATCCTAAGTTGACTACAGCCACAAAAGTTGTCGTGAAGCCGTGTAGCCGTGTATCTGTGTAGCTGTGTTGGTGTCAAAATAATCGTTTTCAGTTTATTTTTGACAGGCTGTAGTCGTGTAGCCGCTGTCGTCCATGTGTTTCATGCATAGGTCAATAAAAAGTCAATAAAATCTGGCATGTTAAAATTTATCGAGTTTTAATTTTTGTTAACTGAAATTTTCCGCAAGTTATCTTGAATGTTTTAATATTTTCACTAATTTTAAGTGTACCTGACATTAGAATTATTGTTATATTATTATCATTAATGTATTTTGCTTGTGAATGAATTAAAAAACAAACTGATTAAATTCGTTTCTCCAGAAAAGTCTGCTGCAACTGGCTAAAAGCGTAACGGGAGCTCTAGTAGAGCAATGCTACTTTGAATAGGCTGTGGATATGAGGGCCGTTGTAAAATACTATCAGCTTCTAAGAAATACATAAATACATTTAATTTGAAAATGAATAAAAGAAATCATATTATTTATTTGACCCCAATTAGTTTGGTGAATTTCAAACACATATATGTATAGGAAATTTACAAATTTATATAAACAATTAAGGGCTTAAGTTGAGTTTACGGGCGTCGCCCAGATTTTGTTAATTTTTTTTGCAGGGGTTAGGGGCTTTGGTGGTGATTTCAGAGAAATATTTTTTTTCTTTCGGACGGGCCTATTTTCGGAGTTACGGACCGGCAAAGTTTCGATTTCATTTGTATTTAACTTTCTTTGTTATTATCGGATTTCGGCAATATATATATCATTGGAAAGCAAATCCATTAATCCATTATGAACCTATTCTATTTTTTGTTTATTTGGAGTTTTTTTTTCGCAAACGTGGCATTATCTCATAAAATGATCTATAAAATTTTGGTATTTACAGCAACTGAATGAAAGCTGGGTCCACTAGCTACATTTTGATATAAATTTTGTCCTCTTAACCCTTCCAGGACCGGAGATATTATTGATTTTAATGAGACTATTATGAAAATTTTGTTGGAAAATTCGCTTGTGCCGTACGCAGGAAAACTATTCAGCGAAGCTACCTGCCGTGTCCTACTGGAGGAGAAAACCCTTAAGCGCGGCCGCAGGCCGCCACGCAAAAAAACTTAAGTATGCGATGCCAGATTTCAATACTTAACTTTAGTGTCTCCGGGATGACATAAGACAAGATAAAGCCATCATGGCCTTATCTCACATGGTATTAAAGCACCCCCTCATTTCTTCTCCGTAATATTATGAAAATTTTGTTTTAAAAATCACGCGATTTTCATAACTTTGTTGGTCCGTAACTTTGTTGGTCCGTACTCCGGAAATAGGCCCTTCCGAAAAAAAAATATTTCTCCGAAATCACCCCAAAAGCCCCTATCCCCTAAAAAAAACAACAAAATCGGGGCGACGCCCGTAAACTCAACTTGTTCCCAATTAAGTTTAAAATATTACTAAGGGACTAAAAGTCTAATTTTTTTATTACATTATTTTCACTATTTTCAAATTATTATCTCGTTAAACATTTTCACTCAAAAAAATACTTTTTAAATATAAAAGTTATAAGTGGTGAATTTCATATAATACTATTTCCACACAACTATGCCTGTTGAATATTTGCGTGCTCACACTTCTTAGTGAATGCTCTTGATAAATATAATTAATGGAAATTATACTTGTGAGACGAAGTTTCCTGCATTGTAGTTGCAATATAGATGTTTATTAACAAATTGTTATTAAAACAAGTTGGTCATTTGGAAAGAGTAATTTTGAACAATTAAAAAAAAGTGGTAAAAGTATATATTTGTGTAAATATTGCAAGACAAAAGAAAGTAATAAAATTTTATACATACTATATATAAGAATATAAGGTGAGTGTTTTTTTTTATATACATATATAAAGAGTTAATTATTCTAGAACTGTGTTGAGCAAAAATAAATGTTATTGCGTCATTGTTTTTTGTTGTTGTTAGAGGAAGAAATCAAAACTTGGAATATGATAATATTGCGTTTGTTGTCTGTTGTATTCTTATGAGCATATGGAAGTCTTGTTAGCATTTCCTTTGTAGTTTTGATACAGCAGTTGTCCGTCCAGCCTTGCAATTTATGAATTTTTAAAGTTTCTATTTTATTTATTTATTCTAAACTTAAAATGTTAATTGGAAATTTAGTTTTTATTATAGTATTGTTTTGTTTTTGATCATAAATTTCACAACTAACAGTACTTTATTGTATCTATCTAAGAATCCGTTAGGAATTATGAATAAATAAGGCTTGCCTTTTAAAAGGATTTTTATTTTTACAAAGTTTAGTTAATTCAAAATAAATGCAAAAAAATATTTTTCTTTATTAAACCTTTGTTTAGTTATTTTATTTAATTATTTCAAATACGTTAATTAGACAACAAAGGTAGAATAACTCAACAAAAGAGAATCAATAAAGAAACGTAATTAAATGATAAGATAACCCGTCCATATTTCTATATGAGTGTAAAGTAGAGGAAAACAATAATATTTTGCAAAGCATTTTTTAAACAAACAAAAACAAATTAACTTTCTCTTTATCCGCAGAAGCCCATAATATTTAAAGCGATTCGTATAAGAATTGTTTTTCCCATTTAATGGTCTTTGTTATTTTTTATGGATTACTCTTTTTGTCCTCTGGGTATCAATGAGGTTATCACAAAAATAAACTTTTAAAATTTAAAGAATAAATAGGTACACTTGCTAGAAAAACTATGCGTACAAGCACAGTCAAAACTTAAAGATCAAAAAATATGTATGTATATGTTTAAGTCTAAATAGTGATATAGTTTTTTCTATAAAATTACTGTTTTGTTTATTTAATTTTAAGCATTTTTCCATATTTTTAAATTGTTTTAAAAAAATGAATACAAATCTCAAAAAAGTATGCGTACAAAAGTAAATAAAATATGTAGTTGAAGTAAATATAAAAAAATTCAATCAATAAAACAGTAGTTTTCAATAGCTGGCGGGATATCATTTGCGATGAACTTTTGATAAGCGTTGGGCATGGATAAGACCAGCTTTTTCGTTGTCTCTGTCCAAATTTTTTCCCATTTCTCAAAAATAATGTTCTTCAGCATTTCTTTTGAAGTTATGTAGTACTAACGTTATGTAGTACTAATTTTTGAGCGTTTTGTTTTAAGTTGACTTTCAAAGTGTTCATGTAAAGTCTTTGGTCCATAATTGATTCGATGAAAGATTAACCACTATTGGCTGCCGTACAACCCCAGACCATAACACCACACCCACCGAGTTTTACTGTCGGTAATAAATTCTGCCGTACCGAGCTGTTTTCCTTTCATACAAAATATGCAAAATTTTCTCTCATCGGTAAAAAGAACTTGCTTCCTGAACTCTGGAGGCTTGGAAGTAAATGTTGGCAAAATTCATGTGCTACTTTTTCTTTACTTTCGAAATATGTGGCTTCCTGCATGCGTTACGGCCATGGTATTCGGCCTTCTCGTCCGGAGAGGATATAGCCGAAGGAATTTTTTTTTCTCGCAGTTTTAATATGATTTTCCTTTCGTTAGGTTCAATTTCTTTTCTTTTTTTCCCCCCTTGAAGTCAGAAAACAACACAAAATTTATACAATGTTTTCAACTCGCTAGTACAATTTCGCGCTTGTAAATACCATGTAAAACATGATTTCTTAAACTTTGATTCCCATATATCACATTTGAAAACATACTTTTTCTGGTCAAATTTAAAGCCGATTATTGTTTTTTAATTCGTATTATTTTTTTCGAACAATTTAAAAATATGGAACAAAAAAATGTTTAATTGTAATATTTAATAGAAAATAGAATTTTATAGAAAAAAAAGTATGTGAGTCCGATTAAGGGGAGATGTGTAAACATCTATTTACACATCAATTAAAATCAAACAGTAAGCGCCATCTATGTATAGCAAGCAACTGCTATGTTTGTTATACTTAATGGTTGCGGTTGTTTTCTATACATTCATGGCGCTTTCTGTTGGTTGTTGAATCAGCTAAATAAATTTAAATCATAATATTTGCACCAATACACTTACATATACCTCACACCGATTTCCCCTTACGCTGTTTTTGTGATTGTATTGTAAAATAGATTTTAACCCCCCTGAGCGCATATATGTTTACACATAAAAAAGAAACTGGTCCTTTATATAAATTAAACATATATTTTTCGACTTTTAAAAGTTTTGACCTGACTTGTACGCATAGTTTTCCTGCTAAGTGTATATTCGTTAATTTTCTGTCTAGTGGTCTGTTAGTTTAACGCCCTATAATATAATTGTTTGAGATAAATGAAAAATATTTATTGTTATGGGCGAAAATTTTAAAGTTCTCTATATTTTCTGTGGTATCGAATCAATTAACTAAGGCAACCATAAAAAGTTTTTGTTTACCTGTTATATTTACTATATTACAATATTATTATACTTTTTGTTCATTGAAAATTTTAAATTTCTTTAAAACATATGAATCAAAAGCGGTATTATTTAGAAAATAAGAAATGGAATTTGGTTTGATACTATTATTCTTGTTTGGATATTTGTACAAATTTCTGGATATCATCATTTGATATACTAAACCCGTACAATTATTTTATGGAATAAAGTGCAGTTCATGGAGGAAATCCAGCAAAACTAAATCCCCTTAAGATAAGGGATTAAATGGAAAGTTTTTTTTTTCAATTAAAGTTAAAAAGTACCTACATAATAATCTAACCTATAAAAACAAAGTTTTTATTAAAACTCTTTCCTTATGCATATGAGTTTTGAATATCTCCGTGACTGTTGTTGACTATCTTAAAATTAATCTTTGGCCACAACAAGTCTATGGACAAAGTTTCGGATCCATCGGATGAGGGGAAGTGGGGTTTTAATCTCTCCGTAACTGTGCGTGACTATGTCAAAGTTAATCTTTTTTAACAGCAAGTATCGACCAAGTTTTAGATCGATCGGATAAGGGAAAATGGGTTTTAAATCACTCTGTGCCTGTGCGTGACTGCGCGTGACTATGTCGAAGTTGATCTTTCTTTACAGCAAGTCTATCGACCAAGTCTCAGATCGATCGGATGAGGGGAAATGACATTTAGATCACTCCGTGACCGTGCGTGACCATGCTTGACTAAGTCAAAGTTAATCTTTTTTTCACAGCAAGTGTATGGACCAAGTATCAGATCGATCGGATGAGGGGATATGACATTTAGATCATCCCGTGACTGTGCGTGACCATGCGTGACTGCGCGTGACTAAGTCTTTTTTCACAGCAAGTGTATGGACCAAGTTTGAGATCGATCGGATGAGGGGAAATGACATTTCGATAACTCCGTGACTGTGCGTGACCACGCGTGACTGTGCGTGACTATCCCAAAATTAATCTGTAGTCACGACAAGACTATGGGCCAAGTTTCAGATCAATTGGATAAGGGGAAATGAGGTCCACCCATGGCAGACAGACAGACAGAGGAGAGTATGAGTTAAAAGAAAGAGTTTAAAAAATATATAAAATTATTTATGGCTTTTATGTACATACGTAGTTCCCATTAAACTTGACAATAAAAAAATCATGTGAGTCCGATCACAGGGAAGATGTGTAAACATCTAGTAATTAAAAATTTTTTATGTCATTTTTTAAAATCAAACAGAAAGCGTCATCTATGTATCACTTATAGCAAAAACTGTTTCAGCTAATTCAACAACCGTTTGCTGTAAAACGTTAAAAATATCCTAACATAAACGTATATAAGTGATACATAGATGACGCTTTTAAAAAAGTGGCATAAAAAACAATATTATATCATAATTTTTTCACCAATACAATCATAAGTCACACAGCGTTATCTGCTTCAGCTCACACCGAGATGAGTTACGCGTTTTTGTGATTGTATTGTGAAATAGAAATTTACCCCCCTGCGCGTATAGATGTTTACACATCAAAAATAGTTTTTACAATCAACTTGCTTTTCAAATTTGTTTAAAATACTGTTACACTATTTACTTCCAAACAAAAACATTACAACAAAAGTTCTTTCAGTATTTGCATGGGGCAATGGAGGAAATTCAGAAAAAAATAACAAAACTTAAAGGCATTAATTTTTATGCCGTTGAAAAAACAATGGAAACCTTTACTCTACAATTATTGAAAACTTTCCCTCTAGTTTTGGTTTCAATATTTTGTTGGGTATCCATTATTTTTTAGTACTACTTCACAATGCCAAAGCATGGAGGCAATTAAATTGTTGATGATATCCATTAAAGTTTTTTGCCACTCTGAATTAAATGCCTCTATGAGATCTGTCTTGTTTGCGTAATTTCGTGTCCGTATTTTTCGATCTATAATATCCCATAGATTTTCTATGGGATTGAGATCTAGAGGTGTGTTTTGAGTCATTGTCATTTTGGAACTTCCAGAGCAGGGGCATATTTTCCTCCGTGTTGGTTCGAATTTGCCTCTATCCAATTCCAGTTAAAGTATTTTTTTTAACTAATTGAATTGGACCCATTCGTTGGCCCGAAAAACAACCCCATACCATAATACTAACAACGTTCTTCCATCATGGCTTCTTGAAATTAAACTTGTTCGCATCTGAAAAGAGAACAGTATTCCAATTCTCTCTTGACCAGTTCATGTGTTCTTTAGCAAAATTTTCACTGATATCAGTGGTTTGTTTACAGGACGATGACAACCAAAATCAACTTCAATTGCGCGTTGGGAAACAGTTCGAGTACATATTTTTGATTTCAGATTGTTAATGGCCTCTTTAGGAACCATTTTTGGACATTTTTAAACTCTTGCTATTAAATTACCCTGTCTCTGACTCGTTTTGCGGGGCCGTAGCCTAAACTTTGAGCCGTTACCATGCCGCTTTCACGATATTTCTTTAGAATTTTAGAAATTATGGATTCATTCATAGAATATTTCTCACAAATTTTCTTTTGCCTAAGACCAGCAGTAAAATCATTTATTATATTTTTAACTCTTCACAAAACTTTATTCTGTCCATTAGTTTATAATTAATTAAAACATTAAACAAGTAAGAAAATTATAGTCGGTTTAGACCG
Organism: Cordilura impudica; assembly: GCA_963682025.1. Taxonomy (NCBI): domain Eukaryota; kingdom Metazoa; phylum Arthropoda; class Insecta; order Diptera; family Scathophagidae; genus Cordilura; species Cordilura impudica. The sequence goes on along the minus strand of OY821521.1, from coordinate 166,667,378 downwards.
GTTTATACCATGCGTCTGGGGACTCTATCTCTTAGGCCCAACAAATTGGATATAGAAAATAAGCATTAACAAATTTGAGTGGCATTGTTATTAATTTTATGGCTGCAGATATGAAAAAGTTCATATCGGATGCTATATTTATATGGGGAATAAGTCGAAAAATGGACCGATCCTGACCATATTTGTTAAAATCTCTTCTTTCTTGCAAAAACATATACAAACCAAATTTGAGAAAAATCTGTGCAGTATTTTTGTTTTTTGATAAAATTAAGAGAAGATCGAGAAGCAGTTTTATATGGGGGCTATTACTAAGATTGGTCCTATAGTGTTTAATTTACTACTGGACTACTGATTAAAACCCAATTTGATCGAGATCTATATTATAATAGGGGCCATTTGTATGGGGACTAGGTCTGAACATGCACCGATTTTCACCAATTTCAGTAGTATATTTGCGACCTGTAGTTAGATTACAATATTTACATGGACACACAGACAGATAGACGGACGGATGGACTTCGCATCAGAATCACTTTCTGAGTTGATCGGTATAGGAAAAGATGGCTCTAGGTAAAATATTTTTGGTAGTTACAAACATCAGCACAATGTCATTATACCCTGACCTTATAGTGGTATAGGATATAAAAATCAAATTGTATTTAAAAAACGGTTGAAAGAAAACGTCTGAAAGTATAAATATTTAAATAACGGTGTTGATTTATGCATTTTCTTTCATACCATCTTGCATTTTTATTGTTTTAATCAATTGTGGGACAGAAGATTAAAAGTTTCCAATGTTTTGGCATCACTAAGAAAAAAAAAATTTTTTTTTTTTAATTGCTAATTTTTGTAACAAATTTGTTATCTTTTTATAGAGAACACACCAAAGATTGTTTTCGCAAAAAATACGTAATATTTTGGATTTAAACCGAAATTATTAAAAAACAAAAATTTGCAAATTTAGAATTTTGCAAAAGTTTCCAATATATTGTCTCAGACTGTACGTCGATGATTTGCGAAAAAAACTGTCTCAACTGGACTGGGCCACATTTACCCAACTGCAATTACACAACTGCAATTAGTCTTAAATGCTGGTGCAGATGTGCAATGACCTTCGTCTAATAACTCATCTTTAATCTGTGGTTTTCTAGAATAACCGCGTATGTTATAAAATCAAAATGTTCAGGGGCGCCAAAAAACGTTATATTTGAAATTATGGGATCGATATAAAGTTTTTAGAGCTTTTTATTTAACAGTCGTGTAGATATGGGCAATAAATACTTTATATAAAATTTTGAGTCAAAAATGTTCAGAGGAATGGATTCTAGAGAAGGACGAAAAAACAATATGTAAATTACACTTAAAGTGTGTGCAGATAAAACAACTTATGTCGACAAACGTCGTTTTCTTTGAAAAAGAAAACTACCAATACAACCACCCATGTAGACATACAGGCATGTCACAGAAACAAATTCCGATCGAAAGTGGAATTGAAACCGTACTTGGCTTCTTCAGAAAACGTAAACCGACAAATGTTATCGATATGAAACCACTTTTAATTTCTTAAGTGGAATTGATATTTTAAGTAGCATAGATACCAAAAAACTATCCAGAACAACTTAAAATTAATAAAAAAAACTATTGGTTTATTTATTTTAGCAAAATATAGACATTTCAATCTTTAAAATAAATTTTATTACCAATTTAAAAGAAAATGATTTTTATATGACGAAAAATACAAAACGTCGTAAACTTATTATTGCCACCTTTTTATTTCATACAAACCACTTTTTGTTTAGTGCAAAATATTTGTTTTTTCTAACAAAATACAACGCTGACAGCAAAATGGCAAAGCAAAAAGGAAACATGTATTAGAAAATTTATATTTAAAATTTTTTAATTTTTTTTATTATTGAAGGGGAAAACATCGCATTTCGGCACAAGAGAAAATTTTCCTTGAATGTATAGAGTGCCAACGCATCCTTGTTCAGACGATAATACCTAATAAAGTTAAAAGAGGTACATGAATGATTTTTGTTTGCAAGTAAATGTACATATACATGTAACTTACATTTCACTTGGACATGATAAAGTATCTGATGCATCCCTTAATTGACGTCGACGCAATTTTTCAACGGAATGTTGGTTTCGTTCCTCTATTACTGCAACAATGGGTATGCCGGGCATTTTTATATTTTTTATTTATTTATTTATTTAACACAACACAATCTTAAAATTTCGCTTTATATTCTTTTTCATTCCAACAATCAGCTGTGTATTTTTCGTTACGTTGCCATATTTAATACACAAAAATAACTTTTTAATTTTTTTTCGATTTAATGAAGGCGACAAATTTCTGAAGAAGCTAAAACGAAATCGATCGATTTGGCAATACGGAATCAAATCGATTTCGATTTTGTTCTGTGACATGCCTGATAGTTGTTGTTGCTTGAAAAATAGATTTTTTTGTTCGTCAACAAAAAGTTAACTGGAACTTGGAATGAGAATATAACAACGTATCAGGAATAATGGTGACAAAAAATAACAGAAATAAACACACAAGTTTTTGTAAGTGGTTGTAAACTGATTTTTTTAGAATCTAGCAGTTTACTCTGCTTATTTTAAATTATTTAAATTCCCATTGGGTTCGGTACGAAATGTATTTAAAAAATTTTAAAAACAAAACAAAAGTTTGTAACTAAGAAAAAAAAAACCAATCCCAACCACTGTTGCCAGATTTGACGATTTATCGTCATTTTGACGATTTTGTATATCAAAAACAGCCAAATGACGATTGGACGATTTTTGCTCTGAAAATGACGATTTTTACAAATATCGAAAACTAACAACATTTTATCTGTAAACTATATTATATCGTGACAACCATATAATTTTCAGTTAATAAAAGACAACTTTTTTTCTTTACACAGCTGTACATGTGTAGAATCTTTGTGATCAAATTTTAAAAAGATTTTGAGAATTTCAATTTGAATGAAATGAATGAAAACACTAATGAATTTTAACAATTATTTTGTTGGTGGCCTCATAGATTTGTGGAAGAAAATTTCTTAAATTTAATGTGCAGATTCTAGATATTTATTTCCTACTTTAACAAAATTGTTCAAAACATATTAATTTTGCCACATTCTTTAGGCAATGTTGAATGAATATTCAGTCTAGTAAATATGAATAAAACAAAAGTTAGAAATCGATTAGGAAAAGATTCTATGGAGGAATTCTTTAAAAAAAATATTATTTAAAATTAAATAAAAATAATTGCTATGGCATTGCAATAAAAATGATTTCATAAAAATGTTAAATTCTGAAATTTATATATAAAATGTGAATATAAACAGAATTATTTAATTTTGAATTATTTTCAAAAGAGTTTGAAAATTTAAATTACAAATTACAAATTTAATGATATGCGATTGTCATTTATGACATTTCCATACATAAATATTAAACGTGTACCTATAAATGTTTTACTTTGAATTGTTATGTTTTTTTTATTTAATAATTTACTTATTTTTAAAAAAATTTTAAGAATTTTATCTTCTCTATTATTTTTAGTTTTCTTTGTTAAATAAAACAAATCTGTGGCAATAATATAACATAACATCTTAAGTACAAAATTACAGTTTTGAGATATTTCACATTTTATGTAAAATTAATTTGGTTTAGATTTAATAAAATATTTTTAACCCATTAAGAAGATAAACTATTATTTAAGACAAAAAGGTTGATTTTATAAAAATATATTATTTAGAAATATTCTTAAGATTTTATAATAAAATTAACTTACAGAAAAACAAAATCTTACTTAAACTTAAAAGGTTCTAATGAATTGGAGAATATAGTTTTACTATTCTTAAATCGAGATAAGATGTTTTACAAAAAGAAATATTTTGCCTATCTGAATATTTTAAGTATACATAACAGCTTAGTTCAATATAAGATGTTTGTGTCTATTAAGTTTATTTCAAAATTCTTAGTATTTACTGTACTTAAGTTGATATAAGTTTTTATGCTGAAAGCTTAAATGTCGTTTCTTAAAAAAATAAGTTGATTTAAGATGTTATGACGTATTAATTTATTTTCAAAAGCAATAAAGTTAAAAAAGTAAACTGCGATAATTTTTCTATTAATTGGTTTATTTAAAAAAAAGTACAGATAGAAATATGCATCCTGAAAAGGAGAATCCTAATATTAATAAAACTCAATTTTCACTTAAGATGACTTAAGATGTTATTTCATATTGCCACAGAAATATATACATACATATATGAAAAACTCGATTGTTTTTATTTTGACGATTTTACAAAATGGAATGACGATTTTCCCCCCAAAATTTGACGATTTTACACCCAGATTATCTGGCAACTATGATCACAACCCAACACATATCTAGTACATAGCAACTTCTGCCAAAGTCGTCATAGCAATTGCTATTAATGTCTCGTGTATTAGTAAACCCGCGTTGTGATTTTTTAAGTTTTTAAAGCTCGCGTTTTTCATTAACTCAGTAAAAAGCTTTGTATGATATACAAATACAATTATTTTGGATTATCATAGAAAAAAAACCTTGATAATTATAAGCGTAATTAATAAACCAAAACAGAATATCAAAAAGATTTAACTAAATATTAAAGTTTTAAAAAAAAGCTTTAAATTTTACATTAGAGCAACTCTTCATATGAGAATAAACTACTTGAGACGAACGTGATTTTAGGGTGAAAAAAAAACAATTTTTTCTTGTAAGATAATAATTAAAATATTTTATAAGATGTTTTTCTTATTTTTTTTTTTTGTACTAATATTATTTTATCTCTGTTTGGATTTCAGCATTAATCTACATCACCAAAATGCGTACAGTATTAGCCTTATTGGCTTTAGTAGCCATTTCCCAAGCAAATTCAATAACAGATGTCATCAAGGAGGAATGGAATACATTTAAGGTAAGTTCTTCATATTATTCGTGAAAGATTTTAACATTGAAGTTTGATTTTTATTTTTCAACAAACCATTTGTTTGACTTAGCTTTGTATGAGTAATTTATTGAGTTTATTGAATTGATAATTTTAGCTTTTATAAACATTTGTTTTAAATTTTAGGGTTTATCATTTCTTTTGTTTACGTTTATTAAAATAACACTATATTAGTCATATGAGTATTAAAAATTCTATGTATAAATGACAAATTCAGTCTCAGTGTAGTGGTTATCAAAACTATGAAATTGTTTGTATACTCAGCACTTTTAACAAATATTATTGTGTTATATGAGAATAATAAAAATGGTATGTTTTTAATCTTTGGACATTCTTTGGAGTATAATTTCATACATCTGGTTTATTTATTAGTCAATACATTTTCATAATCTTAAATATTGCGATAACACTAGCCAACAAGGTTTTGGACTGGAGCAACCAAATATCTTTCCTATGGTAATTTGGGGGCCTGAATTCGAATCTGTAATTGTTTTTTCTCTACCACGTCAGGTTTTCGAGATACAAAAAAAATATTTTTGTTAGTTTTTTACATAAAAAATATTAGTTTATTTAAAAATCAATGAATTTTCAAAAGTGAATGGCGTTATTTGAACGTCGTTTGTATTTTGTTGGTTCGGTTTCACGTATTAGAGTCCAGCAATAGTCTCCCAGCATGCTTTTGTACCAAAATCCTTAATAATTTCTTTCAATTTTCATTAAATCTTGGTGAGCACGCTCCCCTTCTTCGTCGCTCAACGCACCTATGTTTTGTGAAAAAAAATCTAAATGCGAATGAAGAAAATGCATTTTGAGTAACATTCGTGCTCCTAATTCAGCAACAATTTGTCTGTAGTTTTCACTTTTATTGTTTCCAAGAAAACTGTCCACGATGCTCTTGAAAGATTTCTGGGCAGAATATTCTTTCTCCAATAAACATTGTGAAAATTTGTCATCATTCAATAGCTTCCTGAATTGAGGGCCAACAAATATGCCTTCTTTGATTTTAGCATATGAAATTTTAGGAAAAACCGCTAACAAATATTTAAATAATGCACCATCTTTGTCCAGAGCCTTGACAAAGTTCTTAAAAATTCCCAATTTTATGTGCAGCGGCGGAGGAAGATCGTCATTTGGATCAATTAATGGTTAATTTGAAATGTGTTGTTTTCCTGGAGAATACTCAGTTCTTTTTGGCCACTCTGTTCTGACGTAATGATGACATGTAGCGCGACTATACCATAGACAAAGGAAACAACAATATTTTGTGGAACTTCCTTGCATTTTACAGTTATTTACGATGGTCTATACTATATATACAAAGAAATGTAAATCACACACCTTAAGGTCACCACAGATCTTCCATTTATGATCGTTGTGTTTGTATTCGTAATTTTTCCTTTGTATTAATTGCGTGAGCAATTGGTATGGATGGTTTTTCATTTCCATTATGCAAAAGAAGAGCCTTTAAACTGTACTTAGAGCCATCAGTTTTGTCATATGGCTGATTCATTTTTTTAAATAAAACAAAAACATCAGTACAGTATTGAATAGTGTTCTTTTTTTTTTTTCAAAATATGCAGCCAATTCCAAGCTTCTATCTCTATACATTGTTACTTTTGTCCCAACTGCAAGATGTTTCCACAGCTGCATGCGTGAAGCTAGTAATTCTGCGTCTTGCTTCGTTAAATGTAAATCCCGAATTAGATCATTCAGCTCAGCTTGAGTCACTAAATGGCGTTCATCATCAGCCTCATACAAACTACCACTGCTGGTGAAAGATGTTTCGGACTCACTGCTCGTAGCACTGGGAATGACTGGTAATGAATCATTTGGTGGACGTTGAACTAGTTTGGAAACCGATGGGACATTCGCGTAAGTAATATTTTTTCGATTTTTCATATTGAATCCAGCAACTTTTGTTAAACAGAAATAACAATCGGTTTGATGGTTACTTGACTCTCCAAAGTACTGGGGCCAAATCACCGCATTCGATATCGAGTGAAATTAATCGATATTCCATATTTTGGTTTATTTTTTAAAGAAGATGGACAAACATCAGACCTTTTACTCTTAACTAGGGGCCATAATTCGTTAATTATGACAGCAAAATTAATCTTAGAATTTTATTTTGGAAAATAAAAAAATAATTTCGATCGAAAAATTTCGATAACGAATGCGGTGATTTGGTCCCTGGAATTGAAAAATCGAAATGGATCTTCTTGCCATTTGACCACTTGTATAACACAGTTCTGCAACTATTGCAAAACATTGTAGGTGTTTTGTCCAAGTTTCTGACAGCACAAGCAAAATAATGTAAATATGCATATTTTAATGATTCTGATATTGCATATCCTTTTTTTTCCAACCAAATATTCACCACACACAAAGCAAAAATAGCTTGAATCAGTAACACACGATCTCCCAGACATGCTTAAACGCTACTATTATGAAGATTTAGAATGAATGTGGGCTTCGTCAAATTAATAATTGTGAAATTGTAGTGTCAGTATTGACTGTTTAACAGTATTGCCAGCATGCGATAAAAAAATTAACAAGACGTGATAGCCCAATTTTTATGTCAGATTCAAATTCAGCGCACCCAGATTAGTTAAAAAACATGCTTCGTTTCTGCAGTCAATTTTTTTTTAATGTGTAGACCAGTGTAATTATTTGTAAAAATCGAAATCTTAATATATAAAAACGTTGGTGCGTATGTTGGTACTCTAATAACTGTTGAACCACTAATGCTAGCGACTTCGTATTCATACCATATGTTCCTTTGGTTCTCCGATTTGCATAACTTTTTTTGTACCTGATAGGTGGCGCTGGGGTCGAGATTTTCCCAAAAAATTTATTTACGGTCCAATTTAGCTCAAATTCGCAACATATATTATGTACATAAAACTAAAGTTGCTGACAAAGTTTTTCACCTGTAGGTGGCGCTGGTGTTAAAATATTCAAGAAAACGTATATTTTTTTTCAGTCATATTCATAATATTATTAAATGGTCCTTTACTTTTGCCCGACACTCGGTATTAAAATTTAGATGCAATATAAAATCCAGATGTTTTCTTCGGGCCAGCAACGCGGACCGGACTCAGCTAGTGGTTTAATAAAAACAAATACATATACAGTTACGGACAAAAAATAGGGTAGTCTAAAATTCATTAGCAAAATCGTCAAAATTAAAAAAAATATTAATTGTATTTTCTTGTTATGCCTTGTTTTCACTATGTCATTTTCAATGTCAATTGTTATTAATTATTGTGAGTTGTATGAAAACGGGTTGTAATGTCTTCTCATTTGCAATCCCTGGCAACATTTGACATCCATGTAAAATTAAATTCCCAACCTGTTGCCGGATTTTTAGTTAGTTTATAAGATGTAATATCAACGTTATTAATAGAAAGTTACGAGATGTCAGTTGTGGCCATTGTTTATTGTCAGTTTATATGACATTGTGAAAACCAGGCATTAGGAGAGTGTTTTTCTTGGGTGTAACAAAAATCTTAAATATTTCTCCAATATAATAAACATGAATAAAAATTTTATTTTGAGGTGGACAAAAAATTGTGTCAATTTCAAAAATTTGTGTCGGTCTAGACCGACTATACGATACCCTATACCATGCGTTTAGAGACCCTATCTCTTAGGCCCAACTAATTGGATATAGAAAATAAGCATAAACCAAATTTGAGTCGCATTTTTATTAATCTTTTTGGCTGCAGATATGAAAAAGTTCATATCGGATGCTATGTCTATATGGGGACTAGGTCCAAAAATGGACCGATCCTGACCATGGTTGATAAAGTCTCTTGTATTTGGCAAAAATATGTACAAACAAAATTTGAGATGAATCAGTGCAATATTTTTTTTTTTTTTATAGATTTAATTGAAGATCGGGAAGCAGCTCTATATGAGGCCTATGACTAAGAGTTGTCCCATAGGGATCGTTTTTGGACTATTCATTAATGGATGTAATAAACACATACAATCCCAATTTGACTAAGATCTTACGACAATTTGGATCTTATGGCAATATATGTCGATTTTATAGGGGTCATTTGTATGGGAGCTAGGTCTGAACATGTACCGATTCTCACCAATTTCAATAGCACTCACCCCATAGCCGACGAAAGCTTATATACCAAATTTCATCACAATATATTCATATTTGCGACCTGTAGTTTGATTACAAGGTTTACATGGACACACAGACGGACGGACGGACATTGTTAAATCAACTCAAAAAGTGATTCTGATTTGATCGGTATAATAAAAGATGGGTCTAGGTCAAATATTTTTGGTTGTTACAAACAGCAGCACAAAGTCATTATACCCAAACCAGATAGTGGTATAGGGTATAAAAAGAAACAAACTAATCCTATAAAGTTCTAGAGATTATTGTCTAATGTCAGTATTTAGTTCTATATTCTGTATTATACCAACAAATGTTCTTTGGAATGGCATACCAAAGATTCTGGTGCCTATTATGAGCAACTTTCGATTTTCGATTGTGGTCGAATAAACTGATCGAACGAATTTCCATTTGGTATTATGGCGCACATTCGATAAAATAGCGCTATTGTGAATTTCACTCAATTGGATTATTCACAATAGTACATATTTATCAGCTGGCACTGTGAATAAACATTGTTTGTTTACAAATTTATTAAAGAAAAAAAAATAATTATTTATTAACATGGAATTATGGTTCCATGATCGTCTGATGAAGAAGAATGCTTCGTAATGAGAGATGCTTCCAACATTTTGGAATTGGATTCCACTACGTAAGTATGCTAGGTTGTAACAAGGGTACCATTTGTTTGCAGATTTATAGCAAATTTTTGACTGCAAGGAATCGTTTATGGAATTGCTGTCTGCTACAGATGAACTGCTACGGCAATGCACACAAGGCAAATCTCTCATGAAATTAAAATAATTTACAACTTATATTTTCAATAAGTTTTACAAACTGCCATCGAAAGCAATATTGTGTTCGATTGAAAATTCGTTGTACAACGAAATTTTCGACCGTGCTGCCAGCTTATAATACGAATTTGGCATTCTATAGTAGATGTTCGTTAGCCAGCGAAGATCAAAGATCGAATGCAACTCATAATAAGGGCCTCTGATTTTTTCCCCACAATTCTTCCATATTCTAGAGTTTTGTTGGTCCAATACCATCTTGACGATTTTCCAAAAATTTTCATTCGGATTTAAATCCGAAGATTGTGCAGGCCAACGCCAACTGAGTTGTATAAAAGCACTTGTTGTCTAAAAAGCATTTTTTTAAGTGGCATTTCTCATTCAGCTAGGGTGCATAAATTTATTATGGCTGTGTACGTACAATTTTTGTCAATGTTTTGTTTTATCCAAAATATGGGCCCAACACTATGCCACGAAAAGCATCACCACACCATTATATTACCTCCACCATTTTTTAATGTTTTTTGTGTATAACGTGGATCCAGTTCAGATTTTTTGATACGGCGAACCCAAGTTTTTCCATCATTGCCAATTAAATTTATTTTGGATTCGTCCGACCAAAGTATATTGAGCCATTTTTAATCATCCTAAATTTTGTGGGCTTTTACAAAGGGACTTTTCGTGAGGATCTTCACAGTCCTAATAGAAATTTCGACTCCAAAGTCATTTTTTATTTTTACAACAGACATGAAAGCGTTTCGAATTGACAGCAACTTTATGTGATCATCAACTTGCGCTGTAGTTTTTCTTGGTCTACCTCTAATTAAATATGGTGGTTTTCGGGCCTGCAATGCATTATACACTTAATTCTGTGACCTTCCAATAGATTTCGCAGTTTGGCGCTGACTTTGGCCCTAATTTTTCATAATTTTTATGGTAGCTTGTGTTTTTTAATACATATTAAAGAAATTTACAATGAATTTATCGAAATTGTACAATTATTACTTAAAATTTTTTTTTTTTTTTAATCACTCTCATTCACCCTAAACTCTCTTTTAACTCTGTCTTTTAACTCATACTCTCTGTCTGCCTAGGTGGACCCCATTCACGCACAGTCACGCGTGGTCACGCGCAGTCACGGAGTGATCTAAATGTCATTTCCCCTCATCCGATCGATCTCAAACTTGGTCCATACACTTCCTGTGAAAAAGAGATTTACTTTGACTTAGTCACGCATGGTCACGTACAGTCACGGAGTGATCTAAATGTCCTTTCCCCTCATCCGATCGATCTGAAACTTGGTCCATACACTTGCTGTGAAATAAATATTAACTTTGACTTAGTCACGTATGGACACGCACAGTCACGGAGTGATTTAAAACCCATTTTCCCTTATCCGATCGATCTGATTAATTTAAAAATAGTCACGCACAGTCACGGAGAGATTCAAAACTCATATGCGTAAGGAAAGAATAAACACTTTGTTTTTATGGGATAGATTATTTGTCAGCACTTGTTAATGTAACCTTTTCAAAAGATGTGCCGTTATAATTTTAAGTTAGCTGATTCCAGATTAAAATTTTTTAAGTATGACACATTGGCATAAATCCCCACAAAACATTTTTGAAAATTGACAGTAAAAGTAAAAAAATATATAAAAGATTTTAGTGACCCTATTTTTGTCCGTAACTGTGAATAAAAAAATTTTATATCGATTTTATACGATTTGGGGTTAACCGCGAGAAATAATGAACAGATCATGTAGAAAGTGATTACATAATATGTTGCCATACGCTTTAGGTAAATACCGAAAATTTCTAAGCTCTAGCTAGTCGGGTAGTTGGTGATAATTAAGATAAAGATTCAGCCTCAAACAAACAAGCAGACAGAGAGAGTTAAATAAAAGCATATGAAAAAATATTCCAGTGAATTTAAGCCGGTTTTGTTAAAAAAATTTCCATAAAATATTAAAATTCCTAGAATTTTTGTAATTGGTGAAACTCGGTGCATGTTCAGACCTAGTCCCCATACAAATGATTGACATACAAATTCTATAAACTCTAGAATTTTAAGATAATTTTTCTATCACAATTGCAAGTTTGCGAAGTTAGCCCCCCCATTTTTGGAAATAACATTTTTTTTTTGAAGATTATTCTGAATTGTTCTAGGATTGTTCTGCAATGTTCCAAAACGATGAGTTTCTAAAATATAATTTGTACCGGCAAATCGAAAAAAAAACGAACATTGTTCCAAAATAAACATTGTTCCAAAAAAGAATTGGGGTCAAAAGTTTTTTTTTTTATTTTACCTGGACGCATTAAATTAAATTAAATTAAACCTGGACGCATCTAAAAAAAAAAAACAGTATTCCAATTCCATCTTGACCAGTTCATGTGTTCTTTAGCAAAATTTATGCGAGCCAGACGATTTTTACTCAGATAGTGGTTTCTTCACAGGACGATAACTATCATGATCAAATTCTATTGCTCGTCGGGTAACAGTTCGAGCACATATTTTTAGTTTATTTTTAGATTGGTATTGAACTCATTGTTGAACATTTTTTAAACTCTTGCTATTAAATTGTCCTGTCTTTGACTCGTTTTACGGGGCCTGTCGTCTAAATGTTGAGTCGTCTTTCATAAAACTTTCGTGATCTTTTTTGAAATTGTAGCTTTATTCATAGAATGTTTCTCACAAATTTTCTTTTGCTTAAGACCAGCAGTGGAATCATCTATTATTCTGGTTTTAACTCTTCTTAAAACTTGCCATTATTTTATACTAATTAATTATATAATTATATACAGTTGAAAGAAAACGTTAGAAACTATAAATATTTAAATAACGGTTAAGATTTTATACATTTTCTTTCATACCATCTTCTATTTTTATTGTTTTTATCAACTCTGGTCCAGAGGCTTAAAAGTGTCCATTATTTTAGCACCACTAAAAAAATAATTTTTTTTTCGAGGGTATATAAGAATAGGTTTGTCATTCCGTTTGTATCGCATTGAAATAAATTCCGGAGTTCTCAAAACCATATATTTTCTTGGTCATTATAACAAGGGAAGTTGATTTAGCGATAACCGTCTGTCCGTCTGTCTGTGGAAATCACGATCATGCTGTCAATATCTAAGCTAGACCGTTCATTTTTGTATAAAATCGTTTATTAACATCCCAAAGGAGTTGCTATTTAAAATCGTCAAAATCGGTCAAAGGGTTCACGAACATGAATGAAACTTTGAAAAAACTCTTGAAAAAATAAAATGTTTCAGTGTGTTTGTTGCTTTTCTTAAGATATGTTTTATATATTGTAATTCTTCATATTGTTGAAGTCATTAAAGTTGTGTATATATTAATACTGCACGTGTCACTATGGCCTAAGCAATTAAAAACTAAGAAATTAAAAATAAAAATTAAATATTAAAAATAAAAAACTACAAAAGAAAAATGAAAAATGGAAAATAAAAAATTGAAAATTAAAAATGAAAAATGGAAAATGAAAAACTAAATATGAAACACGAAAAATGAAAAATGGAAAATGGAAAATTAAAAATTGAAAATTAAAAATGAAAAATGGAAAATGGACAATGAAAAATGAAAAATGGAAGATGAAAAATGGAAAATGAAAAATGAAAATTGAAAAAAGAAAAATTAAAAATTTAAAAATAAAAATTAAAAATTAAAAATGAAAAATGGAAAATGAAAAATGAAAATTGAAGAATGAAAAATGGAAAATTAAAAATGAAAATGGAAAATGGAAAATGAAAAACGAAAATGGGAAATTAAAAATTGAAAATTAAAAATTAAAAATTAAAAATTAAAAATTAAAAATTAAAAATTAAAAATTAAAATTAAAATTAAAATTAAAATTAAAATTAAAATTAAAATTAAAATTAAAATTAAAATTAAAATTAAAATTAAAATTAAAATTAAAATTAAAATTAAAATTAAAATTAAAATTAAAATTAAAATTAAAATTAAAATTAAAATTAAAATTAAAATTAAAATTAAAATTAAAATTAAAATTAAAATTAAAATTAAAATTAAAATTAAAATTAAAATTAAAATTAAAATTAAAATTAAAATTAAAATTAAAATTAAAATTAAAATTAAAATTAAAATTAAAATTAAAATTAAAATTAAAATTAAAATTAAAATTAAAATTAAAATTAAAATTAAAATTAAAATTAAAATTAAAATTAAAATTAAAATTAAAATTAAAATTAAAATTAAAATTAAAATTAAAATTAAAATTAAAATTAAAATTAAAATTAAAATTAAAATTAAAATTAAAATTAAAATTAAAATTAAAATTAAAATTAATATTAATATTAATATTAAAATTAATATTAAAATTAATATTAAAATTAATATTAAAATTAAAATTAAAATTAAAATAAAATTAAAATTAAAATTAAAACTAATATTAAAATTAAAATTAAAATTGAAATTAAAATTAAAATTAAAATTAAAATTAAAATTAAAATTAAAATTAAAATTAAAATTAAAATTAAAATTAAAATTAAAATTAAAATTAAAATTAAAATTAAAATTAAATATTAAAATTTTAAATTTAAAATTAAAATTAAATATTAAAATTTTAAATTTTAAATTTAAAATTAATAATTAAAAACTAAAAATTAAGAATTAAAAATTTTAGTTTCGATTTTAGTTTCTTACCTGTTTTTATGATTTTTGTTTTTTTGTATTAAATAAAATTATTTTAAAATTTCCTTGTATGTAACCAAGAATCATTCGAATTTTTTATTATTATGATGCCGGCTGTGTTAAATAATGAATTTCATTGGCGTTCTATGAAGTACTTAGGAGTTTTCTACTCTAGTAACAAAATAATGAAATTTTTCAAATAGTAATTAATTTTTTTTAAGCATCATCGTTTTTTATAATAGAAATTGGCCAACAAGAAAACCAATTAACTTTAAATTTAATTGGTATTCTGATTTAATGTTTCAGTATCGGCAACAGTTTCAAAGTGGTAGCCGTACCTAATATTGCGGGTATCATAAATGCGGCACAGCCGAATTTGACACTCCTATTGTTTTTTTAAACAAAATCTTTCGAAAGAGAATTCACGAAAGAGTAATTTCCAAAAAAATAAAAAAAAATCATAATTTTGGAACTTACGAAAAATTATTTTAAAAATATTAATTATATTTTATGGGGTCGTTTTTTTTTTTTTTTAATAATTTTGCCTGGTTTTCACTATGTCATTTTTAATGCCAATTTTTAGCAATTATTGTCAGTTATATGAAAACTGGTTGTAATGTCTTGTCATTTGTAACCACTGGCAACATTTGACATCTAAAATGAAATTGTGAACTTGTTGGTAATTTGTTTTTGTTCGACAGTTTATGTGATGAAATGCAAAACGTAATTAATAGAAAATTACGAGATGTACAGTTCAGGCAATTTTTTGTTGTCAGTTTATATGACATAGTGAAAACCAGGCATTACAAACAGAATGTCACACCTTGGTATACCCTCTGCATACTGGTATGGAGGGTATAATTAGTTGTACATATCCGAAAAAATCGAAAAAAATCTGTAAAACATGCAATAATTTTTTTAAAAGAAAAAATCCAGAAATCTGTTCGGTATCTCAAAAATCTTTTAAAAAACAGATAGATCTGTTCTTTACACATGCTGGTTTTATTTATAATATTTAGGCCCAGTTTTTGAGATGTCAGTTAAACCTAGTTTAGTTAAACCGAGAATTAATTTTTTCAGACATGTCCAAATTCATAAAGGAATAATTGATGAATAAATTCTGGGTTTAACAAAACTAGGTTTAACTGATATCTCAAAAACTGGGTCTTAGAAGGATTTATCGCAAATTATAAAATGATGTTTTGATGTTCCTCGGTTTATCGATATTGCAATCATAAAGAGAATTAATAAAAAAAAAGGTGTTCAGAATCTAATTCTTGATGTTTTTTTTTTTTTTTTAGAAAAAAATAAAAAAGTTCAAGAAAATTACTCTGAAATTGAGAAAAGCTACAAACCCTTATAATTAATCTATGCTAATTGTGTCTTAAAAAACTATTTAACATCTTGTAAAATGCCGCCCTTATTTTAGAATTGATTTCTCTTTTTCATATTTAGCAAAACCTATTTCACAAATATGATTCATTGGAATTTTCTAGTGATATTTTCGCTTCATTAAAAATTTTTATTTTCTTTACATAAATATATTTTTTGATGTATGCCCGACCGGCTTAAAGTATCCTCGTGATTAAAGATTTTTTTTTATTGTTTTGTAGCTTCAATAACAAAAACAGACATCATTTGATGAGGCGCGTGACTTTAATCAGACTTTGTTTACCAGTACAAGTACTGCTTAGTACAAGTGATAATAGGCCATTTAATAAATTGTTCACTGGAAAAGTGATAAGTCAAGTCTCATTTGAATTGTAATAAAATACATACATATGTTTTCTATTTTTGGTTTCCATTTCTTATCATTTTCACCAAGCAGACAGGCTGCTAAAACAAAGGACAAATTACACATATTAGCAAATACATTTTATGGGTTTTCGAGCTTTAAAATCGTTATGTAAATTATTTCTATAATATCACAATTTAAAGAAAATAATGATTAAAAAAAACAATAGAGTAAAAACTTTAAACATTTTAAAAATATAACTCAAAAAGAATTTTTTTAATAGAATATTATCTCGAATGGCAACGTAAGATTATAAATATTTCAGGCTTTCTAATTAGTGAAATACCAATCTATTAAGAATACTTCTTGAAAAGTCATAAACAATTTGAATTTGGGTTCTAAATTGCAAATGAGTCAGAATTCGTACCGTAAAACTTTTTTGTCTACTTTAATTTTTTTCCCTTTACGTTTGTTCCAATTTATTTACTCGTATTTAGTAATTTAAGCTAAAATTATTTAAATAAATCTTTATCGATATCAGTCTACTTGTATTACACTGTGACATTTTAATTGACTTTTTTTTATTTTCATGTTTATTGTATTTATGATGAAATTATTTATAAAATTGTATTTGTATTAACTTTTGTTTATATATTTTCTATTGTCTCTTATCAATGCAATTGCGTTGTAGTTAGTTATTCTATTTTGTTTTAATTGTTTCTGTTTTTACGAAATAGGTCATTATACTTGGAAGTTATTTCCTTAAAGTGTTGTCATATTTTTATCTTCAATTGTTTTTTTTTTTTTAATAAAATATGAAATTGGTGAAACGTGCCTTTTTTTATCCTGAAGATGCCAACCAGAGGTTGGCGAAATATTGAAAAATTGATTAATAAAAAATATTTATTTAAAATTAATTAAATTTCTTATATTAAAACCTAAATTTTCAATTTCAATAAAGCTCTTGTGAATCCTTTGTTTTATATCAGCGTAAAATAATGATTTAATTTGCACTAGTTGTTGATTATTTAACACATTCGGTTTCAATTAATATTTTCATATAAAAATTAAGTGCCGAAATTCCCGCTTTTTATCATTGAACCATTTTTTAAACTGTCTCGAACAAATGACAGGAATTCCTGCCACTAATTTAATTTTTTGATAATTTATTTAGCGGAGTCGAACAAATGGTGGAAGTTCCTTAAGGACGGAAATTCCCATGTTTGATTTGTGTTAAAAAAAATATGTAGTTCTTTTTGTTTAACGACATTTTTTTAATGTTTGCTCGCTGCGTAAATTGAAAAATATAAAAAATAAAGCATATCTGTAGGCTGTTTCAAAATAGTTTATTATGAGATTTTTTTTCTTCACCTTTATGAGAGTAGTTTACATGGTTGCCAGCTATAATGGTTTATCGACATTTTGGCGATGTTTGGCCAAAATTTTAACAAGGTGCCTATTTTAGGTTTTTTTTACTCCCTTTATATTAACTCGTAGTGTCTACTTGTCTGCTTGTCGACAAAACTTTGGATCGATTTTTAACCCTTTTCCCGTGATCCAATCGAGCTGAAACTTTGCAGGCAGACTCGCGGAGACGATGATGATCTGATTTTTGGCTTAGATATTTTTTTGTAGACATGTTTCGTTTTCAATCACTCAATTATTTAATTACACTTAGTCGCAAAACTTTACATACATATATTTCTGTGGTTTTCTGGAATAACCGCGTATGACTATTTTTATCAGTTTTGAGTTAACGATGCCAAATATATTAATTTTTAACGCTCTTTACATGTGAAAATTTAAAAAAAAAATATTGACCATTTCTGAGCTTTTTCTTTAAATAACGACGTAACTTAAATGTTTATTAAATTAATTTGCAGCACTATCGACGTATGTCAACCTACGTTTGATCGCTGACAAATTATTTTCTCAGAAAACGACACATAGCGACATACGTTGTTATTAATGAAAAAAAATGCAAAATAATTTTGGATTATTTTTCAGTTTATAACCACTTATAAAAACTTGTATGTTTATTTCTGTTATATTTTGTCACTATTATTCTTGATACGTTGTTATATTCTCATCCTAATTTCCGTTAACTTTTTGTTGACGAACAAAAAAAATCCATTTTTCAAGCAACAACAACTTATGTCTACATGGGTGGTTGCATTAGTAGTTTTCTTTTTCAAAGAAAAAGACGTTTGTCGACATAAGTTGTTTTATCTGCACACACTTTAAGTGTTATTTACATATTGATTTTCTCGTCCTTCTCTAGGATCTCTTCCTCTGAAGATTTTTGACTCAAAATTTTATAGAAAGTAGTTACTGCCCATATCTACAGGACTGTTAAAAAGAAAGCTCTAAAAACTTTATATCGAGCCCATAATTTCAAATATAACGTTATTTGGCTCCCTTGAACATTTTGATTTTATGACATACGCGGTTATTCTAGAAAACCACAGATTTTATCTATTTTAACCATAATTTAACATTTGTCGTTAATTGTTCGGAAATTTTTACTACTATTGTTAATTAAAAACACGAAATAAAAAAGTTTAAAAAACATGGTTATTTTAGTTGGTGAATTAGAAATTGTTGCAATATGCAACTCAGAAAGTGTAGCAAAATTGTACGTACGTCATTGAATTTTATAGAATATTTTTATGGTAACGCTGTTTATTTCAAATTTGGAGTTCATTAGTTTCATTAGGACTACGTGGGTGAGGTTTTGTATAATTTTTTTTTATATTAACAAATGGCGAAAAGAAAGGAAATATCCACCAAAAGTGAGGGAAATCGTTAATTTGTCAAAATCTACGGTTCAAACTGCCCTTAATAACTATAAAAAAACTGAAAGCTATGAAAGTTTGCCACGAACGGTACGTCCATCAAAAGTTAATGAAATTTTAAGGCGTAAAATTATGAGAGAAGCCATCGAGAATCGAAAAAAAATGTAGGGTAGAACTGAAAAATGATATAAAAAAAGATTATGGAGTTGATGTCCATGTTGATATAGTTCGTCGCTGCTTAAGAAAAGTTGGACTCAAGTCGTGCATACCTATAAAAAAAACCGTACATTAGCCCCATCAATAAAAAGAAATGTTATGATTATGCTGTTAAGTACAAAGACGTTCATTTAAATGATCCTATGTTTTGGGAAAGGGATATTTTTACAGATTAATGTAAATTTAACCTTTTTGGAAACGATGGCCGAGCAAGAGTTTGGAGAAAGAGGGGTGCTGCCGTGGAGCAACAAAAAAAATGTATGCAGTACTGTAAAATATGGTGGTGGTTCGGTGGTGGTATGGGGGTGCATGAGTTCTGATGGGGTCGGAAAATTAAGATTTATTAATGGTATTATGGATAGTTGTGGTTACATGTAGATATTTTTATAAACGATTTTGTGCCGTGTGTTGAAAAACTAAATCTGAAAGATGATTTTATATTTATGCATGATAACGCCCCCAAGCATAACTCAGGCCTTGTCAAAGAATGGCTACCTTATTAACGTAAAATCGAAGCTTCCACATCCTTCACAATCCCCAGACCTAAATGTCATCGAACATTTATGGGCTCATTTGAAGCAAATACTTAAGAATAGACGGGCATTGTCTATTTCTCAGCTAAAATCGATTTTGAAGGAAGAATGGGCAAATATTTCCGCTGAAACAACAAAAAACCTTGTTTCTTCGATGCGTAAAAGACTTAAAGAAGTTTTTGAAGTAAAAGAACATTAAAAATTTACGAATTTATTCCAAAGTGCGCAAAAATACGTCGTGTGTAGACTTTTGCTATTGCTAGGGCGACTGAATTTTTTATTTAATATTGTTTAACTATATGAATTGTGAATTTTTTTATTTATTTTAATTATCTTTAATAAAAAAAAATTAAAAACTTTTAATGTTTTTCTATTAAAAAGTAAAATTTTTGTAAAAAATCAAATCGTATGTAGAGTTTGATTCTTTTTTTTTTTTTTTTTTGTACATGATGGTAAACTTATTTTACAAAGAAAGGGGGTATAATAAAAACTTGGTTTTTATGGGTTAGTTTTCTTTTTTTTTTCTTTTTTACTAAAAATAAAAATATGATTTTTTTAAATTTTATTCAATTAAATTTAATTCTTTTAATCTATAATATTAATAAGCTAGGCGATTTCTTGTTACCGATGTTTTGTTCTACCGTTTTATCCCGATTGTGACCAAGCGTATATTCTTTGAAAGGTATTTCTTTTTAGCTGTTCACCAGATTTACAGATTTTTATTTTTTTTTCATTATTTTGAGTAAATTGCATTTAAAGTTGCTACTAACACATACATAAAATTATAAAAAATATGCTATGTGTGTGTTTACATATGCTATGTGTGTGTTTATTAAATTTGTTAATGTGTTTGTTAATGAGTTTATTTTCTTCATTCACAATAATAATAAACCAAAATATGTTGGTGCCTAGAAATTGCACTCGAATTTCGAGTGCTGGAATCAGCTAGTACTCATAAATATTTTACAATTAAGTTGAAGAAACTATGTTCCTTTTCTTCTTAATAATAAATTGTTAATAACCCTATTTAAATTCAGTAGAGTCTCAAAAAAGTTGACTCGCGCAAAATTTAATCGCTCGGTTAAGTTACCGCTCTAAAAAGTTAACTTTTCACTTTTCTGAGCTTATGAATTTTTCAAACCAGGAGACAAATCGTCGAATTCGATATCGAGTAAAATCAATACCATATTTTGGTTTATTATTTAAAGAAAACGGACAATCGTCAGACCTCGTTTCACTTTTACTATTAACTATGGACCATAACTCGTTAGCTATAACAGAGTAAAGTTACTCTTAGTATATTATTTTGGAAAATAAAAAAAAAAATTTGATACTGAATGCGACTATTCGACCTCAGCATTATTTTTTTTTTTTTGGCAACATAAGCAAGTGTGAGATCTAAGCTTTGCGTTGCTGAACTGACGTTAAAGTGGCAATTTGGCCACTTTTTAAAAATTAGTGTCAATCCTGAGCTCAAATTTTGTTTGAATTTATGACTTGGGTATGTTTATTCAAAAAATGCCAGCAAAATAACAGCAGAAAGTGTAGATTTAAAAAATTCACGGAAAACGATTGGCATTGGATTATAGTGTATCTTAGCCATTTCAAACATAAATAAAAAAAAGTCATGAAATTTTGAGAGGCTGTGGGTTTTTATGTTAAAAAACCCCCCCTTTATTAGATTCGAATAATTCCTTTTACCCTATCCTAGATTTTTTTTTATTTTTTTAATTTTTATTTGTTAACTTTTAACTTTTATGTTGTTTGTTATCTATTATTATTTAATTTTTTTAAATTTTTTTTGTTGGTGATTTTTTTTTATTTTTTTTTTAATTTGTAATTTTTTTCTTTTAATAATTTTTAAATTTTTTTTAATTTTTATTTATTTTTTTAATTTTTATTTCTTTTTTTAATTTTTATTTCTTTTTTTAATTTTTATTTTAATTTTTAATTATTTTTTTTTTAATATTTATTTAAATTTTTTTTTTAATTGTTATTTAAAATTTTTTTTTAATTTTTCTTTTAATTTTTATTTTTTTTTTTTATTTTTTTTTTTTAATTTAATTTTTTAATTTTTATTTTTTTTTTTAGTTTTTTTTTATTTTTTTTTTTTAATTTTAATTTTTTTTTTTTTGTTAATTTTTATTATAATTTTTTTTTTTTAAATTTAAAATTTTTTTTTTTTTTTTCAAAACAGACTTGCTATAATTAATTTTTTTTATCCGAACTCCTATACCACTGTTTCACCAAAACTATCTGTTGGCAGCCCTGTACTATATATAATGCCAGTTTACACAGTATTACCAGACAATATTTAGAATAATTTTCTTAAACGATAAAATCATTCAATAATAAAAAATTGTAATCAATGAAATTTACATAAAAACTCATGTTGTATGCCAATTCAAAAGTTAGACTATTTAACTGTTAATTGTTGACCTTTTCTTTTGTCTGGCCTCTAAATTATGACAGAAGAAAATAAAAATAGTGAAAAATCGCAACATTATAATATAGAACGTATACGGTTTCCATCTCTCATGTTTATGTCATTTCGTCAAAACGAACACGGTTTTGTTTGAACGCTCAAAAATTTATTTTAAAAATGTCTTCTCAATGTAATAGTAAATTAAATTGGGCATATGTATGTACAGCATATTTTTTTTAGCTAATTTTAGACCATATGTTTGGTGAATATATCATATATTACTTTGAGTGTCAATGAAATGGACAATAAATCTGATCTATATATTAGAATATATATAAATACTAATTGAGACACAGAAGAGTCAACATTTGCTGAGAATGAGAATATTAACACTATTGTTTGAATAGGTTATTTTCGTCATGTGCTGTAACATAAGAGACCGGCATTACTAACAACAACAACCACTTCATTTTAGTAAATGTTACCACCACTAATGGAAATAGCGTTAGTTGGTGTTATTCTTGAGTTCTTTTCATTTTTATTTATTTTTTTTTGTTTCTATTTTGAAATTGATTTATGTTTAAAAAAGTGAGAAGAACAAATAGAATAAATACTCAAAAAAACTCATATACTCAGCAATATTTAATTAGGGGTGGATTTTACTTTTTGCGCTTGCTCGAAAAATTATGAATAAAGATGAATAAGTTTTTATATTAATTTATTTACATAAATATTTCGGTTACAATATTTTTTTCGAATTAAATTTTTAGTGAACAATTTTCAAACATTACTAAAATGTTGATTAAAAAGTTGTTGAAAATCTGAATGAACGGTTCAACGAAGCATATATACTAAATTAAATAATAGTTATATTAAACAATAGTTATGCCCTAGTTATTAAATTTGAGGTAAAACCATTTTTTTATTTACTCATTTTATAAAATTATTTTGAAGAAAATTATTCAAAATTAAGACAACAAATAAAAAATCTAATTTTTAATAGATTTTTTTTTTAATATAGTTTCGATTTTCACATGAGAGTTTCTGATTTCAACCAGGGATGGAAAATCTAGTTCTATAGTAATACATTTTTAGTACTTTTTCACTATTAATATTATCGAAGTACCCCGCGACCGATTCCGTACTTATTCTAACCATATAAAACTATTCATATAATTACTGCAATTGCATCAAATAATTTTAAAACATTGGCCTCAAGAAATCGTTATCAATTGCAAAAACTTTCAGAACGAAATATCTAAAAATCAGTCGGGACTCAAACAAAACAATTTCAAATGAGCTTTGTAAATACACAAAACTTTTTAAATTTGATACATAACCAGTTTAAATGTAAGCTTTTTAGCAAAAAGTATAATATAAACAAGTAGATGTGTTAAATTCGACTATTTCGGATCTTTGATACTCTCCAACTGGGTTTAATGTTTTCGTTAATATCTGGATTTATTGAAATATTTATAACACATATACATAAAATATTTTTAAAACAAAACAAATTGATAAACTTGGTACTAAATTATTACAACAAACACACTGAATTTTTAACACTTTTTAGAGGTGTCTTCATATTTTAGGTCATATCTTTGCACACTGATGCCCGATTTATCCCATTTTAAATACCCACCTGCTCGACAAACAATATTATCATAAGTTTACTTAGGTTTATTTTGTGAGTGACCGTGATTTCAACAGACAGACAGACGGTCATCGCTTTATCGACTTGAGTCGTTATAAGGATCAAGAATATTACTTTATGTGGTGGTAAATATATGCGTTTCTATGCGTTACAAACGGAATGAAAAACTGATATGTACCCTCTGCACAGTGGTGTGGAGGGTATATAATAAACTAAGTTCATTTGATAAAACGCGAAAACTTAAAAAATTAGGTATAAAAAGTTGTAAACCTGAAGTTTTATGCATTTTAAAATGAAAACGTTAAAAAGAAAACAACTTTTACTAGCTGAGTCCAGCCCTCGAAATTCGTGTGCAAATTCTAGGAATTTTTTTTTCATTTAATTTATTTCTTTCAATATTTTATGTCACCTAAAGGTATGCTATTGAATTCAACACAGGACGTGTGATATGCAATTATTATATTGAAAATCGATTGCGTTATTGTCGTTATTGGTTTATGTCCAAAATTATTTTTCAATTCAAACATATTAACTATTTTAATAAACACACACACAGCATTGTATAATTTTTTGTAATTTTCTTAACAAAAGAATCAATTTGGTCTAATTTTATCGAATGAAATCTTCAAGAATAGTAATTTTTCTCCTTTGTTTTATCAATTTTAGCAAATAACTTGTCAATAAAACCAAATTTCTGGCCATAAATGACTGAAGAAATAAAGCCAAAGATAATTCAAACTATTTTTCAGTACGTACAGTATCGGACAATACTAAAGCACGGTTTTCTGCATGTTTGCAAATAGTGCAGTAAATTCAAAAAAAAAAAAAAAAAAAAATACATTAATTAATTCTATGTTTTATTTTAGGAAGAATATTCATTAAATATACAAAAAGCTCAATAAAAACATTTTTGTTTTTAGTAAAAAAATTTTTTTTTTCAGAAGTATGATAAGAAGCCTAGACATGCAGCGACAAAACTAAAGCACATCAACTTTGATGTTTATTGTTTTATTTGATTGTTAGAAACTACCAACAATAAGTTCCGTTAAATAAAAACAAATTTTTCTGAGAACATTTTAAGAGTATTGAGAGAAAATTTCCATATGTCTATCAGTCGTTTCTGATCAATAGAAGTCGCCGTATATCTTTTTAAAGTTCAACAACAAAAATGGCTCGCAATAAATATTCAACACAATTAAAAGAAATAATAATAAGTGACTTCAATAAAGGTGAATCGGTAACATGTATTGCAAAGAAATTTGGCATTCACAATAGCGTAATATCCCGAATTATAAGCCGTTTCCGAACTTCAGGTTCGTTGACTACCATACATAGAGGTGGGCGATCGCGGAAAACCAGCAAGCGCGAGGACCAGGCAATAATTCGGATTATAAAAAAAGATCCTTTTGTGTCAGCAACGTCTATTGCAAATCAATTGCAATTAAACATTACGCCCCGATCAATCCAAAGACGAGCTATAGAAGGTGGCTTAGCAACATACAGAAGCGCAAAAAAACCCTTTATTTCTCAAAAGAAGAGACGGTCCCGACTCAATTTTGCAAAGGAACACGTTAATTGGACTACTGCTCGATGGAAAACCGTACTTTTCTCTGACGAATCAAAGTTTAATTTAAAGGGTTCAGACGGTTTGAAGCTAGTGCGTAGACCAAGAGGACAACGTCTTAATCCACGGTATACTAAAGGCACCGTGAAGCACGGAGGAGGGAACGTAATGGTCTGGGGATGCTTTTCGGCTAATGGACTCGGATCAATTCATAAGATAAACGGCATAATGGATCGTTTTATGTACAAAGACATCTTACAAAATGTTATGCTACAACACGCAGAGGAGGAAATGCCACTAAAGTGGATATATCAGCAGGATAATGACCCCAAACACACAGCTAAGTGTGTGAAAGAGTGGTTTGTTGAGAATAACATCAATGTCCTTAAGTGGCCAGCACAATCGCCTGATCTCAACCCCATAGAGAATCTATGGGAAATTGTAGATCGTAGGATAATTCGCGATACATGCAAAAATAAGCACGACCTTTTCCACCAAGCTGAAATCGCATGGAAAGGCATTTCTGGCGAGGTTTTGTCAAATTTAATTACGTCTATGCCAAGAAGATGTGCAGCAGTTATAAAAAATAAAGGATACGCAATTAAATATTAGAGAAAATAAAATTTATTTTTAGAATATTGAGTTCGTGCTTTAGTTTTGTCGTGTGAAGTTAAGAAACATTTCTAATTTTATATGAATATTTTTGTTTTAAATGAAGAATAATATTATGTTTTTATTTTAGTAAAAATAGTGTATAATCGTAATAAATGAAAAAAAAAAATTTAATCTAACCAAGTTTTCTAATTTTATTGAACTACATTGTAGTTAGTATAACCTCGTGCTTTAGTATTGTCCGATGTACATAATTTTTGTTTCGAAAAAAAAAAAAAAACAATTTCTCGTTGAAAAATAACGGCTTTACTCGAGTTCTGCGAATTGTAACTATAGAAAAGTATGTAGTTATATGTTTAGCGTAGTTAACCATTTTTAAAATATATCCTAGAGCATCATGTTTCTTTCGTTTCTGTTCTATACGCGATTTGAAACGAAGGTTTTATATTGGTCTTATGCAGTAAAAACGTTTTCGAGCTGCACCCTTCCACTTTTCGCTTTAAATTGAATGTTCATACCTTAAAAACTAAGCAAACAAACATCAAAATAAGGAAATAAAAGGGCAAGGCCTGAGAACGCTAAACCCTTTGAAGGTTTTACTTTAATATCCTAGTACTTTCACCTAGACTTGAAATTTCTCATCAGCCCCCAAACGATATTCAGCTATCTGCGTTCTTGTAACTTTTAATTTATAATCTATTTTTTTTGCACTTTCACTAAAAAAACTATTTCCATCATCAATTGAAATTTGTATCTTGGTGGCTTTAGCTAAATTTAGCTGAGTATATAGCATACATTTGCTTTATACATGTTTTGCCTGCTCTCTTCTTGCTATTAGGATTTATAATAATACGAATGCTCTCCAACCCTCAGTAGCGTTAGAGTCTTGTAGTAGTTTGGCTGGTTTTTTTTTGCCAAATGTGAAGTAGGGAAAAGTGTATTTATATTTTGATACGAAAAAAATCGAACAAGTAGTTTATTTAGATACCAAAACAAAAATAAATTGGAAGTGTTTTTTTTTTTGAAAATCTTTTATAAAATAAAATTCATAAATAACAAAAAGAAGAAAAAACGACTGCAAAATGGAAATTAAAGAACTTGATATGCTATCCGATGTTATCATACCTATAGCGCTCATAATTTCATTATTTGTGATAAATGGCATTATCCTCTGCGTTATTTTCCAAAAACGTAAATCTGTTGTATATGATTCTGTTATCGAAGAGGGGCAGAAGCCATCAACTAGTCCACATTTAAGAGCAGACGGTGGAGCTGAATGTAACATTGAACTTGAAATAATTAATTAAAACAATCCTAGAGTTTAGCAATAAGTGTTTTGTAGCTGCAAAAATGTGTGTAATGTTTTCCACAAAAATTCGATACATTAAAGTGCATTTCTTAGATTTTATGTTTTTAATTTTTTTTTAACAATCGTCATGTACACTATAAAATTATTTATTAGATTTTAGTTTAAGATAAAAAATGCTTTGGTAATTTTTATCTTATTTATATATTTTTAATTATATTAATTAAGATTTTTTCCTGAACATGTTTTAGTGATAAAAATTTTTTTTATAACAAATAAAGTGTAATGTTTTTTATTTTAAAAAGTGTTAATTGTTTATATGCATCTGGCAAATAACAAATGTTACTTCTAAGGTGCGAAATTTAAACTTGTAAACGACATAAATTCGGTTAAGTCGAATTTTAAGTTCCATATTTCAGTTGGTTGTTTAAAAAACATATTTTCACTATAAATTGGTGATTTTAAAGGAGTTGAAATTGTTCTGGCAAATTTTATGCTTTATATTCTGAAATTCTTCCGATTTTGTTATACACTTTTAGATTTTTAACAAAATTTTCAACAATATAAACATTTTACATTGGTGGCAAAACAAAAACAACTGATCTTACAGATGCTAACACAAAAAGGTGTGTTGCCGTGCTTTGGAAAAATGAGAGTTAATTAATATCCTGTCGCAAAGAGACACAAATTTACAGTGTCAACAGAAGAAGAAGAAAGAACGGGAACGCGATCAAGCGAATAAAGACAGGTTGAATCAGCTGATTCGCACCGATACCATTAATGTAACGTTGGCATTTGGTGGAATTATAGAACGTAAAAAACGAACCAGCCTGTTGCTGTGTAAAATTAACCAAACTTTATCAACTGCTCACAAATGTCACGTACAAACGTAGCACAAATCTATTTTCAGCAGATTGAGACGTTCCGGTTACGTGACAGTTGAGTTCGGTAACTGCTCTAAATGCTTTTTCATGTAACAGAAACAAATAGCTGACACGTTTGGTTAAGGTTACGTGTGGCTAACTAGGCCTTTAAGATTGATTTCAAATCGAATGTGACTTATTTTAACAGCTGTTAGTTTGACACTTTTATTAAGACAATTATCAAGCTCGGGAATGCAATATTTTTCATGGCTATACACTGAAATCTACATAGACATATCACTAATGACCTTTACCTGACGTAAAGATGGCGGCACTAGTTTGTAAAAAAAATACTTCAGTGAAAAGTGTCAACGTACATTTTAAGTTTCAAGGCTCCACATTAGTATATTTCGGGTTAGCCATCTAAAGTTAACGATCTCAGTGAATTTGTAAACATGTAAAAAATTAGTAACCATTATACTTTCATTTGAAAGATCTCGGTCCAACCAATATTAAAGCCGAGCTAGATTCTACTCTGGGGGAGTCTGTTCTTTCGCTTACGACTATAAAATATTGGGCGGCAGAGTTTAAATGAGGCCGTACGAACTGCCAAGACGAACACCTTAGTGGTCGACCAATAAAAGTGGTCACGACAGGAATGGTGGAGAAAATCCACAAAATGGTATTGGATGATCGTCGGCTGGAGGTGCGTGAGCTAGCTGAAATTATAGTCGATACGATACCTTATGCGTTTAGACACCCTATCTCTTAGGTCCAACTAATTAGATATAGAAAATAAGCATAAAGCAAATTTGAGTGGCATTTTTTTGTCTTCGGATATGAAATAGTTCATAGCGGATGCTATGACTAGCTCAGAAAATGTACCGATCCTGACCATATTTGAAAAGGTTACTTATTCTTTGTAAAAACATATACAAACCAAATCTGGGGTTATATTAATTGTAAAATTGGTGTTACTTTGTTGTATACTACAAATAAATCGAAAATGCTTCTTCTTTTTAAACTCTTTCTTTTCACTCATACTCTCTGTCTATCTGTCGTGGGTGGACCCCATTCCCCCTCATCCAATCGATCTGAAACTTGGCCCATAGTCATATTGTGACTAAAGATTTTTTTGGGGTAGTCACGCATAGTCACGCGCAGTCACGGTGTAATCTAAATGTCATTTCCCCTCATCCGATCAATCTGAAACTTAGTCCATACACTTACTGTGAAAAAAAAGATTAACTTTGACTTAGTCACGCACAGTCACGCGCAGTCACGTAGGGATGTAAAACCCATTTCCCCTTATCCGATCGATCTGAAACTTGGTCGATAGACTTGCAGTGAAAAATATCAAGTTTGACATAGTCACGCACAGTCACGGAGTGATCTAAATGTCATTTTCCTTCATCCGATCGATCTGAAACTTGGTCCATACACTTGCTGTGGAAAAAAGATTGACTTTGACCTAGTCACGCACAGTCACGCATGGTCACGCGCAGTCACGTAGTATCTAAAACCCATTTCCCCTTATCCGATCGATCTGAAGCTAGGTCGATAGACTTGCTGTGAAAAAAAGATTAACTTTGACATAGTCGCGCACTGTCACGCACAGTCACGGAGTGGTCTAGATGTCATTTCCCCTATCCGATCGATCTGAAACTTGGTCGATAGACTTGCTGTGAAAAAAGTTTAACTTTGACATAGTCACGCACAGTCACTGAGAGATTAAAACCCCACTTCCCCTCATCCGATGGATCTGAACTTTGTCCTTAGACTGTTGTGGCCAAAGAATTATTTTAAGATAGTCACATACAGTCACCCACAGTCACGGAGATATTCAAAACACATATCCGTAAGGAAAGAAAGAGTTTTAATAAAAACTTTGTTTTTATGGGTTAGATTATTTATTTATTTGTTTACAATTTTCCATATATTTTGCCCATACTTGAAAATATTTTTTTCAATCTTGTTTTCCATGTTGTAGACATTTAAATGTTTTCAGTATTGGATTCTGGTTTTCAGCATATTTGTATGTAAATCTTGAATATGTTTCTACTTTTCAATTCTTTATTCCAATCGAGTTGCTTTACAATATTTTCCTTATGTATTCATTTTTTTTTTCCTTTTGTATATGTACAAATTTTCTGTCTGGTTTTTTATTATGCCAATATAATCAACAATTTCCGGTTAATGTTAATAGAAAAAAAAACACTCATTGCATATGTAATTTTGTTAAGGCCAGCATAAATTGGGTGTTTCTCATTCTGCTGCACCATGCCATAAAAAATTTTGTATACAATTACATATTTTTTTTTAAGTATTTACTACAAAATTAACAAAATTAACATGTACATATGTATGTATATCTGTGGTCACAAGCATTAACCGCTTAAGTCGAAAATCATGCTTTCGAGAAAAATAACTTTTTATGTAAATGTAATGGGTCCTCATTACGACTTAGGTTAATATATTTTTAAAAAACAGAAATGGGAATTTCACGTAAATATAAAGCGTTGTTGGTAGAATATGATAGCATACGTAACTCAAGTCGTTCTTAAGTCGACTTAGACGGTTGTCGCTTGTGATCATTCCATTTTCGAAAGTACGTTTTTTTTAATAAAGAATTCATAATTTTATTTTAAATTCTTAAGTCCCTAAGAGATTTAGCATTTTACTTAAGTTCCTAACTAAAATTAAATAACTAAAATATTCAATTTTTTAGGGACTTCAGTAAAAAGTTAATTCTTTAAGAGGAAACAAACTGCCGTTTGGCCCTTGAATAAAAATGTAATTCTTTAACGAAAAATTAAATATTGCGAATATTGGCTAACTAGGTCTTAACTCGTTGTTCTTATTATATTAAACATTTTAGTGTGTTTGTTATGTCGACGAAAAACAGTTGTTTACTCTCTTTTTATTTACACTCAAGGAATGTTGATTTTTATTTTACTCTTGTTTTGAGCAGAGTAAAACAAGGAGAAGCGTTTACTGTATGAGTAAAATTATCATCCATACATTTTATTGTTTGGATTTTTAAATATTTATATTTGAGTAAAATTCCTTCGTTTCTTACGTCACTTTAAAAACAACAACACACTAACAACAACTTACTTATATTTTATTTGAATCATCTTTAAATTTTGTATAATTATAAAAATATCAGAATTATTTTCCAATTTGAAGTAATCTAAAAAAATTTTGGGTTCAAAGTTATTGTTACATACAGTTTTTATTTAAATGCCTTGTGCATACATTTAGAATCTAAATTTTGGATGCTCAGGCAGCTTTGATGCATGAAACACATAGACGACTGTGGCTACATAACTTTTTTGAAAACGACAGCAATATATAACAATAATATAAACAGCTGTTTTTATACAAATGCATTTTTATTTCAGTAGTGCCAATTACATTTTTTTACTTTATTAAAATAGAAGAACATGCTTGATTCTATATAAACTGGACTTAAATATACAATTATTTATAATGCATTATTATAACGTAACAACAAATAAATAAATTTATTTAACCCCTTTTGATTATTAATGGTATTATAGCATTTCATTTTGCGATTTTTTTTAACAAAATAAAATATTTCATGCCACTAATTTCTTTTACATATTTTGTTATATTGTCAACACTATTTTTGTTTTGTAGCCAACAAAAATAGAACTTATCCTTACAGCGACAAAAGTACTCGTGTAGCCGTGCAGCTGAGTTGGTGTCAAAATAATCGTTTTCATATAAACGTGTATTTTATTTTTGACAGGCTGTAGTCGTGTAGCCGCTGTCGTCTATTTGTTTCATTGCTGTTTTGTGTTTTGATGCGTTGGTTCAAGTCGCGACAATATTTTTATACCCTACCCACCTCAGTGGCAGAGGGTATATATAGGTTTGTCATTCCGTTTGTAACGCATCGACCCCATAAAGTATATATCTTCTTGATCCTTATCACAGCTTGAGGCGGTATAGCGATGTCCGTCTGTCTGTTGAAATCACGCTCATTCAGAAAAAAAAAAACATTTTATTTTGATAATATTTTCCATAATTCCCAATAGGTTGGTATTAAAAATGGGCTAAATCGGGCATCATTGCGGTCAGATACTAGTAAAAAATATGTAGATAGCTCTAAAAAAACATAAAACCCATTGTGTTTGTTGTAATATTTTAGTGGTTGAACATAATAGTTGTACAACAACATTCACGGTTCAAAAAAACTACAAAAAAATTATGCAATCATACCAACACAACTACCATGCTATGTTATTAGTATTGCTACATATATTTTTTTCGTTATCACGTTATAATAAAAAAAAATCGCCAATGTGAAAGAAAAAATGAAAATGGAGAATGAAAAATTGAAAATGAAAACGGAAAATGGAAAATAGAAAATGAAAAATGAAAAATGGAAAACGGAAAATGAAAAATAAAAATAGCAAATGGAAAATAAAAAATTAAAAATTGAGAATGGAAGATGAAAAATGAAAAATGGGAAATAAAAACTGGAAAATAAAAAATTGAAAAATGAAAACTGAAAATTGAAAAATGGAGAATGAAAAATGGAAAAAGAAAAATTGAAAATGAAAAATGGAAAATAGAAAATGAAAAATAGAGAATGGAAAATGAAAAATGAAAAACGGAAAATGAAAAATGGAAAATAGAAAATGAAAAATGGCGAATGGAAAATGAAAATTGAAAAACTAAAAATGAAAAATGAAAATTGAAAAATGAAAATTGAAAAATGGAAAATGAAAATTGAAAAATGAAAAACTAAAAATGGAAAATGAAAAACGGAAATTGAAAAATGAAAAACGAAAAATGTGAAATGGAAAATAAAAAATGGAAAATGAAAAATGGAAAATGAAAAACGAAAAATGGAAATTGAAAATTGAAAAATGGAAAATGAAAAACAAAAAATGAAAAATGGAAAATGAAAAATGGAAATTGAAAAATGAAATTGAAAAATGAAAAACGAAAAATGGAAAATGAAAAATGAAAAATTGAATTTGGAAAATGAAAAAAGAAAAACGAAAAATGAAAACTGGAAAATAAAAAAGTGAAAATTGAAAAATGAAAACTGAAAATTGAAAAATGGGGAATGAAAAATGGAAAATGGAAAAAGAAAAATGAAAAATGGAAAATAGAAAATGAAAAATGGCGAATGGAAAATGAAAAATGGAAAATGAAAATTGAAGAACTAAAAATGGAAAATGAAAAATGGACAACTAAAAATGGAAAACTAAAAATGAAAAATTAAAAATGAAAAACGAAAAATGGAAAATGAAAAATGGAAATTGAAAAATGAAAATTTAAAACTTGGTAAACGAAAAATGAAAAACTAAAAATAAAAAACGAAAAATGAAAAATAGAACATGAAAAATGAAAATTGAAAAATGAAAAACTAAAAATGAAAAACTAAAAATGAAAAACTAAGAATGGAAACTGAAAAATGAAAATTGAAAAATGAAAAACGAAAAATGAAAAATGGAGTTTTGAAAATTAAAAATGAAAAAAAAACGAAAATGAAAAATGGAAAATGAAAAACAAAAAATTAAAAATGGAAAATGAAAAATGGAAATTGAAAAATGAAATTGAAAAATGAAAAACGAAAAATGGAAAATGAAAAATGAAAAATTGAATTTGGAAAATGAAAAAAGAAAAACGAAAAATGAAAACTGGAAAATAAAAAAGTGAAAATTGAAAAATGAAAACTGAAAATTGAAAAATGGGGAATGAAAAATGGAAAATGGAAAAAGAAAAATGAAAAATGGAAAATAGAAAATGAAAAATGGCGAATGGAAAATGAAAAATGGAAAATGAAAATTGAAGAACTAAAAATGGAAAATGAAAAATGGACAACTAAAAATGGAAAACTAAAAATGAAAAATTAAAAATGAAAAACGAAAAATGGAAAATGAAAAATGGAAATTGAAAAATGAAAATTTAAAACTTGGTAAACGAAAAATGAAAAACTAAAAATAAAAAACGAAAAATGAAAAATAGAACATGAAAAATGAAAATTGAAAAATGAAAAACTAAAAATGAAAAACTAAAAATGAAAAACTAAAAATGGAAATTGAAAAATGAAAATTGAAAAATGAAAAACGAAAAATGAAAAATGGAGTTTTGAAAATTAAAAATGAAAAAAAAAACGAAAAATGAAAAATGGATAATGGAAAATGATAATTGAAAAATGAAAATTGAAAATTGAAAAACTAAAAATGAAAATTGAAAAATGAAAAACGCAAAATTAAAAATGAGAAATGAAATATGGAAAATAGGAAATCAATAATGAAAAATTGAAAAATGAATAACAAAAAATATAAATTGAAAAATGAAAATTGAAAATTTAAAAATTAAAGATTAAAAATTAAAAAATTGAAAATTAAAAACTAAAAATTAAAAATTATAAATTATAAATTATAAATTAAAAACTAAAAACTAAAAATTAAAAATTTAAAATTACTAGCTAATTCAGATAAAAATATTTTAAAATTATTTTTTTTTTAGTATTAATATCTGGAAATTTTTAGCCAATAATCAGTTGTTTTTTTTTTTTTTTTTTTTTTTTTGAATTATCATGAATTATCTCAAAACTTTCTTATAGGGATCAAACTTTGGGTGTTATAACGCTGGCTGCGTTATATAACGAATTTCATTGTGGATTTTCTACTCAAGTAAAAGAAAAATAATGCCATTTTTTAAATAGTAACGAATTCTTTCTATAGAAGTCAAGATCGTTGTTTTTATAAGGAATTATAATAGAAACTGGCCACGAAGAAAATCAACTAACTTTTAATTTAATTGGTATTCGAAATTTAAATTACTGCAATTTAACAACAGTTTTAAAGTGGTAGCCGTACCCAATATTGGTTGTAATATTGAGCTTAAGATGCAGGTGGAGGGTATCAAAGATTCGGCCCAGCCGAATTTAACACTTGTTTTATTATTATATATTTACCTTTTTATTCAACAACATAAATTTTAATGTGTACTCTGCTAGGACCAATAAAAGTGCTGACATGTTATAAATACGTTTTATATAGTTTCGTCACCAGCCGACTTGTATCTTAAGAATCACTTTTGACATTGTCTTTAAGACACAATTTCCAACTGGTCATGGGCAAATGACATTTTGGAGTAATACATAAAACGAAATGTAAAAATTTTAAACGTTTCGTTTTATAGAATGAGGCCAAAATCATATATGGTCTGTGAACATACACCATTTTTTTTCTATAACGCCCACGGTACATAAAAAAAGAAAATATGGCATTTTTAAAGTTAATCGGAGTAATTTTGCAACCATCGTGAAACCATTTTAATATTGTGCAGGGCATAAACAGTTTCGTCAAAGCCGAAAGTTTTTTCTTTTAGGGAATTTTCGTAATTAAACTTGTCATTAATAATTTTGTTGTCAATTTATTTTAATTGAAAAATTAATTCAATTTGTTGAAATTTTATATAAGCTATCTAGAAATAGAATTCACTTACTCGTAATTTTTAATTTGTTTTATTTTATATGTACTAGTTTTTGAATCATTCTTTTTTTAAATATCTCTTGTTTTCTAATGGGTACATATATGTTTATATACGAGGGCCATCTCAGAACAACCCGACATGACGTATAGATGGCCGCAGTAGTTAAAAAAAATAATTTGGTGAAAAGTTGCTACCTTGCAAAACATATATTTCATGTTTCAAAGCCCCAAGTTGTTTAGTTTTTGAGCCACCAAAAGTAAGTGATCTTTTTTTATTTTTTATTTATTAACCAACACTCAGGGGATGGCCCCTACAGATGCAGTGCATTGTGTTGATCTCAGGAAAATAGGTTATGGGAAGGAGGAAAGAGGGAGTAGTGTTTGTGGATATTTGACTTAAATTTTATTAGATTATAGCTGTCAGGAAAGACCTCTGCGGGGACTTTATTCCACATACGGGTAGTTCGACTGATAAACGAATTCTTTCTGTAAGGCGTTGTGCGGTCTACTAGAGAAGCGGGTAGAGCAAACCGGGCACTTGGAATAAGTTCGCTAATCTCAGCAGAACATTTCCCATGGTAGTATCTATAGAACAGTGATACACAACCCACATTCCGACGATGTTCAACGCCCTCCTTTGCACACGGTCCAGTAGCTCCAAAATAGACTTTGAAGCTCCTGCCCAAATATGGGAGTTGTATTCCATTTTCGGTCGGATGTAAGTGGTATAGATTTTAAGGAGTTCAGAGGGAGTGAAGTAATTTTTGCACCGTTTTAGAAAACCAAAACACTTGAATGCTTCTTTCGACACTTGAAAAACATGCTCGTTCCAACGAACATCACATTGAATTCTCATGCCTAGAACATCAAGAGTATCCGACTCCTCAATACCTATACCACCCATATATACAGATGACATTGTTGAATCCATGGCCCTATGGGTCAACATACAACATTGAGTCTTGAGCGCATTAAAATCAACCCTATTCGCTTTACCCCACTCGGAGATTGTTAACAGGTCTTGATTGTCCGCCTTTTGCCCCCAAACTCCAAGAGGCTTGGCCTACAATTAAAGGAAAATGAATGACAAATGCTGCTGTCATCTGCGGAAGAGCATATATAGTTAAAAGTTTGAACAAGAAGGTCGTTCAGAAAGATAAGGAAAAGAGAAGGAGAAAGAACGGAACCTTGGGGTACCCCTGAATTAAGCTGAAACTCATTGGATGAGACCCCATCAATAACAACACGTATTGTTCGATCTCTGAGAAAACTCGATATAAATCGAGAGAAGTCATTACCACCGACCCCAAATGCAATAAGCTTTGATCGAATGCCTTGGAAAAATCTAGAGCAACCACTTTACTTTCGCCAAAATTGCGAATGGATCGACTCCAGTGCTCAGAAAGTAGAGCTAACAGGTCTCCCGTGGAACGATTTCTACGGAAGCCATACTGACGATCATTAATAAGTGAGTTGGCCTCTTAGTGAATTTGTAAACGTGGAAAAAATTGGTCACCGTTATGTAATTCAGAATGAGAATGCTGTCCGCAAGATTGGGTGCCGCGTTTGCTCACAATAGAACAAAACCAGTGTCGTAAAGATGTTTCACCACAATAAAGCCAAGTTTTTGCGTCGATTCGTAACCGTGAATGAGACATGGTTCCACCATTTCACACCTGAGACAAAGTAACAGTCAACACAGTGGACTGAAATGGGAGAATCGTGACCAAAGAAGGCAAAGACAGTTCCATCAGGCAATGTGTAGCTTCTGTTGTTTTTTTTTTTTTTTGGATGCGCGTGCGAAGAGGTAGAGTCTGCGGTTGATTGATGGCAATTTTACTATAAATAGGGCATCGAAGCTATTGAATATCGTTGGGAGAAGAGTATCGAGCTGAAAGGAGATTATGTTAAGAAATAATAAAAAAGTTCCCATATTTGTTGTGTTTTCTTTGTCAGTTCAAGTTATTCTGGACCGGCCCACGTATGTAAAAATTTAGTTTCCATAGTAAATTTTAATTGATAAAACAAATTTGAATTATTTTTTCGATAACAAAAAAAAACTTATCACGCAAGCTCTCATTAATGATTGTACTCATTTTCATTATCCAAATTGTGTTCTCTTCTTCGCCTAAACTGAATGGAAAACATAACAAAAAAAATGTTATAAATGAATGCCTCATTTGTCAAATCGATTAACTCCACTTGATTGACACCTACATCACTGTTTATATTCGAAACAAATTTTGTTATTAGAGAAATTTGTTTCGAGTATAAACAGTTAGGGTCACGAACACTCAAACTGGAGTTAATCGATTTGGCAAGTGGAGGCATTCATATGTTTATATAACTTAATACAATTAAAGGTAATTAGATTTGTATAACTTTTATTTATTAAATTTTTTATAAAATCAATTTTCGATAATAGTTCATAAATATCTATTAATTATTAGAAGGAAAAAACATGTGCACTCTTATATATTATTTTTAAAAAGATTACACATGAAAAACATGTGCTTATATTTCCCAAACCATTGTGGTTTCACTTCAGATATTTTTTGTTTACCTAAGAACCTACAATTCATATTGAAATGCGTTTGTTTGTTAGTATTGATTCCTTATCGCTTATTTGTTGTGAATTTGTTCGTAACTAAGATTTTTTGTTCATGTTTGCCTTCAAGTTATTGTTTAATTTATTACGGTAGTAGTGTTTTTATGGGCTATATATGTATAAAGTGATTATTATTATTTTTTTTTTTTTGTTTATTTTGAATTGATAAAGAAATAATTTTGAAACAATATTAGCTGACGTTACTCTATTATCGATATGGCTGTTATTAGGAGGCCTTTTAAAAAATATCTCAATTACTCGTTCATATGAACAATTTATAAAGCCAGCCATGTCCACAATTTATAATCGTGTGTTTATGTCAATAAACATTATGTCAGCGAAATTTTGTTTTATTCGTATTAACCTTTAACTGCGGAGGTGATATTTTGGGACGTAGTCAGTGTCGTGGTGGGTTAAATTTTACCCCTTTTTATTTTCCTAAAATATATAATTAAAATAATTTTTTTATAATTATTTGTAAAAAAATAAAATTAAAATGTTTGTTATATTAATTTCAAAATAGCGGGCAACCCTTTCTTTTTTGTATAAAAAATTTAAAGAGAGAGTAGAATTTACCACCACCTCCACAGTTAAAAGTTAAGTTGGATGAGTTTTTCTACGTCATCACTTTATACATACGCATTTCGGCTAAAGCAGAAAAACTTATCACACAGTTTTTCTCTCTCTCTTGTGCCACACACAAGTGAAGGTCAAAAATGCTTGGAATAAACATATTAAAAAAAATTTACAAACAAAAGTCCTGTATATGAGAAATTCCACGTTAAGCCGGTTGTTAATCAACTTTAGTTTTCATCTTTGCAAAATAAAAAATATTGTCCTTTGATAAGCAATGTGACAAAATAAATTTTAAAACAATATTGTTTTTATAAACGAACATAAAAATATGTACATATGTAAATGTGCAATCTACATATGGCAGAAGGTATATATAGGTTTGTCATTCCGTTTGTAACGCATCGAAATAAATTCCGGAGACCACAAAACCATATATTTTCTTGATCATTATAACAAGGGAAGTTGATTTAGCGATGACCGTCTGTCCGTCTGTCTGTGGAAATCACGATCATGCTGCCAATATCTAAGCTAGACCATTCGTTTTTGTATAAAATCGTTTTTTAACATCCCAAAGGAGTTGCTATTTAAAATCGGTCAAAGGGGTCACGAGTTATGAATGAAACTTTGAAAAACTCTTTAAAAAATAAAAATTTTCAGTGTGTTGTTTTTCTTAAGATATGTTGTATATATTGTAATTCATCGTATTGTTGAAGTCATTGCAATTGTGTGTATATTAATACTGCACGTGTCCATTGGCCTAAGCAAGTATTACCACATATTTTTTATCGTTAAAATTAAAAATTAAATAGAAATTAAATAATTAATAAAAATAAAAAAATAATATTAAAAGTTAAATATTAAAAAATAAAAATGAAAACCGAAAAATGAAAAATGGAAAATGAAATGTGGAAAATGAAAAATGGAAAATGAAAAATGGAAAATGGAAAATGAAAAATTGAAAATGAAAAATGGAAAATGAAAAATGAAAAATGGAAAATGGAAAACGAAAAATGAAAAATGGAGAATGAAAAATGGAATATGAAAAATGGAAAATGGAAAACGCAAAATGAAAAATGGAAAATTAAAAATTAAAAATCAAAATTGAAAATGGAAAATGAAAAATAGAAAATTAAAAATTGAAAAATAAAAATGGAAAATTAAAAATCAAAATTGAAAATGGAAAATGAAAAATAGAAAATGAAAAATAAAAAATTAAAAAATGAAAAATGAAAAATGCTAAATTAAAAATGGAAAATTAAAAATTAAAATGGAAAATGGAAAATGAAAAATGGAATATGAAAAAATAAAAATTAAAAATGAACAATGGAAAATGAAAAATTAAAAATAAAAAATTAAAAATTAAAAATTAAAAATTAAAAATTAAAATTAAAAATTAAAAATTAATAATTAAAAATTAAAACTTCAAAATTAAAAATTAAAAATGAAAATTGAAAATGGAAAATGCAAAATGAAAAATGAAAAACGCAAAATGAGAAATCAAATATAAAAATGAAATATGGAAAATGGGAAATCAAAAAAATTAAAAATTAAAATTGAAAAATGAATGATAAAAATGTAAATTAATTAAAACATAAAAATGATAATTGAAAAATGAATGATAAAAATGTAAATTGAAAATTAAAAACTAAAAATTAAAAAATTAAAAATTAAAAACTAAAAATTAAAAATTATAAATTATAAATTAAAAAATAAATAATAAAAATTAAAATTTGTTTTTTTTTCATATTAATATCTGGAAATTTTTAGCCAATAATCAGTTGATATTTTTTTTTTTTTTTTTGAATTATTATGAATTATCTCAAAACTTTCTTATAGGGATCAAACTTTGGGTGTTATAACGCTGGCTGCGTTATATAACGAATTTCATTGGGGGATTTCTACTCTAGTAAAAGAAAAATAATGCCATTTTTCAAAAAGTAACGACTTCTTTCTATAGAAGACAAGATATATAACGAATTTCATTGGGGGGTTTCTACTCTAGTAAAAGAAAAATAATGCCATTTTTCAAAAAGAAGAAAAATCATTGTTTTTTATAACAATGTATTATAATAGAAACTGGCCAGCAAGAAAAGCAATTAACTTTAAATTTAATTGGTATTCGAAATTTAAATTTCAGTACCGTCAACAGTTTTAAAGTGGTAGTGTACCCAATATTGGTTGTAATATTGAATTTAAGATGCAGGTGGAGGGTA
The DNA here is from genome assembly GCA_963682025.1 of Cordilura impudica. Classification (NCBI taxonomy): domain Eukaryota; kingdom Metazoa; phylum Arthropoda; class Insecta; order Diptera; family Scathophagidae; genus Cordilura; species Cordilura impudica. The sequence continues at coordinate 166,626,206 of OY821521.1, read as the reverse complement.
TCAAATATTCGGCCCAGCCGAATTTAACACTTGTTTTAAACCAGAGCGTTTCAGGTTTTCATACATTTCCCGCACAGAAATAAAATTTTTTATATTTTCATTGCGGAGTCTCTCATATTCTCATTTTTCGACTCTCGATGTCTCTCTAATGTTGCCATATTTTAACAAAATTGTTGGTGAATAATACCAATTTAAAAAAAAAAGCATATGTTTTTGATGTTTATGGAAATTATTGAAAAATAAAGTGTGAATTAAATGTTGTTCAAAAAAATTCACTTACACTAAAAAGATATGTATTTATGAAAGAATTGTAAAGAATTTTATATTTTAAACAATTTTAATTGGAAAACCTAAAATTTAAACAAAATAAATGTTAAGTTTTGTCGTCGACGTCGTTGTCCATTGTTGTTTAGGATATTTATTTTTCCGCAACGGAAAAGCGCATAGCGCCGGTCTGATTGTGCTTATACTGTTAGAATAGATATTTCTTGAATGTAACACATTAGTTTCGTTCCCGTACATTACCAAACTTTCTTTTTTGTTCTTACAAAATGTTTGGCATTTATTTTAATTGTGTATGAAAATAATAAATATTGAAAACAAAAAAAAAACTTTATGAGTCCGATCACAGGTAAGATGTCTTAACATCTAGTAAAGTTTTTTTAAGTTGGAAGTACTTAAGCTTTCAGTATATTTTTTTTAGAGTTTTCATACATTTAGCCTAGTTTAATTAGCTGTTGTTTTGTTATATTTGTGATTGTGTTATACTTTTTGGTTGTTGAATTAGTTGTTATACTTCGATATTGTTATATTAGTAATAGTGTTATACTTGTGGGATTGTTGAATTTTATTTTATAAGTTTATATTGTGAAATTTTTAACGTTGTTATACTTGAGGGTTGTTGAACTAGCTGCAATAATCTTTGAACCAATACATTCATACCTCACAATACATTTTACCCCCTGAGATGTTTACACATCAAACAATAAATTTGATTTTTAAAAGAGGGTTTAAAACAAACTTATAAATAAGTAGGATGGGAAATATTTTGATCTGAACTCAAGAAAATACCCAGGAAAGGGGAATGAATTTGTCCCCATAAAGAGTATACATCTATAAATTGGATCGTTGTCTTATTTCATTTGTCTTTGCTGAGATTTTTGGATGATTTTTTGAAGCAAAATGTTTTAGTACAAACAAAATTGGGATAAAATTGAAAATTTTACCAAACCCCAAATAAAGGGTGACCCAATAATAGTGTATGATATAATTTAAAAATAAAACGCATTTATTTTTAAGCGAGTGATGATATTTTTATTGCATTGTAAAGTTGACAGGATACGATTGTGTATGGAATAAAATATCCGGCATATGTCCCCTTGTTATTTTCATGAAATTTTCGAAGACATTTTGACAAAGATGTAGCTCTATCTCATGACGCGTTAGATCTCGGCCTTGAGCTCAGGAATTGTTAGTGACTTATATAGACCTAAGATTTCAAACAATACCAAGGAAACGCACCATCTTAGCGGCCAATTAATATTGGGATTTCGGTATATGATTCGGTCTGGAAATCGTTGCTTCGGGCGCTTTGTGGCAGGTGGCGACGTGCAGCTGAAACCTTATGTCGTTCAGATCCATATCATCCAGTTAAGGCCACAGGAATTCCGTTATAATGTTCCTGTCACGAATGCTAGGTAAATTAATTAATACACCAATATTTTAGGGTTCTTTAATAATAATATCATTATTTATATAAAAAGAAGGAAAATAAACAAACCTTTTTACATTTTTCGCAATAACGTACTTTTTTAAGAAAAAATTACTTTTTCTTTAAAAGAACCTTTTTTTTTTAAAGAGTACCTACCTATTCCTAAAAAAGTGCCCTTTCTTAAAAATACTTCTAAATAAAGTTATTTTTTGAAAAAAGTACCTTTTTCTTAAAAAAGTAAATTTTAGTAAAAAAAAAAAAAAAAAATTTTTATTAGAAGTAAAAACATTTGATATTGAGCCCAGATTAATTTCTAACTCAATCTTAAATTATAAAGATCGAAAATAATTTTTTTTTTTTTATATTTATAAAAATGTAACAAATTGAAGTACCTTAAATAAAACCTTATTTGGATAGAGTCCCCGTACAAAAATTCCCTCTCAATTATCAGTAAAATCTATTTAAAGACAACAAGTACCTTATTGACTTACGTTTAACGTTTTAGATAGTTTTGTCTATTACTATACCAAATATACAGTGTTGGTCAGAACAAAAGCAACCAAAATCACTATTTACTTTTATTGTAGTTTTAAGCATCTTTATCATTTCTTACTCTTTATAACAATACAAATAAAAAGACAAAACTTGGATTGTAAACTAAAAGAACCGTTATATTTTTTTTTTTTTTGCAAAAAAAAAACTCAAGATGGCAGTCAAACTTCAGTTGGACAAAACAAAAGCAAGAACAAATTGCATTGTCTCTATTTCAAGTTTAACGGCTTATTTTTGTATTCTCTTTTAATTTAATTTAAGTTGACTGATAGCTAGTGACGTTGTGAAATTGTTCATATTTAAATCAAATCGTCAGGGCTCGTGATAAAAACTTAAAAAATGAAATAATTAAGGATTTTTTAACGCAAAGAGTCAAATAGAACTAGCTAAAAAGCATAATACTAAAAAATCTATAAAATCTCGGCTTATAAAAAAATATAAAACAACAAAATCTGTAAAAACATTGCATTTGTGAGGAGCACCACGGAAGACAGATGAAAGGACAGACCGTCAGTTTGTACAATTCCATTAAAATCATCAACAACTATTTTAAATAAGTTAAATTTAAATATAGATTCAAGGACTGATCGTTGCCAAACATTAGAAGCAGGTTTCCGAAGCTTCAGGCCAGCAAAAAAACCACTGCTCATTAAGAAACATTTGGCAAAAAGGTAGAACTTATTTATTTCAATCCTATTTCACTAAAATGCTTAGCATATCAATATTTGTTGGCTTCATTTTGCACAAAAATATCAAAAGTGGACGCCTAAAAAATGGAAAACTGTTTTATTTAGCGACGAGTTAAAATTTAATTTGTTTAACTCTGACGGAATGTGCACTGTTCGCCACAAGAGAGGAGATCGTTTAAACCCACCCTACTGCAAGCCAACTGTGAAGCGGATCAATTATGATTTGGGTATGCTTCTCCAGTTTTGGCATTGGACCCTTCCACGAAATCGACGGATTAATGGACAAATTTAAATATAGAGAAATTCTTGTTAATGTTATGATGCTGCCACACTCTGAGTAGCAGATGCCGCTTCGTTCGATATTTTAACACGACAACGACCCAAAAGATACTTTGAAGTTGGTAAAAGAAGGGCTCGCTGAAAATGGGGTTCAAACACTTGATTGGCTGGCCCAATCACCAGATTTGAACCCTATTGAGAACTTATGTGGCATTTTAAAGCGGCGAGTAGCTTGTCGGGCTTTCACTTCTAAACAACCTTTAAAAGAAGCGCTGGAAACAGAAAAGCATTCCAGTCAATATTATCAACCACCTTATTGAAACCGTAGATGCCTCGAAGAAAACAACGGGTTCTTCACTAAATATTGAGTAATATTAAATGTTGCTTTTGTTTTTTCCAACTGAAATAGTGCCATTTCGATTTTTTTTTTTTGCAAAAAAATGTAAAGAAAAAGATCAATAGTCATTTTGATTGCTTTTGTTCTGACCAACACTGTAGTTGAAAGTAGGTAAATTTGTATACCCACACTACAGCATACTTGAAGCTTTTTATATGAACAACTTATTCAAAATCCACACTTAAATACTTATCAGCAGACAACAAGCACAAGTTTTGTGAATTATTCTTATGCCTAGTTTTCACTATGTCATCTAAACTGACAACAAGCAATTGTATCAACTGACACCTCGAAATTTTCTATAGTGAAAACTATAATTGTCCATTAACTTTATTCGCATGGGTTGTCATATAAAGGAAAATATTACATATTGACAATTTAACACATTTTTATGCGATTTTCGCTTTCACATATGTAGGTATCATTACTACAATTACATTAGGTATCGTTTCTACACACAATATAAACACACAAACCAACGTAATCATCAAGCAAGCTATTGTGATACGAAATAACATCGTGAGTTGTACATACAACAACAACCACACATATGTTAATGCTCCGATAATATGATATTAGTGGAGGGTTGTTTTACTGTTTATTATATTCTTCTGTGTAGTTTTATAAATAAAATGAAATTCTATTTTTAAGTAAAATGTGTTGTGTTTTAGAATATGTAATTCTCATTGAGTTTGTATATTGTGATGCATAAGTAACTAATGTTTAACGTGGTTTAGTTATCGCTTCTCGGCCTTATGGCTAAGATCAAAGTGTAGTATCTGTTCTTATCAGCTTAACATCTGATAGATCCTCCATCGGAGGACAACAAATGTTAAACTGATTTTTGGAAATGGATGGGATGTTTAGGGGCTTGCTCCACTCCTGTCGCGGGTTGGCCCGGTATTGCAGTACCGCCGGGTTTCGGCCCAAATTAATAATAAATTTGAAATTAGCAAGTATAGATGGTGGAGGTTAAATATAGTTGGGCTTAGTCAAGTTGGTTGTGGTTGGCCAAACCAAGAATGATAGAATAAGATTACGCCACCGCACCACACTATTAAAATTCTCAACGGCTGGTTTGACGTCGCGGTAATAATATGCTGTCAACAAAACTCTTTAACGAAATATTTTTATAAATTTATTTATTTTTTTTTTTTTTTTACTAAAAAAACACTATAAACAAATTAAAATAATACTTGTTGCCCAAATAACTAAAGTTAGTAGGTATTATTGTGTTATTGTGATTACGACTGACTCTATACTTTAAGCTAAAAGTGACCGATAAGCTAAACTTTTAACGTGAGGTTTATTATTTATGTTTGCCACATTTTCTGATCTATGAAGAAAAAATTCACATCAATTTATTTACATATGCATGATATAGATACATGCTTGTATGTTTTTTAAAAAGTTTTATTACACACATTTATAACAATTATGGAAAAGGTTTTGGTTTTTATATTTATTGTTTATTTGCGAACAAATAAAGGAACGTTGCCACTACGTATTTTGATAACGTAGTTCATTTGGTCAAAAGTAATCAGTGTTTCTTTGGTGTTGCCACAATATCAAAAATATTAAGAAATTAAGTTTATTTTACTGGGAAGTTGTAATAATGATGACACTCCTGGTACCCTTAAACTCATGACAAGGTCCGTAGGGACCTATTTTTGTTGATATGACATTTTCTATGAAAAAGAAATTTTAAAATTTTTGTTTTGTTATTTTATTATTGTTTATTAATTAAAGTGTTGATAAATAAATTAAAATATATTTTTTTTTTATGCTAACATTTTTATGAATTTTATTATGAAAATTTAGTTTTACAATGAATAAAACTTAAAAAAACTATTGTTGCGATGGTTGTTCCTCATTTTGAGTGCAGGTTAAGCACCGATGCATTAATCTTGATTGCTCTGCGCAAACTGCATTGTTGCAGGAACAGCAATAGGCCCTTGTTTTGCGTTGACGACCGTACTCTTAACGGCATAGTCGACATGATGACCTGTTTGTCCTTAGCGCAAACGACGGTGCAGCTGCTTCTGTTGGTTTTGGTACTATCTAAAATGAAAAAATATAATCATTCTGCTTTTGACCTTTAGAATTCTTAATTCTTACCTTGACATCAAATTCCTCCATTGCATTCCGTATCCTTGGATATGCAGTTATGCGAGTATTCAGGGCACGTTCTTCAATGTTGGGTAATACCAATTGCTTAGTAAGCATAAGGAGGAATGAGCGCCGTCTTCACTTCTCTTCACTGGCTTCATCTCGTTGAATATTATGAATGCAGCGATGTCGAGCATATTGTAAAACATGGCAAGCGGCCAGCGCTTTGTTGAGCGCTTGCATATATACGTACCAAGCATCTGGTCCATAGTATCAACGCCGGATTTGTTGGCATTGTAATCAAGAATGGCTACGGGCTTCTTCTTTTCAGTTTCCATGTTCACATCGCAAGTGTAGATAGCAAAATTACTGATTTATTCTTCCTGCGCACATATGAGCATAGTGCTATATGGCCTTCGTTGAACCCAAACAATGTGCTGTTGATTGGCCGCGTAGAGATTAATATTAGAAGGTAATAAAACAAATGTTAAATTCGAAGAATTCGTTTAAAATGTGTTCAAACAATAAAACAGCTAAAAAGAAGCCAAAATAAAGTTTATGTCTTAATGATTTCTTGTAATTTCAGTACAAGGTCCCTACGGACCTTGTCATGCGTTCCCGTACCACTCACCTTTAAGCTTCAATAAAAACTAAACTATTGGGCGTATCACCTTGAATTTTCTTTTAAACGATTTTTGACAAAATTCTTTTGGAAAACAGGTTAACTTTTGGGGTACCTTGTCCTGGCCGAAGGTCCCCAGGGACCTTCTCGCTAACCGAAGGGTTAAAGGTAACTTTATTGCTCACTTTAGCTAAAGTTACCTTTAACTAACATTTACTTTAAAGGCAAGTTATAACAATGGCCCTAAATAAATGTTTTTATACTACGTTGTCATTTTATTAAATTTTCTTTCGTCTATTGATATTTTGAGCAATTTCGGAATTTAGTAACCTTATTCTAAAGTATATTCTACATCTAAAAAAAAAAGCTTTTTCACTTCTTCATTTGCTAATGTCCTTTGCTTCCAACAAATGTTTTTTTTAAATATTTTAAAAATTTTAATAAAAAATATAATCATTTCATTAAAAACACTTAAAATGTTAGTTTTCGCACAATTTCTCACTTGTTTTTTTTTACTATTGCTTTGCTTGCATTTTATCAATTTTAGCCCAGTGCACACCTCATGTTTACGTTTTTTCTGCTTTTTTGTTTTTTATGGCATTTTCTTTTCTGAAAAAATACTACACTTTATAATGTTACATTTTTATAATGTCTGCCTCACACATTAAAGATATTGCATTTTTAATGGTCAGAATAGAACATAAAATTAAAACTATGCAACACTTTTTTAATGAACAGCTGATTTTGTTGACATTTTTATTCTCGAACACCAAAAAGGAAAAATAAAAATTAAAAAAAACATTGATATTTTCCATATTAATAATTTATTTTAAACAAAACAATAAAAATTACACTTTATTTTTTTTTTTTTTTGGTCACACAAATACACATTTATAAACAACACAATTGTCAGCTGTTTTATCGTGTTATTCTCCCCCTCTGATTTTTTAGAGTGCGAAAAATTCACCTTTCTCACATATTTATAGTGCGACATTTTTAGAAGAACACGTTACCCCTTCGCAAGGTTGACTTTTTTTTAGAAAAGAACACAAAAAGGAAAAAAAAAAAGTGCGAAGTGGGAAAAACGTGTGACATTTTTGTCAGAAAAGAAAACGCCATTAGTTTTTCTTTATGCTGCAACTTTTTAACACACTTCACTGAATATTTTTTATTAATTTTAAATTATTTTAATATTGTTTTTCATAAAATATAACGCTAAATTTATAACAAGAACTGAGTTAATATTTTTTTGAGAACTGTCAAAGTGAATTTAGTGGAAGCGTTGCCAAACTCCAGAAATGTGATATAAATAATTTTTTAATGGTTGCACCTCCATGAACTAATGTAAAAAAGTTTCTTAAACAATTGAAATTTTAAAGACTATTCTAAGGTTCCCTCCCATTTTAATTCAAAAAATATTGATTTAAAAAAAAAACAAAGATAAGAATGCAATGAAATTGCAGAGACATGAGAGTCAATGAGCTCTTTGAATGAAAACTTTGAACTTTGTTATCACATCTGAAAACTGAAACATTAATAAAAATTAAAATTAAGCATTTTAACAAGTCATTATTAAACTAAATTATTACTCTAAACAAATTTAATTTATATTTTTTTTATTTCTATTTTAGTTGGAACATCGTAAGAATTATAATAGTGATATTGAAGACCGTTTCCGCATGAAAATTTTCCATGAAAATCGTCTAAATATTGCCAGACATAATCAGCTTTATGCCCAAGGTAAAGTATCCTTCAAGCTGGGCTTGAATAAATATGCTGATATGTTGCATCACGAATTCAAAGCGACAATGAATGGTTACAATCACACCATGCGTAAAGTGATGCGGTAAGTTTTCCATTTTTGTTCTAAACATTTGTTAAAATATCTAGTAAAGATGATTTATTGTGTAATTCGAGCATTAAATTTGAGCATTAAAAATTAGATATTTAAAAAATAAAAATTGTGCATTTTAAAATTTAAGTTTTTTTAAGTATTATTATTATTATCTAAAAATATCCATTTTAATAATAATAATTGTTTAAATAAGTTAAAATTTAAATTGTACATACTAGACATTAATCTATCTATTTTAAAGTTAAAAATTACCCATTTTAAAATTAAATAGGGATTTTAAAATTTTAAGTTGTATATTTAAAAAAAAATTAAAATTGTACATTTGAGAAATTAATTCTGTTCATATATTATTGTTAAATATTGAACTTATTGATTATTCATTTTTAAATTTTAATAATTAAAATTGTTCATACATATTGAAAATAAAAATTTCCCATTTGCCAAAGATAAAATTTTTAAATTTTAAAATTAAACTCCTATTTCATAATTTAAAATTATTCATTTTAGTAAATTTTAATATTCAAAATAATTCATTGTACAAAAAGAAATTTTTGTTTTTTTTTTATAATGAAAATCTTCCATTTTAAATATTAAAATTGTCCATTAAAAAATTTTAAATCATTCATTTTAATATATTTTAGTAATGAAAATAATTCATTATATAAAATAAATAAAATTAAATTTTCCTTTGCATAAAAATGAAAATCATCCATTAGAAAATTACGAATTTACCATTTAAAAAAATAAATTCAACATTTTTAAATTATCTATTTTAATCATTAAAATTGTACATTTCAAATATTAATACACTTAATTTAATAATTTTTTTTTATCCATTTTAGTACATTTTAAAATTAAAAAAAATTATTGTATAAAATGAATAAAATTAAATTGTCCTTTATAAAAATGAAAAACTGCCATTTTATTAAAAATTAATATTGTCCATTAAAAAATTAAAAGTTTCCATTTTAAAAATTCTGCATTTTAAAATTATTAATAATTATTATAATTATTATAATTTTAATATTAAAATTGTTCATATTGAAAATAAAAATTTGCTATTTTTAAAATGTAAATAGCAGTTTAAAAATTTTAGTTGTCCTTTTTTTTTAAAAAACTAAAATTGTACATTGGGAAATTAATTATATCCATTTTAATATTGAAAACTATTCATTATAAAAAATTTCGTTTAAAAAAATTGAAATCTTCCATATTTAATTAATATTGTCATTTTAAAAAATTGAAAATTATAAATTTTAAAAAGTAAAATACCTACTGCGTTTTAAAATTTGCCATTTTAATAATTAAAATTGTTCATATTGAAAATAAAAATTAGTCATTTTTAAAACTGAAATTGTACATTTTAAAAAAATAGTACTCTTATTTTAAAAATTAAATTATCATTTTAGTACATTTTAATATTGAAAATAATTTATTATATAAAATAAATAAAATTTAATTTTCTTTAAAAAATGAAAATATTCCATTAAAAAATTCGAATTATCCATTTTAAAAAGTAAAATTTTGCATTTTTAAATTATTAAAATTGTTCTTATTTAATATAAAAATTAGCAATTTTAAATTAAATTTAAAATTTATTTTTTAAATAAATAAAAAAAGCTAATTTTAAAAATTAAAGTTGTCTTTTTTACAAATTAAATATGTCCATTACAAAAAATAAAATTCTACATTTTAAAATTTACAAATCATTCTTTTTAAAACTAAAATTATCAATTTAATTAACTATAATAATTGTTCATATTAAAAAATAAAAAATATTCATTTTAAAAATTAAAATTGTACATTTTAATATTAAAAATTATTAATTTTATAAAATTTTCCTATATAAAAATTAAAATCGTCCATTTAAAAAACTACAATTTTTCATTTCAAAATGGAAAATGATCCCTTTTTAAAACTAAAACCTAAAATTTTTATTTTTATAATTAAAATTCTCTTTTAATAATAAAATGATTATATTGAAAATAAGAATTACATTCATTTTAAAAAAATAAAACAGTCAGTTCTTCATTTTATAAAATTAAAATTTTTCTTTTTAAAATTAAAAATTTTCAATTTATTATTTTCCATTTTAAAATTATCAATTTTAGAACTAAAATTCTCTATTTTAAAATTTTAAATTTCGCCATTATAAAATTTTAAATTTCTCCATTTTAAAATTAGAAATTTCGAAATTCAAAAAATTAAATTTTCCGTTTTTAAATTGAAGTTCTCTATTTTAAAATTTTAAATTTTGCCATTATAAAATTTTAAATTTTTACATTTAAAAAAAAATTAAAATTGTCTGTTTTAGAAAATAGAATTTTCCAATTTGAGATTAAATAAATAGTTTATTTAAAAAATTTAAATTATCCATTTTAAAATTAAAATTTCTACATTAAATAAAATTTATATTGTTTGTTTTACAAAATAAAATTTTACAATTTAAATTTAAAGTTCTTTTAAATTTGTTTTTTTTTTTTAACATTAATATTCTCCATTCATTAAATGGAAATATCCTTTTGAAAATTAGAATTTTCCTTGTTAAAAAATAAACATTGACATTTTAAAATTTGTGAGTTTTATTTTCATAGTGAACTACAACGTGCATCGGTCCAGATTTCAATGATATTAATTTTTTATTTATGTTTTTTTTTATTTATTTAAGTGAACAAAACGGTTTAGTTGGTACCACCTATATTCCACCCGCAAATGTTCAAGTACCTAAATCTGTTGATTGGCGTGATAACGGTGCTGTTACTAGCATTAAAGATCAAGGCCATTGTGGCTCTTGCTGGTCTTTCTCTAGCACCGGTGCCTTAGAGGGTCAACATTTCCGCAAGACTGGTGTTTTGGTGTCATTGAGCGAACAAAACTTAGTGGATTGCTCTACAAAATATGGCAACAATGGTTGTAATGGTGGCCTCATGGACAACGCTTTCCGTTATATCAAGGAAAATGGTGGCGTTGATACCGAAAAGTCTTATCCTTATGAGGGCATTGATGATTCTTGCCATTTCAAAAAGTCTGCGGTAGGAGCCACCGATACTGGTTTTGTTGACATTCCCGAAGGCAATGAAGAGAATATGATGAAAGCTGTTGCCACCATGGGACCCGTTTCGGTAGCCATCGATGCTTCGCATCAATCGTTCCAGTTGTATAGCGAAGGTGTTTATAATGAACCCAATTGTGATTCTCAAAATTTGGATCATGGTGTTTTGGTTGTCGGTTATGGCACTGACAAAAACGGCCAAGACTATTGGTTGGTGAAGAATTCTTGGGGCACCACCTGGGGTGAGAACGGTTACATCAAGATGGCTCGTAATCAAGAAAATCAATGTGGTATTGCCACAGCCTCCAGTTATCCAACTGTTTAAATGAATTTATTATTCTTTTAATTTTCAAATACTTTGCCACTTTTTCATATATACATACATATTCAACATTTTAATTTCGTTTGTTTTACATTAAGGTTAAACTAAAAACAATTATTTGAAATATAACGAAAGCTTAAAAATGTTTTCTTTAAATTTAATTTAACAAGAGTTTCTTTTTGTTTAAAGCAATTTTGGTTTTTCCCTTTATAATAATCATTTTTTAGTATTTTATTTTCTTCTGTTTAACTCTTGAAAATTTGTATCTCAATTGTAAATTTATTTGGCCACTTTTATTTTCATTTAAAAAATTTGAATTCTTTTATATTCCATATGTATATTGTAAAATCATAATTTTAAATTTAGATTATTTTTATATTGGCCAGGGATATAAACCAGATGTCATATAAAAATATTATTTAAAAAACAATAAAAGAAAAATACAAAAAATACTTTTTGTGTCTTTAATTAACGAACAACTAAATTTGGATATTCTTTCGGACAGATGGATATTCTATAGGACGGACATCTGTTCGGCTACGATGTACATTGTAAGATAAACTTAGTTAATTCGCGCCACAAAAGCTGCGAATTTTTTTTTATTTTTTCGTTTATTTTACGAAATAACTTTATAATTAAGGGTTTATTTATATCCATAAAGTGCTATCTCCAAGAAATTTTTTGAGCACAATGATAAGCATAAATAGGGACATTTTTCTGTTGCAGAAAAAATACCGTAAACAACAGGGGATAAAGTCGCACAGTGTAATAGTCGCACAATGTAATAGTTTCAGCACGTATCGAAATTTAATTAATTTTTTTCTTTTAGTTTTTTGATAAAATATGGATTATATATATGGGGCGTTTAATGTCTAGTGATCCAACTTTTGAAACAGACGTCTTCCGATCAGGATGAAATAGGTTAGTCCTATTGGATAGTAGTTGAGACACAATTTTTCAATTAGATTGGTCCAGAACTCTCTGAGTTAGAGGGGGCCAAAATTAGATATTTTGGCCAAACAGATGTTTTTTCTCATCCATGTAACTTTTTACCTATTTTTCTTAGCAAAATTTGTCCCAAATAGTTTAGATAGCTATTTCTACAGTCTTTCGGAAAAAAATTAAAAAAAAATAAAAAGATTGTTTGACTTGTTTTTTGCAAAATCAAAAATTTTTTTAGACTTTTTTTCCAAAAAGGAATTTTTTTTCCAAAAAGGAATTTTTTTTTTGTTAAAAAAAAGCTTAGGGTTTTCCTTTACGACATTTTTGATCGTTTAGTGGGATGCGAGTGGGATATCTATCAAAAAAATGTTTTGAAACTCAAGACAAGGGTTTTTCAATTTTTACCGTATGCACTAATTAGAATCTTTTCCTATTAGTGTGTAAGTATTTCTAAAACCTTAAAAAAAACATATACTGAGACACTAGACAAATTAACCTTTCCGACGGTATATAACATATCTAACTAAAATTTCATACCTTCGATACTGTAATACCCGCAATATGTTAACCTCAGGAAAAAAATCACTTTTTCTATAGAAATGTTGAAAAATTATTTTTTTTGTTTATTTGTGATAATAATTTAATTAATACTTGCAGATTCCAGCGCTCGAAATTCGAGTGCAATTTCTAGGCAGCTTTATTTTTCAACTTAGCCATTTCACAAACCAACACTTCTTTAGCTTATTATTATTGTGAATGAATAAAACACACTCATTAGCAAAACCAATAACAAATTTAATAAACACACACCTAGCATATGTGTAATTTTATGTATGTGTTAGTAGCAACTTTAAATGCAATTTACTCAAAATAAAGGAAAAAATTTCAAAATCTGTAAATCTGCAAAACGGTTAAAAGGAAATACCTTTCAAATAATATACGATTGGTCAAAATCGGGATAAAACGGTAGAACAAAACATCGGTCACAAGAAATCGCCTAGCCTATTAATATTATTAGATATAATAATAAAAATAAATAATTTAATAAAATTTAATCTTAATCACATTAGATCCATTTATAACATAACTATTTTTTTTTTAAATTAATTTATTGTAGCTGATGAAGTTTTGTAAATTTTTAAATACCCAGTCTTTCATCCAGCTTATTTATCGCCTTTATTGGCAGCTTTTTTGCCAATCTTTTTTTGGCGTTACTAGGTTCAGCTGTTGATTTACTGATTCGCCAGAAGATTTACACAATTACCGCGATTGCCTTTAATTGACTATGTGTCCTAATGCAACAGCTTCGTGCCACTTAGGTGAATGTTATAATTGCCCGGAAACCACATTCATCAAAAAGAATTTAATCAACTGTTTTGATCGCGAATATATAGAGGAGGTCAAATTTGAATCTTGGATTCAGACTAACAGATGCACATTAAAAACAATAATTTTAAATGTGGATGATTTTGTGGAAGAAATATGTAAAGGATTGTTAAACTTGAGAACCCATGACTTTTTAGTCAAAGAGCAATGGTCATTCTTCAAATGAAGACACATTTGAAGTCTGGTGAATTCGTTATTTCATATGATTTCGCAGAAAACTATAAATATGTTCTTCAGGATGCCATACAAGCATTCCGCTTCAAACCCGACCAAACAACTATATTCACAGTAGTTATTTACTACATGAAAGATGAAAAAGTGGAACACAAAAGTATGGCAATCATATCCGACGATTTAGAACATAATATCGTTGCAGTTTATGAGTACTAGAAGATAATACTAAAATTTCTAAAATAAAAATTTACAGTAGAGAAGGTATACTATGTTTCGGACGGAGCTCGTATACATTTTAAAAACAAAAGTTGCTTCGCAAATCTTATAGCTCGTAAAAAAGATTTTGAAATGCCAGCTGAGTGGCATTTTCGTCCTACTGCTCATGGTAAAGGAGCATGTGATGATATTGGAGTAAACCTCAAAAGAAATGCAGCGTAGTATAGCCTACAGTGCTCTCATCAAGATCGCATCTTAGATGCGACTGCTTTATTCCATTATTGGCCAAAGAATTATTGTAAAGAAACTAAAATAGTTTTTATTAGCAAAGAGGATCATGAGGAATCATTGAAAACACTGAAGAGCAGATTCGATGCTGCAGTAACAATCGATGGCACCGCTCAATACCATGCATTTATACCGCTTGTCGATGGAAGACTCAAGATGAAAAAGTTTTCTGCCTCTACTCAATGCGATTTCTTTCCAAAACCCAAAAAGAAACCAGCAGCGAAATCAACCGCTGAACCTAGTAATGCCAAGAAAGGATAGGCTAAAAATGCAGCAAATAAATGCGACAAATAAGCTGGGTGAAAGACTGGACCAGCTACAATAAATTAAGTATAAAAAAGTTATGATATAAATGGATCTAATGTGATTAAGATTAAATTTTATTAAATTATTTATCTATTTATTTTAACTAGCAGATTCCAGCCCTCGAAATTCGAGTGAAAATTCTAGGAAATTTTATTTTTTCATTAAATAAAGACCCTAAAAATATGCTTATCAATTATAGCCAATACACAAATCAACGCAAAAAACAAACTAATTTTTATTACAAACACATTAACAAATTTAATAAACACACACATAGCATTGTATAATTTTATGTGTGTGTTAGTAGCAACTTTCAATGCAATTTACTCAAAATAAAGGAAAAAATTTAAAAATCTGTAAATCTGCAAAACGGCTAAAAAGAATTATCTTTCAAATAATATACGTTTGGTCAAAAGCGGGATAAAACGGTAGACCAAAACATTGGTCACAAGAAATCGCCTAGTCTATTAATATTATAGATGAACAACTTGAACGCACAATTGGATTGGGTATGTGGTAATTTAAGTCTAGGTTCACGCAGTGAAATAAATGTAATCAAATTGAATACATTCTTATGCCCGTTTTCTCAATAGGCGATTACCTTTTATCCTAACGAGAAACTGCCGATTAAAGAAATTTTGTTTTCTCAATGTCTGGTTTGCTTCTATTTTGTCGCAAAGCTAACCGGCACTCATCTGCCAATTATTTATTTATCGTACAGATAAATTATTCTCCCAACTTTCATATTAATTTTGAGAGGCATTGCCAACTGAAAATAATGCTCCCAACTTTCATACATATTTTGAGAGGCATTGCCAACTGAAAATAATGTTTTTGTCGGTACATTGAGAAAACCAAAATTGTTAACCGGCAGTTTATCGGTCTAATAAATTTATGTCCTGGTTAAGTAACAGGCAGTTTGGCGATACATTGAGAAAACCGACATAAATCTTATATATAAAAACGGATATATGTATGTTTGTATGTTCCGTATGGAATTCAAAATGGCTGGACCGATCTTGATAAAAATTCAAGGGAATCTTCAGAATAGCCTGCCGGGTGTGACTGTGAAGTCTGATTTTTGATTTTTGGTCCGCGGGCGGAGGGGCGTGGCAAAATTAAATTTTAATATTGTACCTAGATATCTGATAAAACTTTCAGGAGAGTTCGTGCTTTACTTTTGTCCTTCACTGTGTATTAAAATATATATGCAATTTGTTTCATATTTCATTTATTCAATTTTGAATTTAATTAAATTTTCTTTGTTTTAAATTTAATGTTAGCAATTCCCATTTAATAGGATTTATTATTGTTTTCTCTAAACATGAATAAGTCTTGTATGAATGCGTTATTTAAAAGCTGAAACGGAGTTGACTGAACATAACATTGTTATGCCCGTTTTCTCAATTGGCGATTATCTTTTATCCCAACCAGAAACTGCCGATTAAAGAAATTTGGTTTTCTCAATGTCTGGTTTGCTTCTATTTTGTCGCAAAGCTAACCGACACTCATCTGCCAATTATTTATTTATCGTACAGATAAATTATTCTCCCAACTTTCATATCAATTTTGAAAGGCATTGCCAACTGAAAATAATTCTCCCAACTTTTACACGTATTTTGAGAGGCATTGCCAACTGAAAATAATGTTTTTGTCGGTACATTGAGAAAACCAAAATTGTTAACAGGCATTTTATCGGTACAATAAATTTATGTCCTGGTTAAGTAACAGCCATTTTGACGATACATTGAGAAAACCGGCATTAGTGTCATTGACATGAAGATTTAAAGAAGGAATGAAAAAGCCCACCCACTGACATAAATCTCGTTGGCTCTCTACAAATGCAGAATGGCTGGCTTGGAGTAAAAGATCACTTTTATGTGTTTATTTGCGATAAAAAGAACCACTTGTTGGTAGGCCAGTAAATCGGTTTATTGATTGTTCGGAAGAAGTTAAATTGAAAATAGCTAAAGAAGTGCAGATGTCCTATTCTTGCCAGATGAACTACAAGTTAAAGCTGCAGAAAAACGGAACTCGACTACTTTTGTAAAGGAGCTCATTTAAAAAATACTAGCAGATTCTAGCCCTCGAAATTCGGGTGAAAATTCTAGGAAATTTTATTTTTTCATTAATAAATTATGCTAAAGGTATGCTAATCAATTTTTGCCAATTCACAATTTAACACTTTATTGTTGTCGTTATTGCTTAATGCCCAAAACTATTTTCCAATTCAACACAGGGCTTTTTCAAACCCATTAACAAATTTAATAAACACACACACAGCATTGTATAATTATACCCTATACCACTATGTGGTTTGGGTATAATGACTTTGTGCTGCTGTTTGTAACAACCAAAAATATTTGACCTACACCCATCTTTAATTATACCGATCGAATCAGAATCACTATCTGATTCGATTTAACGATGTCCGTCCGTCCGTCCGTCTGTGTGTGCATGTAAAGCTTGTAATCAAACTGCAGGTCGCAAATATGAATATATTTTCACGAAATTTGGTATTTGATCTTTTATCGGCCATGGGATGAACGCTATTGAAATTGGTGAGAATCGGTCCATGTTCAGACCTAGCCCCTATACAAATGACCCCTATGAAATCAACATATATTGCCATAAGATCCAAATTATCATACAAATCTTAGTCAAATTGGGTTTGTATGTATATATTACATCCATTAATCAGTAGTCCAAAAATGATCCCTATTGGACAACTCTTAGTCATAGGCCCCATATAGAGCTGCTTCCCGATCTTCACTCATGTTTTAGTAAATTTAAAAATGTAAAAATTTGTAAATCTGGTGGACAGCTAAAAATAAATACCTTTCAAATGAAGGATGTGTAGTCAAAATAGGATTAAAACTGGCAAACTTACGTCGGTCACAAGAAATCACCTAGACTATTTAAAAAAATTAGACTAATAAATATCTTCAAAAGCATTCTCCAGAAATTGAGCTAACTTTAATTATTGACATAAATTTATCGACTCAACAATATCGAAACATAAGGGAATATCCCAGCTAAAACAAAGTTTACTCAACAAAACATGCCTTTTATCCCAATGATATATCTGTTACAGAATCTTGTGCTGAAATAAAGTTACAGTCATTGATTGAGAGATTATGTATTGCAGAGAAGAATGTACTAAATGATCACGTGAAAAGGCTATACGATGTTAATATCATAATTAAATGGACCAAAGGAACTTGCACCAATCGTTGAAAGCCCAGTTTTCATATTTTTTATCCCACTCTTAATTTTTTTTCATTTATTTTTTTTGGGCTGTAGATGAGGTTTTTCATGGCGCTTCCGTTGAATCGAAGTTTGCAGTGTTCGAGTTTTTGTGGAGCGTTCGTCGGATACATGCCTAGTGCCAACAGTCAATTATGAGAGACGTTCCATAATGGGTTGCCTATGTTGAAAAATCGTGATGTAATATTTCAGCAGGATAATGACCCAAGACATACAGAAAAAATTTTGAAGCATTATTTAGAGACCCAGGAACCTGAAATGGCCACCAACAGTTACCTGACTTCAATCCTATAGAGTTACTGTGGGATGAATTTGATAGGAATTTGGCGAACTACCTGTCCTACATCTAATCAATACCTCTGGAATAAACTACAGGAAGCATGGAACCAGATCACTTCAGAAACTTTGACAATATTGATTCAAAGGATGGCAAGATTATTATACGAAATGGAGGTGGTCATATTTTTTAATCTAAAATTTAAGAAAAAAGTGGAACTTCAAGTAAAATATTTATTTCATTAGAAAAAGTAAGTAATAAAGAATACTAGCAGATTCCAGCGCTCGAAATTCGAGTGCAAATTCTAGGAAATTTTATTTTTATACCCTATACCACTATGTGGTTTGGGTATAATGACTTGGGTATAATGACTACCAAAAATATTTGACCTAGACCTATCTTTAATTATACCGATCGAATCAGAATCACTATCTGAATCGATTTAACGATGTCCGTCCGTCCGTCCGTCTGTGTGTCCATGTAAAGCTTGTAATCAAACTGCAGGTCGCAAATATGAATATATTTTGATGAAATTTGGTATATAAGCTTCCATCGGCCATAGGATCAACGCTATTGAAATTGGTGAGAATCGGTCCATGTTCAGACCTAGCCCCCATACAAATGACCCCTATGAAAGCGACTTTAATTGCCATAAGATCCAAATTATCATATAAATCTTAGTCAAATTGGGTTTGTATGTGTTTATTACATCCATTAATCAGTAGACCAAAAATGATCCCTATGGGACAACTCTTAGTCATAGGCCCCATATAGAACTGCTTCCCGATCTTCACTTAAATCTATCAAAAAACAAAAATATTGCACTGATTCTTCTCAAATTTTGTTTGTATATATTTTTGCAAAATACAAGAGACCTTCCCAACCATGGTCAGGATCGGTCCATTTTTGGGCCTATTCCCCATATAGATATAGCATCCTATATGAACTTTTTCATATCTGCGGCCAAAAAAATTAATAAAAATCTCACTCAAATTTGGTTTATGCTTATTTTTTATACGCAGTTAGTTGGGCCTGAGAGATAGGGTCTCTAAACGCATGGTATAGGGTATCGTATAGTCGGTCTAGACCGACTATAATTTTCTTACTTGTTTCATTTAATAAAGACCCTAAAGATATGCTTCACAATTCAACTCATTTTAAATGAAGAAAACAAACTCAACAAATTAACACAAACACATTAACAAATTTAATAAACCACAAATAGCATTGTTTAATTTTATGTATGTGTTAGTAGCAACTTTAAACGATCATAACTCCAAAAAAATATTCCAGACGAGGAAAATCTGTAAATCTGCGTAACAGCTAAAAAGAAATACCTTTCAAATGATAAATTTTCAGTCAAAATCGGGGTAAAACTGTGAAACTTACATCGGTCACAAGAAATCGCCTTGCCTATTAATATTAGATATTTTTAAATTTGAAGAGTTTTCATTGAAAAATAAAAGATATATAAACATTTGAAATTCAAGGTGGAGGGGTGTCAAATACTTTTGCACGGTAGAGCATGTGGTGCAACACCGAAATCAATGAATATTCCCAATAATTTTAAAGAAAATGTAATTGATAACCACAAGCTCTCCAATGGTCATCCCATTTTACATTCCTACATTCGATTAATGTTCAAAGTTTCATTCATATCCCGTGACCCTTTGGACCGACTATGACGATTTTAATTTGCAACTCTTTTTGGATGTTAACTCTTTGACTGTCCAATGCATCACATATGATGCACAGGCGTTATGATTGCTACGCTTGCGCATCATATGTGATACGCAATTTGTCTTATTTCTTTTAACAAAATTTTGTATGAACTGATGAAAAATAAAGCGATCCAATGGTCTGATCGTGCAGAGAATGTTTTGGTTTTAAATAAGACAAATTGTATAAGAAAAAACTTCAAATTTCCAATATAATTCTTTTTTTTTTATCAATTTAATGCCAAAAAAAGAATTCGAAATTGACTTTGTAAACTGTCCTAATTTCATTTGTTTGTTTGAATAAAATTTATTATACAAAACCGATGCTTTTCGATACCATTTTACACGTTTTCTTGCTAGGCTGTAGTAAGATATCATTTGGTCAGAGAGGTTAATTCCCCCATTGACTCGGTTATAGTCTAGTTTTATGATTGCTTTTTTGACCATTTTTCCTTCACGGTTTTTCCTCGCTTTCTTGCCTATTGAGACCATGAAAAGTTGAAATAAGTCTTATTTCTTTCTTGTGTATTTCATTACTCTAATTCCAGTTGAGTTTATTGCACCTGCTATTTCGTTTCTCGTTAGTTTGAAAGATTTCAGATTCGGCGAACCAACCCTGGTTAATCGTAATGTTCCACAGTATTCCGTATTTTTATTTCTCAAAACATAGCTAAAGGAATGCTATTATATCAGTTATCTGCAACCAATAATCTTCTATCATTCAAGAGATCTTCAGCTAAAGCAGCAACGATTGAACCACCATGGTCTAGTCCAAGTAATTTTTCAGATGTGCCTTTCCCGCAGTATACGGAGAAATTCCAAATATAACCAGTCATATTACATATATGTATTTACTTACAGAATTGGAAATTTTGTGTAATCTATCTTCTGGATTTTATTATCAGTAACATACCAATTCTTTAAAATCAGACAAAAATGATTGTAGCTCATATCAATATTGTGAAACAACGGATGATATAATAACGGTTTCATTCTCCATTATTAGAATAGTTGATAATGCAATTGGTAATTACCAATCCTACAAACTTTTTCATTTTGGTATGCGTGGTATTTGCCCACCTTTTCATGCGAGAATTATGACGAACCTGATGGGATTCTGCATATTTTTTTGTTTCCAAAACCATCAGTTTCGCTGTAAAAAAAAAATTGCTCAAATATGTTGATGGGCAAAGGTAATCCATACTCAATTACAATACGATTATTTAGACCATGTTTGCCAATAAATCTTTTCTGCTTCTTCAGTCAAAGTCATTGCTCCACTCTTGCTGAACAGACGATCAAATGTAGTTGTCATCACTACCTGAAGAGAAGTCACCTTCATCTGAACTGTCATCTTTTATAACGATTCTAATTTCGAAATCTGAATTACCAATTTTCGTTATCCGACCGTAAAATGATAATGGATCCATACTGCACTAATAAATTGATACCGACAGCTAAAAGCTTCTATGCACCGTCCAACCAGTCCAGACACACACTAGCGACATCTATATTTTTCTTTGTGAATTACAGAAATTTTCATAATATTTTTACAACCACTTTCAGAGGAAACAACTATATTAATATAATATGCTGTCACCCTTATACACGTTGTATATTTTTTTTATTATTTATTTCTGCTTATTCATTGTCACAAATTGAAATTTCTGTGGACAAATTAACGCGTTCTTATTTCAGTTAATTGTATTATATATTGAAATATGTGTGTTAAATAAGTGTCGCTGGAACCGCTCATATATTTGTCTTTTTATTTACATGTTTGTACACATACGCACATACATACATAGCAATGGTAATTGCTTTATTTTTGGTGTATGTAGGTGTGTGCGTATGTTGTTATGTTCATTTATTTGTTTGCTATGTGGTCATTGTCGTCGCCAAATTTATTGCAGTCTTTTTTATCTTCATTCTACTGCAGTGTTTCATGAGAAAACAGGTTCTGTAACGGAATAGAACCGTTTTAACAATTGAGTGAAAATAGAATGAAGATACCCAAACAAACGGTGGCTCTAAATGTGAAGTCAGTTTGCTGGGGATAAAGACTGCGGTAAGTAGCAGTGCGGTATTTTATATTTACTTTTTCTAATGTAATATTTTTTTTAGAAATAAACAGCAACAACTGTATATGTACATATAAGTTAAACTTATTATCAACATCTGTATATGTACATATAAGTTAAACTTATTATCAACAACTGTATTAATTTATTGAAGTTAAATTCGCTATCCCCGCAAGATAACTCACGTCGCAGCCAGCGACAAAATTTTATTTCGCATTTTTTTTTGGCGATTCATTGTTTCTAAGTTTGTCGTATAAATGTCGATGCAACGTTCCCCGCCAAGAAGAAGTCCGCGAAACCCGCCGACAGTTGATTCGTTGCCGGTCACAGTAAGTAGACAGCCCACCGGTTCCATGTCCGCCGGAGCAGATGAAGGTGTGAATGTGGCCCAAATGCCGCCGGTGCCCCACACAAGTTCCTCTACAGCCAGACCATCATCAGAGTCACTTACCACAGCCACCGAGATCAACACAAGTGTTCGTGGGACAAATCAGCCCACGCTTAATGTTCAAAACACCGCTCCAAGCTTTCTGCTGTCACACGTGCCGCCACCGTTGACTCCAGCACCAGGTGTAAGTAGCCATCAGACGCCAATGACGTCATTTCCCAATCAAGTTGCCCACCCAGAGATGGAAAATCTTCAAAGGCAAATCGATGTGTTACAGGCACAGCTTTTAAATGCCCAACGAGCCCTGAAAGCTGCTACAACTACAAATCGTGTAAGTAATCCACCAAGTATGCCAATGTCAAACGGGACTACGCCAGCTGTTCCAGATAACATCGCCGGTACTTCCAATAGCAGTGGCCCTGAAGACATTATGGATCGACGCGATTCATCGCCATTTTTCTTTGCAAGCACTGACGCCACAATGGCTCCGTGCTACCAAGGTCAGCAGCAGATGTTAGCAGCGCAGCCGCAGAGTGTGCAGCAGCCGACAGCGACGTATCAGGTGCAGAGTTTAATGCCGACGCCGAGGAAAATTTACGACCTGCCTGAATTTAATGGCGCTGCTGAGGATTGGCCTATGTTTTTGTCAGCCTTTCACAACACCACTGCAGCGTATGGTTATAGCCATTTTGAAAATTGTTTGCGGCTACAAAAGGCATTGAAAGGTGAAGCCCGGGAGTGTGTCAAATCGTTGCTCATTCACCCAAACAATGTTCCAACAGTGATTGAGCAACTGAAGTTCCAATATGGTCGCCCGGAGTTGTTGATACGATGCCAACTGCAGCAAGTGCGGGAAATTTTGCCGATTGGAGAAAATGCGGTTGAGAAGCTGATACCATTTTCAGTAAAGGTAAGAAATTTGGCCGCTTTTTTGGAAACTGCAAATGGGCATCAGCATCTGTCGAACCCGACATTAATGGAGGAGTTAGTGCAAAAGCTTCCTATGAGCCGTCGTTTGGATTGGGCACAGTATGCAGCGAGTTTACGTCAGTGGCCCACTGTTTTGGATTTCAGCAATTGGCTTCAAGGTGTAGCCAATTTGGTAAGAAGTATTCAAACAGCCAGTACGAGTACCAGTCGCCCAAATAACAGTGAGTCTAAAAAGAGAGTGGTCTTATATGCATCAGATGTACAACGAAGGGAGATCCAATGTCCCCATTGCCGCGGACAGCATAGAATTTTTGAATGCAAGAAATTTTTATCGCTCACCGTACAGAACAGATGGACTGAAGTGAAAAAGTTGAGGTTATGTTTCTCTTGCCTAAGTGGAGGACATTCAAGCAGGGATTGCCGTCGACGTAAAGAGTGTCAAATTGAAAATTGCCGAAGAAAGCATAACAAATTGTTACATGAGGATCAGCCCAGTGTATCAAATGCAAATAACAGTTCAAATTTGTCTTCAGCTGATAGTGGTCAGATTGGTGAGCCAGTTTTAAGTTGCGTTTCAAGCATTTTTGAGAAAAATGAGCTACTGTTTAGAGTGCTACCAGTGAAACTTTATGGCCCTAATTGTGTTGTGGAGACTTATGCTCTTTTAGATGAAGGTTCATCGGTCACCATGATGGATAGTGCTTTGGTGAGGCAGCTTGGACTTCAGGGAAGACAAAGCAAGTTGAATTTGAACTGGTATGGTGGAAAGTCGTCACAGGAGGTAGCCACGGTAGTCGATCTTCATGTAAGTGGTGTCAACAAGCAGAGGAAATACGCTTTGAAAAATGTTTATGGTGTCTCGAATCTAAAACTGCCAAACCAGAGTTTTGATGCCAATTTAATAAAGAATCATGGTATTCCTATAGCCTCATATGGCAATGTGGCTCCAAAATTGTTGATTGGTTTGGACCATTGCCATTTAGGATTGCCGGATGAAATAGTGCCTCTTGAGGAAGCTGGTCCATATGCTGCCAACACGCCATTAGGGTGGATCGTTTTTGGAAATTTGAAAGGAGGTCACCCTACAGCCCGTACGTGTTTGCTGACAGCACAGCCGGACAATTTATATGATTTGGTGGCAAGTTATTTTGAGATGGAGAATTTTGGAGTTAAGGCTCTACCGGTCATTGAGTCTGAAGAAGTTGCACGTGCTCAAAAGATTTTAAATGATTCAACGAAGAGAGTTGCCGGAAGATTTCAATCTAGACTACTGTGGTGCCATGATGACGTAGTCCTGCCGGATAGCCATGCTATGGCCCTTAATCGTCTCTATGGTATGGAAAGGAAAATGAAAAGAAATCCTGACTTTGGCGTGGCGTACAAAAATATTATTGCCGACTATGAGAAAAAAGGGTATGTACGTAAACTGACATCATCTGAGGCCCAAAGCTGTAATGCAAGGACATGGTACTTGCCTCATTTTGGAGTGATTAATCCCAATAAGCCAGGGAAAATTCGTTTGGTGTTTGACGCTGCTGCCAAGGTGGAAGGTGTTTCACTAAATTCAAATTTGCTAAAGGGTCCTCAAAAATATAAGCCACTGCCATCTGTTTTATTTAATTTTCGAGTTGGTGCAGTAGCTGTGTGTGGAGACATTAAAGAAATGTTTCACCAAATCGTTGTGGCTCCTGAAGATCGATGTTCGCAAAGATTTCTATGGCGAAAAAGTGGAAGCTGTTCACCTGATGTTTATGAAATGGTCGTGATGACGTTTGGTGCTGCCTGCTCCCCGTGTGTTGCTCAATATGTAAAGGAGAAAAACGCTTTAGAGTTCAGAGACCGTTTCCCAAGGGCCGTTAAGTCTATATTGGAACACCATTATGTTGACGATTTCGTTGACAGCTTTGAAGATGTCTCAAAAGCCATCGAAATAGCTACGCAAGTTCGCGATATACATAAGACTGCTGGGTTTGTTCTGCGTAATTTTACATCAAACTCATTGGATGTGGTTATGGCTCTAGAGGGAGACTCGGATCATCACGTCAGTTTCGATTTAAATGAATTTGGGACATCGATGGAAAAAATCCTGGGCATGTATTGGCACCCGAAAGACGA
Source organism: Cordilura impudica (assembly GCA_963682025.1). Taxonomy (NCBI): domain Eukaryota; kingdom Metazoa; phylum Arthropoda; class Insecta; order Diptera; family Scathophagidae; genus Cordilura; species Cordilura impudica. The sequence goes on along the minus strand of OY821521.1, from coordinate 166,600,530 downwards.
CGCATTTAAATTTATCTTTAAATTTCATCGGGTTAACGAAGAAATTGTTAAAGGATTAAGGTGCCCTACAAAACGTGAGTTGCTAAGTGTGGTCATGTCCGTTTATGATCCCATTGGATTCTTGTGCCACTTTATGATAACTGCTAAGTTGTTATTGAGAGAAATTTGGAGAAGCGATACACGTTGGGATGAAAAATTGCCTGAGGGACTAGAAGTTCTGTGGAATAATTGTGCCACGATTTTACTTTGGAACTGGATTGCCCGATGTATTGGAGCTACATGTGTTTGTCGATGCCAGTGAAGACGCATTTGGTGCTGTGTCTTACTGGCGATATATAACAGTTTGCGGGAAAATCAGTGTGTCTTTAATATCTGCCAAGTCAAAATGCGCTCCAATGAAGACCATGACTATTCCCCGATTAGAACTACAAGCAGCCGTGTTGGGAACAAGACTGATGTGTACAATACTGGAGGAGCATTCGCTAAAGGTTTCCCGTTGTATTTTTTGGAGCGATTCTACAACAGTCATCAATTGGATTTGTTCAGAAAGTAGAAGATACAAACCATTTGTTGCCCATAGAATTTCCGAAATATTGGACTCTACGCGCCCAGCTGATTGGAGATGGTTGCCCACGGACCTTAATGTTGCCGATGAAACAACCAGAACGAAAAATAAAGTTAATTTTTCTTATGAGCAACGCTGGTTTCAAGGCCCAAAATTTCTATACAACCATGAAGACGGGTGGCCAACATCAGATTGTGGTGAACACAATGATTGCTGTGAAGAGGAACTGCGGCCGAAATTTGCATTACTGGTTAGTTCAAATTTAATCATTGATTTTAAACGTTTTTCTTCATTTCTCAGGCTCAAACGAACTATGGCATGGGCTCGGAGATTTGTTGACTACTGTCGTAAGAAGAAATTAGACAATGCCACAAGTTGTTTAACTGCTGCCGAATTAAGAGATGCTGAAAATATTTTATGTCAACTTGCACAACAAGAGAGTTTTGGCGATGAATTGCAAATTTTAAAATCTGGTGGCAACATACCAAAATGTAACGACCTGTACACTTTATCGCCTTATATTGATGACAAAAAGTGTCTTCGAGTGTATGGTCGCATCGATGCAGCCAGTTGGTTACCACTATACTCTAGACGTCCCATCATACTGTCGCCCACTCATCACTTAACCCAACTTATTGTAGCTCATATGCATAATAAGATGAAACATCAAAACTTTGAGGCTACATTGGGGGAAATCAGAAAAACATTTTGGATTCCACGTCTTAGAAGACTTCTGAGTAAATGTATCTCAACTTGCAACATTTGTAAAATTCGTCGTGCAAGTCCAGCGCCGCCTTATATGGGTCCATTGCCAACCGACAGACTTACTCCATATGTGCGTCCGTTTACATACACTGGTGTTGACTATTTTGGACCAGTTAACATTACAATTGGTCGCCGCCACGAAAAGCGTTGGGTTGCTCTGTTTACGTGCCTAACTATCAGAGCAGTTCATTTAGAGGTGGCCTTTGATTTGTCAACAGATGCTTGTATATTGACAATAAGAAATTTCATAAATCGACGTGGTACCCCATTGAAGATGCGTAGCGATAATGGGAAGAATTTTGTTGGTGTAAACCAAGAAGCTAAGAGGTTCGAAGAAGTCTTTGACGTGGCTCGAATACAAGATGAGTTGACAACAAAGGGCATAGACTGGGAGTTCAATTGTCCATATAATCCGGCGGAAGGTGGCATATGGGAGCGAATGGTCCAATGTGTAAAAAAAGTACTCCGAGTGACTCTGACAGAAGTGGCCCCTAAGGAACACACCTTACAAAGTTTTCTCATCGAGGCGGAAAATATTGTGAATTCTCGTCCATTGACTCATTTGCCTGTCAGCCATGAGGACGAAGAGCCGCTAACACCGAATCATTTTTTGCTGGGGTCGCCTAATACTGCGCAAACACCAGAGGGAACAGTCATCGATCAGCCAGCTGTTTCGAGAAAACAGTGGCGAATCTCCCGTCAGCTCCGTGACCACTTTTGGAAAAGGTGGATAATTGAGTATTTGCCAACGCTTACACGAAGGTCAAAATGGTGCGAATACACACAACCTATGGCTCCTGGTGACTTGGTTCTCATCTGCGATCCAGCCGTTTCTCGCCGAGAGTGGAAGAGAGGTAGAATAGAAGAAGTTTACAAGGGCAGTGATGGTGTCATTCGTCGTGCTGATGTCAGAACGTGTTCCGGTATTTTGAGGCGCCCTGTGTCCAAGCTTGCAGTCCTGGACTTCGAATAGTGAATCGAGGTCGATCCACGGGGGTGGGGATGTCGCTGGAACCGCTCATATATTTGTCTTTTTATTTACATGTTTGTACACATACGCACATACATACATAGCAATGGTAATTGCTTTATTTTTGGTGTATGTAGGTGTGTGCGTATGTTGTTATGTTCATTTATTTGTTTGCTATGTGGTCATTGTCGTCGCCAAATTTATTGCAGTCTTTTTTATCTTCATTCTACTGCAGTGTTTCATGAGAAAACAGGTTCTGTAACGGAATAGAACCGTTTTAACAATTGAGTGAAAATAGAATGAAGATACCCAAACAAACGGTGGCTCTAAATGTGAAGTCAGTTTGCTGGGGATAAAGACTGCGGTAAGTAGCAGTGCGGTATTTTATATTTACTTTTTCTAATGTAATATTTTTTTTAGAAATAAACAGCAACAACTGTATATGTACATATAAGTTAAACTTATTATCAACATCTGTATATGTACATATAAGTTAAACTTATTATCAACAACTGTATTAATTTATTGAAGTTAAATTCGCTATCCCCGCAAGATAACTCACGTCGCAGCCAGCGACAATAAGATTTACGTTATAACTGATATTTGCTAACAAAATAATGTAATTAAAGTGAGTGTGTTTAACATAACACATTACAGTAAATAAATTTATAGAAAAAATATAGTATTCCAGGTAATTTCATTAAAACTCGAAATATAAATAAAATATATTGGAAATAAATAAAACTAATTTTTATTTCTCGTTTAGATAAATCTGTTGCTGATTGCGTTGAAACCTTATTTGGAGTATAGCATATGATGCTAAAGAAGCTAGTGAACCTAGTAGTACTTTTCCTGACTATTGTTACTGTTTATGGCTCTTAGACTTCGTCCAAATCTCCACTGCTACACTATACACCCAATGGTGAAGAAGCGCTGGGTTATACGAAATTTGAACAAGCTTTGAAATGTAAATTCCGCGGAAGATCGTACTTGTTGCAAGCCATTATTTATGCCTCATACTCCCAATAGATTGTGTTTAGAATTCTGGGTGAATCTGTATTGGATTATTTGATAAGGCTTTTGTATGAAGACCCTAGGAGCATTCACCTGGAGCCTTAACCGATTTGAGATCTGCTTTAGTTAACAATACCGTATTTGCGTAATTAGCTGTAAGGCATGAAAACCGCAAATATTTTAGACACTTGTCTCAGGTCGTAACGAAGCTATTGATCGTTTTGTGCGTATTCATACGAAAAATGGTTATAGTGTAAACGAAGAGGTTAATATTATGAAGACGTTGAAATACCAAAGGCATCAATTAGGTGATGTTTTCGAGTCTGTTGCAGGTGCGATATTTTTAGACTCGAATATGTCTTTAGATGCTGTGTGGTTGGTTTCCTATAATATGATGCGTATTGAAATTGAACAATTTAGCAATTCGGTGCCAAAATTACAAATAAGGGAACTACTTGGATAAGAACCTGAAACTGCCAAATTTATGTTATTTTTTATGCTTTAACATTTAACTTGTACATGGGATCAAATTTTTAATTTTCAGCAAACCCGAAAAATTAACTGATGGCCGACGTGTTCGTGTTACCGTATAAGTTTTTCGGTAGAAAATATCGGATTGCCAAATGTACTGCTGATAAATGTGCTTTACGTCAGTTGAAAAATTTTTTTTTATTTTTTAATCTATGTTGTGTAGTTAGATCGAAAAATGCAAAAAAATATATACATTTCATTATGTTAAAGTATCAAAAAAGTTTTTCAAATAAACCATTTTGTTTTAGTTTTGAAATAAATGCCCGTAGTTTCGTTTTATTTTTGCATAGATGCAGAGATAATTAAAAATTTACATTAAATGCTAGTTTAAAATTAAAGCAATCAAAAGGAACTAATGTTGTAGTTAGAGGTTTAACTTTAGCCATTTGTAGTTTTGGCTTTACTTTCGACTTTTTTACGCGTTTTAAGCGATCTATATATTACTTTTCATAAATTGAGCATACATTGTCATCATTTTGGGGACATCATGTTTAAAAACGGCGGAAATCTACAAATACATTTTTTATTTCATACTTCTCTTATATATTAAAATTTGTTTAAGGATTGATGGGCTTTTGTGGAATATGTAGGTTGCGCTACCATTTCTGCTAATGGTTGGTCGTTCTCTCCTACTAAGATTTATTTGCTTTCGAGCTGTTGAAAATATAATTCACATATTTTATTAAATTAAAACAATTCCACTCTGACCATACCGCCAATTGCACCAACTTACATTTTTTCTATTCGTATTGATTTTGTTGCTTCTATTGTTTACTTTTATCAAAATTAAATCCTCCATTAACTTCATTCCAAGGTGTACAAGTCCGTCTACTTACAGGAATAAAAAAGTAGAAAATTAATGTTTTATGTATGAAGCTAACGGTATAGTACCCAATGTGATGGGAATATTACCAGACAAATTACGATGAGAAGCATTACACGTACTATACATGCAAGTCATAATCAAAAACAATAATACAATACCACAATTCAACTTGCAAAAAGTTTCGTCACCAGCAACTGGACCAATGGTTAGCTTAGCTATAGTAATTTGTGATTACTTCCTTTCGGCCCTGGGTTGAGTAGTATTGTATGCAATTGTCTTAAAACAAATTTTTACAAGCATCAGCAAAACCCTCCAAAATGTCACTCAAAACCTTAGAATTGGCTTTTGTCTCATCCAACTCCTATTTTAACTCAGCCAACTTTTTATGTTGTTTGCGTTCCTTTTTCGATAAACACAACAAACGTTGACGATGAGCCTCCAACTTCTTTTGTTTCAATTCATTTTCTTTCTCTGCATCTACATAAACATTTTTTATCTTCAAAGCCCACAAACAAGTTATACATTCCAAGTTGAAATTGTTGTTTTTGGCGTTGATTAAATGATTAATGCGACGTACATATTGTGAAAAGTCATGTGAAGCTTTTTATCATTGGCAAACACAAAACGGAAACAATTCTTAATATCATGTTTACTTTCATCACCAGCAGCATGTTTACGTTTCGTTGTTTTTGCCTCTTTTCAATTGCAAAAATTTCGAATCTTCACCATCCAGCATGCCGGCTACATTATCCAGCATCTTATTGTTCATCATCGTTGTTTTGCTTCTTCCTTCTTGGCCGCCTTTTTTTGTGCCAGCAATAGTAATTTTTGCTTTCTTCCTTCGGCCCTGGCTTGAGTAGTCTTGAATGTAATTGTCTTACGTAAAACAAATCACAAGCTATGTGTTTTAATATACACCTTTTATATATTTTTATATCAAAACAGATAATACGATATTATTAATGTTTCTTAAATGTTTATCAATAGCAAATACTCACTATTTTTTCCATTATTATTGTTTTTTATGCTTGTTACAAACATGTGTAGCTGTTCACTTGCACACATTATATTTTGTATATTTTATTTTTTAATCTCTTTCTCAAATTTGTTAGAGCAATTCTAAGAAAAAAAGGTAAACAAAGCCATACGGTTCGTGTTTACTTTTTTGACACCTGTCAAGTTGTCACGACTGTGTTAGGCTGTGCTTCTATGTTATAAAGGGTGTCCCAACAAGAACGCAATTTTTAAATCTGGCAACATTCGAAGTGTCATTGTTTGACATTTGAACAATTGTTTTTGTTTGCTAGTACAAGGTACGAGGTTAGTAAAAATGGAGCGCTACACGAATGAACAACGCATTCTCATTGTGAAATTGTTTTACCAAAATGGTGAAAGTTTTGCGGCCACAGTTCGCAAATTGCGATCAATTTGGGGTCACAATAATGCTCCAAAAGAGTCAACTGTAAAGAGATTAATGGATAAATTTGCCGAAACTGGGTCTGTTAGTGATGTAAAGATAACAACGCGCCATCGACCAGGTTGATAGACCGAAAATGTCGCAGCTGTACGTGATGATGTCGCTCAAACTCCATCCACCTCAATTCGACACCGAGCTCAGCAAATTGGTGTCTCCAAATCCACTATGCAGCGAATTTTGACGAAAGATTTGCATCTTCATGCATACAAAGTTCAATTGACTCAGGAGCAACAAACCAACGAAAATTGCTATACGGCAAAATTAACAAATAGTAAAAAATAAAAATTACATGAATCATGTGTGATGCACAGAACGTTTGAATAGTAAATAGTTTAAATATTGCTCCATGTATCACATATGATGTACTTCATTTTTACCATATTTTTACTGTGGATGCGAGCTATAAAAAAAAATTTTTGTATGGGGACAGTCAAAGGGTTAACAAACGACTTTATGCAAAAACTAACAGTCTAGCTTAGTTATTGATCGTGATTTCCACAGACAGACAGACAGCCATCGCTAAATCAACTTCCCTTGTTATAAGGATCAAGAAAATATATGATTTTTAGGTCTCCGGAATAACAAACCTATATATACCCTTTGCACAGTGGTGTGGAGGGTATAAAAATCATGCATTAAAGGGTTAAAAAAAATTATACTTTCTATTTAATTAACATTTATTTTTGAATTTTCGTATACATAAATATTGCAAATTCGTGATTTAATTAAATTACATATACAAGATCAAATCAATTTTATTTAATAATATTTTACATAGAAAATTTACAAATTAATTGTAATTTTATCAATTACACACACAACTTATTGGACATATTTTGGCTTTCGACTAAATACAATTTTTAATTGGAATTTCTAAACGAAAGCCAGAATAGTGCGTTAAATACAATATCATAGCGCTCTAGGAGAGGTGTCAGTTTTTTTTACAATACAAAACTAAATTAACAACAGTCTTTGTGTTTAAAAATAATAATTCAATTGTATTTCAATAAAAAAAATTTCGTCTTTCAGGGCTTGAATTTCAAAAGGAAACACCATTTCTGATTGTAATTAACAACAAAAAAAAAATATATTTAAAAAAATGCATGCAATAAAATTCAGATCATATTAAATCATAACATTTAAAAAAATATGAATTCAAATATCCATGCATTTTAACGAAAAATGGTGTATAAAAAGAAAATTTCTAAATTTATGTCCAGGGTAAATTATTACTAAACATTGTGGCTCCCACCACAATATACGAGCCAAACCATACAAATATCATACCGGCTTTGGAACGTAACTTCAATTTATCTAATGACTTGGGCATATAATCAGCCGCAAACCAATACAGAGTCGGAGTAGCTGAGCATAAAAGTCTAGTGGATATTTGTATATGAACAAAAAATATACAAAATAATGTTAAAAATGAAGTATGCAATACAAATGGAAACGTTTTATATTCTTTAATAAGATGGACCAATGGATATTTCGTTATAAAGTTAACAAAAAAATGTCTCAAATATGTAAAACAATTCCATAACAGAAACGTTAGGACGGGTAAAGCCAATAGAAAATTTGGTAGTTGCTTAAATTCATAGTATTTCAAAAATCCCACCTGCCAATAGTGTGACTGTATATAAGAATAGGGAACGGGCAAGTTGTCATCACACCATGGCGACTGTTGTTGGCCATTACGATGTCCAGCCAAAACAAATTTCTTCAGGTTACCATATTGTAAAACAGATTCCGTAAGATTTAAGGGTTTATCGTCAAAGCAAAATTGTTTGAAAGCAAAAAAATTATAAAAAGTTAGAGGTATTAATGCCACTACAAGGCATGACACTAGTTTGAGCAGAGTTCCCAATAAATTACATTTTTTCAAAATAAATTTTCTTATTAGAAAATAAAATGGAAAACCCAAATTTACCAAGCCATTGGAACGGGCCACAATATTTAGCGCCATAGCCATGGTAGTTCGTATTAAACGTATTTCCATGCAACATTCCAGCATGATATAGAATGATATTAAACAAAATAAGGTCTCAGAATAGGCGGCCGAAAAGAATATCGAGGCTGGATTAAAACAAAATAGCAATGCCACATTCCAGCTTTTGTTCGAGTCATTGAAAATACGTTGAGTTAGCAAATAGAGTATATTAGCGGCCTTACAAAACATTAACATATTCAAAGCCACAGCCACCAACAGACAACTGGATCTCATGGTAATAAAATCATGTAAAGCATAATGTACCAGTTTTGCTCCTCCCTCCACTAAAACCGGATATAATGGATAAAAAGCCAAAGTGTTTTCATAGGTATAGCCATATTCCGCTATGTGTAGAAAATATTCTCCATCCCAATGGCGTAAGCCACCCAATGTAAAATCTATACAATTGTCCAACCACGAACGTTTTTGGGTTACATCTATGGGTGAACGAAAGACTTCCGTCTTATGATCTGGTATAACTGCATTTGTCACAAGTTGTAAAATAACCACAATAGTTCTACTAGCAAATGCCAACTTGGTAACTTTTTCCGACATTATTCACTTTCGTAGAAATAAACCATGAGTAATGCGCTAAAATTTAAGAAATTGATAATTTACTATTTAGTTTTGTTGTTGTGTAATTTGCTCACTTTAAATTTTGTTTGTTTAATTTCCTGTCAACTTTTTGATGACTGTATTTGTTGTATTTTTATTACAAAATTTTTTTTTTTTTATATATTTTTCTCTACTACCGGTACTCTATAGAAACTAATAAAATCAAAACAAAAAACAGCAGTTTTAGCAAAATCATACATCATTCAGCTTTTGTATATAGCTTGGCTCTACTAACGTCGCTACGGCTCGGTTCACACAAGGCAATTTTTGTTGCGCAACTTTTTTTCAATTCTCTTTTAAAGTTGCCTTAATGTTCACACTGAAAAATTTATTGCCGCAACTTTTCGTTTTCTTTTGCTTTCAAATTGTTACATTTTTGACAGTTCACTTTATTACATCTGTTGAGAATTTCTTGTGTTATTTGTTTTGCTTAAAATTATGAAATTTTAGAGAATTTTATATATCTATTAACTGCAACGTATTTTGCACAGCATTGCATATACGCAATAAATAATCAAATTGTTAATAGTTTGAAATATATCAGCCTAAGAAATGGTAAGTTATTGGTTGGTAAGTTTTGGTTGCGTTTTTTTAAGATTCATACTCTGATAGTGATTAATATGTGGAAGAATTTGTTAAACCAGACAAGACACGAAAACCCATAAATGATGATTCAGACGATTTATTAGGAAATTTTGATGATGTCAAACGCCAAGAAATATTGGACGGCACATATGTACGAGGATAAACCGAGAAGTGCTGATGAAGAAACCACATCGGAGGAGGATGAAGGTGCTGAAGAAGATGAAGCAATGAGAGATGCTGATGATAGAGAACTTATAGCTACAAGAGATATAGAAAATGATACAACAGCAGTCAAAGGTGGTTTATCTAAAACCTAACTAGAGCAACTGAGAAAGGGAGCCCAGAAAACAAATCGTTATGTTTTATATGTGACCAATTTAAGTTTTGACTCTACAAAAGGAGACTTAGAAGATCTATTTAGTATGAAGGGTTCTGTCAAATACGTATACCTAAACATAGTAGGGGTGGTTTTGCTTTTGTCGAAATGCATGATCTGGAAAGCTATCAAAGAGCTTTTGAACTCCACAATACGCAATTGCAGGGAAGATATATTAAAATTCAGATCTCCGAGGCCGGCAAAAAGAAATCGGCCAATAAAAAGAACATAATGAAAATGAAAAATCGTAAATTAGCTAAAATGCGTAATGAGAATAAAACTTTCACAAAGAGTGGTAAGTTTTATAATAAAAAATATTAAAAAACAAATTGCGCCCGTGGTGGAGGCCAGTAAAAGATGGCGTAAGAAAGCTGGCCCGGGTGGTGGGGCACCTAGACAGAAATAAATGTAACAGACTACATAAAATAAAATTTTATTTCAATCTATTTCAACCATCGTATTATGTAAAAGTTACGTTTACCAACTCTTAAAAACGTTAAACCATTCTTTAAGACGTGAGTACCCTGCGTTATCAATTCGGCTATATTTTGACTTCTTTTTTGATTGATATAGAAACCGCCGGCTGTAGTTATTTGAATAGCGTCAGCTAGAATATTAATGTTATAAGATTGATATTATTCGTTTAATAACCGTAGTGAATTATAACCCCCGTATTCATAATGAAAAGTTAGCTGCTGCTTACATGTCGCGCTCAACGAGGTTCTTACTAGTCAACCGATTAGCCTTAGTTTTTAGTTAGCACATAGTTTATTCATAATCAATTTTTTGTTGTCATCTGATAGCTTTAAAAACAACTCTGAAATTTGTTATGCCACCATATTTTTTTGCATTAATGTCACCTGATATAGTGAAAATCATCTCTTTTTACATTTCAATTTGTGTCTGTAAATCTGCAAAACGGATAAAAAGAAATACCTTTCAAATAATATACGTTTGGTCAAAATCGGCATAAAACGGTAGAACAAAACTTAGGTCACAAGAAATCGCTTAGCCTATTAATATTATAGATGTTATACGTTTATATTCTGAAATTCTTAACATTTTACAGTAAAGGATTGTTGAATTAGCTGAAACAATTTTATATCATAATTTTTTCACCAATACAATCATAAGTCACACCGATTTGTCTCACGGCTCACAGCGTAATATGTAAACTCACATGTTACACCGTTTTTGTGAATGTTTTGTGAAATAGGAATTTACCCCCCCTGCGCGTATATATACATATATATCAAAAATATAGTAATAAAATTTTTTCGAGAACCTTAAGAAGATGAATTTATTACCTTTAAAATAAATGTGTTGTAAAATATGATGTTGTTGTCGGCAGCGTGCGCTTATTATAACTGTTATATTATCTACTGCAGCAGCTGATGATCATCATAATTCAGAAACATTCTCTCTTGGTCGCATCAAAATATCAAAAACGTTTTGATATTTGCTCAGACCAGTATAAAAAAAAATTCATTTTGCTTTGGTCTCAATGCAAATCCAGCCATTGGCCAAGTTTATTTGGACAACTTAGCTTTTAAACAGCTGATTTTAAGCTAACTTTCAGCTCCATCAAGACCTAGTTAGCCACACGTAACAGTAACCAAACGTGTCAGCTGTTTTCTTCTGTTACATGAAAAGCATTCAGAGCAGTTACTGAATTCAACTGTCACGTAATCGGAACCTCCCAATCTGATGAAAATAGTTTTTTTTCTACGTTTGTACGTCACATTTCTGAACAGCTGATAAAGTTTGGTTAATTTTACACAGCAACATGCTAGTTCGTTGTTTACGTTCTATAATTGTACTAAATGCCAACGTTACATATATAAAATTATAGTATAATAAATTTATATATAAAATTATATTCCCGCGTAAAAAAATTCTACAAATTTTCTTCGAAAAATTGTAGAATATCTAAAAATTTTTCTTCTTCTTTGTCTCTTGGAGACTTGCACGCGGCGACCCCTCAAATTTCAGTGACTCTTAGAGCTGCAAGAGTACACCTATGTTATCTCTTTCTTGCTTATGTTGAGAAGCGATGAAAAAATCATTTGCTTTTTCACAAAAAAAAAAAAAGTTGCGCAACTATTGCAGACGCGTGCAACTAGCACAGTGTTGCACGAAAAAAAAAACAAAATTAGTGTGGCAACAATATTTTGAAAAAGTGCTGCCAAGTTGAAATACAGAAATCAGCTGTATATTTTTTTATGATAACAGTTTTCTTTTAATAACAAAACAAATCGCGTAACTGAATTTAATAATACAAATAAAATGTTAAATTCTTTAAGTTTGCTAACAAAAACGAAACATATAAATATAACGAATATTACAAAATTTAAGAATACCTCTATAAAAACAACTTCGCTAAGGTATTTGTCCAATTCTTCCAAATTGCTAGCAACAAGTGCTGTACAACCGAGCACTCAACTGGAAATTAATGGCCACTCTTATAATGCGGACAATTGGACTAATGTTACACCTAAAATATTATCATATATGGGTTTGAATAAACATTTACAACGAGATCATCCTTTATCCATTTTAAGACAACGCATAGTCAATTATTTCTATCAGACATATAAAACATCTCGTGGAAATCCATTATTTTCCGTTTATGACAAATTGAATCCTGTGGTAACAGTACAACAAAATTTTGATAATTTACTGATACCCACAGACCATGTCAGCCGCAATAAGTCAGATTGTTATTATATCAATGGCGACCATTTGCTGAGAGCCCACATGACGGCCCAATCAGTTGATATGATTTCATCGGGTTTGGATAATTTTTTGGTAGTGGGAGAAGTTTATCGGCGAGATGAGATAGATTGCACACATTACCCAGTGTTTCATCAACTAGATGCAGTACGTTTGGTAACTAAAAACAAATTATTTGAACGTAACCCAGACTTGGAGATCTTTGAAAATGATTGGCGACACACTGAGGGCAACAGGTCACAGGTGATACATTCTTCCTCAAAATGCTTAGATCAATCAAAACAACCTTGTCATACATTGGAAGCTGTTAAACTTATGGAACATGAACTCAAACAAGTTTTATTGGGATTAGCTAAGGACTTGTTTGGCTCAAAAATAAAATATAGATGGGTTGATTGTTATTTCCCCTTTACGCAGCCCTCCTGGGAACTGGAGATTTATTATAAAGATAACTGGTTAGAAGTTTTGGGTTGCGGGATTCTGAGACATGAAATTTTACAACATGCCGGAGCACAAACCTCGATTGGTTATGCTTTCGGTTTAGGCCTAGAACGTTTGGCTATGGTATTATTCGATATACCTGATATAAGACTTTTCTGGTCTAATGACTCGGGATTTTTAACACAATTCAGTGAAAAGGACTTAAACAAATTGACCAAATATAAAGCGGTATCACAATATCCTCAATGTAAAAATGATTTATCATTTTGGTTGCCTGAGGGCGTGGATATGGAAAACGGTTTTGTGCCAAACGATTTTTACGATTTGGTACGTTCAGTGGCTGGCGATGTTGTAGAACAAGTAAGTTTCATTTTATTTAAATTTATTTTAATTTTTGTAATTGCATTTCTTATTTTTTAATTTTTAGATAAGTTTGGTTGATAAATTCAAACATCCCAAAAAAGGTTTGACTAGTGTCTGCTTCCGTCTTGTATACCGTCATATGGAACGTACTTTGACACAAGCTGAAGTAAATGAAATTCATAAACGTATTGCCGATTCGTGTGTGGACGCATTCAATGTGGTTATACGTTAATTTGTTAAATGCAAAAAAAGTGATAAAATTTCTAATTGAAGCAACAATATTTTTGAAAATAAATATAAGTTAAAAAAAAGGTGGTTTAGATGTAGCTGTAAACAATTTCTACGAGTTCAAAGAGTCAATATAATGTCTAAAACAAGTCGATAAGACGTAATTAAATATTGATGAATTTTTGTATTCAATAATCTCTGAAATCTAAACTAGAGGTAAAGTATTATAATTAATTTTGGATTTTTCTCACAAAATATGTAAACATTTTTATGTTTGTTTCTCACAGCACAGATACAAGTATTAATTCTTAAGTCCCCACATTAACTTTTATGAGGCTTTCCTTTGTAGGGAATTTAATCTTACCTATGTAAATCAATAAACTAAATTATTAAATTTCACTTTAATTCAAATCTACAAATTGAATTATGTGATAAAGTACTGCACCATTCAACATTTTCTGCAAAAATGTCATTCTAAAAAATTTCATGCATTGCTATGCCATGTTAATTCAAACAAAGTGTTATGCTACTATGTTATGCCAACTCAAAGGCACTGTCTAAGCATGTCATTGCAACTTAGCGAAGCTGTTGTACGATGTTGTGTTCAATACCAGCATGTTTTTAATACTGTTTGATCATACAAGGCAGGAATGTTAATTATATTCATTGTTCTTTATAATTTTTGAAATAAAGATTCTGAATAAAATCAAATAAAAAATTGACAAAAAATTGTTCAAATTGAAAAAAATGTATATTTTGACATTTGAAATAAAACTTTATGCCGTTTTCTTATTATTCTTATTTGTAATTTTGAATTAAGAGCAACATTATCTTATACATCAATTGAAAGGTCTCAAAGTCGAGCACTCGTAAATCGCAAAAAAATGGAACCATAGACTTCTTTCAGGTCATAGTGTGAGAATGTTTCCCCATTGTTCCCTTTTTTGAATATTTTCACCCTATGACTTCACCCTATGAATACAGCTCTTTGAGACCTTTGGATTGATGTATAAGATAAGGTTGCTCTTAATTTAGAATATATAAAAAAATATACTTGTCGAAAAAAGTGCAAATAAAATGCGACATTTTTTTTTATCAGAAAAGAAAACGGCATTAGTTTTAATATCAATATTATACAGATAATCCACTTTTTAATTCCAATAACAACAATAAAACAATTAGCAAAAAAAAATATTAAATAAATATTAAATATTTTTTAATTTGTTGATAATTTAGATTTTTGTTGACCTGTTATGTTGTTGAAGGGTGAATATAATTCGGCTTAAGGTCATCGGTTGTTAAAAGATTCTCTTTGTTATAAGAACATTTTGTTAAAAATAAGTAAAAACAAGTTTTTTTTTTTTATTAATCTTTAAACAATATTTATAACAATATTCTTTTCCAATATATTTCTATCAACTTTGTTGATCATCATCAGGGATTATCTGATAAATAACAATAAAAATAACACAAATAATTTTGAATTGATCATTAACAAAAAACAATAAAAATCATTTAAAAATTATATTTACTTTAAAACAAATTTTTAATTTGTTTGAGTTACAACCTTCTTTTTACACAGTGTAATTGTCAACTTACTTTTGTTTTAATCGTTTGTGTTTGTCAACCGTATGTCTGTAGATCTTAGCGACGTTTTCCGTATCTTGTAATGGTGCGGCGTTGGTGGAAGATCCGCTTCCGTTTCCCTGAGCCTTTGCTGGTCGCACGTGCTTGCGAAGGGGCCTAGCTCGCCGGATGGGTGGGGTCTTGCTCAGGCCCAGGGAAACCGCACTACAGATTTTCACGTGCGATTTAAAAAACAACTGTCAAAAAACGGACGCTAAATGGGACGGATGGCCATACTTACCTTGGGATTGGGGACGAGGTGTTCAGCCCCTTTTGCCCTCCCTACCATGTTACCTCGACTCCATCTTACTTGGAGGTAACCCACAGCAATGACAAGATTTGGTTTGGTTTGGTTTTCTACATTGGTTTAACAAAAAAAATTTATTTAACCTTCATTTAAGGTTTCAAAATTTAAATTATACATATTTAGCAAAACTTATTTAATTTTTTTTTTTTTATATTTTAGCAAAATTTTACCTTTTAGAAAAATTTTAAGTTTAGCAAAATTTTATTTATATATATATATATATAATTTTAGGAAAATTTTAATTTTAGAAAAAATTTTAAATTTAGCTTAATTTTAATTTTAGAAGAATTTTTAAATTTTAGCTAAATTTTGTCTTAGGAAAATTTTAGCAACATTTCTATTTTTAACTTTATGATTAGATAAATTTTATATTTAGTAAAATTTTTTCTTTTAATAATTAGAAAATTTTTATATTTATACAAATTTTATATTTAGAATACTTTATATTTGGCGACTTTTGACATTTCGAAAATTATATATTTATTTAAATTTTATAATTAGAAAACTTTTTTATGTAATTTTAGAAAAATTTTGGATTTAGGTAAATTTTTATATTTAGAATACCTTACACTTAGCTAATTTTTTTTTTAATGACAAAAATTTGGTTTAATTAGAAAACCTCACATTTAGAAAACTTTTACATTCTAATTAGAAAAATCTTAAAAAAAAATCTCTTAAATTTCTATAATTTTAAATTTAGGTTAATTTTAAATTTTTATTTCTAGCAAAATTTTAAGTTTAGCAAAATTTAATTTTAGGGAAATTTTGAATTTAGGAAAATGTTAATTTTAGAAAAATTTTAAAGTATAGCATAATTTTAATTTTAGGAGAATTTTTAAATTTGGCTTAATTTTATCCATATTTAGGAAAATTATTTTAATTTATGAAATTTTTAGTTTTAACAAAAGTTGACTTTTAGCACTATTTAATTTTAGGACAATTTTTAATTTTTAGGAAAATTTTTAATTTTTAGGAAAATTTTTAAATTTTAATAAAAAATTTTTAATAGTAGAAAAAATTTTTAATAGTAGAACAATTTTAATATTAGCTCACTTTTAATTTTTGCACAACTTTCATATCGCCATATCGCTGGTGTTGCATTCCGATGAGGTACCGATGAAGCTGCTGCCGCCGGACGCCGTGGTTGTGTGTCGCAATAGGCCATTGGAAAAGGTTGGCCATAGGTAAGTTTTTTTTATTCAATTGAAATTTTACGATGAATTCTTCGTATTAATAAAGATGAGCATTAATTGCAGATTTAACAAAATAATTTTAATGATGATATTATTTTATCGTTATTGACGATAATTTAACATAAACTTATGAATAGTTGTAATTTTTTTTCTACGTTTGAGTTTTTAGTTTTCTTATGAATTGTTTATTTAATAGATTTAATATTCTAAGTAGCTGGTGGTTGTTTAAATATTTTTCACGCAAATATTAAAAATATAATTAATAAAAACCGAACAACAAATGTTCATAAAATCTAGTTTTTTTTTTTCTCTTAAAGTTTATTTAATTTTTTATTGGTTTTATTTCTTAAATTTTACACTTTCTTTTTTTCTTAAACTTATCTTTTTTTTTCTAAACTTAATTTTTCTTTAATTTTCTGAACTTAAATTTAATTTTTCAAACTTTTTTTCATAACTGTTCTTAATTTTTTTTAAATTATTCTAAACTTCTTCACTAAATTTATTTTTAATTTATTTTCACTTAATTTAATTTTAATTTCGAAGGAGGTTTATCATCAACCTTATATTTCAACAAACAAAATTCAACTCCCAGATCAAAATTCTTTTCTTTACATTCTACCTATCTTCTTCATTCATTCATTATCTCTAGATAAAAACCTGTTTATTAAACAAACAAAATCACCACCAATTCATTGAGAACATTCATATGCATTCATAATATTCTCTAGTATTTATAACACTCCCACTCATATATGACTATGAGAGCAAGTGAGATCAATACAAGAAAATACGTGGTTTGACCAACATGATTGCATATGAATGTGTTCATGATTTCATACAACACAATGAAGAGAAAAAAAATGCCATCAACATATTACCATATAAGGTGTTGTTTATATGTACATACTTGAACTTGAAAATAATTTCAAGATCAAGGTTATTATTTTTTTCTTCTTTCTTATTCTGCTTGTAACAGAAATTCTTTTGTTACAGTAAAGCGCAAAACAGATCACCGTCACAATCTCTCTTATAATTAAGAGCTTTGTCATTGTGAACATTCATTATATGAAGCATTTCCAACATAAATCATTTCCTATAATTATTTTCCTCTTGTAAAATTTTTGCAGAATCAACAATGGGCAGCGAGTGCGGTTTTTTGCTCTATTGGTCTGTTAATAGCTTTTAAATCCGATCGATGTGAAGATAATCTAGTTTTTAATTTTAATTTAACTTTTTCACGGTTATATTCCTGCTTTACTTATTATTTAAATTTACAATGCATTCAAATCTAAGTTACTGTGTGAAAACATAATTTGATTTACCCTTACTGGGTTTTTCCGAGTACCGTTCTTTTGTCGAGCTTTTGAAAAGAGCCTTTTCGATGCAGCGAAGCTGTCTGGTTCCGTTAATACACCAGTGGATCAAATTTCTCGTGTTATGAAATTGTCTGACTCTCATATCTCAACATTTCATAGTTCACCTGGTCATCGTATTCGAATGCAAATACAGCTTGTACGAAATCAATGAAAGGTTCATCCTCAGAATTTACAGAGTCCATTATAGTGTCTGAAATAGTTGATGTTTTTTTTGTATATATCTCACATTTTTATGCATTGTTCATGAATACTTCTTTTCTCATTCATAAAAAAATATTGCAGTTTTCGCCAGTGGAAATAAAAAGAGTGCAATTTTTTTTGAATGTCCTTTATGTTTGCATACATAAATCACAGGTTCCACATGAAGTAAAATTTTATCGTTTATTGTGACTACTTTTTCAACAAGATGATATGAAGGATATGTTTCTCCTTCCAAAAGTTTCGAAACTTCCTCAAAGGGCTTGAGCATCTCATCTGTTTTGTTTTTCTTCCAGTATTTAGTTTATATGGATCCAGTTTAACTGTATCGATTTTAATATATATAAACTTCTTTAAACAGTTAACTAGCTTGCCGCAAGAGCCTCCAATTACGTTGACGTCCGCCATATCAGATATTACTTTCTTTTTTTTATTTATTTTATTTTCAAAATTATTTAACAATTCATCTTAACTAACCCTGCGAAGCCGTGTTGCTTATCCGCAGGAAAAATAAAAAGAGAAAAAAAATTGTGATTATTAATTCATGTACATATGTAAATTGCTTTCATTGCTTGCTTATATTATAAACTTATTTTTTACTAGTTTTTTTCTTTTAAGTTGGTTTGTTGTGTCTAGGATTTCCTTCGGTACCATATTCAAGGACACAATTTATCAGGTGGTTTGCAGAAAATATTAAGATAAAATGCTGCTGCTTTCATATTTGATACTCTGTCAGCTATTACTTTGATCCGTTCATTAAATTCACGGTTGAGTTCGCTACGTATACATTATATTTTATTTCTAACTAACTGACCCGACAGACGTTGTACTGTCCAAATTTCAATAAATTTTTCTGTGATAATCAAGTAAAATAGTGAAAAAAAAATTGTGAGTGTAAACATCTACAGCCGAATTCATAACCAATATTTAGCAGTCTCTTAGCAAGTGTGTAATTTATAATGCAATTGTTAAATTGATTCTAAAGAACTTTCAAACACTTGCTAAACATGAGATGAAATGCCAACCTATTTGCATAAAAATAAATGGCGCCACAAAATTCAGAGTTGATATTTTAACTTTTAGTTGACAGAATAAAATTTTTTATGAATAAACTCTGTGCTAAATTACTGCTTGGCTTAATCGGTAATCTAGTAAGCAGCTCGTTGTGTGCGATGTATATGCGGCTGCTAAAATTTGGTTATGTATTCGGCTGCTAGTAATCAAAAAATTTTTTAAGTTGGAAGTACTTGTGCTTTCAGTATATTTTTATACCCTATACCACTATGTGGTTTGGGTATAATGACCAACAAAATGACAATAATGACAACCGTCCGTCTGTGTGTCCATGTAAAGCTTGTAATCAAACTGCAGGTCGCAAATATGAATATATTTTGCTGAAATTTGGTATAGAAGCTTTTATCGGCCATGGGATGAACGCTATTGAAATTGGTGAGAATCGGTCCATGTTCGGCCATGAGATGAACGCTATTGAAATTGGTGAGAATCGGTCCATGTTCAGACCTAGCCCCCATACAAATGACCCCTATGAAATCAACATATATTGCCATAAGATCCAAATTATCATACGAATCTTAGTCAAATTGGGTTTGTATCTACATATTACATCCATTAATTAGTAGTCCAAAAATTATCCCTACAACTCTTAGTCATAGGCCCCATATAGAGCTGCTTCCCGATCTTCACTTAAATCTATCAAAAAACAAAAATATTGCACTGATCCTTCTCAAATTTTGTTTGTATATATTTTTGCAAAATACAAGAGACTTTACCAAACATGGTCAGGATCGGTCCATTTTTGGGCCTAGTCCCCATATAGATATAGCATCCGATATGAACTTTTTCATCTCTGCAGCCGAAAAAAAAAATCCCACTCAAATTTGGTTTATGCTTATTTTCTATATCCAGTTAGTTGGGTCTATGAGATAGGGTCTCTAAACGCATGGTATAGGGTATCGTATAGTCGGTCTAGACCGACTATAATTTTCTTACTTGTTTCAATTTAGAGTTGTCATACATTTAGCCTAGTTTAATTAGTTGTTATCTACGAGGGCGGATCAATAAGTCCGTGACTTTTAGAATGAAACACTGTTTTTTATGCAAAGAAAAAATTTATTTTTTCAACATAAACTCCTTATAGCTCAATACACTTAGTCTAACGTTTCTCCAATTTTTATATCCCTTCCAATAAATAGGATTTTTCGAGGTCCATAATATAGGCATTTTTGATCAATAATTTCA
Source organism: Cordilura impudica (assembly GCA_963682025.1). Classification (NCBI taxonomy): domain Eukaryota; kingdom Metazoa; phylum Arthropoda; class Insecta; order Diptera; family Scathophagidae; genus Cordilura; species Cordilura impudica. The sequence continues at coordinate 166,580,092 of OY821521.1, read as the reverse complement.
TCGTTGGAGCTAAATCTCTCCACCGAGCCATTTCTTTAGGTTTGGAAATAGGAAATAGTCACTGGGGCTAAATCCGGAGAATATGGCGGATGAGGTACTAATTCGTAGCCCAATTCATGGAATTTTGCCATTGAGACACGATTACGTTTATGGTCAATTGCGAGCAAACGCGGCACCCATCTTGCAGACAGCTTTCTTAAACCCAACTGAACATTTAAAATTGAAACCACACTGCCATATGAAATGCCTTTGGCATTAACAATCTCACGCACTTTTACTCTTCGATCGGCCAACACCATATCGTGGATTTTTTCGACATTTTCGGGTGTATTGACCTCAATTGGCCGCCCAGAACGTTCTGCGCCATTTGTATTTGTGCGACCACAACGAAAGTCAGTAAACCACTTCTTTTCCATTGAAATCGATGGTGCAGAGTAACCATAGTATTTATCAAGATTTTCCTTGGTTTGATTGACGGTTTTTTTTTCGGAAAAAATAATGTTTAATGAACACTCGAAATTCACTTTTTTCCATTTTTAAAAAATCCACGAGGTTGCATGTTTTGAACAGCTGTTAAACGCGAAGTAAATGCTCAAAATTTTACAGTAGTCTATTAGCAGGTGCTGCTTGATGGTCACGGACTTATTGATCCGCCCTCGTATATACATAAAAGAGTTGCGAGGATGATCATCATCGGCCAGGCCAAACCATTCGACCCAGAAGCTTGAAATTTGGACTATATTTTTCTCTCTCGGCGCAAAGATTCACTAAGAACGGATTTTTAAAAATTCGTACATTAACGGGGTAAAACCGCACAAAAAGGGGGGAAAATGGTACCAAATTAATCTAGGAATATGAATTTTGGTGTGTAGACTCCATTCGAGAAACAAATGTGGGCTCAGAATTAATTTTTTTTTCGAAATTCGGCCATTTAAGGGGAAAAACGGCCGAAAAGGGCAAAAAGTGTACATTTGGTATCTTCTTAATATATAAATATATTTGGTATCTTCTAGGAATATCAAATATAGTATGTGGATTCCACTAGAGGAAAGCTTTTGGAAATTCGGGTGTTAGGGGGGCAAAAACGGCCAAAAACGTCAAAATAGTACCTTTTTGCAGCTTCTTCACAAACTAATTTAGGAATATGAAATTTGATATATAGGTTCCACCAGAGATACAAACATCGGCCAAGAATAAAAATTTTTTTAATTCGGGACTTCAGGGGATAAAAGCGGACAAAAAAGGGGAAAATTATAAGAAATAAATCTAGGAATATGAAATTTGGTGTGTAGACTCCACCCGGAAAACAAATATTGGCCCAGGATAAATTTTTTCGAAATTCGGCCATTTAAGGGGAAAAACGGCCAGAAAGTGTAAAAAATGTACCTTTCTGTATTTTCTTAACATTTCATATATATACATATATATACATGAATTTTGGTATACAGACTCCACCGAATATGTGGGCATCAGTCCAGAATGAATTTATTGCTAATTCTAACGTCTAGGGGAGGAAAAAGCGCCAAAAAGGGCAAAAAGTATTCATTTGGTATCTTCTAAACCAACGAATATAAAATAATGCTTGTGGATAGAAACATCAAATGAAACGAAATCTTTTGGAAATTCGGATGGTAAAACGGGGCAAAAACGGTCCGTAAATGTAAAAGTATACTTTTTTGTATCTTCCTTATAGAGTAATTTAGGAATTTGAAATTTGATATGTAGATTCCACCAGACACAAACATCAAAGAAGACTAAAATTTGTTTTAATTCGAGCCTTAAGGGGAAAACTGATACTTTTCAACTGGTAAATTTTCATTTGAAAGTACATTTTCTTAAGAAAACAAGTAAGAAATTTAAAGTCGGTATAGACCGATACCCTATACCATGCGTTTAGAGAATTGGTCTTAGGTAAAACTAATTGGACAGATCAGGACAGATCCTGACCATATTTGGTAAAGTCATTTATATTTTGTAACAACATATATTTACAAACCGATTTTAAGAAAAATCTATGCAATATTTTTGTTTTTGATAGGTTTAAGTGAATTGTCCTATAGGGTTTATTTTTGGTCTACGGATTAATGGATGTAATAAACGCACAAAAACCCAATTCGACTGAGATCTATTTGATAATTTGAATCTTATGGCAAGTTAAGTCGATATTAAAGGGGTCATTTGAATGGAGAGTAGGTCTGAACTTGCGCCCATTTCCACCAATTTCAATAGCGTTTGTCCTATGGCTTGATAAATAAAATAATATTATTTTTGATCTTTATAATTTGAATAATTTTCGAACCTATTATGAATAAAACAGTGGTACTTAAATAGAGTAGGTGGCAATACATTTTAAACTTTTACAAAATTCTAAATTTGCCAATATTGTTTTTTAATAATTTCGCGCTTTGTAATAAAATTATGTATTTTTTTGGAGAAATCACTATTTGGTGTGTTCTATATTGGAAGATAACACATTTGTTAGAAACAAAAATAGATAAGGGAAAAAGAAATATTTTTTTTAGAGATGCCAACAGTGGAAACTTTTAAACTTCTTTACCAGAGTTGATTAAAATAATAAAAATATAAGAACGAGTGAAAGAAACTATAAAAAAAAATCTTAGCCGTATTTAAATATAGAATTTTCTTTCAATTATTTTAAAATAATGGCAAGAATAAAGTTTTATGACGAGTTGAAAACCAGAATAATAGATGATTTTAGTGATGGTCGTAAGCAAAAGAATATTTGTGAGAAATATTCTATGAATAAATCCATAAAATCGTCTGACTAGCATTGATCTTACTAAAAAATGCATAAACTGGAATTAGAATACTGTTGGCAAAAAGCGTTGACGAAAAAGTTGAATATTAAAAAAAGACGGCTACACGCTTCGGGGGTTTTACTAAAATAAATTAATACAATCGTTCAGTATAGGAATCATCTACCCCCCCAAGACCATGTGTTATTGTATAGTAAAGGTTTTCATTGTTTTGGCAACAGCATAAAAATGCAAACATTTAAATTTTGTTAATTTTTTCTCAAGTTATAATATTTCTTTTTTGTTAAATAAATAAAACATACAAATGTTTAAATTAATAAAATAGTTTTTAATTTTTTGATAACATTTTTTGGTATTGACCGTCCAAGTTGTCAAAAGTTTCCATCGTATTGTCACTCACACCCTATTTCTTATTGTTTTTAAATATTATTATGGCTTAAATAATTGATATAATAGTTACGCTAACAACATAGCGGTATACTGCTAGTATAATATAAAACAGAAAATTATTATAATAAAAATTAATATAAAAATAAATTTAAAAACTAAAATATCACAGTATAAATTCTTTGCGCTAGTTATCACAGTTGAACTTTTTTTTTTAATAATTAATTTAAAAAAAAATAAAATTCATCTTAAAGCTTTAAAAAATAGTATATAAAGTTAAAAATTGATTTAAATCCTTTTAAAATATTAAAAACAAAAAACAACAATAAAGCTACAAATATTGAAGGTTACACCGGAATTAAAACATTTTATTTTTTTTTATTTTTTTTCTAAATAGTAAAGTAACCTTTTTAAATAATCCCCATTGACCCAAAACTCTCCAAACAAACTATCTTTCTTATAATAAGTTATAAAAAATATACAAACTAAGTTATTTTTTATAAATCATTTCCCCCGATATATTTAGGAAATAAACGAAAATAAAACGTACACAAAGTCATGTAAAGCATTTTATAGCTTAAATATAAAGTGTACGACAGTGGGCCGAACAAAAAAAAAAAAAAACACAAAAAAAAAAAATAAGAAAAACATACTTCCTAAAAAAACATTTTATTAAAAAAGTAGCTTTTCCCAAAGATATTCATTTTCTTAAAAAAGTCCATTTCTTTTTTTATATATATGTATGTATATATGTATGTATATATTAAATATCTAAAATATTTGAGATTTTACTAAAATGCAACAACTAATTTACATGTTTCCTATTAAATCAAAATTTGTCTTCGAATCTTGTGGTTTGGGTATAATGACTTTGTGCTGCTGTTTGTAACAACCAAAAATATTTGACCTACACCCATCTTTAATTATACCGATCGAATTAGAATCACTATCTGATTCGATTTAACGATGTCCGTCCGTCCGTCCGTCCGTCCGTCCGTCCGTCCGTCCGTCCGTCCGTCCGTCCGTCCGTCCGTCCGTCCGTCCGTCTGTGTGTCCATGTAAAGCTTGTAATCAAACTGCAGTTCGCAAATATGAATATATTTTGCTGAAATTTGGTATATAAGCTTTTATCGGCCATGGGATGAACGCTATTGAAATTGGTGAGAATCGGTCAATGTTAAGACCTAGCCCCCATACAAATGACCCCTATGAAATCAACATATATTGCCATAAGATCCAAATTATCATACAAATCTTAGTCAAATTGGGTTTGTATGTACATATTGCATCCATTAATTAGTAGTCCAAAAATGATCCCTATTGGACAACTCTTAGTCATAGGCCCCATATAGAGCTCCTTCCCGATCTTCACTTAAATCTATCAAAAAACAAAAATATTGCACTGATTCTTCTCAAATTTTGTTTGTATATATTTTTGCAAAATACAAGAGACTTTACCAAACATGGTCAGGATCGGTCCATTTTGGGCCTAGTCCCCATATAGATACAGCATCCGATATGAACTTTTTCATCTCTGCAGCCGAAAAAATTAATAAAAATCCCACTCAAATTTGGTTTATGCTTATTTTCTATATCCAGTTAGTTGGGTCTATGAGATAGGGTCTCTAAACGCATGGTATAGGGTATCGTATAGTCGGTCTAGACCGACTATAATTTTCTTACTTGTTTAGAATTAAAATGTAGCAGAGCAGTTGAATATCTTCTGGGAAGGTTGGATTATTTGTATCTTTTTAAGATAAGTGTAGGCACATCTCGTTGACCATACCTGACAGCCATACATATGTCATTATTGGTCGTATACACATATTATATAACAACAGTTTATTTTTCGAATTTAATTTATACTAGCAGATTCCAGCACTCGAAATTCGAGTGCAATTTCTAGGCAGCTTTATTTTTCAACTTAGCCAATTCACAAACCAACACTTTTATGGTTTATTATTATTGTGAATGAAGATAACAAACTCATTAACAAACACATTAACAAATTTAATAAACTCACACATAGCATATGTATAATTTTATGTATGTGTTAGTAGCAACTTTAAATGCAATTTACTCAAAATAAAAGAACAAATTTAAAAATCTGTAAATCTGCAAAATGGCTAAAAAGAAATACCTTTCAAATAATATACGTTTGGTCAAAATCGGGATAAAACGGTAGAACAAAACATCGGCCACAAGAAATCGCCTAGCCTATTAATATTAGTCCCTTGCATATATAGTGTTATTTGTGGAATTCTTTTTGGTGACTTCTTAAAAGGAAAAATAATTACTTGCGTTTTCCTGTGACTTATTTTTATTTCCCATTTGTTGAAGTATCTTTCAGCATGGATTAAAGCTTTTTTCATACTCTTCACTATTCCATTCGAAAGTTTTTCACTTTTTATTAAAAGCGGTGTCATCTGAGTAGAAGGCAGCTGTTTGGTTTCTTAGGGCTTTAAAGTCTGAAGTATAAGTAGAGTACAACGTTCGTGATAAAATAGATCCTTGTGGAACTCCTGAAGGAATGTGTCTTTGTGTAGATTTTTCGTTATCTAAGCTGACTGCTGTCAGCTGTCCATTGTGCCACACAGAGTCAAAAGCTTTCTCAATATTTTGAAAATCTATTCCTGTACTTTTACGGTGGTTTTTGTTGGTGTTTATCATATTTACAATTCTTTTATCCCGGTGTTTCGTTGAATGATCTCTTCTAAAACCAAACTGTTCTTTACTCAAAATATCATTGTTTTCTGTAAATTCATTTGGTCGTATTAGTATGATTTTTTCAAAAATTTTTCTAAACCATTTAACATACCAATAGGACGGTAGCTTTTGGATAATTTTCCTGGTTTTAAAATATGTATTACCTTGGCAATTTTAAATGTACATTTATAATTTCATCTATTTATTTATTTTTTAGACTGTGTAATAAGACAACACTGTGTAATAAAACAACACAGGGATACATTAAGGACAAATATAATAATTTAACATTGTTTTTAATTAAAAAAAAAAACAAATAAGAGCATCAGAAAAATCAATACATTAAAATAATAAAAATTAAAAATTATAAATTAAAAATTAAAAATAAAAATTAAAAATTAAAAATTAAAAATTAAAAATTAAAAATTAAAAATTAAAAATTAAAAATTAAAAATTAAAAATTAAAAATTAAAAATTAAAAATTAAAAATTAAAAATTAAAAATTAAAAATTAAAAATTAAAAATTAAAAATTAAAAATTAAAAATTAAAAATTAAAAATTAAAAATTAAAAATTAAAAATTAAAAATTAAAAATTAAAAATTAAAAATGAAAAATGAAAAATTAAAAATTAAAAATTAAAAATTAAAAATTAAAAATTAAAAATTAAAAATTAAAAATTAAAAATTAAAAATTAAAAATTAAAAATTAAAAATTAAAAATTAAAAATTAAAAATTAAAAATTAAAAATTAAAAATTAAAAATTAAAAATTAAAAATTAAAAATTAAAAATTAAAAATTAAAAATTAAAAATTAAAAATTAAAAATTAAAAATTAAAAATTAAAAATTAAAAATTAAAAATTAAAAATTAAAAATTAAAAATTAAAAATTAAAATTAAAAGTTAAAACTTAAAAATTAAAAATTAAAAATTAAAAATAAAAAATTAATAATTAAAAATTAAAAATTAAAAATAAAAAATTAAAAATTAAAAATTAAAAATTAAAAATTAAAAATTAAAAATTAAATATTAAAGATTAAAAATTAAAAATTAAAAATTAAAAATTAAAAATCAAAAATTAAAAATTAAAAATTAAAAATCAAAAATTAAAAATTAAAAATTAAAAATTAAAAATTAAAAATTAAAAATTAAAAATTAAAAATTAAAAATTAAAAATTAAAAATTAAAAATTAAAAATTAAAAATTAAAAATTAAAAATTAAAAATTAAAAATTAAAAATTAAAAATTAAAAATTAAAAATTAAAAATTAAAAATTAAAAATTAAAAATTAAAAATTAAAAATTAAAAATTAAAAATTAAAAATTAAAAATTAAAAATTAAAAATTAAAAATTAAAAATTAAAAATTAAAAATTAAAAATTAAAAATTAAAAATTAAAAATTAAAAATTAAAAATTAAAAATTAAAAATTAAAAATTAAAAATTAAAAATTAAAAATTAAAAATTAAAAATTAAATATTAAAAATTAAAAATTAAAAATTGAAAATTAAAAATTAAAAATTAAAAATTAAAAATTAAAAATTAAAAATTAAAAATTAAAAATTAAAAATTAAAAATTAAAAATTAAAAATTAAAAATTAAAAATTAAAAATTAAAAATAAAAAACTAAAAATTACAAATTACAAATTAAAAATTAAAAATAAACAAGTAAGAGTATTAAATTCATCTGTGTCGAATCTTTGATACCCTCCACCAGTGTTCTAAACACATTGCTAACACTAAGAGATTAAATTAAAACTAATATGACAACTAACAAAAATTTTTAGGTATTTTGAGAGCAATTATTAAAACAATCAGCATAAATGTAAATACATAAAATAACATTTTTGTTTGTTTGTTTATCAGCGATGCATACACATTTTTCTTTGCTTGTTTTTGTTCGCATGTACAAAAAAAAAAAAAAAAACAGCAAAAGCAACAAGCAATCAAAAATGTGTATGCATCGCTTATACATATCGATATTCCTCGGATATTGGGTCTATAGGCTCCAAATGCAATATCAAACTGCTGCAGGTTATGACGAACACTGTAAGCCCAAGAAGTACGACCTAGCCGACCTATTGCGGATAGGAGAATGTTTCAACATTATTTTATAAAATAACATGAGCATTTTAGCATGATCATGCATGAGTTATACTCCATTGAATAGAACTTGCAAATATCTCTGAATCAATGAGATTTGACAGCTAAACAATTTCAGGTCGCAAATTTTTACATATTATACATATTTATCATCGTATATTAAACCCTTAAGATTTATTTTCATGTAAAAGTTGATAATCTACCATATTTTCAGAAACTATATTATTATTTATCATGGATACGATAAAAAGCATCATCGACGTCAAACACACAAACGACATTTTGCAGAAGAAATAACTGCAGAAAAAGCCTAAATATCTGCCATCCAATTAACCGCAACACTCACTTAACCGGAATTTCATATTATTCTGGGATTCCTTTACTTGTTTTTTCTGTTTTATGCATTATTCTATTTGAATTGAATGTTTTCTGTTAAATAATTTGAAAATAAATAAACGAGAATCCTAAACAAAATAATTAAATCAAGCGAAATTCTAGTAAAATTTCTGGTTTTAATGAAACATTGAATCATTTGCAATATTCGATTATGCAAGTCCTGAATGACAGGGCTTTTACTGAATAACAAATGCAGGGTTTTTACTAAACAGACAACTACAATTTGCAAAGTTTATCTAATATGATTTCGCTTTACAGGTTAATATCAAATAACACTTTCATTTAATACACCATTTATTTTTTATATTTTTTTTTCATCGATAATTTATGTATTTCATTAAAATCAAATAAGACGTATTTAACTTAAAATTAATGTTATTAAAAATAAGAGACTAATGTCAGGTAATGCACTTGCAGTTGCGTACAAGAGTCAAAGAGAGAGAGAGTGAGAGAGAAATGCTAAAAAAAAATATGAATACATAAATTAAAGAGTTTGTTTTAGTATTGCTATATTTGAATTGATTTTTCTATTTGATAATAGAAATTAGCAAGTGTTGACAACTCCTTTTTATACTCTCTTTGGTCTTCTTCTTCACCACACTTTCATTAGTTTGACAGTAGTCTCTTTTTATTGGCATTTGTGACAACATTCAGGTCTGCTTAAATTAATTAAATTTATGAAAATATACAAAAATAAGTAATAAAAAATTTAATAAAACTAAAATTAAAGCTTTTAATCAAAAATCGTAAGCAAAATAAGTGAAAATATATAAAAAATAGTTTGTAAATTGTGTTTATCACAATTTTTGTGTGTTTTTTTTTTTAGAAAGCAGCCCCCACTTGTTGCAGTTGTTCATTTTGCAAAATGTCGAGTGTGTGGTTATCGTACCAAATTTAATACAAATGCCAATTACAAAATTCGTGAGTGTCGGGATTGAAGTTCGCGTGTGTTTTTTGTGTTTATTAACTAAGAAAAGGCTATACTTTAAATTATTACAAAAGAGCTGTTTAATGGCCAATTTTTAATGGAAGTAGTGTTAAGTGTTTCAGTTCAAGTTTCTATATGGTATTCTTATTTGCCGTTTGGTGGTAAGTAAAACCAAAACAATTTTTTTTTTATTTTGTTCAAAAACATCTAAACAGTATTGCAAATCGTTTGCAAAGAAACAATAATCAACCAATTGATTAAATATTCAGTTTACCCAAAATTTTGAAATTTTCGAGCTCTAACTAATCGGTTCAATTACAAAAAAAAAACGCTTTTAGTAACAGAGGAATAGTGGTAAAAATTAATAATTTATTGTCATCCACTGTAGGTAAAAGCTGAAAATTTTACAACTGTAGCTAGTCGGGAAGTTGGTGAAAATGCAATTACAAACACCCAACTTAAGAATGCGTTATATAGAGACATACGCTCATCTATATATACTATATATTTTTATCAGAATCCTACACGACCATCAGTATACCAGGGCTTCACCCACAAATTAATTTAATGTTAGAAATTTGTTTTGTTTATTAAAAATTCGTTAAAAATACATAAGTTAAAGTCTACGTATCACACAGTCTAATATTGTCTCTCATCTACTTTAATATTCCAATCATCTCTTGGCACATACTATGACTCATTCTTACTCCTTATGATTTCCACACCATCTCTATAATATGGCATAATATAATGCGAACCATCAGTAGGAGGAGGAACAATTTGTAAAGCAATCTATATATTATCAATCAATTGCCCAATAAAAAAATCGCTCAAAGTGCTGCCCTCTAAAGAGCCCATGCCATAATATTACAAATAGAAACGATTCAAACCTAACATGCTGGTAAAAACCGATAGCAACAGAACTGTATGCAAGATGCAATTACTGCAAGATAAAACAAAAATATTTCACTAATAACAGTTGGAAAAATATGTTTTCTTACGTCCATTTACAGGACATTTCTTTGGTAAAAGTATTATTATTGGTATACAAACATCCAATACCCTCTGCTAAGCATCATACTGAAATGGGATTTTTTTTATAATATAATTAATAATCGAAAATTTAATTTGTATCTTTAGCTTGTTCTGTTTGTTCGCAACTATAAAATTGTTGAGTTTTTGGATCAATTTGATATTTTCCCGGATCGGGACACAAATATTGACCTATTAATATGACACTCCCACAGTGATGCCAGGAGATTTTTTCAGAAATCCCTACGCTTATGAAAAAAATCCCTTTTTCCCTACACCCACTTTTTTTCTCCCTACATTTTTCCCTACACTACTATTTTAAATTTTTCAAAAAATGAAATTTTATTTTTAATTTGTACTTTTTCAATTTCAATAATTAAAAAATACCTTTTCTGAAAAAAGAACCATTTCTAAAAAAATGTATTTTTTTAAAAATAAAGTACCTTTTCTTAAAAAAGTGCTGCTCCTAAAAAATTAAATTTTCCTAAAAAAGTACCTTTTCCAAAAAAAGTACATTTTCTTTAAAAGCATCTTTCCTTAAAAAAAGTACCTATTCTTAAAAAACTGCTTTTTCTCAAAGAAGTTCATTTTTTTAAAAAAGTCCATCCTAAAAAACTACATTTTCTTTCGTAAGAAAGTACCTTTTTCTAAAAAGTAAATTTTATTTAAAAAGTTAATTTTCTTAAAAAAGTGCCATTTCTTAAAAATTATCTTTTTCAAAAAAGCACTTTTCTTTAAAAAAGTATTTTTTTAAAATAAAGTTCCTTCTTTTAAAAAAGTAGTTTTTCCTGTAAAAATTATATTTTCTTAAAAAAGTATGTTTTCCTCAAAAACGACTTTTTCATTAAAAAAAGTACATTTTCTTAACAGGTACCTTTTGTTAAAAAAGTATTATATCCTAAAAAGGGCCTTTTTTTAAAAAGTATATTTTCTTAAAAAAGTATTTTTTCCTAAAAAACTACTTTTTCTTTAAAAAAAATACCTTTTCTTAAAAAGTTAATTTTCTTAAAAAAGTAAATTTTCTTAAAAAAGTCTCTTCTTAAAACAATGCCTTTCTTAAAAAAGTATTTTTTTCTTAAAAAAGTACCTTTTCCTAAGACTACTTTTTCTTTAAAAAATTGCATTTCCTAAAAAGTACCATTTCTTAAAAAAGTTCCTTTTCTTAAAAAAGTGTATTTTCTTAAAAAAGTGTCTTTTCTTAAAAAAGTACCTTTTATTAAAAAAGTACCTTTCCTTAAAAAAGTAGTTTTTTAAAAAAGCTAATTTTTTTGAAATAGTACCTTTTCTTAAACAAGTACCTTTTTTAAATAAAATTACCTTTTCTTAAAAAAGTTCCTTTTCTTAGAAAAAGTACCTATTCTTAAGAAGATAAATTATCTTAAAAACGGTTTTTTTCTTTTATATTAAGTTCATTTATATTTGCTTATTTTTTTTTTTTTTTGATTACTATTCAATTCCTTTAAATGGCCCCACTGTCTGTACTCAAACTACTACACTATTAACCGAAACCACTAATGTTTAATAAACCAAACCCTTACTTACACACACAATCTCGTGTGCATTTGGTCGAAAGATAAGATCTTTAAAAAGTGGCATTCTAGCGCAAAAAACCAATACGTATTCTATGAACACGAGAAACGACTGAGAATAAGGGACTTGAAGCGTACAGTAGTGACACTTAATTACCAATGGTACGAGTATGTATACGTTAAATTTCATGGTATAAAATCAGATGTTCTAAATAATTCAATGGTTTATTGAATTTAAGTTGTGAACTAAATTGCAGCGATTGAAATCGCACTTAAAAGAGAAGTTGTGTCTTTCAATGACTTAAACATAATGTTGTTTTTGCCAGGATATATGGTTGTGTTATTAACATTTACTTAATATTACTACTTATTATTATACCCTCCACGCCTCAGTGGCAGAGGGTATATATAGGTTTGTCATTCCGTTTGTAACGCATCGAAAAACTAATTTCCGACCCCATATTCCTGATCCTTATCACAGCTTGAGTCGATATAGCGATGTCCGTCTGTCCGTCTGTCTGTTGAAATCAACCTCATTCACAAAAAAAAAAAACATTTAACTGGGTAAGGTTACAATAATATAATTTGCCATAATTCCCAGCAGGTTGGTATTTAAAATGGGCTAAATCGGGAATCATTGTGCTGAAATATGAGCAAAAATTTGTATATACCTCTAAAAAAACGAAAAACCCAATGTGTTTGTTATAATAGTTTAGCGGTTGAACATAATAGTTGTACAAGCACATAAAAAAATGCCACAAAAAAATGATGAATACATATTAACAATACCAATAACACAACTGCCATGACCTGGGTTAGTAGTATTGCCACATATTTTTTTTTTCATTATCACGATATAATCGGCAATATGAAAGAAAAAATATAATCCCTATAAAAGTCAAACAAAAGTACCACGAAAAAAATTAAAAATGAAAAATGGAAACAGAAAACCGAAAAATGGAAAATGGATAATTAAAAATGGAAAATGAAAAATTAGAAATGAGAAATGAAAAATGGAAAATGGAAAATGGAAAATTTAAATATGGAAAATGAAAAATGATAAATGAAAAACGAAAAATGAAAAATGAAAAGTGGAAAATGAAAAATGGAAATCCGAAAATAGAAAATGAAAAACGAAAAATGGAAAATGGAAAATTACATACGGAAAATGAAAAATGAAAACTGAAATGTGAAAAATGGAAAGTGAAAAACGAAAAATGAAAAATGGAAAATGAGTAATGAAAAATGAGAAACGAAAATTGAAAAATAAAAAACGAAAAACGAAAAATTAAAAATCTAAAATTAAGAATTAAAAATTAAAAATTAGAAATTGAACATTAAAAATTAAAAATTAAAAATTAGAAATTAAAAATTAAAAATTAAAAATTAAAAATTAAAAATTAAAAATTAAAAATTAAAAATTAAAAATTAAAAATTAAAAATTAAAAATTAAAAATTAAAAATTAAAAATTAAAAATTAAAAATTAAAAATTAAAAATTAAAAATTAAAAATTAAAAATTAAAAATTAAAAATTAAAAATTAAAAATTAAAAATTAAAAATTAAAAGTTAAAAATTAAAAATTAAAAATTAAAAATTAAAAATTAAAAATTAAAAATTAAAAATTAAAAATTAAAAATTAAAAATTAAAAATTAAAAATTAAAAATTTAAAATTAAAAATTAAAAATTAAAAATTAAAAATTAAAAATTAAAAATTAAAAATTAAAAATTAAAAATTAAAAATTAAAAATTAAAAATTAAAAATTAAAAATTAAAAATTAAAAATTAAAAATTAAAAATTAAAAATTAAAAATTAAAAATTAAAAATTAAAAATTAAAAATTAAAAATTAAAAATTAAAAATTAAAAATTAAAAATTAAAAATTAAAAATTAAAAATTAAAAATTAAAAATTACAAATTACAAATTAAAAATTAAAAATTAAAAATTAAAAATTAAAAATTAAAAATTAAAAATTAAAAATTAAAAATTAAAAATTAAAAATTAAAAATTAAAAATTAAAAATTAAAAATTAAAAATTAAAAATTAAAAATTAAAAATTAAAAATTAAAAATTAAAAATTAAAAATTAAAAATTAAAAATTAAAAATTAAAAATTAAAAATTAAAAATTAAAAATTAAAAATTAAAAATTAAAAATTAAAAATTAAAAATTAAAAATTAAAAATTAAAAATTAAAAATTAAAAATTAAAAATTAAAAATTAAAAATTAAAAATTAAAAATTAAAAATTAAAAATTAAAAATTAAAAATTAAAAATTAAAAATTAAAAATTAAAAATTAAAAATTAAAAATTAAAAATTAAAAATTAAAAATTAAAAATTAAAAAGTAAAAATTAAAAATTAAAAATTAAAAATTAAAAATTAAGAATTAAAAATTAAAAATTAAAAATTAAAAATTAAAAATTAAAAATTAAAAATTAAAAATTAAAAATTAAAAATTAAAAATTAAAAATTAAAAATTAAAAATTAAAAATTAAAAATTAAAAATTAAAAATTAAAAATTAAAAATTAAAAATTAAAAATTAAAAATTAAAAATTAAAAATTAAAAATTAAAAATTAAAAATTAAAAATTAAAAATTAAAAATTAAAAATTAAAAATTAAAAATTAAAAATTAAAAATTAAAAATTAAAAATTAAAAATTAAAAATTAAAAATTAAAAATTAAAAATTAAAAATTAAAAATAAAAAATTAAAAATTAAAAATTAAAAATTAAAAGTTAAAAATTAAAAATTAAAAATTAAAAATTAAAAATTAAAAATTAAATATTAAAAATTAAGAATTAAAAATTAAAAATTAAAAATTAAAAATAAAAAATTTAAAATTTAAAATTTAAAATTTAAAATTTAAAATTTAAAATTTAAAATTTAAAATTTAAAATTTAAAATTAAAAATTAAAAATTAAAAATAAAAAATTAAAAATTAAAAATTAAAAATTAAAAATTAAAAATTAAAAATTAAAAATTAAGAATTAAAAATTAAAAATTAAAAATTAAAAATAAAAAATTTAAAATTTAAAATTTAAAATTTAAAATTTAAAATTTAAAATTTAAAATTTAAAATTAAAAATTAAAAATTAAAAATAAAAAATTAAAAATTAAAAATTAAAAATTAAAAATTAAAAATTAAAAATTAAAAATTAAAAATTAAAAATTAAAAGTTAAAAATTAAAAATTAAATATTAAATATTAAATATTAAATATTAAATATTAAAAATTAAAAATTAAATATTAAAAGTTTAAATTTCTAAGAAAGGTAAGAAACTACCTGTTATTATTATGTAGTTTTTTTTGTATTAAATGTAATGCAGATAAAAATAAAAAATAATTCAGATAAAAATATTTTAAAATTAGCTTATTTTTAATAATAATAATTTTTAGCCAAGAATCATTTGAATTTTGGTATTCGGAATTAATGTATCAGTATCGGCAAAAGTTTAAAAGTGGTAGCCGTACTCAACATTGGGTGTAATATAGAGTTTAAGACTCAGGTGGAGGGTATAAAAAAATTCGGCACAGCCGAATTTAACACTCTTACTTGTTTTAAATTTTTTTTATTTTTTGTATTAGATGTATCTTTAAATTAACATATTACTAGCCAATTCAGATAAAAATATTTTAAAATTTGTTTTTATTTAATATTAATATCTGGAAATTTTTAGCCAAGAATCATCCCAGGAAAAAAAACATTACCAAATAATAGGTTTTAGAATGAGAAGTAACTGGTTGAAGTTTACTTGATAGGCTCGTTATTTTAACACGGGGATGTCATTGGAGGTAGCTAGTTGCCTAGGAACTCATTATTTTCACTTTGAAAGTAATGCAGTATGCAAGGAGCTGGCATGAAATATAACTAGCTGTATAACACATTATTAGTAACGCCTTATTTTCACTTTAGAAGTAATGCAGTGGGCAGGAGTAGGTCATTATTGGTAATGCAAAAATCAATGAGCTGCTATTATTACCAGAAATTATAATGGAAACTGACCAAAAAGAAAAACAATTTATAAACTAAATTTAAATGATGTTCGAATTTAAAGTTTCAGTATCGGCAACAATTTTAAAGTAGTAGCCGTAGCCAATATTTGATCTAATATTGAGTTTAAGACGCAAGTGGAGGGTATCAAAGATTCGGCACAGCCGAATTTAACACTCTTACTTGTTTTTATTTCATTTATTTACATCATTTAAAGGCTTTCATCGAAAAGCTAAGAAGAAATGTGTGAAAGGCCATTAAAAAATGTATTGAAGAAACTTCCCGTGAATAGCTCATTGAACATATAAAACTTCAAAATGATTTTTTATGTTCAAATTTAGTTCAATGAATGAATAAACTAATAAAAATTTAATTAATAAATTTAATTTAATTTAATTTAATTTAGAGAGAATCCATTCCAGATAGAATTTAGTCTTTGCCTGCTCTGTATAAACCTAACTACTACAATAAGGTTAGTTTATTGTTTGTAGCCATATGATATGATATGTGATGTCTCTGTGCCAGGGAATACCATAGCTAATGATATTATTGCTTTTTTTGTTGTAGTCCTTAAGAGCACAGTACTGAAATAAATGCATTTTGGGACTTCTTTACTATGAGTATGAGCATGTAATACAACAGCAAAAAATAAATTCAAAGTGTTGAGATTAAACTTGTCATATAATTACCTGACAAAGTGAAAAATGTTTAGTCACATAAATTTGAAGATAAACCAAAGTAATTTGAAGCTTAACACAATGAAAATGTAAAAAAGATTTTGGATTCGATTAGGAAATTGGAAAAAAAAGCAGCGAATAAAGCCAACAAGGAGCAGAAACTCATTAAAATTATAAGTCTTTTAAGAAACATGATATTTATTTAGAACGAATTTTGTGAGTTAGGAAATATTTTTCCCTTTTTAAAAGTTGATAAAATTCTCTTCAATAAAAACTAAAAAAATCGGCAATATTACTTACATTTCCATCTAATTCATTTGTCCATAACCAATTTTTATAGCGAATATGTGAAATTTTTTTTCAGTGCCATAGAAAAATTAATTCAGATCATATCAGATATATCTCAGATATCAGATATATATCAGATCATATCTCAGAAAATCTTCTTAATTTAGATTCGAAAAATCAAATTATCAAATTTATACATAACTTTGGAATAAGATAATTTTTCCTATAGAGAAAAAAAAAATTATTTAATAAGCAAAGTACTCTAACAGAACCACCATCTATTACTCTGAGATTTAAATGTGTGATGAAGGATAATCTAAGGGATCCAATCCTTTTTTAAAGTTTTTCCTATTTTTCTCATCAATTTTTGAATTACTTAAACCTGTCATGTGATGTCCACACACAGCAAAAAGACATTACTAAACTTGATGAAAAACCACAAATATCAATAACACTTTTTAAGTTCATTTAGAAGTAAACAAATTATTCGGTTTCGAGACAGCAAAAAATTTGAATACAGTAAAGCTTATCAATATGTAAGCTATGGAATCACGAAACAGGGATTTCCGTTAATGCAGGGAACCTCACACACGGCAAACATAGCAAGATCCAATAAACACATAACTGTATTCTTAGGACCCTTTGATAAATCAATATTTTTTGGAGAAGGTACTTTTTAAGAAAATTACATTTTAAGAAAAGTCAGTTTTTTGAGGAAAGAAATTTTTAAGAAAAGACACTTATTTAAGAAAAGGCACATCTTTAAGAAAGGGTCCTTTTTGAAAAAAAAATTACACTCTTTAAGAAAAGGTAATTTTTTAACTTCTGTTATAGGAAAGTGTCCTTTTTTTAGAAAAGGGGTCTTTTTTAAGAAAGGTACTTTTTTAAGGAAATTTACTTTTTTATGGAAAAGTATTTATTTAAAGATAGTAAATTAAAAAAAATGTTTTTTTTAAGAAAACGTACTTTTTAAGAAATGTTAATGTTTCAAGAAAAGTACTATCTATATATATAAAATTCATTTTCTGTTTGTTTATTTGTTTGTTTGTTTGTTTGTTTGACCGCTATAAAAATTTTTATTTTTCAACGGATTTCTCTGAAATTTTGCACACACGATCTCTATACCCCAGGAAAGGTCGCCATATACATTTTGCCGGCCACGCCTACTTTTACGCCCACTTTTAATGTAAAATTCCTTTCCTGCTTTATTCTTATTTGTTCACTATAAAAATTTTTATTTGTTAACGGATTTCTCTGAAATTCGGTACACACGATCCCTGTACTCCAGCAAAGGTCAGCATATGCTTCTTATCGACCACGCCTACTTTAACGCCCACTTTTTATATACAATTCGTTTTCTGCTTTTTGGTATATTTGTTCGCTATACAAATTTTTATTTGTTAACGGATTTCTCTGAAATTCGGTACACACGATCCCTGTACTCCAGCTAAGGTCACCATATACTTCTTATCGACCACGCCTACTTTCACGCCCACTTTTTATATACAATGCATTTTCTACTTTTTGGTATATTTGTTCGCTGTACAAATTTTTATTTGTTAACAATTTCCTCTGAAATTTGGTACACACGATCTCTGTGCCACAGGGAAAGTGACCATATGCTTCTTATTTGCCACGCCTACTTTTGCGACCACTTTTTTAATTTTTTATGGGTTTCGGTCGAATTTACTGCACATTATTCTCAAATCCCAGGTAAGGTCGTCATATACTTTTATCGGCCACGCCCACTTTTTTTAATTTTCTATATACGCTTTTAGTGTTTGTTCACATATTTTAATTTTTCAATGGACTTCCCAAAAATTTTGTACATAAATCTCTTTACTTACTACTATTGAGTTTACACCATTATGAAATGAAGATTTTAAGTCAACCTATTACAAATTTTCCCGTCTTATCTTTTTTAATATATGAGTTGCAACACCCCAAAATTAGTGCAGATTTATTTCATAGGTTGACTACCGCTGCAGGTTTATTCCGATTATAAATATTTGCATCTCGCCTTTTTAAATAAAATTAAAAATAAGATATTACATTAACTTCCATCTTGCCTTTTGGCTACATTATGTCCATTTCATCTTTTTCACTATATACATGAGTTGTAAAGGTGGAAAAATAACTATTTGCAATTGTGCCTTGCACATGAAAGCATAGCATATAGGCCTTACTACCTCAAATGCAAAAAGGCTTAAACAAAACAGAACTGTAGAGAACCTGATCAGATCTAAATTCGTATCGAGTCTCAACGGGTTAGACAATCTGAGTCGAGAAATGCTGAAACACCTAAGCAAACCCAATAACGTCTTGAAGCCCAAAGATCAAGACAAGCTTTGTAAGAGAAGCGGAAATGCCTGAATCTACTCCAGTGCGTCTAGAAATCCAGCAGCTAAGCCAAGCTTAGTCGAGGGAATCTAAAACTCCGGAAACGACTCAACAATGTCTTTAGGCCCAACGGATAAGACAAGCTAACTCCAGGGAATGTGAAACTCTTGAAAAGACTGTAATATCCCTACCAGAAGACTTTTCTAAGTTGGTTTTTCATTGCAAGAGATGGTACAAAAAGTTGTTCCTAACATAACGTACATAAGAGGACCATCTCTTACGGGAGCAGGTATCAACTTAGAATCTCCCTATTTTTCTCATTGACAATTATTTATTGCCTGCTCCAGAGTTGGGAGCCAGCACAAGCTTTTCGTATATGCACCAGAAGAAAAAACCAGAATTGCTGTATATCCCCAAGCTCTAGAATAACTAAAATTCGTAACTTCTAGACATAATACACTCAAAATAATCCATGCTAAGTTGTAGTGGTAAGTATGCGCTCAGCACTTAGCCCCCAATGCACAAATTACCCAAAAAATGAACAAATTCCCCAAATTTTTAAATAAAGGTCCCCAAAAGAAATGAACAAAATCTCCATACTGCTCTCAATAAACGTATTTAAAATCTGTATTCTATTCAATAGCAAAATTTCGATACGCGAAAGCGGCGCGCGGAACACAGCTGCGCTCAAATATCGGATGATCTGAAAAATAAAATTTGGCAATTAAAATAGGTTGACAATAACTGCGCGGCAGCACTGGTATGGCTGCCAAATGCGCGGAAGAGCCGCGTGGCGCGCGGACGCGACGCGATACGCTCGCGGAACACAGCTGCGCTCAAATATCGGATGAAAATAATAGTTGGCAATTAAAATAGGTTGACAACAACTGCGCGGCAGCACTGGTGTGGCTGTCAAACGCACGGAAGCGGCGCGCGGCCGCGGACGCGACGCGCTCGCGAACACAGCTCAGCTAAAATATTGCAATGATCTGAAAATATATTTTGGCGATTAAAATAAGTTGACGACAACTGCGCGGCAGCATGGGTTGTAGCTGCCAAACGCGTGGAAGGGGCGCCCGGACGCGGACGCGGACGCGACGCGCCCACGGAACACAGCTCAGCTAAAATATAGGAATACTCTGAAAAATATATTTTGGGATTCAAATAAATTGACGTCAACTGCGCGGCAGCACGGGTGGAGCTGCCAAACGCGCGGAAGCGGCGCGCGAACGCGGACGCGACGGATGCGGACGCGACGCGCTCTCGGAACACAGCTCAGCTAAAATAGGGATTAAAATAAGTTAACGAGAACTAAGCGGCAGCACGGGTAGTAGCTGCAAGGACGCGGCGCGCGGGTGCGACGGATGCGGACCCGACGCGCTTGCGGAACACAGCTCATCTAAAATATTTATAAATTTTGGCGATTAAAATAAGTTGACAACAACTGCCCGGCAGCACGGGTGTGGCTGCCAAACGCGCGGAAGCGGACGCGACTCGCTCGCGGAACACAGCTTAGTGAAATGTCGTATGACAAATTTTATCTACGTATGTGAAACAATTACCTGTTGATCAAAATAGGCCTCACATATACTATAAGCAGTTGCTTAAAGAAACCTTGCGACACAATAATAAACGTCGCATTAGTCTTTCATTTTTGAAACTTGAATTTGACGTCTCTGCTCGATGATGATCACTTATTGAATGAAGTAATTCAATTTTTAAAAGTTCTGATTCCTTTTATTTGCGAACCATTCCGTTATATTTGATGTTTATAAATAAACTGAAAAAAAAATACTTAAAGCGGTTTCGCAGCTTATTTTTGAAGCATTTTTGCTGCAGCATCTTATAAAAAACTTCTAAATTAAAAAATCAAAAAATTTTTAATTGAAATAAAAAATTAATTTACTGCCCATACAAATTTTTGGGGAGAAAGTTCATTTTATTGGGGAATAGGTTAATTGGGGACTAAGTACTCAACGCCTGGTAACCATAGTGAACCATTTTTGAAGTCAAAGGCCTTTTTATCCCGGGCAACACCGGGTAAAAACAGCTAGTTTTAAATTAAATGTTATGTTTTAAGTCAAGAAAAGGTACTTTTTTAAGAAAGGTTACCCTTTTAGAAAAGAAATGTTCTTTTTTAAAAAAGCTAATAACTAAGAAAGGGCATTTTTTTTAGGAAAATCCACTTTTTTTTTATAAAAAAGTACTTTTTAATAAAATGTACTTTTTTAAGAAAATATACTTTTAAAGGAAATGTACTTTTTAAAGAACTGATACTTTTTTTTGGGTAAATGGCATTTTTAAGAAAAGGGTAGTTGAAGAAAATGTATTTTTTTAAGAAAAGGTACTTTTTAAGAAAGGGTATTATTTTAAGAAAGGTAGTTTTTTAGAAAAGGTACTTTTTCAATAAATGGTACTTTTTAAGAAAAGGTACTTTTTTAAGAAAAGGTACTTATTTTAAGAAAAGATACTTTTTTAAAAAATTACTATTTAAGAAGAGGTACTTTTTGAAGAAAGGGTACTTTTTAACAAAATAATTTTTGAAGAAATATTTTTTTTAAGAAAAGATACTTTTTTAAGTAAAGGTTGTTTTTAGAGAAAGACTACCCATATTAAGAAAAATACTTTTTTAAGAAAAGGTACTTCTGAAGAAAAATTCTTTTTTTAAGAACTGGTACTTTTTTTAAGAAAATTTAGTTTTTTTTTTTTTTTAAGAAAACGTACTTTTTAAGAAAAAGGACTTTTTTTTAATAAATGATACTTTTTGAGAAGTGGTACTTTTCCAAAAAAGGTAGTTTTTTATATAAGGTATACTTTTTTGAAAAGGAACTTTTTTAAGGACGCGTATTTTTTAAGAAAATGTACTTTTAAAGAAACGGAACTTTTTAAAGAAAATGCTATTTCTTCGGAAAAGTTACTTTTTTAAGAAAAGATACTATTAAGAAAATACACTTTTTTGGAAAAGGAACTTTCTAAAGGAAATTTACTTTTTTAAGAAAAGGTGCTTTTTTGTAAAAAGGATACTTTTTAAGAAAATTTATTTTTTTCGGAAAATGTATTTTTTTAAGAAAATGTATTTTTTAAGAAAAGATACTTTTTTAAGAATAGGTATTTTTAAGAAGATGTACTTTTTTCGAAAAAGGTACTTTTTTAAAAATATATTTTTTTCAAAAAAGGTAATTTTTTAAAAAAAGGTACTTTTATAAGAAAATGTATTCCTATTAGAAAACATACTTTTTTAAGGAAATGTATTTTTTTTTAGGAAAATGTACTTTTTTAAGAAAAGGTACTTTTAAGAATATACACTTTTTTTGGAAAAGGAACTTTATAAGAAAAGGTACTTTTTTTTAAGAAAAGATACTTTTTTGAGAAAAGGTAAATGTTCTTTTTTTAGAAAAGGGGTTTTTTTTTAAGAAAGGTACTTTTTTAAGGAAATTTACTTTTTTATGATGGTAAATTAAAAAAAATTTTTTTTAAGAAAACGTACTTTTTAAGAAATGGTATTTTTTTAAGAAAAGTATATTTTTAAATAAAAAGTTCTGTTTTAAGGAAAGATACTTGTTCAAGAAAGGGTACTTTTTTAAGAAAAGTTACTTTTTAGGAAAATAAATGTTTTTAAAGAAATGTACTTTTTTAAAAAAGCTAATTATTAAGAAAAGGCATTTTTAAGGAAATGCCACTTTTTTATGAAAAATTTCTTTTGTAGTAAAAGGTACTTTTTTAAGTAGAGATTCTATTTTTTTTAGAAAAAGATACTTATAAAGGAAAATATACTTTTTTAAGAACAGGTACTTTTTTTTTTGGGAAAATTTCCTTTTTTAAGAAAAGGTTGTTTGAAGAAAAGGTATTTTTTTAAGAAAAGGTACTTTTTAATAAAAGGTACTATTTTAAGAAAAGGTACTTTTTTAAGAAAGGGCAATTTTTTTTTAAGAAAAGGTACTTTTTAAGAAAAATTATTATTTAAGAAGAGGTACTTTTTAAGAAAATTAATGTTTTAAGAAAAGATATTTTTTTAAGAAATATTTTTTTAAGATACTTTTTTAAGTAAAGATTGTTTTTAGATAAAGATTACCCATTTTAAGAAAAATACTTTTTAAGAAAAAGTACCTCTTAAGAAAATTCTTTTTTTTAAGAACTGGTACTTTTTTTTAAGAAAATTTAGCTTTTTTTAAGAAAACGTACTTTTTAAGAAAAAGGACTTTTTTTTTAATAAATGATACTTTTTGAGAAGTGGTACTTTTTCAAAAAAGGTAATTTTTTATATAAGGTAGTTTTTGAAGAAAATATACTTTTTTTGAAAAGGAACTTTTTTAAGGAAACGTATTTTTTAAGAAAATGTACTACGGAAAAGTTACTTTTTTAAGAAAACGTACTATTAAGAAAATACACTTTTTTTGGAAAAGGAACTTTCTAAAGAAAATTTAAGAAGATGTACTTTTTTCAAAAAAGGTACTTTATTAAAAAATATATTTTTTTTCAAAAAAATTAATTTCTTAAAAAAAGGTACTTTTATAAGAAAAGGTACTCATATAATAAAAGATATTTTTATCAGAAAAAGTACTTTTATCAGAAAATATACTTTTTTAAGGAAATGTATTTTTTTTTAGAAAAATGTACTTTTTTAAGAAAAGGTACTTTTAAGAATATACACTTTTTTTGGAAAAGGAACTTTATAAGAAAAAGTACTTTTTTTTAAGAAAAGATACTTTTTTGAGAAAAGGTACTTTTTTTTTTAAAGAAAATTGACTTTTTTAAGGAAATGTTGCACTGATGACATCTTATTTAGTAAATCGCGTTCAATGCGTAGAAATAAATAATATATCTTCAGCGTTTATTCCTGTTTCAGGAGGCGTTCCACAGGGTTGTATTCTTGGTCCCCTCCTTTTATGCTACACACCTCCCTAAACAGTTAATCCACTGCAATGTGAGAATGTATGCCGATGATGTACAACTGTACATTAGCAGCAAAAAAGGAATAATTGAGGACTGCAGTAAAAAACTGAATGATGATTTAAAATGAATCCCAAATTGGGCGGTTGCAAACGGTCTCAGCCTTAACCTTTTAAAAACCAAGTGCGTCCTGAAGCGTAATAGATTAACTGGAATACCAGTAAACCCAAACATTTATTTAAATGATCAGCAAAATGATATTGTCGAACGAGCCAAAAATCTGGGTGTTGTTTTTAACAAAAATCTTACCTGGTCAGATCACATTGCAGCGGCGTGTGGCAAAACATATTCATATTTCTGTGGTTTTCTGGAATAACCGTGTATGTCCATTTTTGTCAGTTTTGAGTTAACGATGCCAAATATATTAATTTTTAACGCTTTTTACATGTGTTAAATTTAAAAAAAAAAAAATATTGACGATTTCTGAGTTTTTTCTTTAAATAACGACGTAACTTAAATGTTTATTAAATTAATTTGCAGTACTAACGACGTATGTCAACCTACGTTTGATCGCCGACAAATTATTGCCTCAGAAAACGACACATAGCGACATACGTTGTTATTAATGAAAAAAATGCAAAATAATTTTGGACTTTTTTTCAGTTTATAACCACTTATAAAAACTTGTGTGTTTATTTCTGTTATTTTTCTTGATACTTTGTTATATTTTCATCCCAAGTCCCATCATATAAAGGTTTTTTTCCTCCCATTTGCCTTTAAAAATTCATTAAAAATAATATAAAAACTATTTAATATCTTTAGATCCTATGTATTATTTGTTGCAATATCTATATGTAAAGATAAGATCTCATATGTAAATATCAACATTTGTTAAAATATGTAAATAAAGGAAGAATATTTAATTGAAAAATCATCCCAAGTCCCGTTAACTTTTTGTTGACGAACAAAAAATTCCATTTTTCAATCAATAACAACTTATGTCTACATGGGTGATTGCATTGATAGTTTTCTTTTTCAAAGAAAACGACGTTTGTCGACATAAGTTGTTTTATCTGCACACACACTTTGAATTGAATTTGAATTTTATTTGACAACCCCATACAACAAGATATGCATCTCTTAATTTAAAGTATGGGATGTGAAAAGTTTTAATTACATAATTGGTTTACATATAAAATATTTAAATTTTAAATTAAATACACAATAAACATAAAACATAAATATAAATATAAAAAATAAATAAAATATATAATACATAAATGGAATAACATAAAAGAGAGAGAAAAAAGAGGAAAATAAAAATATTATAAATAAATAAAAAATAAAATCAAAGGTGTACAGAACTGTATTGGCCATAACGTTCGAAGCATATAGCTCATCTTGCCAACTACAGAGTTGACGTGATTCGACCAACTAAGCGTGCTATTAAAAATAATGCCAAGGTTTCTCAAAGATGAAACAATTTCAATTTTCCTGTTGTTAAGAATGATATCAAAATCAACATTTAAGTGTACCGATCTTTTGTGTATTACAAGACATTTCGACTTTTGAGGGTTTAAACATTAATGAACTAAATCAGTTTTTTCTGCCTTACAATCGTAATGAACCGCATCAAAATGATATACAATAGGATTTTAACTGATGTATTGCTATTCTTAATGTTATTTTTACCTTTCCAAGCACTTGTATTGTATAAAGTCTCTTATAATTCTTGTGTTATACGTATAAGCATGCTTACATTATTAAAACAAAATTGTAATATGAATTGTAACTTTTATCCTCCTAATACTCGTAGCGTTGCCCTATTATTATTATTTTTAATACATTTTAATGTCACAAACATTTAATACTGGGTTGAGTTCTAATGACAGTACTAAAAATATGATCCGAGTTTTAACAAAACAGCTTAATGGATTGAACATATGCCATATTAATGCACAAAGTTTGGTCAATAAAATGGATGAGTTCCGATATTTGTTTGAGGAATCTGATGTGGATATCGTGTGTATATCAGAAACTTGGTATAACGAAAGTGTAACTGATGGAATGGTTGCTGCCAAAGGCTATAAATTATTAAGAAATGATAGACTAAAACACGGAGGTGGTGTTGCTATTTACATTAAAAATCATATTTGTACAAAATTTATTTGCTCATCAAAGGCGGACGACAAAATAGAATATTTATTTGTTGAAATTATCTCACGTGAAAGTAAATTACTATTGGGTTGTACCTACAGACCTAACAAACAAATTCCATATGAATCTTTTTTAAACCTTCTTGAAACCCTTACCATACAGTACAATGATGTTGTTATCGCTAGCGATTTTAATTCAAATATTCTGGCTGGTTCGGACATGTTGCAATCCCTCATGTCAATTGGATTATATATCGTCAACACTGTAAATCCTACTTATTATACATCTACAACTAATTCGTTGCTTGACATTTTTATTATAAGTAATCCTTCAAATTTATTGTTATTTGATCAACTTTGCGTGCCCTGTTTCTCTAAACATGACCTCATTTATTTATCATTCAACTTCACATTGTATGAAACCAAAACCCCTTACAGATATCGGGATTTCCGTAACATCAATTTGTATCAATTGGATGAGTACTTCAACTGTATTGACTGGAGCAGTATTTATTACATGGCCTCTGCCGAAGAACAACTATATTTTTTAAATAGTAATTTGCACCAAATGTTTGAGCTTACTGTTCCCACACGTAATTGTCGTGGAGATAAAAGAAAAAATTGCTGGTTCACCTCTTCCATAAAAAACCAAATTAATCTTCGAGATAAGCTATATGCACGCTGGAAGAGATTCAGAACATCCGATCTTCATGAGGAATATCGTATTGCGCGACGTAATGTCACAAAAAGTATAAGAGACGCAAAGTCGAGCTATTATGCAAGACGCTTTCGGTCAGCGATAGACTCAAAGAAGAAATGGCAAACAATTAAGGAGATAGGAATATGAAGTAAAAACACAACAGTTAACAACTTAGATGTCAATAAATTAAATGAATTGTTCGTTAGAATTCCTACTACATCATTTACTGCAACTCAAGATAATGCAGTCGCACGCACAAACGAGGAAATGGTACCATTACCTATACAAACAACTTCTCAATTTGAATTTTCCTGATGTCCTATCGTGTTGCTTATCTGTTAAGTCAAATGCTGTCGGATTAGATCTCATTGATCCAAAATTTATAAAATTGTTGCTACCAAAATTAATACATGTTATCACTCATATCTTCAATACAATCATAACTACCAGTTGTTTTCCGAGTTGCTGGAAATACGCCAAAATTATTCCGGTTCCAAAATCTAAAACTGAGTATAGACCAATTGCAATACTTCCCTATTTTTCCAAGGTATTTGAACGAATCTTGCACCTTCAGATGATGAGATACTTGACCGATCGTGGTCTCCTCAATGATAACCAATCAGGTTTTAGACCAAAACATAGCTGTGTCACTGCACTCTTAAATGTATCTGAGGACATTAGAAAAAATATTGATATTGGCTATACTACGTTTCTTGTATTGCTGGACAATTCTAAGGCTTTTGATTGTGTCAATCATAAAACTCTTTGTAGCAAACTCTCGGCATTTTTAACTTTTCCAGGACTGCTGTCTTGCTAATAGCGACATATCTTTCAGGACGAATTCAATCAGTGACCGTGAATGACTCAACATCAATTCCATTGCCAGTACCTAATGGTGTACCACAAGGTTCTATTTTGGGTCCTCTCTTATTTTCTTTGTACATCAATGATCTACCTCAACAACTTTCTCACTGCAAAATTCATTTATATGCTGATGATGTCCAAATATACATTAGTAATTTGGGCGCCTCGATTCATGACTGCTCATCTAAGCTTAATGACGATCTTAAAAGAGTATATGCATGGGCTACAACAAATAGTCTCCGCATTAACCCTAAAAAGTCAAAATGCCTTATAATATCAAAAAGAAAACAGAACATCCCACCTGACATTTCTGTTATATTAGGTGATCAAACCATTGAATTCGTGGAATCAACAAAAAATCTTGGAATAATTTTCAACAATTCCCTCAAATGGAATATACATATAAATGCTGCTACTTGAAGTACATTTGCTATGCTGCGAACTTTATACCCCACTCAGCACCTTACTACGGTGAAGACTCGCGAGCTTCTTGCTAAAACCTTTGGCATGCCTAAACTGCTGTACGGATGTGAAATATTCGCTAGCTGTGACGCTCGTAGTAGAACCAGGTTAAAAGCTGCTTATAATGCTGTACTGAGATACGTCTATTGCATAAAAAGATATGATGGAACATCACCTTATTCAAAAACCTTATATGGCCTATGCTTTGATGATCTGTTAAAAATTAAATCATTAATCTTCTTACATAAGATAATATATACCAAAGAGCCAAATTATTTATACAGTCGTCTTCGATTTGCCCGATCAAACAGGGGTATGAAACTTATTCATGTTCTACACCATAGTCTTATATCTGATTGGCAATTTTTTATTAACTCTGTGCGTCTTTGGAACTCATTACCCTCCAGCACCCAACTAATTGGCAACGCTACACAATTTAAAAATATTTTATTTTCAAGTTTTTAAAATATTTTATTTTCAAGTTTTTAAATATAACGTTCCATACTGTTTTAATTTTGTAAATTCTAGTGTGTAATGCTTTTGCTAATTGCTAATGTATTATTAATTTTATGTGGGATTGGACTAAAACGGACTACTACAGACAGACAAGGGTTAAATAAAGACAAAACAAGAGAACAGACAGACATAGTATTAGAATACGATTGAACAAGACAGACAGTTGTAGTAAATGGTTGGAGAGGAATAGAAGTGTCAGCGGTATTCTTGAACTTGTGAAGAACAAAATAATATTTAATATATTTAAATAAAAATAAACGGCAGTTAATTTGTGTATCGTTAAATAAAACAAAAATAATATTTAATACCATTAAATAAAATATACAGAATTTATGTGATAAAAGATGCGTTTTATTGGCAAAATATGAGATACACAAAAGACATATCCAGGTGAAGTACTACAATTGGGGGCTCGTCCGGGATGAACAAAACTAGCCACGGACATACAATTTGTGAAAAGTGTCTGTAAAATAAAATATACTGTTAAAAAAAAAGAGCAGAAGATAATATTCAGTAAAACATTAAGGAACAATATTAAACAAGTGAAAAAAAAACAATAAAATAAGTACAGTGAAAAGTTTTAAAGACAACAATATTATAAAGAAAAAAAAATCAAAGATTTAACTAAAAAGAAGTTTCTAGAAAAGTGATTCGAGTACATTCTTAGTGCATATACATATTTACATATTTAACATTTTCAAATATCAGTAAAACTGTACCACAAGCTGAATTAAAAAAAAAAAAACAACAAAACTCAAAATTATAACGAAATGACTAAAAAATCCGTTTAAAACACAAAAACAAAATCATTACAAAATACAGTTTAAAACACAAAAACAAAATCATTCCAAAATACCGCTTGAAACACAAAAACAAAACCATTGCAGAAACTAGAAAGAAGAAAACCTAAAATACTCATAACTTCGTTCATAAAAAAAGTAGACGTAAATTGAAGGAGAAAAAAAAAAACACACCCAACAAACCAACTAGTGAAGAATATAAGTTCGAACATAGCCGAGTTCGTTCAAGTGGCTGATTATCAGAGAGCAGCGAGGGAGCAGAATAGATGCAGTGCAGTGGTCACCGGTGGCAGAATTCTATATATGCATAATTCTCTTTACTAAGTATGTATTTACATTATCTTTTTGCATCATCGATAATATGATGTTTATATTGTACTTTATTAAGAGGGGAAATTTCGAAATTTGTGTGTAATAGATGTATAGAAGTTTGTGTAGATAAACACTCAGATGATTTGTAATTTTTTTTTAAAGAGACGTGTCAATAAGATCAGTATTGTGAAGTAGTGTGTGACGTTGATGAGTAACTTAAAGTTAAGGGTTGATTTGAACTTTTATAATAGAGAGAATATTTAAGGGGATTTTTAGAAGTTTTGTGAAGATTGACACTTGGATAGTTTCCAGTGAAATTTAAGAGTAAACGAAGTGAGAAGTTTTATTATTTTTATAAAAAAAAAGGTCATTTGAAATTTTCCAAATCAGTTGAAATAATTGATGCGAATACAAGAATTTATTGAACTCTTGTTTAGATTGTGTAGCCATATACAATTTTATATGTAGAAGAGAACAATTTATGTTCAGGGAAGGGAAGTATTCATCGTTTTGTTTTCCTGCTAATATGAAATTTTATAACATTTATTATAATTCATAAAACCCTATGTAAATTTTTTTTGTTTGTTCCTTAAAATAAACTAATTAATTTTATGGGAAAACTCAACTACATTTAAAAAGAATTTTGATAGTATGTATGTATGTAAATTTTAAAATATGTTTGTTTTTTTTTTTGATAAAATAGAAATATTCAGATTTAAAGTCGAAAAGAGGAAAATTGATAAAAACAAACTGGTTCGGAAATTATTAAAATTAAAATTAATTATTAAATGTGTATATATATAAAGAGAAAAGAGAACAGATTTAATTCTTAAATATAAAAGTTTTTTTTACTCAAAAAAAAAATTGTTTAAAGGAAAAATTTAACGCAAAATAAAAATAAGAAAGGAATTTTAGCTTACCACAATTATTTTTCAATAATATAATAATTTAATATTAAACGTCAATTTCATTAATATACACCATATATTATTTGATTTAAGTATTATACTATTAATAATATTTTGTAAACCGCTGATATAATATTTTGTGAACGCTTTGAGAGATGGACAGAGACGAAATATTGGGTTTGAATATAGAAGGGCTGAAAGGCAAATTAGATGAATTAGGATTACCAAAAACAGGTAACAAAAGTATTTTACAAGATCGACTTTTAAATCATTTCAATTCAATGAGGGAAACCGGCGATGAATCCGATTATGGTGAGGCTTCTTCGGTTATCGCCGATAATGTTGCGATGGAACCTGCAAGTACCTTTTCTTTGAGGGATATTCGGGATTCGGTGTCGACTTTTTCGGGGGACGGTCTGCCGAAAGTAGAACAGTGGATAGAGGAATTCGAAGATTGTGCATACGCGGTCAGATGGAACAATCTACAAAAGTATATTTACGCTAAACAATTATTGACAGGAGCGGCCAAGATTTTCACCAGAAGTCAATCTGGCATAAGGGATTGGAACTCCTTGAAACATATTTTAAAGAGGGAATTTGGTAGGAAACTTTCCTCATTAGAAATCCACAAAACTTTGAGAAGTCGTAAGAAGAAAGCAGGGGAGACGTTACGCGAATATTTATATTGTTTGCAGGAAATTGGTCAGCCTATAGGTCTAGATGACGAAAGTCTTATCGAATATTTTATAGAGGGCATTGGTGATTATAAGTCCAATAAGGCTATCTTGTACCAGGCTAGGTCCATGAATGATCTGAAGGATAAAATTGAAGTTTACGAGAAAATACGCTCACCTGAGTCATCAAATTTAAAGGTGATTCGACCGAAAACATTCGCTGGAAAGTCAATGGATAATGGGGATGCTAGGCGTTGTTTTAAATGTGGTGAAAAGGGACATTTGTCCAATGCATGCATGAGCGCACAGGTAAAATGTTTCAAATGTCAAGGTTTAGGACACAAATCTTTCGAATGCAGACCTAATATTAAGAAAGAAAAAAATGAGGGCAATATTAAAAGTGTCAACGATGGCAATGTACATACGTTGTCAGATAATATCATTACCCCATCGATGAGAATTTTTAAGGACATAAACATTTTCGACAAGACTATGTCCGCAATAGTGGATACTGGTAGCGATATTTGTGTCGTGCGTTATGACGCTCTTTTCCTATTAGGTGAATTCGATCTTAAACCTGGTATAAAAACTTTAGTTGGTATAGGTGGTAAAAGTATATCTACAATGGGAAATTTTACTACACTTGTTGGAATCGATGATCTCGAGTTAAGTATAACCTTCCATGTCGTCAGGGAAGGAGATATTTTGTATTCGGTAGTTTTAGGGAATGATATTTTAGGGCAGGTAGATCTAATCATAGATTCAGAGGGAGCAAAATTCCGACGTAAGAATGAATCAGTAGAGATGGTTAATGTTGGTGATTCTGAGGATGTCTCGCCGATAACAGAACTTATAGATGAATTCGATGATATTGTCCATTGTTTAACTTTAGAAAACGCGCGCGAGGGCCAGTTGGAAATAGATCATTTAAATAAGAATGACCAGTCGAAGCTAATAAATCTTATAGAATCTTATAAACCTACTAAACAAGAGACATACCCGGTACAAATGAAGATAATTTTAAGCGACGAAATTCCGGTTACCCATAGGCCCAGAAGGATGTCTTACGCCGATCAACTTTTGGTGGATCAGCAGGTCAAAGAATGGCTCAAAGAGGGGATAATCAGGCCAAGTTGTTCGGAATACTCTGCACCAGTTGTATTGGTGTCTAAGAAAGATGGTACGAAGAGACTTTGTTGCGATTACCGTAAGTTAAATGAGAAGATATTGCGGGATAATTTTCCGATGGCTGTAATCGATGATGTCCTACAGCGCTTACAAAGTGCAAAAGTGTTCACGACCTTGGACTTAAGAAATGGATTCTTTCATGTCCCCGTGGATCCTGATTCGCGGAAATATACGGCTTTTGTGACGCATAACGGAATTTATGAATTTTTGTTTGTACCATTTGGGATATCAAATTCTCCGGCCGTGTTCTGTAGGTATATTTCGTCAATTTTTAGGGATCTGATTAGTGATGGTACCGTAATAATTTATATGGATGATATAGTAATCCCTTCGGGAAATGAGGACGAGGGAATTGAAAAGTTACGTAGAGTATTGAAAGTCGCGGAATCAAACGGGCTGGATTTAAAATTAAAAAAATGTCAATTCCTAAAGGGGAAGATAAATTTCTTAGGTTATATAGTCGAGAACTCAACCATATCACCTTCACCAGAGAAAACGAAAGCAGTTACAACGTTTCCTTTGCCGACGGATCAGAAGGCCATTCAACGATTTTTGGGACTTACATCATATTTTAGACGATTTATCCCGAATTATGCAATAATGGCAAAACCTTTGTCAGACCTTTTGAGAAAAAATGTTAAATTCAAAATGGAGGATGAAGAAAGAATAGCTTTTGAACAATTGAGAAATTCATTAGTAAAGGCACCAGTACTAAAGTTGTTTAATCCGAGAGCGGCAACAGAAATCCACACGGACGCAAGTAAGTACGGTTATGGAGCCGTATTACTACAACAGGATGAAGAAGATTTACAATTGCACCCAGTGGAGTATATGAGCCGCAAAACGAACCCAACGGAACAAAAATACCATTCATATGAGTTAGAAGTTTTAGCTGTGATAGAGGCACTAAAAAAGTGGAGGGTTTATGTACTAGGTTCAAAAATTAAGATTGTAACGGATTGCAACGCATTCGCATTAACGATGAGGAAGCAAGACGTTCCACCTAGAGTCGCGAGATGGGCCTTATTTTTACAAGAATTTGACTATAGAATCGAACATAGAGCTGGGTCAAAAATGAAGCATGTAGACGCTTTAAGTCGGGTATCCTGTTTGATGATGGAAGATTCCTTGAGACACCGTATAAGACAGGCACAAGTTCAGGATGAGTGGATCAAAGCAATCAGGACAGTCTTGGAAAGCAATACATACCAGGACTACTATTTGAAATTTGATATTCTGTATAAAGATCCAGATAAGGAATTAATTGTGGTACCAAGTCTGATGGAGGAGGAAATTATAAAGATCGCACATCGGCAGGGTCATTTTGCTTCACGTAAGACCAAGGATTTGATAGAAAGGTCGTTTTTTATTCCAGATCTAGGTTCAAAGGTAGACAAAATAGTGAAAGGCTGTGTTGAGTGTATAGTGGCAGAGTCAAAAAAGGGACAAAAAGAGGGTTTACTTAATCCGATAGATAAGGCTGATCGACCCCTAGTGACATATCACCTGGATCACGTTGGTCCAATGGAGGCGACTCATAAACAGTATAACCATATTTTAGTCGTAGTGGACGCATTCTCGAAATTTGTGTGGTTGTACCCTACTAAGAGCACTGGTACCAATGAGGTTGTTGACCGCCTGACGAAGCAAGCTTCTGTATTTGGGAACCCTGAGAGGGTGATAACAGATAGGGGCACGGCATTCACGTCTAACCATTTTAAAGATTATTGCGAATTAGAGGGAATACAACATCTTTTAATTGCAACCGGGGTACCACGGGGAAATGGCCAGGTTGAAAGAATGCATCGCATCATAGTTTCAATGTTGACCAAATTGTGTGCGGAGAAGCCAACCCACTGGTACAAGCACGTAGAACGTGTACAGCGGATTATAAATAATACACCACCTAGAAGCACTAAAATGACCCCTTTTAGGATTTTGACAGGGGTAGATATGAGAGTTGGGGATGATACAAATTTTAGGAATTTATTGGATGAACTATTGATGCAGGAGTATAACGAAGAGCGGGATCAGTTGAGAAGAGAAGCTAGGGACAACATTTTGGCGATGCAACAGGAAAACCGAAAGAACTTCGATAGGAAAAGAATTCCAGAGAGAGCATATGACATAAACGAGTTAGTCGCCATTAAGCGCACTCAGTTTGGTGCTGGGTTAAAGTTGAGGCCGAAATTCCTAGGTCCATATAGGGTTATGAAGAAGCTAAATCATGGTCGGTATGAGGTAGAAAAGATCGGAATTTCAGAAGGGGCAAAAAAATGTACTACGGTAACAGAATATATGAAACCTTGGGAACCACATTCGGGGCGAATGTAAGGTCAGGAGGGCCAGATGTGGGATTGGACTAAAACGGACTACTACAGACAGACAAGGGTTAAATAAAGACAAAACAAGAGAACAGACAGACATAGTATTAGAATACGATTGAACAAGACAGACAGTTGTAGTAAATGGTTGGAGAGGAATAGAAGTGTCAGCGGTATTCTTGAACTTGTGAAGAACAAAATAATATTTAATATATTTAAATAAAAATAAACGGCAGTTAATTTGTGTATCGTTAAATAAAACAAAAATAATATTTAATACCATTAAATAAAATATACAGAATTTATGTGATAAAAGATGCGTTTTATTGGCAAAATATGAGATACACAAAAGACATATCCAGGTGAAGTACTACATTTATTTTATGTTTTTTTTTTTTTTTTAACTATTTTAAAGTACAACCTAACAAATCAATGTATGTATGTCAATATAAGATCACACACTTTAACTAAAAAGATGTATATCTTGTTGTGTGTGATATCAATGTAAATAAATAAATAAATAAACAAAGCCTATTTTTTTTTGAGGCCCTATGCTCCTTATAGGATCGAAGGGAATATATATATATATATATTTTTTTCGAAGCCCATAGATAAATTTGGTTAAGATCATAGTTAAGTTTGCCGACATTTTCATGAATATATTTTACCGAACTGCCCAAATAAAGTTGCACATCGTCAGCATACATTTGCAGTTTAGAGTGAACTACATGATTAGGTAAGTCATTTACATAGAGTGAAAAAAGAAGAGGTCCCAAAATCGAACCCTGCGGTACTCCTCTCTCAACAGGCAAAGCTCTTGAGTAATAATTGTTTAAAAACACTGATTGAAAACGATCAGACAGATACGATTTAAGTAGCAAAGTTGACGTGCATGAAAAATTGAATGGTTGACTAAGTTTAAGGTCGAGTATAGAGTGATCAACGGTGTCAAAAGCCTTCGAATGGTCAAGCAGGACTAAAATATTAATTTTGCCAATGTCAATGTCTCTCCGAATATCCTCACTAACATTGATAAGAGCAGTAATACAGCTATTTTTGGGCCGAAAACCTGATTGTAAATCAGTCAATAATTTAAAACGATTCAGGTGTTCACTAATTTGAATGTGCATCAGTTTTTCAAGGACTTTGGATAAGAAAGGTAAGATTACGATTGGTCGAAACTCCGAGTTCGATTTCGGTACTGGTATGAACTTTGCATGTTTCCATTTGGTTGGAAAAACACTCGTGGTGAGAATTGTGTTAAAGGAATAGGTGATAAACGGCAATAGTTGTGGTAGTATTAATTTAATAAATCTTTAGTCCATAGTGTCGTAACCTATAGCATTTTATTTTACCTTCAAAAAACAAGTTAACACATCGATGTTCTTGACACAGTGAAATTCAAATTGGTCACAAAGTATAGGACTATTGACGTTGAGGTTGGTAAAATTGCCGCTATCAATAGAGGGGGATTTTTTTTATCGTTTATTTCATCAGCAGTCAAATTACTACTTGTATTTTTCCTACTCTTACCGATTCCAATATAACGTATCGTTTGCCATGTTTTCTTGCTGTCCATAGCCTTTTCAAAACGATAAGCATAATGGTCATGCCTAGAAAAACAAGGTACAGTCAGTTGATCATATAAATTGACTTTAGAGACATCGTTTGTAAAGAAAAGATCCAATAAACTATTGGTAGTGTTGGAGTAGTGAGTAGGGTAGAGGCAATTAACGGGTATAAGGCCAACTGAGAGCATGCTACATACAATAGAAGAGTCTAAAAGAATATCACAGTTGAAATCTCCAGCAATAAGTATGTCCGAGTAATCTTCAGTTAGAAATTCAATATGTTCCATAAATACATCAATGCTAATATATTTATTAGGTCGGTAAACACAACCAACAAATAGTTTTCTACCATCCGAAACAATTTCTATAAAAATATATTCAATTTTATTTCCATTAGTCTCTTCAATGCCTGTGTTATTGTCATACGCCTCGGTCTTACATTTGAGATTACATTTAATACCATTCCTAACAAAGATTGCTACGCCACCTGCACGAGTCTTTCGATCAGCACGAAACGTATTGTAACCTTGCAAATTGATAAATCTGTCCGGTGTAGTGTCCTTAATCCAGGTCTCAGATACACATATAATATCCATCAATGAATTTTCAAAAGTAAATCTGAATTCATCAATTTTATTGTTTAAGCTTTGTGCGTTGATGTGGCAAATATTCACTTTCTTTATTCCTTTCTTCTGTTTGGCTAAAATTCTAAGTGTTATTTACATATTGTTTTTTCGTCCTTCTCTAGGATCTATTCCTCCGAAGATTTTTGACTCAAAATTTCATATAAAGTATTTATTGCCCATATCTACAGGACTGTTAAATAAAAAGCTCTAAAAACTTTATATCGAGCCCATAATTTCAATTATAACGTTTTTTGGCTCCCCTGAACATTTTGATTTTATGACATACGCGGTTATTCTAGAAAACCAGAGATTTAACTTCAGTTTTTGTTAATTCTTTTTTTTTTTATTAAATTTAAATATTGAGATATTAGCTTTAAGTTCCATTGTACATCACAATTTAAATTAACATACATTAGAACCTGCTCTGTTTGAAGATTACATGTCTTGTTGAGTGGGATACCAAATTAAATAAATAAATAAAATAAATAGATAAATAATTAAGGAAAGGTACTTTTTGTTTGATTTTCATAAATTTTTTTTAACTAGCATAACCCAGCACTCGAAATTCGAATGAAAATTCTACGAAATTTTATTTTTCATAAATTTTTTTTCTTTTAATGTTTTTTAATCTATATATATGTACATAAAAAATTATGAATATTTAATTAAAAATCATTAAATTGTGAATTCTGAAATAAAATTCATTAAATTTCATTATAAATATTTGTTTCACACACAGAAGATATATAACTGGGTTGGTTAATAAATATTTTTATAAAAGCCTACAGTATGCTAATCAATTTTAGCCAATTGACAATTCAACACAAATTTAATAAACACACACATAGCATTGTATTGTTTTTTAGTTCAAGCTTAGATATGTGTTTTATGTAAGAGTTAGTAGCAAATTTAAATGAATTTTAATCCAAAAAATGGACAGCTGACAAAGCGTAAAATCGGTAACAAGAAATCGCCTTGGCTGTTAATATTATAGATATATGTACGTCGGTAATGGTGTGTCTTTGCATAGGATTTTAAGCATTCTAATTTGATAGCACTTTTTCGCTCATATATTGTAATTTTTCTAACGTTAATCTCTTTGAAATACCTCTCGACTTGTTTCCAATTTGTATATGGTTTTTTTTTTTTGGAAGAAATAGGAGAAATCTTTTTATTTCCTTTCTAACCCCATTTATTTTTTTCTTTTCTATCAGATATTAAAATTCCGGTGTATCCGTAGGGCCATACTTTCTTTATAAATATAATTCCCTCAAATAATTGGAAATATTAACGCTAAATTGTCATAGTCAATTGAATTTATTAAATTTTCAAGGATTCATTTATTGCTCGAAACTTTAAAGAAATTATTTTTAAATGTTCTGCCTCCAAAGTCAACAAAGTTAATAATAGTGGTTTATTATAGTTTTTATTTAAACAAGAAATTTTAATTAAATACATAAACCCAATATTTACTTATTTTGTAAAACCTACCAACCCTGTTTGTTATGTAAATTTACATCTTCTATCTCTTTTCCAAACAAAACATTAATCATCATAGCAAATCTGGTCTTGTCCCTCAATCACCCAAAAACTTCTTCATTGAAATCAGCTGAGCATTTATACAATTTTCAAATACAATGTTTACATAAGCTTTACTTTACCCCGTAATAATGGGTGGGATGTGTTGGGCCCCAAATTATGTACGAAAATGTTTTGTTTTCC
The DNA here is from genome assembly GCA_963682025.1 of Cordilura impudica. Taxonomy (NCBI): domain Eukaryota; kingdom Metazoa; phylum Arthropoda; class Insecta; order Diptera; family Scathophagidae; genus Cordilura; species Cordilura impudica. The sequence goes on along the minus strand of OY821521.1, from coordinate 166,541,227 downwards.
TTACGTGAGCCGTACCCCAGAAGGGCTTTTATGGTAACACAAAGTAAAACTTTGCAGAAATTTAAATACAGATGCAACGAAGAGAATACTTGGAAAAAGGCGCCTAGTCTCAGTAATTCAAGATCTTAATTAAAACTAAAGAAAAAAACAACATTTCGAATTAAAAATTTGCAGGTGATAAAAAATATTTTATAATTTGAGCACTAAGAGTTAAAAATTTATTTTTGATTTTAAAATATTTGATCAATATCCCTGGAATATTTTTTTTTAGAATTAAACAATTTCATTATAATATTTTAACTTCCAAGCAGACAAATCTACAGAGTCTAAACAGACTAAAACGTCCAACAGTTTGTTTGCAGCCTTTGGGGGATTTTTTTTTGTCCTTGTTTTAAGAGTACGCAAACTCCTAGAGTATAAATGTATGTGTGTTGGTATACGAGTATTTATGAGATTTCAAGGTATAGTTCAAGTTTCTGAGAGAACTTGAAAGAGAGTTAGAAATGTTTATAAACAATGTTGCAAAGTAAGGCTTCTTTTTATTTTTTTTTGAGTCAATATCTAAAACACAAAACCAGCCAACCGTACGTTTTCACCTGTAATTAAAAATGTATCTTTTAGTCTGAAATTGATTTATTATGTGTGCCGTTTGTCATATGATTTTAAGTTTTTGAAATCTCTTTAATGACAGGTGTGTTAGCAGAAGACCTCAATCATCGAAACCATTAATTCTATCGAAACAAAAGGTGACAGCAAATGTGAAACGAATTAAAAATTGATTAAATATGAAACAAAGTTACGAAAATCATTAGTTTATATTAAAAAAGTCTTAAGCTCATATTGCCAGTTCTTCAACAGCTTTAATAACAGTTATTAAGTATCTTTAAAGGTTTATTTTTCTTAAGACCCTTAAAAGTTTTATTGAGCAGAACTAATTTAGATGTTTTATTTAATTTGTTGTATTAAAAAGTTTGGTGCACTCAATAATTGCTTGCATAAAACTTGTTTCATTTTGTTTTATTTATAATTTTAATTAACAAAAAAAAAAAAAAAAAAATATATATAAAAATATATAAAAAAATCCCAATACAAGACAAGTAGTTACAGAACCAGAAAAATGAAATAATTTTTAATCATTTATTAATGGGAACATTTTTAAGCCAGAGTTAAAATTTATTTCAAAGAATATGAAAGTTCAGTACCTTTTCTAAATGTTTCATTTTATGAAATGATTACTCAACAGAGTACTCATCGCAAAGTTTTGTTAATATCGTTAATTTTCAGAGAACCATTTTAAACTATTTAATTAGTAAAGTTTACTTATTTGATTTGTTTTAGTGAACTTGTAACGGCTTAAGAAAATTCTTCATTAATTAATGATTTAGAATAAGTCAAATTGGTAATAATTGCATTTTTAGTCAAAACAGAAGGTTCAAGAAGGATCTCAAAATCATAAAAACGTTTAAACACAAAAACGCAAAATTACATAAACGCAAAATAGCTAAAATGCATAATCGTAAAATATCGGAAAAATATAAAATCGCAAAAAAGCTAAATCGTAAAAACGCAAAGTTGCAGAATAGTAAAATCATAAATATGCAAAATTGCAAAAAATGCAAAAACAAAACAAAATTTAAAAAATGCCGAAACGCAAAAAGGTAAAATCGCATCATCCCAAAAGTGTAAAATTGCTAAATACCAAAACGGAAAATTGCATAAATTGCTAAAAGCAAAATTGCAAAAACGCAAAATCGCAAAAACTCAAATTTCCAAAAACGGAAAATTGAAAAAAAAAAAAAACGAAAACTCGCAAAAACCCAAAATCGGATAGCAACTTAATTGAAAAAAACGCATAATTGAAAAATCGCAAAATCGCAAAATCACACAATCGCAAAAACTCAAAATGTAACAATGCGAAATTACAAAATCACAGAAACGCAAAGTCGTAAAATCGTAAAAACGCAAAATTCCAAATTCGCAAAACAATAAATCACAAAAGCGCTGAAATAAAAAAAGCAAAATGCAAAAAGACAAAAATTAAAAATTCCAAAAGCGGAAAATTGCGAAAACGCAGAATAGTAACATCGAAATAACGCAAAATTAAAAAATTGCAAAATCACTAAATCACGAAAAAATGCAAAAAGGCAAAATCACATGAACCCTAAATCGTAAAAACGCAAAATCGTAAACACGCAAAATTCCATAAACGGAAAATTGCAAAAAAGCAAATTCGAAAAAACGGAATAGCTAAAATTTAAAAACGCAAAATCGTAAAATTACTAGTCATAAAAACACAAAATTACAAAACACAAAATTGCAAAAACGGAATACTGCAAACACGCTAAATCACAAAACACATCGTAAAAACGCTAAAGCCCAAAGGACCAAAATCGCATAAACGAAAAAATGAAAAATCGCAAAAATGAAAAATTTTATAATCGTAATATCGCAAAAACAAAAAATTGTAAAAACGTAAAATCACTAAAATTCAAAACGCAAAAACGCACAATTGTAAAAACGGCAAATCATAAACACGCATAATCGTAAAAATGCAAAGTCGCAAAATCTCAAAAACACAAAATCATATAAGAGCTAAAACACAAAGACGCAAATTCGCATGAACCCAAAATCGTAAAAACGGAAATTTGAAAAAATATAATATTATAAAAACTAAAAAGTGCAAAACCGCAAAATCAGAAAAAAAAACAAAATCAAAAAAACGCTAAAATGCCAATTTGCCAAAATTGTAAAAGCGGAAAAATGTAAAACCGCAAAAAAGAAAAATATTAAAAACACAAAACCACAACAACGCAAAGTCGCAAAGTACTAAAATCGTAAAAACGCAATATTTGCAAAGTTTTTGTATCTCAAAAACAGAAAATCGAAAAACCCCTAGAACGAAAAATGGCAAAATCTTAAAAAGGCAAAATCGCAAGAAGTTAAAATCGTAAAAAATGAAAAATTCCAAAAACCAAAAATTGCTAAAACGCAAAATAGTAACAGTGAAATAACGCAAAATTAATAAAATTGCAAAAATTTCTAAATTACGAAGAAGGCAAAATCGCATGAGCCCTAAATCGTAAAAACGCAAAATTCTATAAACATTTTTTTTTTTTTTATTTTATTGAGTAATATAAGTTTACAATATAACTTAAATGGAAAATTGCAAAAACACAAAATTGCAAAAACGGAAAACTGCAAACACAAAACATATCGTAAAAACGCTGAAACACAAAAAGCCAAAATCCAAAACCAAAAATTTTATATTCGTAATATCGAAAAAACACAAAATTGTAAAAACGTAAAATCACTAAAATTTAAAGTGAAAAACGCACAATTGCAAAAACTGCAAATCACAAAAACGCTAAGCCACAAAAACGCATAATCGTAAAAACGCAAAGTCGTGAAATCGTAAAATTTCAAAAACGTAATATTGCAAAATTGCAAAGAGGCAAATTCGCATGAACCAAAAATTGTAAAAACGGATAATTCCAAAAACGGTAATTTTAAAAAAATAAACTTAAAAAAAACTAAAAAGTGCAAAACCGCAAAATCACAAAAAAAAAACAAAATTGTAACAACGGAAAAATGTAAAACCGCAAAAAAGTAAAATATTGAAAACGCAAAACCACAAAAACGCAAAAGTGCAAAAACACAAAGTCGCAAAATACTAAAATCGTAAAAAGGCAACATTTGGAAAAGTTTAAAATCTCAAAAACAGAAAATCGCAAAAACCCTAGGCAAAATCGCATGAACCCAAAATCTTAAAAACGAAAATTCGAAAAACGGATAATTGCAAAACCGCAAAATTACAAAAAGAAAAACAAAATCGAAAAAACGTTAAAATGTGAAAAATGGCAAAATTGTAAAAACTTGAAAATGTAAAACCGCAAAAACGAAACATTAAAAACGCAAAACCACAAAAATGCAAAGTCGCAAAATAATAAAATCGTAAAAACTCAATATTTGGAAAATTTTTAAATCTCAAAAACAGAAAATCGCAAAAACCCTAGGCAAAATCGCATGAACTCAAAATTTTAAAAACGGAAAATTCGAAAAACGGATAATTGCAAAACCGCAAAATCACAAAAAGAAAAACAAAATCGAAAAAACGTTAAAATGTGAAAAATGGCAAAATTGTAAAAACTTGAAAATGTAAAACCGCAAAAACGAAACATTAAAAACGCAAAACCACAAAAATGCAAAGTCGCAAAATAATAAAATCGTAAAAACTCAATATTTGGAAAATTTTTAAATCTCAAAAACAGAAAATCGCAAAAACCCTAGTTAAAATCGCATGAACTCAAAATTTTAAAAACGGAAAATTCGAAAAACGGATAATTGCAAAACCGCAAAATCACAAAAAGAAAAACAAAATAAAAAAATCGTTAAAATGCAAACATGGCAAAATTGTAAAAACGGAAAAATGTAAGTCTGTAAAAAAGAAACATATTAAAAACGCAAAACCGCAAAAACGCAAAAGTGCAAAACGCAAAGTCGCAAAAAACTAAAATCGTAAAAACGCAATATTTGGAAAATTTTAAAATCTCAAAAACAGAAAATCGCAAAAACCCTAGGCAAACTCGCATGAACCCAAAATCGTAAAAACGGAAAATTTCAAAAATGTATAGTTGCAAGACCGCAAAGTCACAAAAAGGAAAAGAAAATCGAGAACATGCTAAAACGCGAAAATTCGAAAATTGTGAAAACGAAAAAAAACGCAAAAAAGAAATATATTAAAAACGCAAAACCACAAAATCGCAAAGTCGCAAAATATTAAAATCGTAAAATCGCAATATTGGAAAAATTTTAAAATCTGAAAAACAGAAAATCGCAAAAACCCTAGAACGAAAAAATGCGAAATCTTAAAAAGGCAAAATCGCATGAAGTTAAAATCGTAAAAACGAAAAATTTCAAAAACGGTTAATTGCAAAAACACAAATTCGTAAAAATGCAAAATTGCAAGAAATGCAAAATCGCAAAATCGTAAAAACGCAAAATTTATTAGCTATTATATTGCAAAAACAAAAAATCGCGAAAAATACAAAGTCGAAAAACTGTAAAAACACAAATTGCAAAAACCAAAAATCGAAAAATCGTAAAATTTCAAAATCGCACAACCTTAGTGGTTTCAAAACGGCAAAATCAAAAAATGCTAAGTTGCAAAAACCGCCAAGTTGCTGGAACCCCAAGTTGTGAAAACGCAAAAATCCAAAAATGAAACATTAAAAAAATGCAATTTCGCAAAAATGCAAAATTCCAAAAAACGCAATATCGCAAATAGTAAAAACGCAAAACAATTTTGTAAAATGTACAGAAATTCGATAAAATATTTGTAGTTTCTTATAGATAGTTGAATACTTACAATGTCTCTATAAATACTACAAAATCACAAATAAAGTTGGACTAATTTTATCAATGAAAATTTCAAAAAAAATTTTAATTTTTCCCCTTTTTCTTAATAATTTTTTTTCGAAATTAACGTACATATTCGCGTATGATTATTTTTTTATTAGTACAGTAGAAAAGATGTATACGTATCAGTTGTATTTTTAATATTAAATCAAACATACAGCAGTGGATAATTGAATATTTTTTAAACTGTTTTAATAACTTTTGTTAAATTTGTGACAATAATAAATAAAAGCGACCACAATTTGCAATATTTTTTGTTATTATTTTCTTAAAGATATACCTAATGTAATGTATTTGGGTTTAAATTGAAGAAGAATGTTTCAGTTATATGATTTAAAAAAAAAATCATTTAATCATTCATTTAATAAAATAAAAATTATAACAAATTTCGAAAAATCTTGAATTAATGTAACCACTATGGTCCACTACTGTACATCAGCATTTTTTATTAAATTTTTTTCATCGCTATATTAACAAAAATTATTTGTTTAAACCTTAGATGCAATTTTGATGAAGAATGAAATGAGAAATCGTCAATAGTTCTTGAGTTATAGCTGAAAAACTAAACAAGCAAAGGTCAAGATATGGAAAAAATATAAAAGGTCATACAAAACAAGTTTGGCCTGAGAATGCAGAACCCTTTGGAGGTTTTACTATGCTGGCCAATTACTTTCACACTGACTTGGAATTTCTAGCCCCCCCAAGACATTGCCCCGAACATGTTCCACAGTATTTTTAATCTTCTCTTTTTACAACCTTCACAATTTCATTTGTTTTGTCTCTACATATTACTTTTACAAATAATAGCGCAATTGAAGTTTAAATGCCCGCTGTAAACAAACTGAAGATTAAAATAATTTTTAAAATTTTTAAAATTTAGAGAAAATTTATAAGAAAATTAATTTTTAATATGGAGAAATGTTTCATAGTATCATTAATTATATGCTTAACGGTCTTACCTGGTTTTAAGAATACTACACTTGAGTTGTTAAGTTTCATCATTATGATTTCCTCTTTTCTAGAAATTAACATAAGAAAAATATAAAACAAAAATAGTTAACCCTTTAATGCTGTTCATATTTTATTGCTCAAGATAAGAATAGAATATTTCTGACAAACACCCACGCAGCTGTTACATTTTATTTAACGATAATTTTCTTAGAAATAATTTAATGAAAATCCTAAAAATGTATAACCAGATTAATACTTTGACTTTATAGGGTTTTTATTTACTTTTCTTAACAATAAAAACTAAAGTAGTAGAAGACAACATAATGATACTCATACATCTACTCGTTACACAATGTTATAAAGAAAATAATCATGTTTTATTCGTTGCAATGGCAAATTGTTGAAAGTAATTTTTGTATTAGTTTGCATTTCTTAGTTGGTTTTACTAAGTGCTCGTATATTTGAAAATATATTTTACAACATTTATTTCATTTTGCTTCGTAGAAAATGAGATTGCATATTTTTCCACCATGCACCCAATGTATTGTAGATATTAACAAAGTCTTGGAAAATATGAACATGAATTTATAAGTATTACAAATATACAAGTTATTATATTTACGAGGATACTGTCAGAACTAAGCGACCTTTTAGCTCGATACATTTTTGAAAACTATATTATATAGATTAGTAAAAAGGAGCATTACACGATAGAATAACGCGTTTTCATTGTTGAAAAATATTAAAAGAAACAAGTAAGAGTGTTAAATTCGGCTGTGGCGAATCTTTGATACCCTCCATCTCGGTTTGGCAATTGGTAATAAATGTAAAAAAAAATATTTGAATATTTGAATTATTTGTTAAATTCAAGGTTCAGAAAATACACACATGAAACACACAATTTTCTGTTCAAAAGCAGCCAACACATATCTTTATTTTCATATCAATTATGTGCTTTTCTAAATTTTCTACGGTGCCCAACACAACCATGACTGTGTTCGTTTTAATATTTCGTTATTTACACGAACATTTTTGTATCACGTACTTTTTGTTTCAATCATACATAAAGCACACCTTCTTCAGTGTTGCTTTATTTGAAGTTCATGTTCTGGTACGTGTACTGAAAAAAAAAACAGAACATGTACAATAAACAGGTTCGAGTTCAGTTATATTTTAAGTCGTGTTGTGGCTCGTGTAGTAAGAAAAAACAGAACATGTACCATAAACAGGTTCGAGTTCAGTTATATTTTAAACACGACTTAAAATATAACTGAACTCGAACCTGTTTAAACACGACTTAAAATATAACTGAACTCGAACCTGTTTATTTGCATGTTCTGTTTTTTCTTACTACACGAGCCACAACACGACTTAAAATATAACTGAACTCGAACCTGTTTATTTTACATGTTCTGTTTTTTTTTCAGTACACGTACCAGAACATGAACTTCAAATAAAGCAACACTGAAGAAGGTGTGCTTTATGTGTGATTGAAACAAAAAGTACGTGATACAAAAATGTTCGTGTAAATAACGAAATATTAAAACGAACACAGTCATGGTTGTGTTGGGCATCGAAGAAAATTTAAAAACAAACATAATTGATATGACAATAAAAATATGTGTTTGTTGGTCTAAGTTATGTTTGTTTACATATATGTACGAGTTTTTTATTCAGTGTGTGTTTTTTTCTGAACTCTGGTTAAATTTAATACCAAATTATTTCAGAAAATTATTTGCTTTGATCTGGATTTTTGGTTATTCCAAGAGTTGGTATACAGTGCACTCACGGTAACATGAACACCGTCTAACGTGAACACCGCCTAACTGAACAATCTTTTGTTTACGTTGACTACTCTGTAACGTGAACAAACTCAGAAAGCTCTATAACAATTTTTTTTGTCACTGCAATTGTTTTCTAAGCTCTGCAAGCTTACTGAAATACATTAAATTCGATTTTTAAAGTTTAGGGAATCCCCTTATATAAAAAATGTGTGTATTCTCTAAATTATTTTTTTTTTGTTTGGCAACGAAATTTTATTTTAAGTCTTTTTCTTATGCAAAGTCGGCATGAGTGTTAAAAAATCTAAATGTTTGGAGTTAAAAGAAAAGGCAGACATTTTAGATAGTTTGCAAAAAGGAACAGGTGTAACTAGTTTAGCAAAAAAGTACAATGTCGCTAAGTCAACAATATGCAGCATTAAAAAGAAAAAAGAAGCAATTTAAAAATGTGTAAACCACACATACCAGGGACCGGGAAAAAGAAAAACTTCAAAATCATCAGAACTTCCAGTTATGGAAAAAACTCTTTACCGTTGGTTCTTCCGAATGCGTGAAAGGAATTAGGCTGTAAGTGGGCTAATGCTAAATGAAAAAGCTAATGAATTACATTCCCAACTTAAAGAAAACGAGGGCGGGTTTAATGATAGTGACGGATGGCTTCAGCGATTTAAAAAAAGGTACGGTATTAGACTTCCTTAAGTATCCGGAGAAAAACTCTCATCGCAGCCTGAATTGGTGGATCGATTTAAGCTAAAACTGAAACATAAAATTGAAGAAATGGAGTTATGAAATGACCAACTCTATAAGGCTGATGAGTCTGGTTTTTTCTGGAAATTTTTACCAAATATAACGTACGTTGCAATGCAAGAGAAATGTGCTCCCGGTACAAAGACGGAGAAGCAACGTATAACGTTCCTATGAAACGCAAATGCATCAGGTGCACATAGACTTAAACTTTTGCTAATTGGTAAGGCCAAAAATCCACGCCGTTTTAAAAACTTAATTTGTCCTACAGATTATAAGAATTCCAAATCGGCCTGGATGACGTCAGCCATTTTTAAGCATTGGTTCCATCAATCCTTTGTACCACAGGTAAAGAAATTCTACATTGACTAAAAAATATAAGTAAAAGTTTTTGCTTTTGATTAGGTGAAATTGTTTCTAAAGAAGAAAAACTTGTCAATGAAAGCACTATTACTCATCCAAGCGAAACAGAATTAAAAACTGAAGATGGAAACATAATTGCCATGTTTATGCCACCAAATGTCACCCCCCTCATCCCACCAATGGATCAAAACACGATTCAGTGTTGCCATTTTAGCATTTTAGTTGCTAGATTTAGCAACTTTTTTTGTCGTTTAGCACCCAAAATTTATGAAAAGATGCTAGATGCTAACTTAGCATCCTTTATTAATAAAAAGTTGCTTTTAGCATCTTTTTTTCGATTTTTTTCATTATTTTTGAATATACAATTTTAATTTTAATGGTATTGAAATGGGTTAATTTCTCAAAGTGTAATACGAGAATTTTGTGTACTACTCTTTTTACCACTCTGCTCGTTTCTTTCAACAAATATAACAAAACATTTTGAAATAGAAGAATGTAAACACCAACAACAATTTTTAATGAATTTAAAACTCGGTTGCCAAAAAATATTATTGTATTAAAAAAATGCCAAAATTTTCAATACAAAACACATTAAACCGGGTAAAAGGACCGATAACCAATATATTAGAAGAGTTTAAATTTAGATCATCTGAAACAGAAAAAATTCAAATCCAATGGAGTTATATCGCAGAACAATATTGGGATACAACACTGAATACAACCTCTTTCTGGATTGAAGTTAACAAAAATTCTATTGGCGAAAATCCATTTAAAGAATTATCAATATTTGTATTGTCTTTATTAGTTTTGTCTTTCTCAAAAGCCGAAGTTGAACGTTTTTTTAGTTTAAAGACTTTAGTTAAAAGCAGAATAAAATCCGAGTTATTATGTTCTGTAATACGTATAAAAGAAGGTTTGAAATTGAAAAACGGGGGCTGTTACACTTACAATATACCGAGCGATGTCGTTGATAAAAGTCGATCGTCAGAAAAATATCAGAGCCAAGAAGAACTTGGAGATGAAGACATCACAGAAATATTAGATTCCATAAACCAATTATTGTAATATAATCGTATCTTTTGATAATGTAAATTCTGTTATATTTGAAATTAAAAAAAAAATCCCTCTAAAATTAAAAATATTTAATTTAAAATTAAAAAAACTCAATTTCATGTTAAAAAGACTACAAATGAAATCCAAAATAATTTTAATTAAAATTTAAAAAATATAAATCACAACTTATATTTTACATTAATTTTTCGATTCAAAAACCAAAGAATTTATTAATAGGTATTTATTTTTTCTATATAAATGTAATGAAGTTTGAAAAAAAAAATTTAGCATCTTATATTTTTGACTCCAGTACGTTTTAGCATCTTTTTTTTTTTTGCAATTTAGCATCTTTACAATTTCAAATTAAAAGAACAAAATTATACTACAGAAACAGCTTGTTAGCTTCGATAGCAGCTAAAAACTCTGATTTGCTTGAATTAATGAGAAATCTAACTTTGAAAGGTGCCGTCACACTTTTATTTGTCGCATGGGATCGGGTCAGCACAGAAACTCTTGCCAATTGCTGGAAAAATATTTTAAGTTTAGTTAGAAACCAGGATGACCCTGAAGACAACATTCCATTAAGTATTATGAAAGTGAAGTGGGATGCAGAAATAAATTCTTTAATGCAAATGTCAGCCGATCTCCTACAGGACTTGAGTCCTCAGGTGGGAATTTTACGATAAACTTTGAAATCACAAAAAAGCATTATTTTACTAACTTTTAGGTTGAGTTTACCTTGCCAATGGTTCAAGAATGGAATAATGATCTTTGTGTTGATGATACGACTGAAATCCATGACATTGGCAAAACGAAGAAAGTGACGACGATGATTGCATTGCCGATGATCCTGTGACATGAGTGTACTTAGACGCTTAAGGGAGAAAGCAGTATTTCAGCTATTAGAAAAGAAAGAGCAGCAAAAAAAAATAACGGATTTCTTTAATGCATAAATGTAATGTGAAATTTTACTTGCTATGAAATTTAATTTCAATGGATATCTTCTCGTGATCTCGTTTTGTTTTGTAATGTATTTTAATTAATAATTTTATTTTTATATTTTAATAATGCAAATAATAATACATAAAAGAATTTCACGTTCAAGCGTGTAAAACACATATATTTTTTTCATGAAATTCGACAATCGCTAACGTGAACAATTTCGCTAACATGAACTCCCTTGGTTTTAATTAGTTCACGTTACCGCGAATGTACTGTATAGAGCTTTCTCATATTAGTAATTCACGCTCCAACGAAGTAAGATCATTTTCGTCTTTTCAATTATTTCGGATAAAAGAAAACACGTTTCGGTGTTGGCTTTTTAGTCATCGTGGTTGCTGATCGGCATGCATTTAGGTTATATACCTATATGCATGCGTTTCGAGTTATATGACATAATTAATTAATTAATTTAGTTTAAGTTTTTGCAAATTAAATAGCTCGCACTAACCTCCATTGCGCAGGTAATGATTGTGTAGGATGGCTACACGCATTTAATCGTGCTAATTGGAGATGGCTGTATACTTTCTTTTAACTGGCCAAATAATTCTTCATTGCGGCCGTATAGGTCGGATCGAGTAACAAAATAATAACCAAAAAAAAGCTCTCTCAATTTTTTTTATTGTTTTTACCTTGCCTAACATGAAGTCAAATTTTTAAGTCATCTTGAACACTGGGTCAAATTAGGGATGCCAAACGCAAAAAACCAAATATCCCAAAAATTTTAATTAAAATAATTTGTTATCTTTATTTTCTGAATAACTTAAAATTAACTTAACTTATCTTATCTTATCTTATATAAATAATATTCTCATCAAATTGCGCTTCACTTATGTAACAATTTTTATGTTCGCAATTCTTAAATATCATTTGAAGTTTTCTAAACTTCACTGAATTTAAATTAATATTTTCTTATCCTGAAATGCTATTAATGTCTCCTGAATCGCAGTATTTTTTTAATTTCAGTTAATTTTTTAAATGTAAACATATTTGGTGTTTTCTGAATTTCAATTTGTGTTTAAAAAATAAAATTTATATTTTAAAAATTCAATTGATGTCTTCTAAATTTCAAGTTATTATTTCTGACGTTTTACTATGATTTTCTGAAATTCAGTTGATATTTTCTAATTCATAATTGGAACTCTGAATTCCAATTATTAGAATTGATATTTTCTTAAATTTGAATGGAAAATTTAAAAGGTGCAATTTTGTATTTATGTCAATAGTAATACTTTAGTAATTATAAACAATTTTTAAAAATTATATGTAATCGCAATCAGATATTTTGTAGGTAAAACAGAATAATAATTTTATATAACTGTGTGGAAGCAAAAAAAAAAAAAAACTCATTGATGAACTCGGTAACTCTATTTTGTAAACACAACAAAAAGTTAATATGCCAAACTTATGGTCATATTTGTAAAAGAATGATGGAAAAACGTATGAAATAAAATGTTGAAATTCATGTTAAAATAGAAATAGCTATAGCAAAGCTAATTAGAACAAAAATGGTGGCGCCATCTTCTGTGGCATAGCAACATTGAGCAAACTGAAGTGACAGTCTGTTTGTTAATACAAAAGAAATGTATGTTCCCTAAAACAAAATACATATTGGAGAATTTTAAAGATAATAGCTAGATTTTTGGCAGAAGAAACAATAGGAAACTTTTGACCGTTAATTGTAATATCAGGAACCATGAGTGGTTGTTTAGACCGTTTACTTATCATCAAACATTTAGATTTTTATGGGTTTAAAAAGAGCTGGTTGGCCGTAGCCCAACGATGGATATTATTTAAATCGTCTTCGAGTTTCCCTATATTGTGATTAATTGAAGCAGTCGAACTGCTTAAAGATAACTGCACGTCATCGGCGTACATATGAATTTTGCAATGGAGAAGGTGTGAAGGCAGATAATTAGCATTGAGAGAAAAAAAGCAAAGGCCTTAGCATGGATCCCTGGGGAACTCCTCTCATAATATTCTGTAGAGCACATTTACAGATGATGAAGAGAAATTAAAAAGATGTTTCAGCTTATTACATAGCATTAAGTGGTAGGACCAAAAAATTAACTTTATTATCATTCAGTTCCTGCCTTATGTTTTCAGTTACTGCAGTCAAAGCAGTAACACAACTATGATTATATCAAAAACCTGATTCTATATTCGCCAACAAACCAATCTCATTTATGTAAGTGGGCACTTGTTTGTGAAGGAGCTTTTCGAGTACTTTTGAAAAGTAACACAGGATTGCTATGGGGCGGTATTCGTTAGTAGATTTAGGAACAGGAATTACTTTGGCATGTCTCCATTTGTAAGTACTTGTGATTATAATTGAGTTAAAGAAATGTGTGAAAGGGCAGCAAAATCATCACAAATACTGGATGAATATTATCGTGTCCGATTGCATTAGACTTAGCACCTATAATACTAAGATAAACATCTTCATGAGTTACACATGAAAATTTTAAACAGTTAATGGACACATTATCATTATTAAAATTATAAAATGAGGAGTTGTTGTTGTGTACTGCTGGTAAATTACATAAGACTGAGTTTAGCTCATTGACATACTGCTATCAACGCTTTTACAAAATAAATTTAAATAACAACATAACATAACATAAAGTAAAATAAAATAAAACAAAATAAAATAAAATATAATGAAATAAAATTAAATAAAATAATATACTATTAAATAAAATAAAATAAAATAAAATAAAATAAAATAAAATAAAATAAAATAAAATAAAATAATATAAAATAAAATAAAATAAAATAAAATAAAATAAAATAAAATAAAATAAAATAAAATAAAACAAAATAATATAAAATAAAATGAAATAAAATAAAATAAAATAAAATAAAATAAAATAAAATAAAATAAAATAAAATAAAATAAAATAAAATAAAATAAAATAAAATAAAATAAAATAAAATAAAATAAAATAAAATAAAATAAAATAAAATAAAATAAAACAAAATAAAATAAAATAAAATAAAATAAAACAAAATAAAATATAATGAAATAAAATTAAATAAAATAAAAAATATAAAATGAGATAAAATGAAGTAAAATAAAATAAAATAACATAAAACAAAAAAATAGATAAATTTAAATAGTCACATAACATAAACACATAAGCTAAATAAAATAAAATAAATTAAAACTAAATAAAATAAAAAAAAAAAAAAAAATAAAATAAAATAAAAAAATAAAACAAAATAAAATAAAATATAATGAAATAAAATAAAATAAAATAAAATAAAATAAAATAAAATAAAATAAAATAAAATAAAATAAAATAAAACAAAATAAAAAAACATAACATAAAACAAAATAATATATAAATAAAAACATAACATACCATAAAAAAAAAATAAAATAAAACAAAATAAAATAAAATAAAATAAAATAAAATAAAATAAAGTAAAACAAAATAAAATAACATAAAACAAAATAAATTTAAATAAAAACATAACATTACATAAAATAAAATAAAACAAAATAAAAAAAAATAAAATAAAATAAAATAAAACAAAATAAAATAAAATAAAATAACGTCAAATAATATATTATAAAATTAAATAAATTTAAATAAAAATATGACATAATATAACATAACATAACATAACATAACATAAAATAAAATAAAACAAAAGAACATGAAATAAAACAAAAATAAAATAAAATAAAATAAAACCAAATATAACAACATAAAATAAAATAACATAACATATTATTAAATAAAAATAAACCAAAAAAATATAAAATGAGATAAAATAAAATAAAATAAAATAAAATAAAATCAAACAAAATAAAATAAAACATAATAAAGTAATATAACACAAAAAAAATATTTTAAATAAAAATATGACATAACAAAAAAATTAAATAAAGCAATATAAAATAAAATAAAGTAAAATATATAAAATAAATTAAAATAAAATAATAGATATTAAATTAAAATGAAATAAAAAAAATATACAATAAAATAAAATTAAAAAAAAATTAAATAAAATAAAAACATAAAATGAAAAAATAGAATAAAAGAAGATATTATATAATAAAATAAATTAAAATAAAATAAAATAAAATAAAATAAAATAAAATAAAATAAAATAAAATAAATTAAAATAAAATAAAACAAAATAAAATAAAAATATAAATAAAATAAAATACAATATTATAAAATAAATTAAAAATAATATAAAATAAAATGAAATAAACTAAAATAAACTGAAATAGAATAAAATAGAATAAAATAAAACAAATTAAAAATAAAATAAAAGAAAATAAAATAAAATAAAATACGACGAAATGAATTAAAATAAAATATGATGAAATAAAATAAAATAAAATAAAATAAAATAAAATAAAATAAAATAAAATAAAATAAAATAAAATAAAATAAAATAAAATAAAATAAAATAAAATAAAATATAATAAAATTAAATATTAAATAAAATAAAATATAATAAAAAAAAGTTAAAAATAAAATAAAATAAGCTAAAAAATAAAAAAAATTAAAATATAATAAAATAAAAAAATATAAAATAAATTAAAATAAAACAAAATAAAAAAAATATATATAAAATAAAATATAATAAAAATATGAATTAAAATAAAATTCAATAAAATAAAGATAAAAATAAAAATACATAAAAATAAAAACACAACTAAAATGAAATAAAAAAAAAATTAGAAAATAAATAAATAAAAATAAAATTAAACAAAAATATGACGTAATTCGTCACTAATTTCAAATGATAACTGTTCTGATACGTTCTACTAAAGCTACTTTATGATTAAAAAAGAAAAGAAATATTTGGTAATATCGAAAATAAAAAAAAACCATTAAAATGATGTTGCTTCGGACGGCAAATTAGGCTGATCATGAAATAATTGGCCAAGAACGTCGACAGGCTCTATACAAATAGGCTCATCCGTGCGTAGGCGTTTTACGTAAACAAGGCCCCGAAAAGTATACGCGGACTGTATTTTACTTTTTTAACTGAACAGCTTTTTGAAGAATTTTATAATTATTGTTGGTCAAATTCTCTTTTATACAAAAAGGCTTATTGGAATCAAAGCCGAGGATTTCTTTCCTGACAATTTTCACTAGACTTGTTGGTTCTATTTTGCAACCAGTAAATTTTTTTTAAAGGTGGAATTGATATATCGATAATATTGCAAATTTCATTGAATATACCATGTAGATTTTCACCGGCAACATAAGGTATCTCGTTTAGACGAAGATTACAAGCCACAGCTGAATTTGCATTTTTTAAACATAGAATTTTTAATTCTTTAATTTCACTTTTGAGTATAACAATTTCGTCTGCCACTGTTTCTAGTTTTGCAATATGGTTACGATCGGCTCATTTTTCGACCTAGTCTGCCTATAAACATAACATCCGTTGTGAACTTTTTCATTTCGAAGGTCAAAAAATTAAACCTAAGATCCTTTCTCTAAATGCATGGTAAGGGGTATAGTCGGTCTAGATGCCTATAATATTCTTATTTCGATTCTATGCCTTTGTGAGGACTATTGACTCCCCTCCTAGTCCTGAGAATATTAAAATTAAAATATTTTATCAAATGAAGGTGATCAAGTTTTTGCATGCTTAAAAATTCCCCGAAAGTGTACAGGGCTGACAAACAAATACTAATAAACTTCAGTTATAAGGCTGCCACTTTTCTATTTCAAACAACTAACATCATACATACGCCAAGTCGGGTAGTTCTGTGACCACCCTCGTACGTATAATAGACAACCTTATTACAAGTTTACGGCAATTTCATTTTTTAACTTTAATAATATGTAAACATGAAATTGTACTTCCAGTTATAAATTAAATCAAGAAATATAATCAACCAACAACAATCATATTGTACAAGTGATCTATGCAATTTGTACAACAACTTAGACGTATGATTATTTTAAATTGAAATAAACAGTTAATTATTAAGTATACGTTCAGATTAAAGCGATTAATGAATGTTAAGCAAATATTGTATTTTGAAAAAATTTAAAAAAGTTGATTTAGTTTTAATGAACTAATAATATATCAAATAATATATAGCAGTTCTGAAAAAAGAAAAATAAAACTTATTGATAGTGATTTGCATAACCGTCCGACAAAATATTTCGTTATTTAATTAGTTTATATTATTTTTTATATAAGTTCTCAACATAATTTTTTCTCGAAAGAATTTACTGGGAAATGATATTTAAGGATGAAATTCGGAACAACATTACTTTCATTCTGACATGATAAAATAGAAAAGCATAAAATTTCCAAGCATCTCCTCTTTCATTTGAAGCCGATATTGCAGGACGAGTATAAATATTTAAATATAAATATATTTTTTAAGTCCTTTTAAAAGAAGCAAGATCACGGAATGAAAATTTATAAAAGGAATGAAATTTATAAATTTGAAATAAAGAATGAAATTTATAAATTTTGGTACTAAATTATCTCTTTAAAAAGCTATAAAACTTCCAAATCGAATAAAAATTCGCCAAGAAATAAAAAATACCCCAGACCACTTTTGTGCCAAAAAACTAGGTTCTTAATCTATTCCGCAATGAGACCAAAGATGGACAATTTTTTTGATAAAAATTTTGAAAACTCCTTTTTTAAGTTATACAAAATTTTTTTAAACAAAACTCAAAAAGTGGTTCTGGCACCTTAAAATTTTGAATTTTTAAATAAATTCCTGTGCTAAAATTTTTTTTACAAGGAATTTTTGTTTGCGGATTTCGAGAAAAATGAGTTTTTTGTGAAATATTCAATAAATGTACTCTTTCTAAATACTTTGTATCAAAAATTTATAATTTTTCTACTTCTGAATGTCATATTTTATCTTAGGGTTTTGGAAAAAATTGTATCACCCCATTATCCCTTTTGGACTTGGGGTCATATATGACCCCAAGCTAATAAAAGTCAATTTATTCAAAAAATTCAAATATTTTTTTAGATGTGACGCTTAAAATATAATAGCAAAATGTGCAAGCCTTCCATGCTAAAAATTTTGAATAAATCGAACAACGTTAAATCATTCCTTGCTGAGGCCAAACTGTGAATTTTTGCATATTTAAAAAAATTAATTGTTCTAGTAAACTAGATGAAACCCTTACTATTAGTTGGGAAATAAAATAGTGCTATATATTACTGATTTTTATGATTTGGTGATTATGATGATTTTATAATTTGACGCTATTAACCCATTTGGACTTGGCGCCATATTTGAGTTTTGGATCATTTTAACCCTAGAAGCACATCCGCAAAAAAAATTCCTTGTAAAAACAGTTCTGGCAGAGGAATTTACTTTAAAAATCAAACAGTTAATCTCTAACACATCTATAATATTAATAGGCTAGGCGATTTCTGATTACCGATGTTTTGTTCTATCGTTTTATCCCGATTTTGATTAAACGTATATTATTTGAAAGGTATTTTTTTTAGCTATTCACCAGATTTACGGATTTTTAAATTTTTTCCTTTATTTTGAGTAAATTGTATTTAAAGTTGCTACTAGCACATACATAAAATTATACACATGTTATGTGTGTGTTTATTAAATTATAAATGTGTTTGTTAATGAGTTTGTTATCTTCATTCACAATAATAATAAACCAAAAAAGTGTTGGTTTGTGAATTGGGTAAGTTGAGAAATAAAGTTGCCTAGAAATTTCACTCGAATTTCGAGCGCTGGAATCTTCTAGTATTTAGTAAAACTTTAAAGTGCCAGATCAATTTTTTGAAATTTTCTTTAAGGAAATTTTTTAAAACTTAAAAAAGTAGTTTTCAAAATTTTTTGTCAAAAAAATTTTCCATGTTGAGTCTCATTGCGCAATAGGTTAAAAACGTGGTAATAATACAATACTTTATGTCTGAGTGCTCATAGGCATAGAGACAAAAAAAAAATGATGACTTTAATTAATTTCTTAATGTTGAAAAAATGTCCGTCAAATTCACGACCTAGTTTTTTTTTTGGCACAAAAGTCCCCAGACCACATTTGCTATTTCTTGGCGAGTTTTTAATCGATTTTGATGTTATATAGCTTTTTAAAGAGATAAATTAGTACTGAAATCGATTCATATCAAAACTTGTCGAACAAATTAAACTATAAATTTTTGTAAAATCTGAAAAAAGTTATAATTTCCCCATATAAACAACATTCTTGTAATTTTCAGTCGCGTTGAGGCACCTCTAAATTTCTAATTTTCGATTGACCCAAAACTTTGTATATCTCAGTTTTTGCTATTCGCATATTTTTAGGGGGTGAGACCGAGAGTTTGAACCCTCTTTTTATTAAGGGCCACACTAATACACATTTATAAAAGCGAAAGTATGTATGTTTGCTTGTTTGTAGCTTACAGGAGGTGAAACGATTGAAACGATCTTTCTGAAATTTTTACAGAGTATTAATTTGTTTCTGGAAGGACCTATAGGCTAATAATTTATTTTGGTATTTTTAGTGGGCGTGGCGCCTCCCATACAAAGTGAACTTTTAATAACATATATATTGAGTACTATGACAGGGAGTGCTTTGCAAATTTGTGTGATGTCACCTACTATTAATGTTAGTAGCCATGTCGAAAATGGGCGGGATCAAATAAGTGGGCGTGGCACCTCCCATACAAAGTAATTATTCAATATCACATATCTCGAGTACTATTATAGAGGCAGCTTTGAAAACTTGTCTGAGGTCATCCATTATAAATGTGAGTAGTCCGAAAAAAGGGGCTGAATCAGATCAATGGGCGTAGGTCAACCCATACGAAGTAAATCTTAAATGTCATATATCTGGATAACTGCAATAGTGAGAGAATTAGGACCTTATTCATGTGATCAGTCGAACAACAACTGGGCGTGACCAGAGAAGTGGGCGTGGTTGCACCCATAGAAAGTAAATATATAATATCATATATCTCGGGTACTAAAAAAGGGAAAGCGTTGACACTTTGTACGAGTCAATCATGTATTAATGTAAGTAGTCAGATAAAAAACGGGCGATATCAGATTGGTAGGCGTGTCACCTCCTGTAAAAATAATATACGAAGTAATATGAAAGTGAGAGTCTTGAATTACCAATGTGAGTAGCCGGGGAATATATGGGCGGAATCGCCAAATTCAAAAATCGCCAAAAATCACAAATCGCCAAAACCGAAAGTCGAAAAAAAGTCGCCGAAAAACAAAAGTCTTTAAAATCAAATATCGGAAAAATTAAAAATCGCCAATATCAAAAATCGCTAAAATAAAAAATTTCAAATTGATGTTCTAAATTAAAGGGCAATAGTTAAGTGTTGCCGGATTTAATTTGGCAAAATCAAAAATCGGAAAAATTAAAAATCGCCAAAACCAAAAATCGCCTAAAACAAAAATCGCTAAAACAAAAAATTTCCAAATGATATTCTGAATTCAAGGGCAGTCGTGTGCTGCCGGATTTAATTTGGAAAATCCATGTTTTCTCGTGCTCCAAGAGTCGCAACGCCAAATAATCTGATAATTTTTGCATCGAATGAAAAAACAATAAAAATATTGGGGAGATGTGGAAACATTTACTAATTAAGGATTTTTATGTCACTTTAAAAAAAAATCATGTGATTCCGATCACAGGGGAGATGTGGAAACATTTACTAATTAAGGATTTTTATGTCACTTTTTTAAAATCAAACAGAAAGCGTCATCTATGAATCACTTATAGCAAACAACTGCAGGGTCTCTGTTATACTTGTGGGGTTGTTGAATTATGTATACAAGCAGATTCCAGCCCTCGAAATTCGAGTGCAAATTCTAGGAAATTGTATTTTTTCATTAAATAAAGACCCTAAGCACGCACATAGCATTGTATAATTTTATGTATGTATATTAGTAACAATTTTAAATGCAATTTACTCAAAATAAAGAAAAAAATTTAAAAAATCTGTAAATCTGCAAATTGGCTAAAAAGAAATACCTTTCAAATAATATACGTTTGGTCAAAATCGGGATAAAACGGTTGAACAAAACATCGGTCACAAGAAATCGCCTAGCCTATTAATATTATAGATGTTATACGTTTATATTGTGCAATTTTTTACGTTTTACAGCAAAAGGTTATTGAATTAGTTGAAACAATTTTGTGTCATAACTAATTTTTTCACCAATACAATCACAAGGCAAACCGATTCGTCTTACGGCTCACAGCGTTTTTGTGATTGTATTGTGAAATAGAAATTTACCCCCCTCCGCGTATAGATGTTTACACATCAAAAATATGTATAAAATAAATAAATAAAGCTATAAAAATTAACATTTGGTTTGTGTTATTACAAATCAAAATCTTTAACATAATTTTTTCTTGAAAAAATTTATCGGTATATCCAAGGTTATTGAAGAATTAAGTTTTGCAAAGACATTTTAAAATGTATAAAATTCCCAAGATTTTATTCTTTCTTTGACTAGGACTAGGACGAGTATTATTTGTATTTTTTGAGTAATGTAATCCTTTTAAACATGGAAGTCCTTTTAGAAGTCTCTGGATTCTTGTGATAAAGTAAATTTTAAAAATATGATTTCGAGGCAAAAAAGGGTATAAAATAAACAAAAATATTTAGAGTTATTTGAAATAATAATTATGAAAATTATTTTTAAACTTCTATATACATATCACTTGAAAGATGGTAAAATGATCTGGAATTTTTGCACTATTTATAACATATGTATAAAAAATATTTTAAAAAGCATCCATCTGAAAATATGATAAACTTAATACTAAATTATTACAACAAAAACACTGAATTTTTAAAATTTTGAGAGTTGTCTTCAACTTTTTGGACATATCTCGGTACAATGATGTCCGATTTATCCATTTCAATACCAACCCGCTTGAAATAATGAGCATCATCAATATTATCATAACTTTACCCAGGTAAATGGTTTATTTTGTGAATGAACGTGATTTCAGCAAACAGACGGACAGACAGACATCTCTATATCGACTCGAGTTGTTATAAGGATCAAGAATATCTGTACTTTATGGGGTCGCAAATGTATTTTCCTATGCGTTACAAACGGAACGGACCTATACATACCCTCTGCACAGTTTTTGAAGAATTGTGATATGTTATTCTTAAATCCTTAGACTGTCATTTCTTGTTATAATAAACCTTAAAATAATATATTTTTTTCGCTTTGAAACTATTGTTCATATAGTCAGTTGTTTTTTTTAATATTTTAAAGTTTTATATTTTTGCCCAAAATATGTTTAAGACCAAAATTGTATTTATATAACAAACTTTTATCATATACATTTTATCTATGAAATGTTTGTTATCATGTAAAATGTTTTCAACATAAATAGACCATATAATATTCCTACCATTAGTTTGGTTAGCCTTTGGCTTTTTACGGAAATCCATAAATTGTTATGGTCTTTGTAACAAAAACAAACTCATAAATTTTGTGCTAAAATTTTGGTAAATTATTTACACTTACATATGGATGTTGACATTAAAGCTTAACCACAAAAATAAAAAAATCATAAAATCCTAGTTAAGGTGAAAGAGAATTATATAAATTACAATGTTGGCTTATAAAAATTCATTAAAATCAAAATAAATTACTGTCAACATTTCCAAACATAAAACTACTTTTTTTTTCGCAATTTAATAGCAGAAGAAAGAAGGATTTTTAAAATTTTCAGAACAAAAAAAAAATACTTTATGCAAAATATCAAAGATTGAGAACTCGAAGTTCCATGATTAAGAGTTCCAAAAATCAAAATAACAGTGTATCAGTGTGGAATCGTACAAGGAAGGGTTAAGAAGATCGGTAAGGATTAAAGGGCGATGAGTGCAGAATAACAGACAGACTAAGTGAAATTGAAACAAACGGACGGATTGTAATTTTTCAGACAGACAGACAGACAAAAAGCGCAAAACAGTACCCAAAAATTCCAAAAAGGCGATAAATTAGAATCTATAATATTAATAGGCTAGGCGATTTCTTGTGACTGATGTTTTGTTCTACCGTTTTATCCCAATATTGACCAAACGTATATTATTTGAAAGGTATTTCTTTTTAGTCATTTTGCAAATTTACAGATTTTAAAATTTTTTCCTTTATTTTGAGTAAATTGCATTTAAAGTTGCTACATTATTATACATATGCAATGTGTGTGTTTATTAAATTTGTTAATGTGTTTGTAATAAAATTGAGTTTGTTCTTTGGTGTTGATTTGTGAATTGGCTATAATTGATTAGCATACCTTTAGGGTCTTTATTTAATGAAAAAATAAAATTTCCAAAAATTTGCACTCGAATTTCTAGGGCTGGAATCTGCTAGTTAAACTAAAATCACTAAAAGTTGCTATTTATATGTTTGTAAAATAACACATATATTTTTATAAATTTTCGAAAAATCTATATATTACACTGTACAACAGCCCTTCTGTGTGTTTGGGGGGGGGGGGGGGGGGGTGAAAAATTCCTAGTCAAGGTGAAAGTAGTGGGCCAGTATAGTAACACCTTCAAAGACTTTGGCATTCTCAGGCTGAACTTTTATATTTTTTTCCTTAACTTCAGCAAATCAAGTTGGACTAATTTTATGCAAATGAAATTTTCCAAAAATTTTAATTTTCCCCTTTTCTTAATAATTTTTTTTGAATAGCAACATATTTGGCTCGAATGATTACACTGGTCTACAAATTTAAAAAAAATTTACTGCAGAAACGAAGCATGTTTTTTAACTAATCTGGGTGCGCTGAATTCGAATCTAGCATCAAAATTGGGCTATCACGTCTTGTTCACTTTTTATCGTATGCTGGCAATACTGTAAAACAGTCAATACTGACACTACAATTTCACAAATATTAATTTGACAGAGGCCCACATTCATTCTAAATCTTCATAATAGTTGCATTTAAGCATGTCAGGGAGATCGTGTGTTACTAATTCAAGCTATTTTTTCTTTGTGTGTGGTAAATATTTGGTTGGAAGAAAAGGATATACAATATCAGAATCATTAATAATATCTTTAATATTAATAGGCTAGACGATTTCTTGTGACTTATGTTTTGCTCTACCGTTTTATCCCGATTTTACCCAAACGCATTTTATTTGAAACGTATTTCCTTTTAGCCGTTTTGCAGATTTACAGATTTTTAAATTTTTTCCTTCAATTTGAGTAAATTGCATTTAAAGTTGCTACTAACACAAAACAAGTAAGAAAATTATAGTCACTCTAGACCGACCATATGATACCCTATAACATGGTTTAGAGACCCTATATCTTCGGTCCAACTAATTCGATATGGAAAATAAGAATAAACCAAATTTGAGTGGCACTGTTATTAATTTTTTTGCTGCAAATATGAAAAAGTTCATATCGGGTGCTATATTTATATGGGGACTAGGTCGAAAAATGGACGGATCTTGACCATATTTGGTAGAGTCACTTATATGTTGAAAAAATATATACAAAACAAATTTGAGAAAAATCTGTGCAATATTTTTGTTTTTTGATAGATTTAGGTGAAGATCGGGAAGCAGCTTATATGGGACCTATGACTAAGAATTGTCCTATAGGGATTATGTTTGGACTACTGATTAATGGATATAATAAACACATACAACCCCAATTTGACTGAGATATATATTATAATTTGGATCTTATGGCACTTCATGTCGGGGGTCATTTGTATGGGGGCTAGGTCTGAACATGGACCGAATTTCACCAATTTCAATAGCTTTCATCCTATGGCCGATTAAAGCTTATATACCAAATTTCATCAACATATATTCATATTTGCGACCTGCAGTTTGATTACAAGCTTTACATGGACACACAGACGGACGGACGGACGAACATTGCTAAATTGACTCAAAAAGTGATTCTGAGTCGATCGGTATAATAAAAGATGGGTCTAGGTCAAATATTTTTGGTAGTTACAAACAGCAGCACAAAGTCATTATACCCAAACCACATAGTTGTATAGGGTATAATTATACATATGCTATGTGTGTTTTATTAAATTTGTTAATGTGTTTGTTAATGAGTTTGTTATCTTCATTCACAATAATAATAAACCATAAAAGTGTTGGTTTGTGATTTGGCTATGGTGAAAAATAAAGCTGCCTAGAAATTGCACTCGAATTTCGAGCGCTGGAATCTGCTAGTTTACATTATTATGCATATTTACATTATTTTGATTTTGCTGTCAGAAACTTGGACAAACCGTGAAAACCGACAATGTTTTGCAATAATAGCAGAACTGTTTTATACAAGTGGTTAAATGGCAAAACGATCTATTCGAGTTTTTAATTCCAGTACTTTGGAGAGAGTCAAATAACCACCAAACCGATTGTTATTTCTGTTTAACAAAAGTTGCTGGATTCAATATGAAAAATCGAAAAATATTACTTACGCGATTAACCCATCGGTTTCCAAACCAGTTCAACGTCCAAACAATGATCCATTACCAGTCATTCCCAGTGCTACGAGCAGTGAGTCCGAAACATCTTTCACCAGCATTGGTAGTTTGTATGATGATGAACGTCATTTAGTGACTCAAGCTGAGCTGAATGATCTAATTCGGGATTTACATTTAACGGAGCAAGACGCAGAATTAATAGCTTCACGCATGCAGCAGTGGAAACATCTTGCAGTTGGGACAAAAGTAGCAATCTATAGAGATAGAAGCTGCATATTTTGAAAAGAAACACTCTATTCTATACTGTACTAATGTTGATGGTTTATTTCAAAAAATTAACCAGCCATATGACAAAACTGAATGGAGATTATTTATTGATGGCTCTAAGTACAGTTTAAATGATCTTCTTTTGCATAATGGGAATGAAAAACCATCCATACCAACTGCTCCTACCATTAGTAGAAAGGAAAATTACGAATCAATGACTGAAATTTTGGCATTACTCAAATACAACAAGATCTGTGGTGACCTGAAGGTGTGTGGTTTAAATATCTTTGTATATATAGTATAGACCATCGTAAATAACTGTAATAAAACCTGTTTCAGGTCATTGGTTTGTTGACTGGTATTGAAGGAGGTTTCACAAAATATTGTTGTTTCCTTTGTCTTTGTAAGGCCATCAGTACTTCAGAACAGAGTGGCCAAAAAGAACTGAGTATTCAAAAGGAAAACAAAACATTTCAAATAACCCATTAATTGATCCAAATGACGTTCTCCTTCCACCGCTGCACATTTAAATTTTTTTTTTTCAATTTCAAAATATCATCTTTATTTCATTTAATTTTATATATACATATTTACAGAGTTTGAGATATTATTCAATATATTACAACAAATGAGATCAGTAAATTCTTTATAATGTTTTATATAGTGTAGGTGAGTAGGTAGCGTGCTCGCCTATCATGCGGGGGTCGTGGGTTCGATTCCCACCAGAGGCTTTGGTCTGTCGCTGCAAAAAAAATAAAAAAAAAAAAAAAACTAGCCAAATTAGAATCTGCAGAGAAGCCAATTGGCTTCGCGGAACTAGGCTTAAAAAAAAAAAAAAAAAATTATATTTTAAAGGAAATTAGGGAAAACCTTTATCTGATTCTAAATCTAATTCTAAAACTATAAAATCTCAAACACTATTAGAAAAGCAGTATATATAAACGGTTTACTTTGTAAACAATTTTATACATATAGTTTTCAGTTTGGTGATTTTTACTAAATATTTATAATGAGAATTCTCTACATGCTCTTATTAGAGGGTAAGTAGAATGCGTGTTAGAGTGAAATTAGGTTTGGCTAGACCTATAAATGAATTCATGAATTTTTTCGAATCCACTTCTAATATGTAGAAGATCTGTAGAATACCTCCAACGCACGTTATTAATTATTTGAAGAGATTTATTTTGGATCATTTGCAATTTTTTGATATGTGTTCTGGCGGCTTTGTACCATATAGGACAAGCAAAAGTTAATGTAGGTTTTATAACAGTTTTGAAAATGAGATTTTTGGTTTTAAAGTTCAGGGACGAACGATAGTTTATTAATGGCCAAAGTGCTTTTAAAACGTTTGAACCTTTCTTGGCGGTTTCATCAATGTGTTTTTTGAACTTCAATTTTTTATCCAACTGGGCACCAAGGTATTTAACATCGTTAACGATGGGAATTTCGACATTGTCTAATTTCAAATTCCGATTTGGTAATCGTTTTGGGCACTTGTTGAACGGAAAGATAATAGCTTGGGTCTTAGCAGGGTTAATTTTTATTTTCCATTTATGAAAATATTTGTAGCAACTTATTAACCCCTTTTCCATTTTCTTGAGTAGAGCTGAGGTGATTTTACCTGAAGTTATCAGGGCTGTGTCATCTGCATAGTATGCTGTGCCTACATATTGAGGAGGAGAAAAGTCAGGTGTGTATAAAGAGTAGGGCAATGGCGAAAGTACCGAACCTTGCGGTAGGCCTGCGGTTGTAGTTGTCGGCGAAGAACACGATCCATTAACACTTACAATGTATTTTCTCTCATCAAGAAATTCTGTTATTATTTTGCTTAAATATTTTGGCATGTTAGAATTCAGTATTTTATAGATAAGGCCATTGTGCCAGACAGTATCAAATGCCTTTTCGACATCTAAGAGAATAAGCCCAGTAGAACGTTTCTTGCGCTTATTTTCCAATACGATATTAACAATTCTGTTAACTTGTTGAATGCAGCTGTGTTCTTTCTTGAACCCAAATTGTTCTTCAGCTATTAAATTGTTATCTGTTGCAAACTCACTAAGTCTGATGTGTATGATTTTCTCAAATAATTTGCCCAAGTTACTTAGAAGACTAATTGGCCTGTAACTGTTTGGGTCATTTTTAGGTTTCTTTGGCTTTGGGACCGCAACAATTTTGGCAGTTTTGAAGTGCTTTGGAAAATAGTTTAATTGAATACAGCTGTTAAATAAAACAACTAAAAGCTTTAAAGCCTTTTTCGGCAACTCTTTGAGTAATAAATTAGAAATTTTATCCAATCCTGCAGACTTAGAAGTTTTAAGGCTTTTAATTATTGTACTTAATTCATCCATTGAAGTGAAAATGGCTCCCTCAGAGCTATTGGTGTCCTTTTTAAAACGTTTCACTTTTCTATTTACAGTCTTGTCAATTGAATGTTTAAAATTTGAAGTTAGACTGTTTGCCATTAAAAAAGAATCAGCTAACAATTGAGCTTTCTCATTGTCTGCGCAGATTTCCTGGTTGGCTGTTTTTAGAGTCGGAATGGTTTTGTTAAGTTTACCTCTCAGTCCCCTGCTGATTTTCCAAAACGACTTATCGCCTGGCTTTAAGTTTGATAGTAACTTTGTCCACTTATCATTTCGTTCCATTTTAGTTCTGTGGTCAATAATTGTACTTATAAGTTTAACACATTGCTTATAGAAATTTGAATCATTTTGGGTATACGCTCCTTTCATTTTTCGATGTAGAATGCGCCTTGTCTTTATTAGTTTTACTGTTGCCATTGTGAGTACATAATTATTGTCTGTACTGACCATGGGGGTAGAAATGTTGCGGGCTTCTAGGATGACTTCAATAAGATTGGCGATATCACGGTCGATTGTATCTTTGCTAGTATACATTTCGAAGTGAAATCTTAAACGGCTTTCAATATGATTTTGAAAAAACAACCAGTTTGACGATTTGTAATCGAAGTGACTTGTATCTACAAGAATTACAGATGATTGATGTAATGTACAAACCAATGGTCGCTGATCAGAGGGAACATCGTAACCAAGAGCATCTAAGGTCATGTTTATTGCTGAGTTGGTAAGAATAATATCTATGACCGATGGATTTCTATTTTGTTGGTATGGTTGATACATTGATTCTACTGTGTGATGTATGAAAAAATTTTGACATTGCTGAAGATTGAAGAGGACGTTCCCAGCAGTGTTATTTGATGTACAATTTCATAATGTATGCTTTGCATTTAAATCTCCTAGTACGAAGAAAGTTTTATTGAATGAAGTTAGTTTCGTAATATCATTTCTGAAGGATGGGGAGTACTTCGGTGAAGAAGCTGTTGTTATTATAACTGGCCGATTATTGATGGTTACTTCTATTGAAAGATTTTCAATTAACATCGTATTTACAACATTTAGAAGTTTGTGATTTACATTTTTTCGAACAATTAGAGCTACGCCGCCACCTCTAGCTCCTTCTCTATCTTTTCTGTATATTAAATAATTTCGTAAATATGGTTTGTGATTTTCATTTAAATAAGTTTCATTTAATGAGGCTATATGTATATTGAGAGACTCAAGTAAATATTCAAATTGTTTAAGATGGAAAAAAATAAATACATTATTAGAGTGATGGCAATCCATAAGCATATTTTAACATTGACATAACTACCGCTGCACATAAAATTGGGCCTTGTTAAGAACTTTGTCAAGGCTCTGGATAAAAATTGTGCATCATTTAAATATTTGTTAGCGGTTTTTCCTAAAATTTCATATGCTAAAATCAAAGAAGGCATATTTGTTGGCCCTCAGATTAGGAAGCTATTGAACGATGACAATTGTTCACAATGTTTATTGGAGAAAGAATATGCAGCCTGGAAATCTTTCAAGAGCATCGTGGACAGTTTTCTTGGAAACAGTAAGAGTGAAAACTGTATACAAATTGTTGCTGATTTATTGAAAAATTATCACGAAAATTAAAAATTATCTTCATTCGCATTTAATTTTTTTTCCACAAAACCTAGGTGCGGTGAGCGACGAACAAAGGGAGCGTGCTCACCAAGATTTAATGAAAATTGAAAGCAATTATCAAGGATTTTGGGTCAAAAGTATGCTGGGAGACTATTGGTGGACTCTAATACGTGAAACCGAACCAACAAAATACAAACGACATTCAAATAAAGCTATTCACTTTTGAAAATTCAATGATTTTTAAATAAAGTGATGATTTTTTATGTAAAAAACGAATAAAAACATTTTTTTTGTATCTCAAAAACCAGACGTGATAGAGAAAAACCAATTACAGATTCGAATTCAGGCCTCCAAATTACCAAAGGTATTTGGTTGCTCCAGTCCAAAATCTTGTTGACTAATGTTATCTATAATATTAATAGGCAAGGCGATTTTTTGTTACCGATTTTTTATTCTACCATTTTATCCCGCTTTTGACCAGACGTATATTTTTTGATTTACAGATTTTTAAATTTTTTCCTTTATTTTGAGTAAATTGCATTTAAAGTTGCTACTAAAACATAGTAGGGGGTAAAAAAGGGTAAAAACGGCCGAAAAATGGCATTTTTAAAAAATCTTTAAAAAAGGTCCTAGGAGTATGAAATTTGGAATATAGGTTCCTTTTGGGACGCAGATTCGATTTTTGGAAATTCGCATTCTAAGGTGGTAAAAAGGGATAAAAACGGCCCAAAAAGGGACATTTTTAAACATGGTCCCAGGAATATGAAATTTGGAATGTAGGTTCCTTTCAGGACGTACACTCGAACCAAAATATAAATTTTTAGAAATTCGCACTTTAAGGGGGTAAAAAGAGATAAAAGCGTCCCAAAAGGGAATATTTTTAAAAATGGTCCCAGGAATATGACATTTGGAATGTGGGGTCCTTTTGGGAGGCAGATTCGAACCGAAATAGGGATTCTTAGAAATTCGCGCTTTAAGGAGCTAAAAAGGGGAAAATAAAATGGAAAAAAATTTACATTTGGTATCTTCTAATCAAATGAATCTAGGAATATGAAATACAGTATGTGGATTCCACTAGAGACTTCAGATGCGATGAAAACTTTTGGAATTCGGATTTTAAGGGGGGGTAAAAACGTTCAAAAAAGAGGAAGTGGTACCTTTTTGTATCTTCTTAATATATTTATCTGTATACATGAATTTTGTCATACAGACTCCACTGGATATGTGGGCATCAGTCAAGGATGAATTTATCGGTAATTCTAACGTGTGGGGGGAAGAAAAACGGCCAGAGATGTAAAAATTATATATCTGGTATCTTCTAAACAAACAAAAAAAAATATATATATTTATTGTTGTGTATCGTTGACCTGTTGTTGTTACTTAGTGTTGTTTTAATTCGGCTTAAGGTCATATAATTAAAATAAAACTAAAGTTTTATTAATTTTTAATTTTATTATTTATTTTGTCGTCCAATATTTCGGCCAGAAGAAGACCAAGCCAGACCAGAAAGTCTGGCCGAAATATTGGACGACAAAATAAATAATAAAATTAAAAATTAATAAAACTTTAGTTTTATTTTAATTATATGACCTTAAGCCGAATTAAAACAACACTAAGTAAAAAAAATATATAAAATATAGTTTGTGGATTCCACAAAAGATAGAAACATCAAATGAGACGGAAGCTTTTGAAAATTCGGATGTTAAAGGGGTGGGCAAAAACGGAAGTGCAAAAATGTACCTTTTTGTATCCTCTTTACAAAGTAATTTGGGAATATGAAATTTGATATATAGATTCCACCAGAGACACATACATCGGAGAAGAATAAACTTTGTTTTAATTCGATCCCTTGGGGGGTAAAAACGGCCAAAAAAAAAATGCGAAAACTGATACTTTTCAACTGGTAAATTTTCATTTGAAAATACATTTTCTTAAGAAAACAAGAAAGAAAATGATAGTTGCTCTAGACCGATACCCTATAAGGTCCAACTAATTGGTGTTAAAAAATCTCATAAACCAAATCTACGTCGAAAATTGGACCAATCCTGAACATTTATGGTAAAGTCACTTATATTTTGCAACAACATATACAAACCGAGAAAAGCTGTGCAATATTTTTGTTTTTGATAGGTTTAAGTGAATTGTCCTATAGGGATTATTTTTGGTCTACGGATTAATGGATACACAAACTCAATTCGACTGAGATCTATTTGGTAATTTGGATCTTATGGCAAGTTAAGTCGATATCATAAGGGTCATTTGAATGGGGATGAGGTGTAAACATGCACCCATTTTCGCCAATTTCAATAGCGTTTGTCCTATGGCTTGAGTTACTTCTTTCCAAACTAAGCCATCGATATTACAAATAATAGAATTTTTGAATAATCTTCGAACCTATAATGAATAAAAAAGTGGTACTTAAATAGAGTAGGTCGCAATACATTGGAAATTTTTACAAAATTAAAAATTTGCCAATATTGTTTTTTAATAATTACGCTTAGTGATAAAATTATGTATTTTTTTTACGAAATTACTATTGGGTGTATTCTATATTTGAAGACAAAACATTTGTTACAAAAAATACAACTAAAAACAAGTAAGAAAATTATAGTCGGTCTAGCCCGACTATACGATACCCTATACCATGCGCTTAGAGACCATATCTCTCAGCCGCAACTAACTGGATATAGAAAAGAAGCATAAACCAAATTTGAGTGGGATTTTTATTAATTTTTTCGGCTGCAGATATGAAAAAGTTCATATCGGATGTTATATCTATATGGGGACTAGGCCCAAAAATGGACCGATCCTGACCATGTTTGGTAAGGTCTCTTGTATTTTCCAAAAATATATATAAAAAAAATTTGAGAAGAATCAGTGCAATATTTTTGTGTTTTTTGATAGATTTAAGTGAAGATCGGGAAGCATCTCTATATGGGGCCTATGACTAAGAGTTTTCCAATAGGGATAATTTTTAGACAACTGATTAATGGATGTAATATATACATACAAACCCAATTTGACTAAGATTTGTATGATAATTTGGATCTTATGGCAATATATGTTGATTTCATAGGGGTCATTTGTATGGGGGCTAGGTCTGAACATGGACCGATTCTCACCAATTTCAAAAGCGTTCATCTCATGGCCGAGAAAAGATTAACTACCAAATTTTATCAAATTATATTCATATTTGCGACCTGCAGTTTGATTACAAACTTTACATGGACACACAGACGGACGGACGGACGGACGGACGGACGGACGGACATCGTTAAATCGAATCAGAAAGTGATTCTGATTCGATCGGTATAATTAAAGATGGGTGTAGGTCAAATATTTTTGGTTGTTACAAACAGCAGCACAAAGTCATTATACCCAAACCACATAGTGGTATAGGGTATCACAAAAATAGATAAACGAAAATAAATATTTTTTTTAAGTGATGGCAAAACAGTGAAAGCTTTTAAATTTCTTTACCAGAGTTGATTAAAATAATAAAAAATAGAAGAAGCAGTTAAAAAAAATTTTTAAATTTTAACCGTTATTTAAATATTTATAAATTCTGATGTTTTCTTTCAATTATTATAAAATAAGGGCAAGAATAAAGTTTAATGAAGAGTTAAAATCTAGAATAATAGATGATTTTAGTGATGGCCGCAGACAAAAGAATATTTGTGAGAAATAGTCTATGAATAAATGCATAAAATCGTGTGGCTAGCATTAGTCTTACGAATAGTGTTGACCAAAAATGATATATTTAAATGGACCCAAAACGTTAAAACACTTCGGGAGTTTTACTAAAATAAATTAATACAATCGTTCGGTATAGAAATCATCCACCCCCCAAGATCATGACCATCATTTTATTCCACAGTGTTATTGTATAGTAAAGGTTTCCATTGTTTTGTCAACAGCATAAAAATTAATATTTTTAAGTTTTGTTTTTTTTTTCTGAAGTAATATTAATATTTCTTCTTTGTTAAATAAATAAAACGTACAAATGTTTAAACTAATAAAAGATTCCATCCAAGTCGTCAAAAATATATTTTGTTAAAAGTTTCCATCGTATTGTCGCTCACACAATATATCTTATTGTTTTTAAATATTATTATGGCTTAAATAATTAATATAATAATTACGCTAACATCGTAGTGGGTATACTGCAAGTACATATATATAGTATTCGATATGATTTTTTTCAGATCTGCAGACCAAACAATTAAAAAAATTCCACTCAGATTTGTTTCATGCTTATTTTCTATACCCATTTAGTTGGACCTAAGACCAATTCTCTAAATGAAGGGTACCGCATGGTCGGTCTACACTTAAATTTTCTTGCTTGTTTTTATGCTATTTTTACATGGATATATTAATAAAAATTATTAATTTAAGCCTTAGCTACAGATTTGCTGAAGAATTAAATGAGAAATCATCAATGGTTCTAGAGTTATAGCTGAAACCCTAAATCAAGAAGAGTAAAAATATAAAAGGTCGTAAAAAGTTTGGTTTCATATTATTTCTCATTAGTTGTCGCTTAGTTTGTTTGAGAAAAATATTGAAATTATCACAGGTGGAAATTTCAAAATAATATTTTTTCGGGACTATACATAAGACCTTATGTAAAAAATTTTCCAATGAAGTTTTCGTCTTCGTCAACCCCAAATGAAATTTGTTGAAGAATATATTCACAGAATATTTAAACCCTTCAAATGGACGTCCGAAGGCATTTCTTTGGTATTTCTTAAAAAAAGAACTAAAATGATCCATGAGAATTGCAGATATAGGGTTAAAATATTCCAAGTAAAAACATCTCTTAAAAATCTATTGGAGACATCCGAACTCAGAATTTAGATCGGAAGTACTTTTACCTTTGTTTTTACTTCAAACGGGCATAAAACTTTACTGTGCCTACACAGGACCAAACGCTTTGGGTGTTTTACTATACTAACCTAGTACATACTAAATGAAGGGAATAGACCCACATTCGTCACAAGAGTTAGAGAGGAGGTACTAGACATTACAGTAGCCAGTCCAAGCTTAGCTAGGATTTCAAGAAATTGGAGAGTATCCGATGAAGATTCACTATCGGATCATAAGATAATTGAATTTTCGTTAGACGGCCTAGATATTCAGGCATCTTCCTATAGAAATACCAGAAAAACTAATTGGGAGGAGTACAATGAAATCCTAAGCTACAATCTAAAAGGCATAACTTTGATGCCTACTATTGTAGCTGCCCTGAGAAACCGAGGGGCAAGGAGAAAGACGCAGTATGGTGGATCAATAATCTCTCTACACTCAGAACCGAAGTTCGTAGGCTTGGCAATGGGGCAAAGTGGCACGGGCAGTGGGAGCATTATAAATCCAAACGAACTAGATTTAGAAATTTCTGTGAGAATTTAGAATCTCTTTCAGAAACAACAAGGCTATACAAAACCTTCGCGAAATATGGGCCAAAAATGACAATTCTAATAAAAAATAAAAAAATTAAAGCAATATTTCAAAAAAAGAAAAGTTAAAATTAATAAAATTTATAAAATAAGTGTAAAATTTAGCAAATAAAAAATTAAGCATTAGTTTATCCAAGTCTGAGGTGGTGCATGTCATGGCTTTTAAAAGTTTTGTTGAAGGTGATGTTTCTTTTGCTGAAGAGGAAATGAAGACAAAGGGTACCATCTTGATAAAATCCGCTGATAAGTTAATAAATTTCTCGGTCAAAATGGCAATAAAGTTGTGTTTGACGGTAGCAAAGTTTGAGATATAATTTTAGTTTTGGCTAGAGCTGTCAATGGTACTGCTTTGCTTCGCATTACAATACCCAGCCAGGAAAAATTAGGTTATTGCGACAAAGCATTGTGATATACGCGGTATTTATTTGGACTCTATTGAACGATTACGCTGTCAATAACTTCAAAAGTTTGTCACGTGACGTTATTTATGTGCTGATGCTACTGAAATTGAATTGGCGATACAAATTGCTGCTTTTGCCGATACCTGACATGCCTTTAGACAACTTACCACTGCATTGGAACCATTCTCTAAAGCTTTAGCTGAAAATTCCGGTGTCAATGGTACTGAAGTGGTCAACCAGATATATTTTTCTCATAAAGAGGGTCTGATGAAATACTGATTTCAATACTGAAGCTGAAAAGCCCGAAACTATTGATGTCACCACCATGAAGGCGTTCGATGTCTTAAAATCAAAATACTGGACTATGAAATAT
Organism: Cordilura impudica; assembly: GCA_963682025.1. Taxonomy (NCBI): domain Eukaryota; kingdom Metazoa; phylum Arthropoda; class Insecta; order Diptera; family Scathophagidae; genus Cordilura; species Cordilura impudica. The sequence goes on along the minus strand of OY821521.1, from coordinate 166,505,033 downwards.
GCTGTTAGTGCTGCCAGCACAATCTTGAAGGTTACTTAAATTGTTATGACCAAATATGCTGGCGGACCCAAACCTCCACAAGCTGGTTTTAGTGATGAAGAGAGTTTAATTAGATACTTCAACATCTATAACAAGTAAGAAAATTATAGTCGGTCTAGACCGACTATACGATACCCTATACCATGCGCTAGAGACCCTATCTCTTAGGCCCAACTAATTGGATATAGAAAATAAGCATAAACCAAATTTGAGTGGCATTTTTATTAATTTTTTTTGGCTGCAGATATGAAAAAGTTCATATCGGATCCTATGTCTATATGGGGACTAGGTCCAGAACCAGGTCCAGACCATGGTTGGTAAAGTCTCTTGTATTTTGCGAAAATACAAAATTTGAGATGAATCAGTGCAATATTTTTCTTTTTTGATAGATTTAAGTGAAGATCGGGAAGCAGCTCTATATGGGGCCTATGACCAAGAGTTGTCCCATAGGAACCGTTTTTGGACTATTCATTAATGGATGTAATAAACGCATAAGATCTATACGACAATTTGGATCTTATGGCAATTTATGTCGATTTTATAGGGGTCATTTGTATGGGGGCTAGGTCTGAACATGGACCGATTCTCACCAATTTCAATAGCGTTCATCCCATGGCCGATGAAAGCTTATATGCCAAATTTCATCAAAATATATTCATATTTGCGACCCGTAGTTTGATTACAAGCTTTACATGGACACACAGACGGACGGACGGACGGACGGACGGACATCATTAAATCGAATCAGTTAGTGATTCTGATTCGATCGGTATAATTAAAGATGGGTCTAGGTCAAATATTTTTGGTAGTTACAAACAGCAGCACAAAGTCATTATACCCAAACCACATAGTGGTATAGGGTATACAAATTCATTCGGCAATTTCGTACTAATACCATTTGCTAAGGTTTTTCATATTCTCTAACTCAAAACATACAAACATACACATGTATTAATCCTTAACTAGCAGATTCCAGCCCTCGAAATTCGAGTGCAAATTCTAAGAAATTTTATTTTTTCATTAAATAAAGACCCTAAAGTTATGCTAATCAATTATAGCCAGTTCACAAATAAACACAAAAAACAAACTCATTTTTATCACAAACATATTGACAAATTTAATAAGCACACACATAGCATTGTATAATTTTATGTATGTGTTAGTAGCAACTTTAAATGCAATTTACTCAAAATAAAGGAAAAAATTTAAAAATATGTAAATCTGCAAAACGGCTAAAAAGAAATACCTTTCAAATAATATACGTTTGGTCAAAATCGGGATATAACGGTAGAACAAAATATCGGTCACAAGAAATCGCCTAGCCTATTAATATTATAGATTTATAACTATAAAAGATATAATTAATATAAAAAATTAATTTAAAGTGTAGTTATAATATGCATTGGGCTACCCCAATAAATGGCTGTAATCACTAATAAAGAAAATCTAAATTCCATTGTATGAACTAATAACAGTTCATGCCATCGAATTTTCTTAAAACATCAGTTGCCCTAAACTACGTACGGTTATTTCGATAATATTATTTAGTAATCACTACAGATAATGTGGACTATCAAAATTAGGTTGGCAACAAATTCAGTTGCCACAACAAATCCATTTTCTGTGTGTAAATAAAGTGATTAAGAGCAATTGTTATAGTTGCAAAAAAATGATTTTTTTTTTCATACAAAAATTATAATCGGTGCGTGCGTTAAATATACAGCCCTGTTCTTGAAACGTTATTTAAATAAGAGTGAATTTAAAATCACATGAAATTGAAATTTTGGGTTTCTTGAAACCACTTTTTTTATTTATTTAATGGAAACATATGTTTGAGTTGAGAACATATGTTATCTAGAAACCGAGGTGCCATATGGTTCTTTATTCAGTTTCACAAAAAACTTGTAAGTATTTTGTGCATGTTTTTTCTTAAGTTTATAGAAAAAGTATAAAGAAAAATATTTTCTTTTAAAATAACAACTTATTTGTTCATTTAATTGTTTTTGTTCTTCAATTTCATTCAATTAAAAATGACTTTTCTATTTTTAAAAAGTTAGGCATCACCAAAAAAAATTTCGATATTCAAATAAATTGGATTTGACTGGCATCACTACTGTTTCGAACATATGCAAAAAAAAAAAAACATGTGATTTGATGAAAAAATTTTTTTTAATTCCTTTATTTGCAATAATTAGTGCATAAAGAATCTATCTTATAATTGAAAAAATTATAATGGAAAATAGATTGTGTAAATAAAAAGTTTTTATTATAGTTATAGAACAGCATCATCGCAAAAAGTGTGTTTTATTAACATCGACCACTTATTACGAGTTTTTTTTTTTAAATCAAAATGTAGACGTTTTTTAAAATCGTTTTTTTTTCATAAAATTAATGTCTAATTTTTTTAAATAATGACATGTTAGAGTTTAAATATGAATTAGTTTTTTTTATCTCTTAAGACCTGCTTAGTAGAAAAAAAGGACATTTGTTTTAAAACGAGAAAAAATATTCTTATTGAAATTAGAGAACAGCAAAAAACTCGTAGATATAAGAATTTTTTCATTTACGAGTTTTTTTTTTGTGATAGTGGTTTCAAGAACAGGGGTGTATATTTTTAATGATTTGAACGATCAATACCAAAAAAATGGATCACAAAATTAAAAACCCTTTTATTAATTTACAATTTTTTTAAGTTATATTTAATAACATTAAATAGCTTAACATCAGAAAAAAAACTAAAAGTTATTTTTATGCTGTTAACAGAAAATTGGAAACCTTTACTACACAATAATTGAAAACTATCCGTCTATTTTTGCTTTCAATAACTAGGGAATTCATAAGGTGTACTAAAGTTGTATGTTGTAAAGAAATACAAGACGTCAAATAGTACATATGTGAACAACCTTTCGTATATTCATATACTACAATCGGAAAAACAATCGAATAAAAGCAAAATACTTGTTCTTTTACACAATAACTTACCTGCATGTAATTATTTCCTTCCATTTATTATTTATTTCTACCATTTCTGCCACAATAGTTATAAGAAACGTAAAAAAAAATATTTGGAATAAACAACAAAAGCTGGTTAAATAGTAATCAGAAAAAAAGCTGATCACATAGTACATCGCAAAAACATACCTGCTAACGTTGTATTATCGTATAATTTTTTTGTATGGAAAATATAAACAACAATTATACAAAATTTTGCCACATACGACACCAGGACACCCTCGTGAATACCCAAATTTTGTTGAATATCCATTATTTTTTTTAAGTTCTGCTTCATAACGCTGAAGCATGGAGTCATGGAGTCCATTAAATTTTTTTCCACTCTGAAATCTGTCTTGTTTGTGGAATTTGCGTCCATATTTTTCGATCGACATGGATTTTCTGTTGAACTGAGATCTGGTGATTGGGCTGGCCTTACCAAAAAACTAACCGATTAGGTTGTAGCCATTCGATTACAACATTGGAGCTGTGTTTTGAGCTGGAAGGCGAATATGTTGAGATATAATTTTTTTGCTAAAAAAAATCACGGAGTTATTGATCCTCCCTAGTATGTTCGCCGATATATAGAAAAATATCAATTAAAAAACTTAAATAACACTCTAATATGCTTTACTATTTTTAAGTTTTTAAGCTTTTGGCTTGAAACGTCTTTTCAAATTGCATTTTCATGTTTGTTTTTTTTTTCTAGTATAATAAACTAATTTGCAATTCAATTAACAGCTGTTTAACTATTAGCACGAACTAACTTTTAAGACTTGAACACCATAACGAACCAACGGACACTCAAGCGTACAAACAAACATGGCCAACAAATGATTTATGTTGAATGCAACTTAACATGCATGCCATATGCAATTACTCGCATTTAACTAAAATACTTTAACACGAATGTACAAACAAAGTTGCTAAATACTAAAGCCTTGTAATAACTTACTGGAGAATATGCTGAGGGACTTTTAAATGTAGCAGAACTATATAAGTAATTTCACAAAAACCTTGATTAACGACTTAATTTATTTAAAGAATTTCTAAAAAAGAAATAAAAATACTTAAATTAAAATTAGTTTTTATGTACTACCAAATAATTGCTTAATGTGATAACATTTATAATAAATGAGAGCATTTTTCAGATTAATTACTTTTACAATTCTATAAAAGAACACAAATTAAAATTGACATCAAGTTCGTTTGAGTGTCCTTTATTTAAGATGTCATAGGAAAAACTACAGTTGTTGTTTGAATAAAAAAAATATATATTAAAAAAAAATTAATAATGAAAAATTGCACAGTGGTAAAAAAAGAGAATTATATAAATATTTTAAGTATGGAAATATAGAAATTGAAAGACTGGCTTACTTTAAAGAACGAATATAGCTCTACTTTAACTTTACTTTAAACGAAAATGTGACTTTTAATTTTAAACTTCGCCGGTTTATCAATTTTTGCGGGTTGGCAGTACTGTATTTAGCATTTTTGCCAAACTTCGTGTCATTCCTTCAATAGTGACGCTCATTTTTTAAACAATTAAAAGTGATTTTAACATTGTGTGATTTTGTTAAACAAAGAAGTTCCATTAAATTTAGTTTGCGGAATGAAATCTCTGCTGCAGAATCACTAAAGGTGTGTTTACACTATGTGTATTTTCCATGTGTAAATTCAGTTTTACGATCCATACGTAATTCCGTGTGTGTGTCAAAATTGCCGTTTTACATACAATTCAAATTTTTGCGTTCAAACGTACATATGTATTTCCGTATGACATAACCTCTAAATGTAAACAACAGCTGATTTAATTTGTGAATTTACAAAAAATTATTGTTAAAAATAAAGATATATATTTTATATATTTTTTAATTGTTAATTAATATTAAACAATTGATTTTTCTCTCAATATTAATCTTTATAATTTACTCTGTTTTTCTTTCGCCACAAGCAGTGTTGTATTTTCATATGTTTATCTTGCCAAATAAGAACCTGCTCTAATTGAAAATTTTACATATGTCTTGCAAAATGTGTTGTACATAAACAATGTTTGAAAGGGTTCACACTATGTGCACAAATTACACGTGCTAAAAAAATAAGAAAAACACGAGCAAAACACGTAGTGTGAACGCAGCTTAAGAGTATAAGCACAAACTGGCCGGTGAGAGCCAATTTTCCGTTGCGGATAATAACAAGAAACTCAAAACAAGAACAGACAATGTCGACGAAGAAAATTTTCAATTTTATTGTTTACATTTTTTGTATTTTTATACCCTGATACTTAAAGTCATGGTCGTGGTGCTTAAAAGAATAAAGTCATGGTCGTGATACTTCAAATGACAGGTACATGATCGTGGAACCTAAAAGAATAAAGTCATGGTCGTTGTTCGTGTTCGAATAAAGTCTTGGTTGTGGTCTTAAAAGAATAAAGCTATGATCGTGATATTTCAAATGAAAAATACATGAACGTGGAATCTAAAAGAATAAAGTCATGGTCGTGATGCTTTAAAAAAAAAAAATGATTGTGGTACTTAAAATAATAGTCATGAACTTGGTACTTAAAAGGATAAAGTCATGGTCGTGATATTTCAAAGAATAACTACATGATCGTGAAAATTAAAAGAATAAAGACATGATGGTGGTACTTAACAGAATAAAGTCATGATCGTGGTACTTAATAGAATAAAGTCATGATCGAGGTACTGAAAATAATAAAGTCATGGTCGTGATACTTGAAAGAATAAAATCATTAACGTGGTACTTGAAAGGATAAAGACATGATCGTGGTACTTAAAAGAATAAAGTTATGATCGTGGTACTTAACGGAATAAAGTCATGATCGAGGGATGTACTGAAAAGAATAAAGTCATGGTCGTGATACTTCAAAGAATAACTACATGATCGTAGAAATTAAAAGAATAAAGTCATGATCGTGGTACTTAAGAGAATAAAGTCATGATCGTGATACTTAACAGAATAAAGTCATGATCGAGGTACTGAAAAGAATAAAGTCACGGTCGTGATACTTCAAAGAATAACTACATGATCGTGAAAATTAAAAGAATAAAGACATGATGGTGGTACTTAACAGAATAAAGTCATGATCGTGGTACTTAATAGAATAAAGTCATGATCGAGGTACCGAAAATAATAAAGTCATGGTCGTGATAATTGAAAGAATAAAATCATTAACGTGGTACTTGAAAGGATAAAGACATGATCGTGGTACTTAAAAGAATAAAGTCATGATCGTGGTACTTAACGGAATAAAGTCAAGATCGAGGGAGGTACTGAAAAGAATAAAGTCATGGTCGTGATACTTCAAAGAATAACTACATGATCGTGGAAATTAAAAGAATAAGGTCGTGATCGTGGTACTTAAGAGAATAAAGTCATGATCGTGATACTTAACAGAATAAAGTCATGATAGAGGTACTGAAAAGAATAAAGTCATGGTCGTGATATTTCAAAGAATAACTACATGATCGTGGAAATTAAAAGAATAAAGTCATGATCATGGTACTAAAGAGAATAAAGTCATGATCGTGGTTCTTAACAGAATAATGTCATGATCGAGGTACTGAAAAGCAGAGTTCAGAAAAAAACACACACTGAATAAAAAAATCGTACATATATGTAAACAAACATAACTTAGACCAACACACACATATTTTTATTTTCATTTCAATTATGTTTATTTTTAAATTTTCTTCGGTGCCCAACACAATCATGACTGTGTTCGTTTCAATATTTCGTTATTTACACGAACATTTTTGTATCACGTACTTTTTGTTTCAATCACACATAAACCACACATTTTTGAGTGTTGCTTTATTTGAAGTTCATGTTCTGGTACGTGTACTGAAAAAAAAAAACAGAACATGTACAATAAACAGGTTCGAGTTCAGTTATATTTTAAGTCATGTTTAAGAAAAAACAGAACATGTACAATAAACAGGTTCGAGTTCAGTTATATTTTAAGTCATGTTTAAGAAAAAACAGAACATGTACAATAAACAGGTTCGAGTTCAGTTATATTTTAAGTCGTGTTTAAAATATAACTGAACTCGAACCTGTTTATTGTACATGTTCTGTTTTTTCTTACTACACGAGCCACAACACGACTTAATATATAACTGAACTCGAACCTGTTTATTGTACATGTTCTGTTTTTTTTTCAGTACACGTACCAGAACATGAACTTCAAATAAAGCAACACTCAAAAATGTGTGGTTTATGTGTGATTGAAACAAAAAGTACGTGATACAAAAATGTTCGTGTAAATAACGAAATATTAAAACGAACACAGTCATGATTGTGTTGGGCACCGTAGAAAATTTAGAAACGCACATAATTGATATGAAAATAAAGATATGTGTTGGCTGCTTTTGAACAGAACATTGTGTGTTTCATGTGTGTATTTTCTGAACCTTGCTGAAAAGAATAAAGTCATGGTCGTGATACTTGAAAGAGTAAAATCATTAACGTGGTACTTAAAGGGATAAAGACATGACCGTGGAAATTAAAATAATAAAGTCATGATCGTGGTACTTAACAGAATAAAGTCATGATCGAGGTACTGAAAAGAATAAAGTCATGGTCGTGATATTTGAAAGATTCAATTCATTAACGTGGTACTTAAAGGAATAAAGTCTTGGTCGTGATCTTCAAAGAATAACTACATGCTCTTTAAAGTCATGATCGTGGGTACTGAAAAGAATAAAGTTATGATCGTGGTACTTAACAGAATAAAGTCATGATCGAGGTACTGAAAAGAATAAAGTCATGGTCGTGATACTTGAAAGAATAATATCATTAACGTCGTACTTAAAAAAATAAAATCATGGTCGTGTATTTAAAAGTAGAAAATCATGATCATGATACTTTATCACCGTACTTTATCAAGATTAAAATCTTGGAACTTCAAATAATAATATCATACTCGTAAAGATTTAAAAGTGATAGTAATGACATAAAAGTATAAATTCATGATCGAATTACCCTTCATTTGAAACCGATCATGAAATTTGAAAATTTTAGTTGAAAATTACTTTCTTTTAGTTTCTTTACCTTTTAATATTCCTCCTAAATTATCAAAAGGAAGATCGGTTTCAAATAAAAGGTATTTCGATGAACTATCTAATGGATATAATTTTCCTCTTATTATTGAGGTTTGAAGGTGGAAAGTAAAAAAATTTTATTTATAAGGCCAACCAAAATTCCCCTTAAACAAATTATTTCTACCGCAGTTAGATTTTAAGTAGGCCGCCATTTTTCGAAAGTGATTTTCTGATTTTATGAAAACAAATAAAACGAATTATGTTTTACAAACTCATTTTTTATTCTCTCCATACTACTGCGCATAGGGTATATATCTGTGTGTCAATCTATTTGTAACGCATCAAAAAATTATATATTCTTGATCCTCATAACATCTCAACTGAATATAGCGATGCCCGTCTGTCCGTCCGTCCGTTTGTCTGTTGAAATGGAAGGAATTGTAGTCCGTAAATGATTTATGATATTTTTAGTGGGCGTGCCACCTCCCATATGAAGTGAATTTCTAATATCATATATATGGAACACTATGACAGGAAGAGCTCTGCAAATTTGTGTTAGGTCACCTATTATTAATGTTAGTAGCCATGCCAAAAATGGGCGGAATCGAATAATTTGGCGTGACACCACCCATACACAGCAATTATTTAACATCGTATATCTCGAGTAGTATATCAGAGACATCTTTGAAAATTTGTCTGAGGTCATTTATTATTAATGTGAATAGTCAGACAAAAAATGGGAAGGCATCCTAGCTGCCCGATTGAAGCCGTCATCGTGCTTTCCACAGACGGACAGACGGACATCGCTATATCAACTACGCTTGTTATAAGGATGACAAATATATATATTTTATGGGGTCCAAAATTTTTTTTCTGATTATTACAAATGGAATGACAAACTTATTCACACTGGGGTGGAGGGTATAAAATCTAAATGCAAAAAAAAAAAACAATATACAAAAAAAAAAAAAAAAAAATAAAACAAAATACAAAAATAATCTAACCCATAAAAACAAAGTTTTTATTAAAACTCTTTCCTTATGCATATGAGTTTTGAATATCTCCGTGACTGTGTGTGACTATCTTAAAATTAATCTTTGGCCACAACAAATCTATGGACAAAGTTTCAGATCCATCGGATGAGGGGAAGTGGGGTTTTAATCTCTCTGTGCCTGTGCGTGACCATGCGTGACTAAGTCAAAGGTAATCTTTTTTTCACAGCAAGTGTATGGACCAAGTCTCAGATCGATCGTATGAAGGGAAATAACATTTAGATCACTCCATGTCCATGCAAGAGTACGGACCAAGTTTGAGATCGATCGGATGAGGGGAAATGACATTTAGATCACTCCGTGACTGTGCGTGACCACGCGTGACTGTGCGTGGCTACCCCAAAATTAATCTGCAGTCACGACAAGACTATGTGCCAAGTTTCAAATCAATTGGATAAGGGGGAATGGGGTCCACCCGTGGCAGACAGACAGACAAAGAGACAGAGAGTATGAGTAAAAAGAAAGAGTTTAAAAAAAATGAAATGGCCGTTTTTCGAGCGCTCCAACAATTATTTCCGTTTTTGTTTCTTTTTTGTTAACGAAAAAAAAAAAATTTGAAAAAAAAATTAAAAAAACAAAAATAATATTAATTCAGCGTGAAAAAATCGCTCAAATCGCCATATCTTGATAATTCTCTTAGCGATTTCTTTCTTGAAAGCGGTGATATAATGCTATCAAACGCTATGCATACTCATATTTTGTGGAGTATTTTTCCAGCCGCCCAGGTGTCAGACCATCCCAAAATCCTAAATTATTCTCTGTTTTAAGCCATTATTAGTTACTAGCGGAGCCCAGGCTTTGAAATTCGAGAAAAATTTTAAATTCATTAAATTTCTGTAGTATATTAAAGCTGTAATATGTAAATACTAATCAACCTGAACATACCCTTACTTATTGCAATCACTAATCTATTACAAATCACTGAATGTATGTACTTAGAAAATAAGAAGAAGAACAAATAAAGTAAAACGACACTGTTGAATTGACCGTGAACTTAAACGTATCGAAAAGTAACCAGCTTCGATACTTCATATTGGCGACGAGGAAGAAAAAAGAGCTCACAAGCGAGACAAAATATTGAAATTAAAAAGAAATTAAAAAAATGCCGCTTGAAGCACGAAACAATGTAGCACGGGAAGCAAACTGGGGCGCACAACTAAATGTGCCGTTTTTTGACCCAGAAAGAGGTCTGTGGTCAGTGTTTGAAAAACAATTACACCAGTTTTTTATTGCAAATGGCGTAACAGATAGCATTAGGAAAAAAGCCATAATGCTGACGTCATTGTCGCAAAGTGCATACATGCTTTTGGAAAATTTATTAAGTCCAGTGCAGATTGATGCAACGGAAACTACGTTGGCAGCGTGTATAGGAGCTTTGAAGACGCATTTCAAGCCACCAGTGTCAGTTTTTGCAGAGCGTCATAAGTTCTATATGGTAGCAAAGTCACCTACAGAATCCATAAACGATTGGGCAGTGCGAGTGAGGTCGCTGGCAACTAGTTGCGATTTTGGGCAACATTTAGAGGTGGCCATGAGGGACAAGTTTGTTATGGGGCTGGAAAAAGGCCCAAGCCGGGATAAAATATTCTTAGAAGCAAATGCGATCACGTTTCAACGGGTGGTGGAAATAGCAAACATGGCAGCGTACATTCAACAACAGCATGCGGAATGTGAGGTTAAGGACGAACCTTTAAATTACATACACAAAAAACAACATGGCAGCCGAGCACGGGCAGAGCGGAAGCCGAGCAGCCAGCCTAGGCAGCAAAAGGGGAACGAGCAGCAACAGCAGCAGCAGCCATGTAAGGTTTGTGGTTATACAAATCACAAAACAGATAACTGTAAGTTCAAAAATTATAAATGTAATAAGTGTAAGCAGCGAGGGCACCTTAAGAAAATGTGTAAAGTGCAACAAATTAACTATTGTGACAATAGTGAGGTTAGTTTATTTGCAATTAATAGTGTACAAGATGAGCCAATTACCGTGAAAGTTTTTATAAATGAAAGGCCATTTAATATGGAATTAGATACAGGATCTGAAAATAATGTGATCTCAGAACACACTTATAAAAGCTTTTTCGGTAATTATAAGTTGCGTGAGGAGGCAACGTTGTTAAAAGCTTATAATGGTGCGATAATCCATCACCTTGATGACATTTTGATCACAGGGCCTGATAGGAAATCGCATTTGGAAACGGTTGAAAAGGTTTTTTCCGTCTTGTACAATGCTGGTTTCAAATTATCAAAAACGAAATGCGAATTTTTGTGTAAAAAAATAAAATAATTGGGACATGTCATAGATAAAAATGGGTTACATATGGACCCCGAAAAGGTTAAAGAAATAAATGATTTAAAGCAACCAACGAATATTAAGGAATTACAATCACTGTTGGGGATGATAAATTTTTATAGAAGATTTTTACCGGAAACATCCACAGTACTTGGCCCTTTATATAAGTTGTTAAATGTGGATGAACAATTTGTTTGGTCTAAAGATTGTTCCAAAGCGTGGAACCAAATGAAGCAAATATTAGCAAAAAACATTTGTTTAACACATTTTAATCCAAATTTTAAAACAAAATTAACGGTAGATGGCAGTCCCATAGGGGTAGGAGCTGTGTTATTCCAAATAGATGAAAAGGGAATAGAACGGCCCATTGAGTTTGCGTCAAGATCCCTAAGTGAGACTGAGCGTAAATATGCTCAACTTGATCGGGAAGCAGTGGCTATTCTGTTTGGGGTAACAAAGTTTCACCAATACCTATTTGGACGAAAATTTATTTTAGTGACAGATAATAAACCACTAAAGTATATTTTTGGCCCTAAGAAAGGCATTCCGGCAATGACATCAAACCGAGTTCAACGTATTGCGTTAACGTTGACTGGTTATCAGTTTGATGTTGAAAGCATTAGTTCAAAGGATAATGTAGCAGATTACCTTTCCCGACATCCAAACAATTCCAAAATGCAAGATACGAAATCAGAAGAGGTTTCACATGTTCACCTAAACTATGTCGAGAAATGCATGGAAAAGAATAAAATTTTAAACTTTGAGGCCATTAGGGCTGAGACGGAGAAAAATGATTTATTGCAAAAAGTAAAAAAATTTATACTTGATGGTTGGCCGAAAGCATGTGTGGATGCAGAACTGATGCCTTATTTCCGAAGAAAATTAGAACTGTCCGAAGAGAACGGTTGTTTATTTTGGGGGTACAGAATAATTGTTCCTAAAAGTTTGCAGGCAGCAACAGTTAATTTTTTGCATGTTTCTCATTTGGGCATAGTAAAGATGAAATCCATGAGCAGAGAATGTTGTTGGTGGCCAAATCAAAGCAAGGATTTGGAAGATGTCGTAAAAAGTTGTAATTCGTGTTTACATACTCGGCCAAATCCCCCGAAGCAAGAGCTCATTTCGTGGGAAAGGTCAGATGCAGTTTGGTCACGAATTCATATAGATTTTTTTGGTCCTTTTTTGAAAAGATGGTGTCTGATAATTGTTGATAGCACCAGTAAATGGGTAGAATGTATAGACATGGGTACTGATACGACAAGTCGAGCTGTAGTGTCCATTTTGCGAGAAATGTTTGCCCGTTATGGCATACCAAAAATAATTGTATCTGATAATGGCACTGCGTTTGTTTCAAAGGAGTTTAAATTGTTTGCCGAGTTGAATGGCATTAAACACATAACGTCAGCGGTGGGACACCCCGTCACAAATGGACAAGCGGAAAACTCTGTAAAAACCCTTAAAATAGCATAAAAAAAAAAAATTTATATAATGCACCATTATCAGAATTTAACAACGTTTTAAACAGATTTTTACTTGATTATCGTAATACGATTCATGCCACAACAAACGTGTCACCTGCTTACTTAATGTTTAATAAACGTAAATTAAGATGTAGGCTAGATTTACTAAATGATAAACGAAAGATTAAATGTCAAAACAAAGCAGTAATTAAAAGTCATGTAAAAAAGAAACAGTCCGAGCAAGAAAAGTATTATAAAGGTTCAAACAAAAGTATATTTACTATGAAAGATAATGTTATGGTGAAAGATTATTCTAAGGCCGGAAAAGTTTCATGTATTTACGCCAAAATATTAAAACAGATTGGTAAACAATTATATATTGTAAAAAATGTTAATGGCTGTGTTTGGAAAAGACACGCAAATCAAATAATATTAGCTGCTAAGAGAAAAAATAATTTTGTAACTTCAAGTGTGTTAACTGATCCTTTGAAAAAATTAGAATCCACTGACGATATTGAAAATAATAAAGACAAAATAAATGGTAACACCATTAATGAACAACAAAATGTAACTATATAACAGGAATCAGTAGCCCACTCTGTAAAATATAATCTAAGACCTAGAAATAAGAACTAGATCGGCGAATGCATTAGGTAGGGGGTATTGTAGTATATTAAAGCTGTAATATGTAAATACTAATCAACCTGAACATACCCTTACTTATTGCAATCACTAATCTATTACAAATCACTGAATGTATGTACTTAGAAAATAAGAAGAAGAACAAATAAAGTAAAACGACACTGTTGAATTGACCGTGAACTTAAACGTATCGATTTTCCTTTTTTAAGCAAAGTAACCAGCTTCGATACTTCATAATTTCATTACAAGTATTAGTTACACACAGAAGATATTAATACAAAATTTTTTAAGAGCCTAAAGGTATGCTTATCAATTTTAGCCAAATCACAATTCAACACGAAGTTAATAAACACACACACACACGGTATTGTATAGTTTTGTGTATATGTTAGTAGCAACTTTAAATGAATTTTACTCAAAAAAAAGTACCAGATGGTGCAAATCTGTAAATATGGTGTACATCTGCAAAGAAATACCTTTCAAATGGTATATTTTTGTCAATATAATATAATAAAAGTTTAAAAGGTATCTGAAGGAACTACCTTACCTATTAATATTATAGATATGAATTTGGTGTCGTTCGTGTCACTCAATGTGGGGATATTGAAGTTTTCGGCATCAAACTTAACTTTAAACTAAAATTTCAACTAATATTTCAAACTCTTATTTATACTCTTTTTTTATATAGACATTTTTTTAAACAGTTATTCTCATATTACAATTTTTTTTTAAATTTTAGAAAACGAAATATGTATGCAATTAATTACTGTTACTGTTGTTTGGTGTCTGCCAAAATAAAACTTAAATTTTAATTAAGTTTTGCACTCACGCAGAGTTTGAATTGTATTTAAAATTAATTTTACACCTAATTTGTCGTAGCTATTTTTATGATTTTGTTTATTACCATCTAAATGTTTTATAACATGGTCGACTGTCATTATAAAGTCCAAAACAAAATTGTGTCATTTCTGTTTTTTTTTCTTTTTAGTACGTGTTAAAATTAAAGCCATGGGAGATTAAATGTTGTATGTATTTTCATTTAAAATTAAATTTTTGTTATAAATTATATAAAACATGGGGTAAATTATATTTGAATTATGGAGAGTAGTTTTACAATACATTTACACCGATGAAAGTAGCATCAGTGTAAAGTTGCAGTTACAAGTTAAATTTATGATTTTGATTTTCAACGTTTCAAAAGTTTAAATGAAGATCGGGAAGCAGTTTTATATGGGGGCTATTACTAAGAATTGTACTATATGGTTTATTTTTGGACTACCGATTAATGCATGCAATAAACACGCACAAACCCAATTTGACCAAAATCTATAATTTAAATCTTATGGCAATCTAAGTCGATCTCATAAGGGTCATTTGTATGGGGACTAGGTCTGAACAACGATTTTCACCAATTTTAAAAGCATTCGTCTTACGGTCAATAGAAGCTTATATATATCAAACTTTATCAAAATATATTCATATTTGCAACCTATAGTTTGATTAAAAGGTTTACATGGACACACAGACAGGCGGTCAGACGGACGGATGGACGGACATCGATAAATCGACTCAGAAAATAGTTCCGAGTCGATCGGTATAATAAAAGATGGGTCTAGGTCAAATATTTTTTTGTAGTTGTAGGGTACAAAAAACAACTAAGAGAGTAATAGTCGGTATAGGCCGACTACACGAGACCCTATAGAATGGATTTCGAAAGATAATTTCAGTTCAAGTTCCCTTCAAGAAAAGACTGGGATAGGGGTAATCTAATGGCAGGATACGGCACTCGCGTCTTCACTGATCGCTCAAAGATGAGTGTCCTCTCCTGTGATCTGCTAATGTTACTTACTTATCGACTGCCGTCCTTCAGGCAAACATTCTGGCGATAAGGGAAGCTTGTAGGATTTTATACGCACACAAGATTGTAGGCATCTTTGTCCACAGTCAGGCGGCCCTTCTCCCACTCAACGCTCATATTACATCCTCCGTTCTGGTAGGACAGTGCATGATTACGCTTGTATGGATTCCCGGCCATAGGGATTTTGCGATAATGAACGAGCAGACGAACTAGCAAGAACAGGTTCTGCTCTTGATGATTCTTCTACGGTATCAGTCGCAACACCACTGGGAATCATTAAGAAGGAACCTACTTGCACTTCCTACGAGCAGCAGAAAATAAATGGACGATTATTGACACATGTAGGTCTACAAGGCCGACGCACAGTGCTTTGTTCCCATGTAGCGAATGGAAAAAAGAAGGAGTTGTCCTACGCAAATGAAACATGGTACACTATTTTTCTTGGACCTGGAAGAAGCTATAGGCCATAAATTTTTTTGATATTTTTAGTGGGCGTGGCACCTCCATACAAAGTAATTATTCAATATCATATATTGAGTCCCATGATCAAGACAGCTTTGGAAATTTGTACGAAGTCATCTACTATTCCTATGAGTAGTCTGATAATAAAATGCGAGGGATCGGATCAATGGGCGTGG
This sequence comes from Cordilura impudica, assembly GCA_963682025.1. Lineage (NCBI taxonomy): Eukaryota > Metazoa > Arthropoda > Insecta > Diptera > Scathophagidae > Cordilura > Cordilura impudica. Next base: position 166,489,000 of record OY821521.1, on the reverse strand, counting down.
CAGCACCCATACAAAGTAAATATTAGGGAAAGCCTTGAGACTCTGTACATGTTCATTAGATATTGATGTGTTGTAGTCAGATAAAAACGAGCGGGCTGGTTTAGTGGGCGTGACTCCGACTACACAATGAAATATGAGGTACTATGAAACCGATAATCTTAAAACTTTTGACACGTACATTAATTACCAATGTAAATAGTCGTGGAAAATATGGGCGATATGGTCATATATAAAATGTAAAAGAAATTTGAAGGGAAATACTAGCGAAATTTTACGTCATTCAAAAGTAATGTAAACTGCATGTATTTTAATAAGGGAAATCGTCTGCGGAAAATTTCCCGAAGATAATTTCCCGAAAACAATTTACCGAAATTGCAATTTCCCGAAAACAATTTCCCGAAAACAATTTCCCGAAAAAACAATTCCCCGAAAACAATTTCCCGAAAACAATTTCCCGAAAACAATTTCCCGAAATTACAATTTCCCGAAAACAATTTCCCGAAAACAATTTCCCGAAATTACAATTTCCCTATTTTTAGTTTACAACTTCCCATATATTCTTGATTTCCCCCATAAAAAAAACTTGCTGCATAGGATTTCTTGAAAAAACAATTTCCCGAGTATACGACTTCTCGAAAAAACAATTCCCCCACCCCGCACCGGGCCCTTCCTCTTCCACCCTCCCTCGTGATCCGGACCTATTTATTGGAGTGTCATACGCTTATTTTTTCATTGTGACTTTGAACACTTCGGTATTCAGACTTCCCGACGGATAACGCTCACTTCATCACATCCTGCCCATGCAGTAGCTGCTTCGGAATCATTACCATCTTGCATAGCGAAGTTTTTAAGTTATTTGGGTTGTAATACTCAGTTACTATGCCACTCGAATTCCTGGATAGCGAAAAAGGTAAACCGAGGTTGCTTTTGAATGGTTTCTTGTATCATGACGACGGTCAGTCCGTTGATACCGTTTATTGGCGTTGTATCCTTTATCGAGGAAAGCATTGTACCGGTAGGGTCATAACAACGATACTATAAAAAAGAGGCTCTTCACAATCACAGTGCCGAAGCGGCTTTCGTTGCTAAAGAAAAAATCGTTAATGAGCTGAAAAATCTTGCCCGGAGCACTACATTGGCGGGAATTTCTGATGTTATTGTTTCTGATGGTATTGTTTCTGATGGTATTGTTTCAACAAGCTCTTTAAAGAAATAGTAATTTCGGGAAATTGTAGTTTCGGGAAATTGGGTTCGGGAAATTGTATTTCGGGAAATTGTAATTTAGGGAAATTGTAATTTCGGGAAATTGTGTTCGGGAAATTGTAATTTCGGGAAATTGTCATTTCGGGAAATTGTGTTCGTGAAATTGTAATTTCGGGAAATTGTTTTCGTGAAATTGTTCTCGGGAAATTGTTTTCGGGAAATTGTTTTCGGGAAATTTTCCGCAAATCAAGGGAAATATATGAATTTAAATCAGATTTTTAATATTTTGATATTGAAACAAAAATTATAATAGCATAACAAATATATAAAAAACATTAAAAGAAACACAAATAAAGACAAACTTATAACAAATCAATATCGCTACTTGATTCTTCCCAAAACCAATTTTCGCTTAACGAAGAACCAATTATCTCATCTTCGGTTTCAACAGTTTCTCCCAGTTTATAAATATATCTCAATTTCTGCATCTATAATAGATAAACAACAAAATCAAATTTTTACCAAAATTACAAGGTCCGGCCTATAAATTTTGATAGAGGAGACAAAAAAAAAAGACACACGTATCGGCGTTTTGAAAGTTTACATCTGAATTTCATTTGAGGGGGTTAAAGTTTCCCAGGTCAGGCACATTCTTATTGTTAATCGGCATAAGAAACCATGTGACCCTTACATTTTAGGTGTAAAATGTGTTCATCAAATTTATGTAAAATGTTACGGAAAACATTTTTGTAGAATATGTTTACCTTCTAACTACTCAAGGTATGGGTCAGTTTTTTCCTCCTTTTAAAAAAGAGTAAAAAACACCATTAAAACAGGGATTTAAAATTTCACTGTAAGTTTCTGAATACACCAAAACGGAAAATTCAACCAGAAAGTCAGAAATAAGACACAACAAAAGAGAGCTTAGGGTTAATTTCGCATTTATTAAGAATTTTATTTTAAAGTACACCAAAAATTTAGCATGAAAAAATTAGTTCAAATTTAACTAAAAATCACTAATATCTCTTTTATTTAACCTTCGATAGCAAAGTTGGATAGGAAGTATTCATTAATTACATTTTTGTTTAGCTCTAGGCAATTCCACTTCATCTATAATATTAATTGGCTAGGCGATTTCTTGTGACTGATGTTTTGTTCTACCGTTTTATCCCGATTTTGACCAAACGTATATTATTTGAAAGGTATTTCTTTTTAGCCGTTTTGCAAATTTAAAGATTTTTAAATTTTTTCCTTTATTTTGAGTGAATTGCATTTAAAATTACTACTAACACATACATAAAATTATACAATGCTATGTGTAGTTTATTAAATTTTTTAATGTGCTTGTAATAAAAATGAGTTTCTTTTTTAAACTCTTTCTTCTAACTCATACTCTCTGTCTGTCGTGGGTGGACCCCATTCCCCCTCATCCAATTGATCTGAAACTTGGCCAATAGTCTTGTTGGGACAATAGATTATTTTTGGGGTAGTCACTCACAGTCACCCATAGTCACGCGCAGTCACGGGGTGATCTAAATATCATTTCCCCTCATCCGATCGATCTGAAACTTGGTCGATAGACTTGCTGTGAAAAACTATTAAGTTTGACATAGTCACGCACAGTCACGCATAGTCACCCATAGTCACGCACAGTCACGGAGTGATCTAAATGTCATTTTCCTTCATCCGATCGATCTGAAACTTGGTCCATACTCTTGCTGTGGAAAAAAGATTAATTATGACTTAGTCACGCGCAGTCACGCATGGTCACGCGCAGCCACGTAGTGATCTAAAACCCATTTCCCTTTATCCGATCAATCTGAAGCTAGGTCGATAGACTTGCTGTGAAAAAAGATTAAAGACACGCATAGTCACGCATAGTCACGCACAGTCACGAAGTGATCTAAATGTCATTTTCCTTCATCCGATCGATCTTAAACTTGGCCCATATACTTGCTGTGGAAAAAAGATTAACTTCGACATAGTCACGCACAGTCACGCATAGTCACGCACAGTCACGCATAGTCACGCACGGTCACGTAGTGATCTAAAACCCATTTCCCCTTATCCGACCAATCTGAACCTTGGTTCATAGTCTTGTTGTGACTATTGATCAATTTTGGGGTAGTCACACACAGTCACGCATAGTCACGCACAGTCACGGATTGATCTAATTGTCATTTCCCTCATCCAATCCATCTGAAACTTGGTCCATACACTTGCTGTAAAAAAAGATTATCTTTGACTTTGTCACGCACAGTCACACATAGTCACGCACAGTCACGGACTTATTTAAAACACATTTCCTTTTATCCGATCAATCTGAAACTTGGTCGATAGACTTGCTGTGAAAAATATTAACTTTGACATAGTTACGCACAGTCACGCTTAGTCACGCACAGTCACGGAGTGATTTAAACCCCATTGCCCCTCATCCAATCAATCTGAAACTTGGTCCATAGACTTGCTGTGACCACAGATTAATTTTAAAATAGTCACGCAAAGTCACGCAGTCACGGAGAGATTCAGGACTCATATGTATAAGGAAAGAAAGAGTTTTAATAAAAACATTGTTTTTATGGGTTAGATTATTTGTCTTGATTTGAGAATTGGCTATAATTGATTAGCATACCTTTAGGGCCTTTATTTAATGAAAAAAATTAAATTTCCTAAGCGAATGAATGCTTTTGCCTTTTGCAATGGTACGGTTGGGTTGGGTCTTGCTCAGGCCAGGGAAACCGCACTACAGGTATTCACGTGCGATTTACAAAAAAAAACTGTCAATAAACAAAACGGTCGCTAAATGGATGGATGGCCATACTTACCTTGGGATTGGGGACGAGGTGTTCTGTCGCTTTTGCCCTCCCTACCTTGTTACCTCTACTCCATCTAAATTGGAGGTAACCCACTTAAATGATAAGAAAATTTGTTTTGGTGTGGTTTCCTACATTGGGTTTAAAAACAATAATCTTTATTTACCCTTCATTTTAAGGGTTTTAAATTTTAGATTAATTTTAGCGACATTCAACTAGAATAAAATTTCTTTTAGCAATTTTAATTGTAGCTATATTTAATTTTAGGAAAATTTTAATTTTAGATAAATTTTAATTTTAGAAAATTTTGTTTAATATAATTTTATAAAAAAATTTTAAGTTTGAATGCAATTTTCAATTCAATGTATTTTTTTTTTTTTTAGAAATTTTTCATGTCATTGTAATTTTAAATCAATATATATGGGGGATTTCATGTCAAGTGCACCAACTTTTGAAACCGATGTCTTCCGATCGGGATGAAATTTGCACCAAGGTTAGTCCTATTGGATAGTAGTTTAGACACAATTTTTCAATAAGATCGGTCCAGATCTCTCTGAGTTAGAGGGGATCAAAATTTGACATTTTGGCCAAACAGGTGTTTCTTCTCATCCATGTAACTTATTACCTATTGTTCTTAGAAAATTTTCTCCTAAAGAGTTTAGATAGCTATTTATTCAATATTTCGGAAAAAAATACTTTAAAAAAAAAAAAAATTTGTAGACTTTTTTTTTTTGCTAAATTAAAGCATTTTTTGCCTTTTTTTTCAAAAAGGGCATTTTTTTTTTTTTTTCATAAGAAAGCTTAGGATTTTTCCTTTAAGAGCTTTTTGGTAGCTTAGTGGGATGGGAGTGGGATATCTATCAAAATAAATATTTTGTAACTCAAGACAACGGTTTTTCAATTTTTCACAAATGCACTATTTTGAATTTTTTCCTATTTGTGTGTAAAACCTTACAAATAAAACTTATACTGAGAAACTAGACAACTTATCCTTTCCGAAGGTATGTAACATACCTAACTAAAATTTTATACCCTCGATACTGTAATATCCAGAATATGTTAACCTCAGGAAAAAAATCGCAAAATTGGCAAACGACATTACCATATATGGTGTTGTTTATTAAATGGTACAGCACAAAAAAACAAAACAAACATACATACAAATCTCATACTGTCGAAACGGGATTCTTGCAAAAATTTTACATTGCAAAATAAATAACGTTTCGCTTGACTTGTACATTTTTTGTTAAGTACAGTCGTCACCAAAAATAAACGGCCGTCACACTTTACAGCGTTCTTCAATTGATGCGCATGTCTGATGAAATTTTTCACCATGCTCATCAGATTCTGTTGACAACTGGTTCTCAAAGTAATCCATATGGGAATTTCGAAAATGATTTTTTGTTGACATATGAACGCCTAGTTTTGCAAAAGCTCTAAGCATGGTGTCTACGTATATTCTTTTCCTTAATGCTTTTCCACGCATCAAGCTCAATTGGTGAGAACATTTCGTTGAAGTCAGCGTTTTGCATTAGTTTTCTTATATCTGGGCCAACAAAAACACCTGTTGGTATGAAACCAATTTTAAAGCTTTTAACAATAACAATGACTTGAAGAACACATACATACCTTCTTTAATCTTTTTTTCGCTTAATTTTGGAAGCATTGTTTTTAGAAAATTGATCCAGACATTTAACAAAGTTTTTTTACCACACCAAGTTTGATATGCAATGGGGGTAAGAGAATTTTTTCAGTTGGTACTAATGCTTGATTAACGATATTGTGCCTTCCTAATGTTCCCTCAGCTCTCAACTTCCATTGATTTTTGGAATATTGGTTGCCTTTCGATCTGCTATCCCAAGTGCATAAAAAGCATCCGTACTTAACGTATCCGGCCTGCATATCTGAAAGGAAACTAACGACTTTTAAGTTGCAACAGATCCGCCACTTATGGTCTTCATATTTTACGAAGTCCAGTAATAATTTTATAGAATCATAGATTACTTTAAAGTTTTTTTTTTAAAGATTTTTGGTATTATCGTAATACAGAAGTACAGCTTTTAGACTCTTCTTAGATGATTCAATAAATATAAGCCAGTCCTCGTGGTTTTACTCAAAATTCATTGCATTCATTATTCCTTTAATATCGTTGCAATAAGCAAACGTGTTATCTTCGACATAATGACTAGGACTTCGAAGTTGTAGCACAGGTACTGGGAGTTCGTCAGAATGCGAAACTGGGAGCAGGCCTAGAGCTAAACAAAAATGTAATTAATGAATACTTCCTATCCAAATTTGCTATCGAAGGTAAAATAACAGAGATATTACTGATTTTTAGTTAAATATGAACAATTTTTTTTTCGTGCTAAATTTTTGGGGTACTTTAAAATAAAATTCTTAATAAATGCTAAATTAATCCTAAGCTCTTTTTTTTGGATCTTATTTCTGACTTTCTGTTTAAATTTTCCGTTTTCGGGGATAGTAAAATTTCACGCGAATATTTTTGCGGAACATTTTAACCCCTTAAATCCCTGTTTTAATGATGTTTTTTGCTCTTTTTTGAAAGAAGGACAAAAATGACCCACACCTTGAGGAGTTAGAGGGATGACATATCAGAGCAAATTTTTTTTTCATGTTTATTGTGATTTACACTTTAGTATCTTTCAAAAAATCTGTCTTTAGTCTCAATTTAAGACAATTTTTTTTTGGTTTTTGTCCATGGGACGAATCATTGTGAGACGTGGCCTGACTTTAACTTAAGACAGATCAGCTCTTTCTTCATTAGGAGTAGAAGGGACATATTAAGGCTTACGGCCCACAGTGGACCATATTTTGAGAAGGCGGCTAAAAATCATTTTTTTTTGTTACCGATTTTAAAGTTATGTTATTCGTTTGATAGTAAATACTAGTAAACCTCGGGAGCCAAAAAATTGCGACTCTATCTGAACAATATCACAGCGAATAGGGTCTTCGAAAATGGGCTTTCTCAGTATTTTGCTAAAATTAAAAATTTCTTTGTAAATTTTTAGTTTTTAATGACTGTAACTTTTTTGATTTAAAAGATTTTGAAGTGAAATTAATTTTGTATAATTTTGCGGCTTCCATACTATTAATATTAAGAATGCAAAATTACTGAGTCATTCCGAAATTTAAAAAAAAAAATTTTTTAGAAGAGGTCCAAATTTTCCGAAAATCTTCTACTTAATAGAGCATAACTCCTGCCAGTCAAAAGTAGTCAGAAAAAATCTTGCACTCTTCTATAGTCCGAACCCTCCCCTATACTCCTATACCAAATTATATACCCGCCAGTTTCCGCCCGTGTGCACCAGAACAATTTTTCTGACCCAAGGTTAGATATTTTCTGCAAAATTTATGAATACAAAATTTGTCCACTATGTGATTAGGATATATTGAGTTTGAGGTGATATTTGTAACTGCCAAAAATATTGGACCTTTATCCATCTTTTATTATACGGATCGACTCAAAAACGCTTTCTGAGTCGATTAAACGATGTCCGTCCGTCAGTCTGAGTGTTATGAATACAAAAGTTGGTCGTACCGGTGCACCGCGGTGGATTTTTTGCGTGTCGGTAGAGTTGTCAGGAGTTGTTATATACTTATAAAAAAGGGTTGAGATATAATGCGCTTAATTATTACAGGTACATTTACATAGGTATCTTTCAAAAACATTAATAGTCTGAATTAGAGTTATATAGTTTAAATACCTGACAAAATGGGAAACAATTTAAATAACAGGTAAATGGTAAAAAAAAATTATTGCGACATAGCCCTTTAAGATATGAGCAGGTATGCAGGGTGTGGGTTTTTTATGCTTCTAAAAGTGGTAATAAAAGATAAAAATTTGTGAATGGTAAAAAAAACTATTGCGACATAGCCCTTTAAGATATGAACAGTTATGCTTGACCTTTTAAAAGGGGTTAGGGCGTGGGTTTTGTATGCTTTTAAAGTGGTAATAAAAGATAAAAATTCTTATTTTACATAATTGCAAGAAAGAGTATTTATAACAATGTTTCCACAATTATTATTCATTACAATTTGTGCAAGGGCTAAGTACTGTTACAGAGATCTGTCAGATATTTATTTTCAACGAAATGATGTAGACGATGTAATTTTGCACATAGCGAGCAACGACTCCTTTAAGACTTGTAACCTAGAAGACACTGAAATGCACAAAGGAAAAATTACTAATTTTGCATCGAATTTGAAAAGGCGGTACATTGAATGCTCTCATAGCAAGGCAAAGATGTACAAACGTTACCAAGACTGGTTAATAAAGGAACTTATTTTTGAGAGTGCATCTACAACTGGCAACGAAAGTGGAAAAAGGGTCGACCAGCAAAACCAATTGACGGATGTAGTGAAAGATCTCGAAGGCGCAAGCTGGAGAATATCAATGAAGAAATTTCTCAAAGAATTATTAAGGATTCATTTTTGCACCAAATTCAACCAACCCAAAATAAAAAAAATAAAATTGAAAGAATTGAAAAAATAGTAGAAGCGAGCCCAAGATAAATGCAAAAAAATTTGGAGAGTACGCCAATAAAACAGCTATTATGAAAAATACTCTTGGAGATATATGCCATCCACAGTTCATAAAATTTTGTACCATGGGGAACAAATAATTCAAAACAATATGCTACCAATAGGAGATCTATCTAAAGAAGCGCAAGAAAAAAGGAACAAGGACTACAGATTCTTTCGCGAGCACAACACAAGAAAAATGTCCAGATGTTGTACTAATGATGACCTTATCACTATTTTGTTGTGCACTTCAGATCCATATATGTCCAACATTCGTCAAAAATGGAAAACTACCTCTATTGAATTAGACGAAGAAGCTAAACAACTTCTAGAAGATGAAAATCAAGGCTATTTAGAAGAAATTTTTACTAAAATTGGTCGATTTAAAGTACTTTTTCATTACACTAACAATAAGTTACACTTTTTTTAATATAGTTAAAAAATTTTCTTGATTTAAAAATTTATATGTATTATAAATTTACAATAAAAATTGTTATATTTCATAAATTTACCATAAAAATTGATATAGAAATATTTAAAAAGACAATAAAAAATAAAATTTAACTAAAGCAAAAACATACGAGTTTTTCATTGAAACTTCTCTATCTTGAACCAATATAAGGTAACTTTTACGTTCGCTGCTTAATAAATTATATTTTAACTCGGGATCTTTCAAAAAAAAACAAGTAAGAAAATTATAGTCGGTCTAGACCGACTATATGATACCCTATACCATGGTTTAGAGACCCTATCTTTCGGTCCAACTACTTCGATATAGAAAATAAGCATAAACCAAATTTGAGTGGGATTTTTATTAATTTTTTTGGCTGCAGATATGAAAAAGTTCATATCGGATGCTATACCTATAAAGGGACTAGGTCCAAAAATGGACCGATCCTGATCATGTTTGGTAAAGTCTCTTGTATTTTGCAAAAATATGTACAAACAAAATTTGAGAAGAATCAGTGCAATATTTTTGTTTTTTAATAGATTTAAGTGAAGATCGGGAAGCAGCTCTATATGGGGTCAAAGGGATCATTTTTGGACTACTCATTAGTGGATGTAATGAACGCATACAAACCCAATTTGAGTAAGATCTATATGACAATTTGGATCTTATGGCAATTTATGTCGATTTCATATGGGTAATTTGTATGGGGGCTAGGTCTGAACATGGACCGATTCTCACCAATTTCAATAGCGTTCATCCCATGGCCGATAAAAGCTTATATACCAAATTTCATCAAAATATATTCATATTTGCGACCTGCAGTTTGATTACAAGCTTTACATGGACACACAGACGGACGGACGGACGGACGGACGGACATTGTTAAATCAACTCAGAAAGTGATTCTGATTCGATCGGTATAATTAAAGATGGGTCTAGGTCAAATATTTTTGGTTGTTACAAACAGCAGCACAAAGTCATTATACCCAAACCACATAGTGGTATAGGGTATAAAAAAAAAAGAGATGGTGAACTGCCAGTTCAACCAACCATATACGGCAAATGGATGGAAGGTATGAAATCCACGTATAAAATGATTCTAAGTCCATCGTTATAATAATTATTATTGAAAGTTACAAACTTCAGCTCAAACTCACTACACCTCATTATATGTACATAGGGCACAATTACAAAAATGCGATGTAGAATGAAACAATACAAATTTTTTAATTTAATTTTATTTTTAATACCATTGTACAAACCAATTAAAATTCAATTGCATGAAACAGGTTGAACAGTGTGTAACATGTATAATATAAATGTACCTACAATTTTAATTAAATACATTTTTAAATGGCATTATTGTTAACTTGTGGTTTATTGTTGATTTTAAATAGAATGAAAAAAATGTATTTAAACTTAAATTAAATGCATTTTTTCGCATGTGTTTTTTTTATAGTAGCTCGTTTATAAATAAATGTTAAATGTTAATATGCCCAAACAACAGAAATAAAAGTTCATATATTTTTTAAAATGAAAATGATTTTAATCCCCAAATTTACAACATATGATTAATATCAGTATGAACGCATTGCGACAAAAATTAATTACCACTTGTACTTATATAGTACGAATATTAATGCGAGTTTTCACTTAATTTACATATTCATACACACTCTTACACATCCTTGTCTGCTGCAAAGTCGAAAAATATTAAAAAACAGTTTAACCACGATATAAAAGACAACTCATTTTAATTGTATTTTTATATAAATTGTTTAGTTTATTTTTAAAAGAGTTTTGGCGAAGTTTGAAATCAAAGATTTTTCTTTCCTTGAAACTTTTAAGAATTGAAAGCAATCCCTGAATTACCCGAAAAGAAAAAATGGCAATGTCATTTGGTAAGTATCAGCGATGCATTCACATGCTTGTTTGCTTGTTATTTTTGTTTTGTTTTTCTTTTTTTTTTGTACATGTGAACGAATGGTTTATCGGTGAGAGTTAGAGAATAACCAAGATGTTTTATTATTATAATTTTTATTTAAAAAAGATCATAATTTATGGAAACAATAAAATTTTAATTTATATAATTAGATAGGGAAGGAAAATGTTTATGATCACAACCTTTATTAAAGAATTTTTAGAAGAGGAAAGTACACTACTAAAATGAGCAGAATCACATACGATCACATTGCCAAGAAAATCTTAGCACAGTAAAAAATTAAAAATGTTTTTTCATTTAAGAATTTCAACAACAAATTCTTTATATATTCGTTTTTTTACACACTTTCCGTTACTGTACTTGTATATAAGACGCAAAGATATTAAAAAAAGACACACACTTTACAACAATAACAACAAAAAAGAAACGTTGTTGATCCTTATAACGAAAGACGTTGATTTAGCGTCTGGAAATCGCGATCAACCGTCAATAACTAAGCTAGACTCTTCGATTTTTGTGTAATATCGTTTGCTAATATCCTGATTGAGTTGCTACTTAAAATCATCAAAATCGGTCCAGTGATACTTTTTGAAAAAAAGGACCTTTTTTAAGTACCCCTTTTTTTCTTTAAAAAGTGTAATTTTTTTTTAAAAAAACCCTTTATTTAAAAACTACGCTTTCTTTAAAAAGTACCCTATTAAAAAGTACCCTTTTTTAAAAAGTTTTTTTTTTAATTATCCATTTTTAAAAAAGTACCCTTTTTTAAAGTATCCTTTTTTTAAAAAGTCCCCTTTTGTTAAAAAGATACCATTAAAAAAAACCTATTTGTTAAAAATAATCATTTTCTTAAAAAGTGTAATTTTTTTCAAAAAACTTAATTTTTTAAAAAACCTCCCCTTTTAAAGAAAATACTCACTCCTGTTTAAAAAAGTACCTTATTTTAAATAAGGCTGTTTTTTTTAAAAAAAGTACTCTTTTTAAAAAAGTAACCTCTATTGAAAAAAGTGCCCTATTTTAAGAAGTACCCTTTTTTAAAAAGAACCTTTTTTTTTTAAAAGTAACATTTAAAAAACCCCTTTGTTAAAAATAACTCTTTTGTTAAAAAGTGTCCTTTTTTCAAAAAACAAATTGTTTTTTTAAAGGTACCTTTTTTGAAAAAAGTACTCTTTTTTGAAAAAAAAAAGTACCTTATTGTATATAAAGCCACTTTTTCTAATAAATACACTTGTTTTTTTTTTCTAAAAAAATCAATTTTTTTAAACAAAAGAAATAAAATATATTTTTTTCAAAGTACCTTTTTTTAAAGTACCCTTTTTTTAAGAAGTAACCTTTTAAAAAAGAACCATTTTTAAAATAGTACCATTGAAAAAACCTCTTAAACAAAAATATTCCTTTTCTGAAGTGTACTTTTTTCAAAAAACTAAATTTTTTTTAAAAAAAACCCTTTTTTAAAAAAGTACCTTATTTTAAATAACGCAACTTTTTCTAAAAAAATACCCTTTTTTTACAAAAAGTTCCCTTTTCTACAAAAAGTTCAATGCTTTTAAATAAGCGCCCATTTTTTAAAAGACCATTTTTAAAAAATGTAGCCTTAATTTAAAAAAGTATCCTTTTTTAAGAAAAACCCTTTCTTTAAATAAGCTTTTTCAAAAAAGTATCATTAAAAACACCTTTTTTAAAAAATGACAATTTTCTTAAAAAGTGTCCCTTTTTCAAAAAAAAAAAAAAAAAAAACATTTTTTTTTAAATAACTTTGCTTTCAAAAGTACCTTTTTTTGAAAGTACCCTTTTTTAAGAAGTAGCCTCTTTTAAAAAAAAGTTATTTTTAAAAAAGTACCATTAAAAAAAACTCTTTATCAACAATAACCCTTTTCTTAGAAAAGAGTCATCTTTTCAACAACTTAATATTTTTAAAAAGTTCCCTTTTCAGAGAAGTACCCTTTTAAAAAAATACGTTTTTTTAAAAAAGTACCCTTTTAAATAAAAGTCCGTATTTTAAACAAGGCTACTTTTTATAAAAAAGTACCCTTTCTAAGAAAGTACTCTTTTTAAATTACCCTTTAAAAAAAATAAATTTTTTTATATAAGCACCCTTTTTTTTTGTAAGCAACCTGTTTAAAAAATGTAGCTTTAATTTAAAAAAGTATCCTTTATTTAAAAGGCTTCCTTTTTTTAAAATAAACCTTTTTTTTTAAAGTACCATTAAAAAAACCCTTTTATAACCCATTTTTTAAAAAGTGTCTTAAAAAAATATAAAATTTTTTTTTTTAAAGTACCTTTGCTTTCAAGACTACATTTTTTGAAAGTGCTCTTTTTTTAAAAAGTACCCTTTATTTAAAAAAGTACCCTTTTTTTTTTTTAAAAAGTACCCTTTATTTAAAAAAGTACCCTTTATTTAAAAAAGTACCCTTTATTTAAAAAATTACCCTTTATTTAAAAATGTACCCTTTATTTAAAAAAGTACCCTTTATTTCAAAAATTACCATTTATTTAAAGAAGTACCCTTTATTTGAAAAAGAACCCTTTATTTAAAAAAGTACCCTTTATTTAAAAAGGACCCTTTATTTAAAAAAAGTACCCTTTATTTAACAAAGTACCCTTTATTTAAAAAATTACCCTTTATTTAAAAAAGTACACTTTATTTCAAAAAGTACCCTTTATTTAAAAAAGTACCCTTTATTTAAAAAATGACCCTTTATATAAAAAAAACCCTTTATTTAAAAAAAGTACTCTTTATTTAAAAAATTACCCTTTATTTAAAAGAGTATCCTTTATTTAAAAAAGTATCATTTATTTAAAAAGGTACCCTTTATTTAAAAAGTACCCTTTATTTAACAAAGTACCCTTTATTTAAAAAGTACCCTTTATTTAAAAAAGTACCCTTTATTTTGAAAAGTACCTTTTATTTAAAAAAGTACCCTTTATTTTAAAAAGTACCCTTTATTTAAAAAAAGTACCCTTTATTTAAAAAAGTACCCTTTATTTAAAAAAGTACCCTTTATTTAAAAAAGTACCCTTTATTTAAAAAAGTACCCTTTATTTAAAAAAGTACCCTTTATTTAAAAAAGTACCCTTTATTTCAAAAATTACCATTTATTTAAAGAAAGAAAAAGTACCCTTTATTTAAAAAAGTATCCTTTATTTAAAAAGGACCCTTTATTTAAAAACAGTACCCTTTATTTAACAAAGTACCCTTTATTTAAAAAAGTACCCTTTATTTAAAAAATTACCCTTTATTTAAAAAAGTACCCTTTATTTAAAAAAGTACCCTTTATTTTAAAAAGTATCCTTTATTTAAAAAAGTATCTTTTATTTAAAAAAGTAGCCTTTATTTCAAAAATTACCATTTATTTAAAGAAGTACCCTTTATTTGAAAAAGAACCCTTTATTTAAAAAAGTACCCTTTATTTAAAAAGGACCCTTTATTTAAAAAAAGTACCCTTTATTTAACAAAGTACCCTTTATTTAAAAAAGTACCCTTTATTTAAAAAATTACCCTTTATTTAAAAAAGTACCCTTTATTTAAAAAAGTACCCTTTATTTAAAAAATGACGCTTTATTTAAAAAAAACCCTTTATTTAAAAAAAGTACTCTTTATTTAAAAAATTACTCTTTATTTAAAAAAAGTACCCTTTATTTAAAAAAGTACCCTTTATTTAAAAAAAGTACTCGTTATTTAAAAAATTACTCTTTATTTAAAAAAAGTACCCTTTATTTTAAAAAATACCCTTTATTTAAAAAAGTACTCTTTATTTAAAAAAGTACCCTTTATTTAAAAAAATACCCTTTATTTAAAAGAGTATCCTTTATTTAAAAAAGTATTATTTATTTAAAAAGGTACCCTTTATTAAAAAAGTACCCTTTATTTAAAAAAGTACCCTTTATTTAAAAAAGTAACCTTTATTTAAAAAAAGTACTCATTATATAAAAAATTACTCTTTATTTAAAAAAAGTACCCTTTATTTTAAAAAATACCCTTTATTTAAAAAAAGTACCCTTTATTTAAAAAAGTACCCTTTATTTAAAAAAGTACCCTTTATTTAAAAAGGACCCTTTATTTAAAAAAGTATCATTTATTTAAAAAAGTATCATTAATTTAAAAAGGTACCCTTTATTAAAAAAGTACACTTTATTTCAAAAAGTTCCCTTTATTTAAAAAAGTACCCTTTATTTAAAAAATACCCTTTTTTTAAAAAAGTACCCTTTATTTAAAAAGGACCCTTTATTTAAAAAAGTACCCTTTATTTAAAAAAGTACCTTTATTTAAAAAAGTACCCTTAATTTAAAAAGGACCCTTTATTTAAAAAAGTACCCTTTATTTAAAAAGGACCCTTTATTTAAAAAAGTACCCTTTATTTAAAAAAGTACCCTTATTTAATAAAGTACCCTTTATTTAAAAAAGTACCCTTTATTTAAAAAGGACCCTTTATTTAAAAAAGTACCCTTTATTTAAAAAGGACTCTTTATTTAAAAAAAGTACCCTTTATTTAACAAAGTACCCTTTATTTAAAAAAGTACCCTTTATTTAAAAAAGTACCCTTTATTTAAAAAAGTACCCTTTTTTTAAAAAAGTACCCTTTATTTAAAAGAGTACCCTTTATTTAAAAAAGTACCCTTTATTTAAAAAATGACCCTTTATTTAAAAAAAGTACTCTTTATTTAAAAAATTACTCTTTATTTAAAAAAAGTACCCTTCATTTAAAAAAATACCCTTTATTTAAAAAAGTAGCCTTTATTTAAAAAAGTACACTTTATTTAAAAAAGTACCCTTTATTTAAAAGAGTATCCTTTATTTAAAAAATTATCATTTATTTAAAAAGGTACCCTTTATTTAAAAAGTACCACTTATATATAAAAGTACCCTTTTATAAAAATGTACCTTTTTTTAAAGCACACTTTTTAAAAAAAGTACCCTCTTTTAGAAGCACCCTTTTTAGAAAAGTACTAATTTTTGAAAAATTATCTTTTTTTAAAGTACCCTTTTTTTAAAGTATCCTTTTTTTAAAGTACCCTTTTTTAAAGTACCATTTTTTTAAGTAACTTTTTTTAATTCCTTTTTTTTTTAAAAGGACCAAAAATAAATTTAAATTTAAATTATCGTATGACTTCTAAATTCTCAAAACTTTCTTATAGGGATCAATCTTTGAGTATTATAATGCCGAGGTACGGTGGCTGCATTAAATAATGAATTTCATTGGCGTTCTATGAAGAACTTATTTAACTTATAGGTTTTCTACTCTAGTAAAATAAAAATAATGCAATTTTTCAAATAGTAAGAAAAGCACTTAACTTTAAATTTAATTGGTATTCGGATTTAAAGTTTTAGTATCGGCAACAGTTTTAAAGTGGTAACCTTACCCAACATTGGTTGTAATATTGAGTTTAAGATTAAATTAAATTAAATTGTTTTTTTTTTCCAATTATAGAATTTTGTTAAAATTCTTCTTAATCACATTCCACTGTATCTAATCATTTCGGCAAATGCTATTGGAAATTGCAGAGGAACACATAATTTTTCTCAAGTATTTTTTTTATTTTAATTTCCTCACATTTTCTTTTACTACCGCACACAAACTCATACCTAAAAAACCGTGTTACCATTAAGATCAACAGTAGCGTTTTCATAATGACAGAATTAAATGCCGTATAAACTAAAACGCCATCTGTCTATTCTCATAAGAGTGTGTGTGTGTGTCTGTTTGTCTGCTTTTTCACACATAGACATATTGCTACCATATACTATTTGTTGCTGTATGTAAATGAAACACATATGCACTATGTAGCACTTACATAAACCTCAAGCTACTGGCAACTGTGCATGCTAAAAAAACAGCATTGAACATGTTCAGTTGTGTTTACTGATGCTTTTTCATTGCCATTTTGTGGCAAAGTTGTAATTTTGTTTATCACAAGAAATTATTTTATATACTTTTTTGTTGTTGATTTTTGTACTTTTGGATTTTTATCTAAAAAAAAAAAATTCAGTGCTATTTTGCGGAAGCATATTTTTCATATTTTTCGTATGAATAATATTTAAAGAAGCAAAAAAAAATTTTAATTTATGGTTAAATACTGTTGGTAATTGATTGAATAAATAAATAAATTTAGTATGCAAAATGATTTTGTAAAATTTTTTAAGTAAATTATAATCGGCTCTATAAATTAGTGGACATCAGATCATCTGATAATATATAAAGAAGTAAATTAAGACTAAGCTTTTATTTTATTCAGTTTGGTTTTGAATTAAATAGTGAATTACAAGAACACCAAGAAGAATATATAAATTTTTTTTATGTAACTTTCGATTAAGATTTCATACCACTAAATTTAACTAGCAGATTTCAGCCCTCGAAATTCGAGTGCAAATTCTAGGAAATTTTATTTTTTCATTAAATAAAAACCCTAAAGGTATGCTAATCAATTATAGCCAGTTCACAAATCGACACAAAAAAACAAACTCATTTTTATTACAAACACATTAACAAATTTAATAAACACATACATAGCATTGTATAATTTTATGTATGTGTTAGTAGCAACTTTAAATGCAATTTACTCAAAATCAAGGAAAAAATTTAAAAATCTGTAAATCTGCAAAACGGCTAAAAAAAATACCTTTCAAATAATATACGTTTGGTCAACATCGGAGTAAAACGGTAGAACAAAACATCGGTCACAAGAAATCGCCTAGCCTATTAATATTACAGATATAATTTTCATCAAAGCTTTCATAAGTTTCATTAGACGTATGCTTAATATTTTTATGACATCCATAATAATCATACGCCGTGATATCTCTGATTTTTCTAGCTTGAGTTAAAAAATTTTTTTTTTTTCAAATTTTATTCCAATTTAACTTACTTTTTCATGTATATTATTGAAAATAATATAAATGTTTTTTTTTTGCTTTCCATCATTCGTTTGAGACATTTGCTATATTTATTTTTTTTTCATTTCGTTTTTTTGTCTCCCCACTCATTCTCATGTAGGTTAAGTAAATGTTTGAAAAGTTCTTAATATTTGTTGATTAGTGGGATTTTTTTAATTGTTGGTTTTCTCTTTTTGTTGGCAGTTTTAATTAGAACCAGATTTATTTTTCTTCCTTCTTCGTTTCCTATTAAGCACTGTAATATATGAAAGTACCTGTTTAAACGAGTGAAGTACAATTTGCTTTAAAAGTACTTATGTTTGTTGAGGTTATAAGGAAATTACAAACAGAAACACTTTTACATATTGAAAAAAAAAATCTGAGTCTGGAACGCCATATGATGATTATTTAATACAAAGTGTTTTTTTATAAAGTGATTTTTCTTAAAAAAAATATATTTTCTTAAAAAAGTACCTTTTCTGAAAAAAATAATTTTTCTTAAAAAAGTTCCTTTTCTGAAAATAGCACTTTTTCTCAAAAATAGTAAATCTTCTTGAAAAAGTACGTTTTCTCAGAAAGTACCTATTCCTAAAAAGGTACCTTTTCTTAAAAAAGCGTTTTTTTCCTAAAAAAAAATATTTTTTCGCAAAAAAATATCTTTTCCTAAATAAGTACCTTTTCCAAAAAAGTACATTTTATTAGAAAACTAATTTTTCTTCATAACAGACGTTTTCTGAAAAAAGGTGTATTTTCGTATAAAAAGTATATTTTCTTATAGAAGTACCTTTTGATAAAAAGAACATTTTCTTCAAAAGTACCCTTTCGGTGCTTTTTGAAATTTAAAAAATACTTTTTTTAACTACCTTCTCTTAATAAAGTACTTGTTCTTAAAAAAGTACCTTTTCCTAAGAAAGTCCCTTTTTTATAAAAGACCTTTTTCTTAAAAAAATACATCCACTTAAAAAATCAGAATATCTTAAGAAACTAAATTTTCTTAACAGATTACCTTTAATTCAAATAGTACCTTTTCCTTAAAAGTACCTTCTCATGAAATAGTAACTTTTCTTAAAAAAGGAAATTTTTTTAATAAAGAACCTTATCTTAAAAAAGTATTTATTTAAAAAAAGTAATTTACTTTTTCTTAAAATAGTACCTTTTACTTAAGAAAGTACATTTTCTTAAAAAAGCGCCTTATCTTAAAAAAGTATCTTTTCTTAAAAAAATATCAAAATTTTCTTAAATAGTACGTTTTTTTAAAAAAGTGACGTTTTCTCGAAAAAGTACCTTTTCTTAAAAAATCACATTTTCTTAAAAAGTACCTTTTCTTAAAAAAGTACTTATTTTAAAAAAATAATTTACTTTTTCTTAAAAAAGTACCTTTTCTTAAGAAAGTACATTTTCTTAAATAAGTGCTTTTTGTTAAAAAAGTATCTTTTCCTAAAAAAGTAAATTTTCTTAAAAAGTACCTTTTTTTAAAAAGTGAAGTTTTCTCGAAAATGTACCTTTTCTTAAAAAATCACATATACTTCAAAAAGTAAATTTTCTTAAAAAAGTATCTTTTCTTAAAAAAGTACTTATTTAAAAAAATTAATATACCTTTTCTTAAAAAAGTATCTTTTCTTAAAAAAGTACTTATTTTAAAAAAATAATTTACTTTTTCTTAAAAAAGTACCTTTTCTTAAGAAAGTACATTTTCTTAAATAAGTGCTTTTTCTTAAAAAAGTATCTTTTCCTAAAAAAGTAAATTTTCTTAAAAAGTACCTTTTTTTAAAAAGTGACGTTTTCTCGAAAATGTACCTTTTCTTAAAAAATCACATATACTTCAAAAAGTACTTTTTTTTAAAAAGTATCTTTTCTTAAAAAAGTACTTATTTAAAAAAAATTAATTTACCTTTTCTTAAAAAAGTATCTTTTCTTAAAAAAGTACTTATTTTAAAAAAATAATTTACTTTTTCTTAAAAAAGTACCTTTTCTTAAGAAAGTACATTTTCTTAAATAAGTGCTTTTTGTTAAAAAAGTATCTTTTCCTAAAAAAGTAAATTTTCTTAAAAAGTACCTTTTTTTAAAAAGTGAAGTTTTCTCGAAAATGTACCTTTTCTTAAAAAATCACATATACTTCAAAAAGTACTTTTTTTTAAAAAGTATCTTTTCTTAAAAAAGTACTTATTTAAAAAAAATTAATTTACCTTTTCTTAAAAAAGTATCTTTTCTGAAAAAAGTACTTATTTTAAAAAAATAATTTACTTTTTCTTAAAAAAGTACCTTTTCTTAAGAAAGTACATTTTCTTAAATAAGTGCTTTTTCTTAAAAAAGTAT
The DNA here is from genome assembly GCA_963682025.1 of Cordilura impudica. Taxonomy (NCBI): domain Eukaryota; kingdom Metazoa; phylum Arthropoda; class Insecta; order Diptera; family Scathophagidae; genus Cordilura; species Cordilura impudica. The sequence goes on along the minus strand of OY821521.1, from coordinate 166,468,865 downwards.
CTTTTCCTAAAAAAGTAAATTTTCTTAAAAAGTACCCTTTTTTAAAAAGTGACGTTTTCTCGAAAATGTACCTTTTCTTAAAAAATCACATATACTTCAAAAAGTACTTTTTTTTAAAAAGTATCTTTTCTTAAAAAAGTACTTATTTAAAAAAAATTAATTTACTCTTTCTTAAAAACGTACCTTTTCTCAAGAAGGTACATTTTCTTAAAAAAGTGCCTTTTCTTAGAAAAGTACTTATTTAAAAAAATAATTTACTTTTTCTTAAAAAAGTACCTTTTCGTAAGAAAGTAAATTTTTTTAAAAAAGTGACTTTTCTTTAAAAAGTATATTTTCTTTAAAGAGCAAATTTTTTTAAAAACATTACCTTTTCTTAAAAGGTGACGTTTTCTTGAAAAAGTACATTTTCTTAAAAAAACACATTTTCTTAAAGCTGTACATTTTCTTTAAAAACTCAGATTTTCGTAAAAAAGTACAGTTTCTTAAAAAGCCAAATTTTCTCAAACAGGTAAAATTTCTAAAAAAAATCATGTTTTTAAAAAAGTACCTTATCATAAAAAAGTACATTTTCTTAAAGTGCGTTTTCTTAAAATATACCTTTCCTTGAAAAAGAAGATTTTCTTTAATAAGTACCTTTTCTTAAAAGATTGAATTTTCTTTAAAAGTAGTTTTCCTGAAAAAAGTAAATTGTCTTACGAAACTACCTTTTCTTAAAAAAGTATATTTTCTTTAAAATGTATATTTTCTTAAAAATGGACATTTTCTTAAAAAATAACCTTTTACCCAAAAAAGACATATTCTGATTAAATGACCTTTTTTGTTAAAAGAAAACTTACTTTTCTTGAAAAAGTACCTGTTAGTAATTTTTCTAAAAATTTAAGTTTTCTTAAAAAACTTCGTTTTCTAAAAAAATTACCTTTCCTTAAAAAAGTACCTTTTCTTAAAAAATTTGAATTTTCTTGAATTTTGTAAAAAAAAAGTACCTTTTCTTAAAAAAAAAAATAAATTTTCTTCAAATCATATTTTCTCAAAAAAAAACATTTCTTAAAATAGTACATATTCGTAAAAAATACTTTTCCTCAAAAAAGTACTTTTTCTTAAAAAAGTACATTTGCTGAAAAAGTATCTCCTTAGAAAATTAAAATTTTTCCTTAAAAATTTAATTTTCTTAAATGTAGCTCTTTATAAAAAAGTTCTTTTTCTTGAAAAGAGCTTTTTCCTAAAAAAGTACTTCTTCTTTTCTTTTTCTTAAATAGTACTTTTTCGTAAAAAAGTGTATTTTCATCAAGAAGTACATTTCCTTAAAGAAGTATCTTTTCTTCAAAAAATTCTTTTCCTTAAGGAAGTATCTTTCTTTCAAAAGCATGTTTTCTTAAAATAGTACATTTTCGTTAAAAGTCCTTTTCTCAAAAAAGTACTTTTTTTTAAAAAAGTACAATTGTTATTGTTTTTTAAAAAATTAAAAGTACGTTTCCATAAAAATTTACTTTTCTTAAATGTAACTCTTTATAAAAAAGTACCTTTTCTAAAAAATTACCTTTTATAAAGAAATACATTTTCTTAAAAAAGAGCTTTTTCCTGAAAAAGTACTTTTTCTTCAAAACTATTTTTCTTAAAAAGTACTTTTTCGTAAACAAGTATCTTTTCTTCAAGAAGTACCTTTCCTTAAAGAAGTACCTTTGTTACGAAAGTACACTTTTTGAGAAAAGAAACTTCTTTAAAAAAAATCCTTTTCCCAAAAATTTACCTTTTCTTAAAAAAAGTGCCTCAAAAAAGTACGTTTTATAAAAAAAGTATATTTTCTTAACAAAACACATTTCTTGAAAAAGTTCCGGTTCTTAAAAGAGTACCTTTGCTTAGAAAAGAAGATTTTGTATTAAAAGTGATTTTTCTTAAAAAAGTACTTTTTCTTAAAAGTAGCTTTTTTCTTCAAAAAGGTACATAATTTTTAATGGACGACTGTACCGCCTTACCACTTACCAGTTCATAAAATTTGTTAAATTGTTATTTGTTTTAATAACAATCATAAATTAAGTTATCACAAATTTTTCTGAATTATTTATTATATTTAATAAGTTTATCTTTTAAAAGTTCATTAATTAATGTTTTCCTTCTTAACTTCTATCGGGTTTCATAAATTGTGATATTAAATGTTGTCATATACGAACCATATTTTATTGAACAATTTATGGGTCACAAGATAATTAAACACATTAAAACGGTGTTAAATTGTCGACTAATGTTCATTGCACCAAAAGTTTTTCAAAAAGTTTGTAAAATTTTTGTGTGGGGTCGGTGAAGCGGTTAAACATGTATAATAGTTTTACTTTCATTTAATAAGTGTTAGTTTTAAAATAAAATATTTTATTTCGTCCCAATTTTCAAGTCACGTTCCTTTTTTGTTGTTGTTGTTATTGTCATTTCGTTCAGTTTCTAGATCTTTAAATTAATGCTTATTTGACCAGAGATACGGACGTGCTCTGTCAGCATGGGATATAAAGTAAGAAAAGTTTGTTTTTATTTTTTGATTTTTTTTTACGGTTTTATTGTTTGCGGTTTTATTACTGTTATAATTTTTAATATAAAAAGTAGAAATAATAAAAACATGAAAACAAATTGAATTTTACGGGCAATGTGTTCTTTTTTAGCCAATTAGTATTTATGTTTTAAAATATTGAAAGTTATGAGGAGATATACAATGTTTGTAACTTATTGTAAGAAGATGGTCATGGCCATCGCAGATCCACCTTTTTGGTCTGTGATTTAGACTGTATTAATAAATTGTATAGATTAAAGAAAAAAATCAAGTCTGATTTATAAATTTTGTTGTATCAATATTCAGTATATCATCTATCTAACGGATTTTATTTTATGCACAAATGTTTCACATGGTTAAAGATATTGAGGTTTGAACTTGAGAAAAGTTGAAAAACAGAAACTAATAATTTTGATTGAGGATAATTTTCTTTTGTAGGTTAGTACTCTTTAAAGGTTTTATTTCATCAACTCATTTTATGGTTAAAATTGATTTCACCTTCACAAAATCTAAACTAGTTCTCAATTACACAAGGGAACAAGGTTTTTGTTGATTAAGAACTAAATGTTGTTTTTAAAGTTATTTGGGACGCTGAATCCAAATCTGCACTTTTTGTTAGCTCGACTTTTCGCGATATACCGTTATTTCCAAAATAAAGGCACTTCCACTACATATATTGGAATAACTTGAAAACGTTTTTCCATATTCAGTTAAAAAAGAATCCAAAACACATCAACAATATTATCTTTAAGCCGTGCTTACATTGATTTTAAATTTGCCCAGTACTTTCACAGATATCCTTGAAGTTTTGAGAAAAAAAGGAAAAATTTTTTTAAAAAATCAAAAATACGATTAGTACCTGTAACTTTGAAATGCAATTTGACAGAAGCGATCTCAAATTAGTTAAAAATTGCAAAAAAAAAAAATCCAGTCAACACCAAAAAAATACAATTTTGTTCCCTTGTGATATCTTTTGGGCCATATGTATTCATATTTCGATTTAAGTGTTGCAGAATTGCTGAAACTTTTTTTTTGATTAATTAAAGGTACTTTTTTTTAATAAAAGCTACATTTTTAATATAATAAATATACTTTTTTAATAAAAGGTACATTTAAATAAAAGATACTTTTCTAATTAAAGGTACCTTTTAATAAAATTTACTTCTCTAATAAAATTTACTTTTTTAATAAAATGTACTTATTTTAATAAAAAGTACTTTTTAATAAAGGTACTTTTTTAATAAAAGGTAATCTTTTTAATAAAAGGTACTTTTTAATAAAAGGTACTTTTTAATAAAAGGTACTTTTTAATAAAAGGTACTTTTTAATAAAAGGTACTTTTTAATAAAAGGTACTTTTTAATAAAAGGTACTTTTTAATAAAAGGTACTTTTTAATAAAAGGTACTTTTTAATAAAAGGTACTTTTTAATAAAAGGTAGTTGTTAATAGAAGGTACTGTTTAATAAAATTTACTTCTTTAATAAAATTTACTTTTTTAACAAAAGGCACTTTTTTAATAAAAGGTACTTATTTTAATAAAACGTATTCTTTTAATAAAAGAAATTTTTTTTATTGACAAATACTTTTATAATAAAAAGTATTTTTTTAAGAAAAGGAAAATTTTCAATAAAAGGTAGTTGTTAACAAAAGGTACTTTTTAATTAAATTTACTTTTTTTTAATAAAATTTACTTTTTTATTAAAAGGTACTTTTTTACTTATTTCAATAAAAATTACTTTTTTAATAAAAGTAATTTTTTTATAAAAAGTACGTCTTTAATAAAAAGTACATCTTTAATAAAAAGTACTTTTTAATAAAAGGTACTTCTTTTAATAAAACGTATTTTTTTAATAAAGGGCACTTTTTTATTAAAAAGTACTTTTAAAATAAAAAAGTGCTTGTTGAATAAAAGATACTTTTTTAATAAATGGTACTTTTTTAAGAAAAGGTACTTTTTAATAAAATTTACTTTTTAATATAATTAAATTTTTTATTAGAACGTACTTTTTTAATGAAGGTACTTTTTTAATTAAAGGTTTTTTTTAATAAAGGTGCTTTTTTAATAAAATGTACTTTTTTAATAAAAGGTACTTTTTTAATAAACGGTACTTTTTTAATAAAAGGTACTTTTTTAATAATAGGTACTTTTTTAATAAAAGGTACTTTTTTAATAAAAGGTAATTTTTTAATAAAGGGTACTTTTTTTATAAAAGGTACTTTTTTATTAAAAGGTACTTTTTAATAAAATTTACTTCTTTAATAAAATTTACTCTTTTATTAAAAGGTACTTTTTATTAAAAGGTACTTATTTTAATAAAAAGTCCTTTTTTAATAATGGTACTTTTTTAATAATAGGTACCTTTTCAATAAAAGGTACATATTTTATTAAAACGTATTTTTTTAATAAAAGGCATAATAAAAGGCAAGTACTTTTATAATAAAAAGTACTTTTTAATAAAAGGTACGTACTTCTTTAATAAGAGGTACTTTTATAACAAAAGGTACTTTTTAATAATAGGTATTTTTTTTTTGCAAAAAGTAGCTTTTTAATCAAACGTACCATTTTAATAAAATTTTATTTTTTAATGAAAAGTTATTTCTTAATAAATGGTACTGTTTTATCAATGATACTTATTTAATAAAAGGAACTTTTTAAGAAAAAGGTACTTTTTTAATAAAAGGTACTTTTTTAATAAAAGGTACTTTTTTAATAAAAGGTACTTTTTTAATAAAAGGTAATTTTTTAATAAAGGGTACTTTTTTTTATAAAAGGTACTTTTTTATTAAAAGGTACTTTTTAATAAAATTTACTGCTTTAATAAAATTTACTTTTTTATTAAAAGGTACTTTTTATTAAAAGGTACTTATTTTAATAAAAAGTACTTTTTTATTAAAGGTACTTTTTTAATACTAGGTACCTTTTTAATAAAAGTTACTTATTTTAACAAAACGTATTTTTTTAATAAAAGGCATAATAAAAGGCAAGTACTTTTATAATAAAAAGTACTTTTTTAATAAAAGGTACGTACTTCTTTAATTTAGAGGTACTTTTATAACAAAAGGTACTTTTTGATAAAAGGTATTTTTTTGCAAAAAGTAGCTTTTTAATCAAACGTACCTTTTTAATAAAATTTTGTTTTTTAATGAAAAGTTATTTCTTAATAAATGGTACTGTTTTATAAATGATACTTATTTAATAAAAGGTACTTTTTAAGTAAAAGATACTTTTTTAATAAAATTTACTTTTTTTATATAATTTAATTTTTTATTAAAACTTACTTTTTTAATAAGGTACTTTTTAATTAAAGGTACCTTTTTTAATAAAAGGAGCTGTTTTAATAAAAGGTACTCTTTTAATAAAAGGTACTTTTTTAATAAAAGGTACTTTTTTATAAAAGGTACTTTTTTTATAAAAGGAACTTTTTAATAAAATTTACTTCTTTAATAAAATTTACTTTTTATTAAAAGGTACTTTTTAATAAAATGTACTTATTTTTATAAAAAGTACTTTTTTAATAAAGGTACTTTTTAATAAAAGGTACTTTTTTAATTAAAGGTACTTTTTTAATAAAAGGTACTTTTTTAATAAAAAGTATTTTTTTTAATAAAACGTATTCTTTTAATAAAAGGCACGTACTAAAAGGCACGTAATAAAAGGCAAGTACTTTTATAATAAAAAGTACCTTTTAAACAAAAGTTATGTGCTTATTTAGTAAGAGGTACTTTTATAACAAAAGGTACTTTTTGATAAAAGGTATTTTTTGCCAAAATAAGCTTTTTAATAACATGTACCTTATTGATAAAATGTACTTTTTTAATAGAAAGTTATTTTTTAATAAAAGGTACTGTTTTATAAAAGATAATTATTTAATAAAAGGTACTTTTTAAATAAATTATACTTTTTTAATCAAATATGCTCTTTTTAATAAAAGTACTTTCTCAAGAAAACGTACTTATTTATTAAAAGGTAATTTTATAATAAATATTATTTTTGGAATAAAAGGTACTTTTAAATAAAAGGCACTTTTTTAATCAAAGATACCTTTAGAATAAAAGTAATTTTTTAATACAAACAACTTGTTTAATAGAAGTTACGTATTTAATAAAAGGTACTTTAATAATACAAGTACTTTTATAATAAAAATAACTTTTTTAATAAAAGGTACTTATTAAACCCTTTCTCTGTTTTTGTCGAAACAAAACAGTCATTGATTCAAATGAAAAAGTTAATGGCATATACAAATTTTGCATAGCTTTGCTTATTTCTGCTGATTAGAAATATTCTTCCATTACTGTTTTATCAGTCGGTCAGTGATTATTAAAAATAAATTTTCAACTTATTTTATTGGAGTGACCATTACGTTAGTAAGAACTTAAAGTTTTAACAAGTATGAAAATTATAGTCGGTCTAGACCGGTTATTCCGTATATATAATAATATAATTTTTTTTCGAAATCCTAGGCTATTAAGTAAAACTAGCAGATTCCAGCCCTCGAGATTCGAGCGCAAATTCTAGGAAATTTTATATTTTCATTAAATAAAGACCCTAAAAGTATGCTAATCAATTATAGCCAATTCACAAATCAACACAAAAAACAAACTCATTTTGATTACAAACACATTAACAAATTTAATAAGCACACACACAGCATTATATAATTTTATGTATGTGTTAGTAGCAACTTTAAATGCAATTTACTCAAAATAAAGGAAAAAATTTAAAATTTTGTAAATCTGCAAATCGGCTAAAAAGAAATACCTTTCAAATAATATACATAAGTAACAAGAAATCGCCTAGCCTATTAATATTATAGATATAACATTTCAAAGTAGAAAACTGATAAATTTTTGATACAAAGTATTTAGAAAGAGTACATTTACAGAATATTTCACAAAAAACTAATTTTTCTCGAAATCCGCAAAAAAAAATTCCTTGTAAAAAAATTCTGGCCGGGGAATTTACTTAAAAATTCACACAGTTAATCTCTAACATACGTTAAACAAAACCTTAAAGTGCTAGATCCATTTTTTAAAATTCTGTTTAAAAAAAATTAAAAAAAAGGAGTTTTAAAAATTTTATAAAAAAAATTTTCCATCTTTGGTTTTATTTCGCAATAGGTTAAAAACGTGGTAATAAAACAATACTTAATGTCTGAGTGATCATAGGTATAGAGACCAAAAAAAATTATGACCTTAATTAATTTCTTAAAATGGAAAAAATTTCCGCCAAATTTCCCGACCTAATTTTTTTTGACACAAAAGTGGTCTGGGGCATTTGCTATTTCTTGGCGACTATTTATTCGATTTGGAAGTTATATAGCTTTTTAAAGAGATAATTTAGTACTGAAATCGATTCAAATAATAACTTGGCGAAAAAAATTAAACTATAGACCGACATTTTCGTAAAATCTAAAAAAAGTCATAATTTCTCCAATATAGACACACTTGAAATTTTCAGTCGCGTTGGGGCACCTCTAAATTTTTTTTGATTGCCCCAAAACCTTGTATTTATAAGTTTTTTTGTTATTCGCATATTTCTAGGGGGGTGAGACCGAGAGTTTGAACACTTTTTTTATTAAGGGCCACCCTAATGTATATATATGTATATTTGGGAGGCCCTTCATTATATGGAGGAAAAAGTGTTCAAACTCTCGGTCGCACCCCCTAGAAATATGCGAATAGCAAAAAAACTGAGAAATACAAAGTTTTGCGCCAATCAAAAAACATTTAGCGGTGGCTCAACGCCATTGAAAATTTCAAGTGTGTTTTATATGGGGAAAATGTGACTTTCTTTCAGATTTTACAAAAATTGCGTTCTATAGTTTAATTCTTCCGACAAATTGTTATATAATTCGGAATCAGTATTAAATTATCTTTCCAAAAAGCTATAAAACTTTAAAATCGAATAAAAACTCGTCAAGAAATAGCAAATGCCCCAGACCACCTTTGTGCAAAAAAAAAACTAGATCATGAAATTTGGTGTCCTTTTTTTCAAATTTAAGAAATTAATTAAATTCGACATCATGTTTTAGTCCTATTGTTTTATTATCACCTTGTTAACCTATTAAGCAGTGAAACCGAAAATAGAATTTTTTTTGATAAAATTTTGAAAACTCCATTTTCAAATTTTGAAAAATTTTCTTTAACAAAATTTAAAAAAAATTGATCTAGCTCTTTAAAATCTGGTTAAATGCATACTAGAAATTAACTATTTGAATTTTTAGGTAAATCCCTATGCCAGAATTTTTTTGACAAAGATTTTATTTTTGCGGATTTCGAGAAAAATGGGATTTTTGTAAAATATTGTCTAAATGTACTATTTCTAAATATTTTGTATCAAAAATTCCTCACTTTTCTACTTTTAAATGTTATTTTTTATTTTAATAGCCTAGGGTTTCCGAAAAAAAATATTATGACCTCATTAACCCTTGGGGTCGTATGTGACCCCAAGCTTATAAAAAACAATTTATTCAAAAAATTCAAATATTTTGTAGGTGCTATTGAATTTTTAGATGCGACGCTTCAAATGTAATAACTAAATGTGTAGAACTTCCGTTCCTAAAATTTGAGATAAATCCGAGAACGTTAACCCATTATTTGCAAGGTCAGCTTTGGATTTTAAGATATTTATACCCTATACCACTATGTGGTTTGGGTATAATGACTTTGTGCTGCTTTTTGTAACAACCAAAAATATTTGACCTAGACCCATCTTTAATTATACCGATCGAATCAGAATCACTTTCTGAGTTGATTTAACAATGTCCGTCCGTCAGTCCGTCCGTCTGTGTGTCCATGTAAACCTTGTAATCAAACTGCAGTTCGCAAATATAAATATATTTTGATTAAATTTGGTATATAAGCTTTTGTCGCCCATGGGATGAACGCTATTGAAATTGGTGAGAATCGGTCCATGTTCAGACCTAGCCCCCATACAAATTACCCATATGAAATCAACATAAATTGCCATAAGATCCAAATTGTCATATAGATCTTACTCAAATTGGGTTTGTATGCGTTCATTACATCCATTAATGAGTAGTCCAAAAATGAGCCCTTTGACCCCATATAGAGCTGCTTCCCGATCTTCACTTAAATCTATTAAAAAACAAAAATATTGCACTGATTCTTCTCAAATTTTGTTTGTATATATTTTTGCAAAATACAAGAGACTTTACCAAACATGATCAGGATCGGTCCATTTCTGGACCAAGTCCCTATATAGATATATCATCCGATATGAACTTTTTCATATCTGCAACCAAAAAAATTAATAAAAATCCCACTCAAATTTGGTTTATGCTTATTTTCTATATCTAATTAGTTGGACCTAAGAGATAGGGTCTCTAAACGCATGGTATAGGGTATCGTATAGTCGGTCTAGACCGACTATAATTTTCTTACTTGTTTTAAATAAAAATTACCGAAAATTAGTTTTTCTATTAAACTCGATGAAACCACTATTTAAAATTTAAGAAAAATAATTTGGTTAATTTTTATTTATTTAACCCCTCAGTGCTCCTGGGATCAAAATAATCCATTGTGGTATATCTTTTTTGCAATTATCTGTTTTTTTTTCATATTTCTAGGGGGTTATTCGCGTATTTCTAGGGGGTGAGACCGAGAGTTTGAACACTTTTTTTATTAAGGGCCACCCTAATGTACATATATATGTATGTGTATATATTGTTTTTAAAAAATAATTAAATTTATATGTATGTTGTCAATTAACATTTCTGTAAGTTTTGAAGAAATTTCTTAATTAGCTTTTTCTAATTATAATTTCTACATGAAACTAATGCCTCCTTTTTATTTGCCCCTCCTAAAATACTCATACACACGGAGATAAGTATTTGGAAATAAACATAAATTCGAAGCAATTTAAAGATGTGTAGGAAGGAAGCAGCAGAAAATATAGTTTTCTCATGTCGTGCACAAACTAATTGAAGAATTTTTTTATTTTTTTATATTTTTTTTTTTTTGCCAACTTTAAGTTTTCTGCCAATTTTTTCCGTCTTTGCAATATTTCTACTATGATGATGATGGTCCTAAGTTAGTTAAAGCTCAAAGTCAATGCTGTTATAAAAATTTTCTATTACACATTTTCAATAGTTTCATCCTACTTGAGTTTGCGGTACGGGGCATTGTGAGTGTAAGCTAATGTTTGTTATTACTACCAAAAATATGTTTGATCTAGATCCACCAATTTATGTATATTCACTTAGATTTACATTTTAATATAATATAATATCACTTTCCGAAGCGATTTAACAATCTCAGTTCGTCTGTGTGTGTGCGTGTGCCTTTAAAACATCCATGAAATATATGTATATATTCGTGTTCCTTCTATATTGTGAATAGATTGTGGGAGAAAAAATAGATCTGTCAAAATTAACTAAAAACAGTGCATAGCATTATTAATCTGTAGTTAAAAAAAAAACAGTTTTGGACGAATAGAGGAGCTTTATGGGAATTTAATGTTGTATAAAAAAATAAGTAACGCATTTTCATTTATTCTTCTGACCTTAATAAACACTTCTGTGATTAATTCAGAAGTCAAAATTACAATTTGTAATGAAATTAATTTTTGAACAGTTATTATCTACTGTGAGCGTCAAAAAAAAGTAAAAAGTATGATCAAGTGGGTCATAAACTGCAGCAGTTTGGTATTGAATTTGGAGCCTCAAGCATTAACCCCCTAAGTCGAAAATCATGCATTCGAGAAAAATAACTTTTTATATAAATGTTACGACTTAGATCAGTATATTTTTATTAATATCTTTTTAAAAAGCAATGTTAGAGAAATGGGGGTTGTAGCATATATCGAATATTTGAAGGTGTCAGTTGATGAAATTTTTAATATCAAACCATTTGTAGCAAAAGCACGCATATATTTCCGGATGCTATTGGGGAGGTTTCTTGGCTACTTCAGGTTGAAATCTTAAATTGATATGCACAGATCACTATTTTATTGTGTGCGTGCTGAAGGTGGAGTTTTTCTTCTTTTTTTTAATATTGTTAAAAGAAAGATGAAAAGTATATACGAAAAGAAAGAACGGAGATCATTTAGATAAAAGGAAACTTAAGTCTGACGATCGGATGTTTATAGATGTTTACACATTAAATGCACTCTCCCAACCATGACCATGTTATGGCGAGCCCGTAAAAATCGAACATGATCCCATTAATGTACCCTATCCGCTCAAGTCGCTAGAAATCTGAACACAAACTTCTTAGATATTCATTTTACAATATTTTCATTTATTGACGGAAGAATTTTTGAAACCAAAATAACAAAAGTTATTAATTCTAACTAAATCTAACTTATTCCGAGATAAATGAAGCATGACTTATAATTCAAAAAAAAAAAAAAAAAAAAAATTAAAAAAATATGTAAAAATTATGCAAAAAGATAAGGTATATAAGTTAATTTAAACCAACCTGATATATAATATATGTATGTAACATAATGAAAATTTATAATAGATTTAATAATAACTAGAGGACCCCTGCTGCTCCGCAGCATTATATTACATTATATTATATTATATTAATTTTTATAATATATGTGATACCAAAATTTGCCAAGAGAAGTTAACGTACAGTAATGCCAAAATATGCCAAGAGAAGTTAACGTACAGTACAAGTAAAGTTGATTGTCCACGCATAACTTTCCTCAAACCCAACGAATTTGCCAAGGGAAGTTAACGTACAGTAATGCCAAAATATGGCAAGATAAGTTAACGTACAGTAAAAGTAAAGTTGATTCTCGACGCATAACTTTCCTCAACGAATTTAAGCAGTTAACAGCTCAAAAGAAGGAGCTTGATCCACTGAGTGTTCTTAGACCTATGTCAACAGCCTACGTTAATTAGAACTCTAGTTATAGAGGTTTGAGAGAAGAAAAATATTGAAAAAATCTCGAATGCAAAGTTTATTCATAAATTCTTTTAATATATAAGATGTATGAACAAAATGATTAAAAAAAAAAAATATAAAAAAATTACATGGGTCCCGTCAGGATTTGAATTCGGGTCACACGATCCGTAAACTAAGAATGTCGCAAAATTATAACAATTTTCGATTTATATTTATGTAAACATTTTTATATTTTTATTATCCATTCGAAGATATTAACGACCGCGTTATTCGAAGCAAAAATACGGAAGAATAAAAAAAAATTAAACGTCTAACTCGATTTCGTTAAATAATATTTGCTAAATCAATATTTAATCAAATGAAGAATTCATTCTTTTAGACGCAGGAAAAAAAATATTATTTATATTAAATCTAACAAAAGTATTTTTAACCAGCGGAACGAACGGAATTTAAATTCGTAATATCCCGTCAAACATTTATATATATATATATATTTTATATTTAATTTAATAAAAGCAATTTATAATTCACAGCGTGATATTTAGACAATGATTTGGGTATCAAAATAAGGGATTTGAAATAGTCCATAATTTGCTTTTATTAATTTTGATCAATATTTAGTAGAAATTGCATAAATATTATCCATCCATACATCACTAACAGAATTAATTCATGTTTAATAAAGGTGCTATTACATGATGTGTTATTTACATATGTACTGTCAAATTTTCCCACAACAAAAGTTGTAAACATCGTGTGATACATATGAAACATTGTTTATGTACAATACATGAGGAAAGTCACATGTACATTTTTCAATTAGAACAGGTTCTATTTTTGCATGACAAACAAATGAAAATACAACACTGCTTGTGGCGAAAGAAAAAAAGAGTAAATTATAAAGATTAATATTGACAGAAAAATAAATTGTTTAATATTAATTAACAATTAAAAAATATATAACTTTTTTTTTGACAATAAATTTTTGTAAATTCACAAATTAAATCAGCTGTTGTTTACATTTAGAGGTTATGTCATACGGAAATACATATGCACGTGTGATAGCAAAAATTATGAATCGTATGTACAAGACAATTTTGACAAACATGACGAATTTCATATGGATAAAAAAAGTGACAGTACATATGTAAAAAACATATCGTGTAATAGCACCTTAAGCCTGAGTTCCAAGAATTAACAGTGCTGTTAATTTCGATTTTAGTGATATATACAGGTGGCTTGAGAAATAAAAATAAACGTATATACAAACTTACTACATCAGCGTTTAATCCTACGATGAAAGATCTTTCATTGCTTCGACGATGATGATGATTTAAAGATGATGGTGATAATGATGTTGTTCCTTTTTTTTATGATTTTTTTTTATGTAATTATTAATCAAAAAAATAAAATATATATATTTAACAAAATCGCGTTTTTACCGATATGGCAACATAGTCGATATCAAAAAAAAAATAGTTGTTTTTTCCATTCGCTTTACCCCCTTCGTAACATTTTTTTTTGACAGTAGTTACGCAACACGATTATTTCTTTACATTTTCGTTTTTAGTAAATTACACGTTGGTGATAAACATTTTTTTTTATATTATAATTTTTAATTAAAACAAGTAAGAGTGTTAAATTCGGTTATGCCGAATCTTTGATACCCTCCACCTGGGTTTTACGTTTACATTAATAGATGGACTTCTTGCACTATTTGTAACAAATGTATATAAAAACAAGTAAGAGTGTTAAATTCGGCTGTGCCGAATCTTTGATACCCTCCACCTCGGTTTGTGGCAATACTATTAACATAGCTCATGGTAGTTGTGTTCTTGTTATTGTTAATATGTATGAATCACATTTTTTTTGTGGCTTTTTTTATGTTGTTGTATGTTCAACCACTAAACTATTACAAGAAAACACTAGGTTTCATGTTTTTTTTAGAGGTATCTATAAACTTTTGTTCATTTCTCAGCGCAGAGGCTCCCGATTTACTCCGATTTCAATACCAACCTGGTGGGAATTATGGCAAATAATTTTTTCGTAACCTGACCTAAGTAAATGCTTTTTTTTTTGAATGAGCGTGATTTCAACAGACACACGGACAGACGGACAGACGGACAGACGGACAGACGGACATCGCTATATCGACTCGAGCTGTGATAAGGATCAAGAATATATATACTTTATTGGGTCGGAAATTAGTTTTTCGATGCGTTACAAACGGAATGACAAACCTATATATACCCTCTGCCACTGAGATGTGGAGGGTATAAAAATCATGGGAGTCCGATCACAGGGAAGATGTGTAAACATCTAGTAATTTAAGATTTTTTATGTCATTTTTTTAAATCAAACAGAAAGCGTCATCACTTATAGCAAAAACTGTTTCAGCTAATTCAACAACCCTTTGCTGTACACGTTAAAAATGTCCCAATATAAACGTATATAAGTGATACATAGATGGCGCTTTTAAAAAAGTGGCATAAAAAAACAATGTTATATCATAACTTTTTCACCAATACAATCAGAAGTCACACAGCGTTATCTGCTTCAGCTCACACCGATATGAGTTACGCTGTTTTTGTGATTGTATTGTGAAATAGAAATTTACCCCCCTGCGCGTATAGATGTTTACACATCAATATTTGAATATGTAAACACTTTGATAAACCTATTACTGAATTATTACAACAAATGCTCTGAATTTTCAGCATTTTATAGAGGTGTCTACATATTTTAGGTCATAAATTGGCACAATGACACCCGATTTATCCCATTTTGAATACTAACCTGATCCAGATAATTACAAACAATATTAAGTTTAACCAGGTAAATGGTTTATTTTGTAATTTTCTTTTTAATTTAAATTTTTGTTGTTGTTGGTGTTTACATTCTTCTATTTAAAAATGTTTTGTTATATTTGTTGAAAGAAACGAGCAGAGTGGTAAAAGGAGTAGTACACAAAATTACTGTACTACACTTTGAGAAATTAAAACATATCAATACCATTAAAATTATATATTCAAAAATAATGAAAAAGAAATATCAAAAAAAAGATGCTAAAAGCAACTTTTTATTAAAAAAGATTCTAAGTTAGCATCTAGCATCTTTTGATAAATTTTGGATGCTAAACGACACAAAAAGTTGCTAAATCTAGCAACTAAAAAGCTAAAACGGCAACACTGAAAACCAAGAACAAATATTCTGTTTGAGTTATAACATCTCATTTGCAAGCCATTTTAATTAATTGTGTAAATTTTAAATGCACATCTAGCCATATCAAAAAGATGAATTATACAGAATTGTAAAAATATTTTGTTTATAATATCTGTATGTTTTTCATATTATTCTTATGTAATTCTCATGATATTTTTATCTTATTTTTTATATCTTTTTTCTTTGTTTTTATGTTATTTTTACATAATTGAAATTGAAAATGTACAAATTAAAAATAAATTTAAAAAAAAGTAGTGTAGGGGAAAAAAGTGGGTGTAGGGAAAAAAGGGAAATTTTTTCATAAGCGTAGAGATTTCTGAAAAAATCTCCTGGCATCTCCTGAAATCTCCTTGCTTTGTTCAAAAGCTTCCATAAGACTGAATGAAATTGTTGCTTACTTTACTCTTTGGTGAGTATTTTCGTTTTTGTTCGGCTGTATACATATAAGAAGCCGATTAGAGTTCGGTTTACTCGTGCTGCTACAGTCATCATTTCGAAGATTGTTTTAACAAAAGTTACCTTACTGTGTCTTCTTCGAGCACTTTTGATGATTAAAAACTGATTAATCACATGCGCTCTTAGAAAATGACTAGAAAATGATTTTTGCTTTCTCTTAAAAAGTGATTTATAGAAAAATTACATTAAATAAGACTCAAAAATGAGTCGAAACTGATCAGAAAAGCGGATAAAAAGGACTCTCAAGAAGATTCGCGGGTAAGTTAATATTTAATCCCAACAAAAGAATGTTTTGTGATAAGCAAAAGGGCGCATTTATGACTGTTTTAATAGCACATATGAGTGATCATTTATTACATAAAATGCTTACTGAGATTTTATTCACTATCTGTAGAAACAGGTTTTTTAAGTAAAACAAATCTGCACACAATTTCAATTCTATTTCGTTCACTATGATACGATCACTTTGTTAACTAGCTACCAGTAAAATAAGAAAATAGTATTATAATACAGCGTAATGATGAATTGTACTTCTCAATTAGTTTATTTTTAATGTGCCATAAGAAGTTCGGTTTGTGCTAAGAAAGGCATGAATATATGTTTCCCAGGGCGAAGCTTCATCATTGCACTTTGATTGAGTTGAGCTCCGCGACTATTCATAATGTGAGTAGCTCGTTCCTAAAATTTTTTTGTAGTTGGGAATGGCGCTTGTGTTAAGAAAAGCATAAATGCATGTTTCCCAGGGCAAGGCTCGATCATTACACATTGATTGAGCTGACCTCCGCGGTTATTGTTAATGTGGATAACTCTTGCAACAAAATTTTGGGAATGGCATTTGGCTCCGTCCCGACATTAAATAACAAATTTTAAAAATTTAATGTAATTAATATCTTTTTTTAACATCTGACAAAAAATAGTATTTTTCTAAACACCAATTTTTTTACAGGGTAAATAAAATGTTTTATGGTTTACCTACCTACTACTTTTGAATGCAAGTATGCAGGGTTTATACATGTACTAAAAATACAACTCTTAAAACCATACTATTTTTGCAACTCCCAAAATTTCAGAATTTTGTATAAATAAAATAAAATACCGATTTATTTTAATATTTACTTATTATGGATATACATATACAGAATATATGAATATTATTTATAGTATTTTGATATTGGCAACAGTAGTATGTATCAATTTGTAACATTTTGTGATGTTATAAAAATCGCAGAATATTGATATTGATTTTATATAGTTTCTTTTATTAATTAATTAACTTAAATATTACACCAAAAAATATTGATATTGATGAATTTTTATATTATTAACACAACGACCACAAAAACAACATGCACAGCTATGACAAAATACAAAATTTAGGAAAACAATATAGGAAAACGTCATATTTTTTTTTTACTTTTTCAGTTATTTCTCGGCACATATGAAACCTATTATCATGATTTAGCTGTCTATTGAGGGCGTTATCACAAGAAAACATATTCAAATCATATTTTCTCAGGACTTTTTTTACTTCTTCGCTCAATTCTCGGAACCAGATTAACGGCTTTGGACGATTTTAAACAGCGAACTTCTCAGGATGTTAATGAATCATTTTTTATACCAACGACAACCCTAGCTACCCGATTGAAGCCGTCATCGTGACTTCCACAGACGGACAGACGGACAGACAGACAGACGGACATCGCTATATCAACTTCGCTTGTTATAAGGATCACAAATATATATATTTTATGGGGTCCAGATTTTTTTTTCTAATTATTACAAACGGAATGACAATCTTATATATACCCTATGCACACTGGAATGGAGGGTATAAAAATACAAATTTATATCAAAGTTACTGTTGTACGAATAGTTCGCGGTAAAACCCGAGGTTTTATACCGAATGTAGCAGTTAGTTAAGCATTACACTACCGATTAAAAATTTGAGGGAACAATTATAATTTTCTAAAGCTAAGTATTCTTCCTCACTTCATTTATATACACATTTATTAATTATAACTTTTTCTTTTTTCTAGCTACCACATTGTACACCACTTTGGCATCTTTTTTTGTTAATTTTTTTTTCTAGCGATGCTATAGAAATCTACATGTGAATCAAATTAGATATGACAATTTTGCTAATAAAGGTTATTTTGATCTGTTTTTTTCTTATTGGTTTCGTTCTTGGATTTAAGGTGTCGTTTTAGAAAATCTGTGAGATTAGCTTTTAGACAAATTATCTCTATACAAAAATTTGGCTTTACACTTTCACTTCTAATTCTGCAATAATTTTATAGTTGTTTAATATTTAGTTTTATGCAATTTTCTGTTTTAGGGTGAAAATGTCTTTAATTTGACATTTTTTTTTTAATTTACCAACACTTTTCTATTAGTTTTCCTTTTTTTCACTGAAACAAACACTTTTCACTATTTTTACTGCTTTCCCACTGCTTGTATGAAAGATTTCGGGTTTCTCCTCCGGGGTTTTCCGTTCCCAAAAAGAATTTATTAAAATCAATGACTGTTTATTTTTCCTGAATTTCCACACTGTTGACCAGATAGCGGACTTTTAAGAAGAAGCCCTTATTACATATGCATATGAAAAAATCGTAATCTCAATAGCCCTTCTTCCCGGTACACTGTAATCGCAGAAGAAAAAAAAGGTTTTAAGGTGTTGATTTGCCCACGTTTATGTATTTTTTTTTCTAGTTACCTGTTTTATAATATTCGATGGTGATGAGGTATAAATGGCGTTTGCTGACACGTAATAAATTCCTTATTTGCGGAAATGACAATATTGTTTCATATGAAATTCAAAATTTTATTCTGAAGAAAAAAGTATTTATTTTTCATTTAGAAGAAAAGTTGGACAACGAATTGAACAAACATTTTAACTCACTTTTTAGTGGGAACTCAAAATATCCTCGAAAGGAAATCAAAACTTTCAATAATGAATAATAATTTTCTCTTTTCCTATTGAAAATTAGTTGCTTTCTTTATAAAAGAAATAAAAGTTACAACAAAAAATGAAAATTAATCAAATTAAAGAAGAATCTTATATATTAAAAGAATTTATGAATAAATTTTGCATTCAAGATTTTTTTCAATATTTTTCTTCTCTCAAACCTCTATAACTAGAGTTCTAATCAACGTAGGCTGCTGACATTGGTCTAAGAACACTCAGTGGATCAAGCTCCTTCTTTTGAGCTATTAACTGCTTAAATTCGTTGGGTTTGAGGAAAGTTATGCGTGCACAATCAACTTTACTTTTACTGTACGTTAACTTCTCTTGGCATATTTTGGCATTACTGTACGTTAACTTCTCTCGGCAAATTTTGGTATTATATTATAAAAATTAATATAATATAATATAATGCTGCGGAGCAGCAGGGGTCTTCTAGTTAAATATTAAAAGACTTTTGTAGATTCGAACTTACATTTATTTTATAAAATTGACAGAGTCGATGATTGAAGAAACGTGATGTTGATGCTCAGCAAAATAGGAAGATATTTCCTCGTGCCAAGCCTTTTATACCTCAAAACGATGGAATTATTTTCCATTTGGAAAGTTTGCGTTAATTCAGCACTAATATAAACATACATAAACGGGTACTTACAGCTACAAACTACACAAATGTAAGGATTTTACACTGCATTATCCTGCCTTCAAAGCAGGATGCCAAAAATATCTATCCTCAAATTAAAAAAAAATCAAATTATAAGGAGAAAAATTCAACAAAGAATTTTCTGGCCACAAGCGCCCCTACAGGATTTCACGTAAATATATTTTTTTTAGTAGAATATGATAGCATACATAACTCAAATCTTCTTAAGTCGACTTAGGCGGTTATCGTTTGTGATCACAGATATAACGGGACATGTACAGATCTGTTCAGCGATGCACACATTTTGGTCTGCTTGTTGGTTTTTTCTTTTTTTTTTTGGTACGTCTAAACGCTTAAGCAAACAAAAATGTGTATTCATCCCTGACAAACAAACAAACGAGAATGCAAATGTGTGTATGTATTATTGCATATAATAATTGTTTTCCATTAAAAAGCACTAAAATACCTAAAATTTTTTTAATTATCTCATTAATTTTAAACATCATTCACCATGGTAATGTGAAATCTAGCCTTATTTTGTGTTAGCAAACTTGGTTAGAATAATGTGTTTAGAACAGTGGTGGAGGGTAGCAAAAATGAATTAAGTAAATTGATTAAATTGATTGATTAATTAAATTGTTTTATGTTTAAACTCTAATAGAGTATAGAGCATCCTACATTCGATCTAGATCAATTTTAATTTTTTTATGTTTTTTTTTCTTCATTTAACTTGTTTCTTTACGTTTATTTTCAGTTTCGCTTACATTTAGTGTCACATTTTTAAAATACATAAGTATTTTTATTTTGTACTATGGGACTGAAATGTATTTAAAAGTTAAATTCTTATTTCGGTAAAATATAAAGTTCTTAAGAAAATTAATTTATTTTGGAATACAAATTGGAAATGCCAGGTTTTTAATAATAATATGAATTTAATATTTATCAACTAGTTAGCTGTAGAGCACCTAAGACGCCTATTAAAAAATGAAAAGCACTTTAATAAATATTAAAAGTTCACTTTTTTTAATATTTCTTTTAATTAAATTTCCTTAAATTTTTTTTTATATTTTTATTTGATTTGTATACTTAAATTAAAAATGTAAAATCAAAGTTTTTTCTGCCCCAATCTTAAGACGTACTCCTATGATTTTTTTTTTCTAATATGACGCTATTTTTTTTAATTACCAATTTATTTGTATTCTTTTGTATATCATTGAGTGATTTTTTAAAATTTGTAATTATTAGCCAGTATGAATAAATGATGAATGATTATAATGTATAATTAAAAAAACACAACTAGTTAAATTTGATTATAAACATACGAAAATACAATTTTCTAAAAAAAAATTTTTACTTTTTGAGGATTGAATTTTTTTTTGCAGTGATTTTTTTGTACTTATAAGGCACTTACGTGTAACGTTCTAAAAGAAACTGTGTGCTTAACCTTTAACTGTTGGAGGTGGTGGTAATTTTTTTTGTACAAAAAGACAAAGTTTTATGAAAAAAGTGCTTATTTTGTTGAAGTAATTAAAAAAAATAATTTTTTTTCAATTAAAAATGTAGCAGCTTATTTTTTAAAAAACAAATAATTATGAACAGTTTTTTTTTTTGTTAATATTTTTTAGGAAAATTAAAAGGGGCAAAATTTGCCACCACGTCACTGACTATGTCCCAAAATTTCACCCCCATAGTTAAAGGTTAAGTGTTTTTGTTCATTTGATAAAGAAATATTTACGTTTATTTTAAAAATTGAGTTATTTCGATTTTACGTTATTGCCATTTTGCGTTTCCCTATTTTATAATTTTGCAATTATACAATATGTATTTAAGCTTTTTTACAAAATTTTGCGTTATTATAATTATGTTATTTTGCAATTTGCGTTTTAGCTCCTTTACTATTATTCGATTTTGGGTCTTTACGATTTTGTGTTTTTCCTATTTTTCTATTTTGCTATTTTGAGGTTTTGCTATTATGTAATTTTAATATTTTGCTATTTTCCAATATTTCCATTTTGTTATTTTGGTATTTTACAATTTGCTTTTTAAATTTTTTTCGAGAATGCCTTTTTTGATTTTGCGGTTTTCCTACATTGTTATTTTGCAATTTTGTAATATTGTATTTTGTAGTTTAGTAATTTTGTAATTTTGTAATTTTGTAATGTTGCAATTTTGTAATGTTTTAATTTTGTAATTATGTAATTTCGTAATTTTGTAATTTTGTAATTTTGTAATTTTGTAATTTTATAATTTTGTAATTTTGTAATTTTATAATCTTTTAATTTTGTAATGTTGTAAAGTTGTAATTTTGTAATTTTGTGGATTTGAAATTTTGTAATTTTGTAATTTTATAATGTTGCAATTTTGTAACTTCGAAATTTTGTAATTTTGTAATTTTTAATTTTATTGTTTTGTAATTTTATAATGTTGTAATTTTGTAATATTTTTTTGCAATTTCACAAAATGCGTTTTTCCTACGTTGTTATTTTGCAATTTTGTAATTTTGTTATTTTGTAATATTGTAATTTTTTAATTTGGTAAATTTATAATTTTGTAATGTTGGAATTTTGTAATTTTGTTATATTGGAATTTTGTAATTTTGTAGTTTTGAAATTTTGTAATTTGGTAATGTTGCAATTTTGTAATTTTGTAGTTTTGTAATTTTGTAGTTTTGTAGTTTTGTAATTTTGCAATTTTGTAATTCTATAGTTTTGTAGTCTGTAATGTTGTAATTTTGTAATTTTATAATTTTGAAATTTTGTAATTTTGTAACTTTGCAATTTTACAATTGCGTTTTAGCCTTTTCACGATTATTCGTTTTAGTGTTCTTCCAATTTTGTATATTTCATATTTTACTATTTTTACATTTGTGCAATTTTTTTAATTTTGTTGTTATGCAATCTTGCTATTTTGCAATATTGATATTTTGTTACATCGCTATTTTGAAATTTGCGTTTTAGCTTTTTTTTAGATTTTTGGATTTTGCTTTTTCCTATTTTGTTATTTTGCAATTTTAAAATTTTTCTATATTTTAATTTAGCTATTTTGCAATTTTCTAATTTTGCAATATTGCTATTTTTCAATTTGCGTTATAGCTTTTTTTTTAAATTATTCGAATACGAGTTTTTGGTATTTTGTGTTTTTCCTATTTTACAATTTTGAAATTTTGCTTTTTGCGATTTGCAATTTCATAAATTTGCTAGTTTGCAATTTTAATAGTTATATTTCATTTTCCGTTTTAGCTTTTTTTTAGACTATATGATTTTGTGATTTTTCCGATTTTGAGTTTTTCCTATTATTCTATTATGCAATTTTAGAATTTTCTATTTTGAAATTTTGTATATTTCAATTTTGCTATTTTTGTAATACTATTATTTGGAAGTTTAGCTATTTTGTAATTTTGTTATTTTGCAGTTTTGCTATTTTTTTAATATTGTTATTTTGGTATATTGCAAATTCGCAGTTTATTTTTTGGCCATATTTGGATTATTCGTTTTTTGCGAATTTGCGTTTTGCCTATTTTGCAATTCTGAAATTTTGCTATTTTGCAATTTTGCTATTTCGTTTTATTGATATTTGCGTTTTTGCTTTTTTGTAACTTTGTAATTTTGTAATTTTGTAATTTTGTAATTTTGTAATTTTGTAATTTTGTAATTTTGTAATTTTGTAATTTTGTAATTTTGTAATTTTGTAATTTTGTAATTTTGTAATTTTGTAATTTTGTAATTTTGTAATTTTGTAATTTTGTAATTTTGTAATTTTGTAATTTTGTAGTTTTGTAATTTTGTAATTTTGTAATTTTGTAATATTATAATTTTGTAACTTTGTAATTTTGCAATTTGCGTTTTAGCCTTTTCACGATTATTCGTTTTAGTGTTTATCCCATTTTGTATATTTCCTGTTTTACTATTTTGAAATTTGTTTTTTTTACATTTGCGCAATTTTGTAATTTTGTTGTTATGCAATCTTGCTATTTTGCAATATTGCTATTTTATTATATCACTATTTTTTAGTGTGCGTTTTAGTTTTTTTTAGATTATTGGATTGTGCGTTTTTCTATTTTGCTAATTTGCAATTTTAAAATTTTTCAATATTTTAATTTAGCTATTTTGCTATTTTTTAGTTTTGCAATATTGCTATTTTTCAATCGAATAATCTAAAAAACAGCTATATTTTTAGATTATTCGATTATACGTTTTCGGGATTTTGCGTTTTTCCTATTTTAAAATTTTGAAATTTTGCTTTTTTGCGGTTTGCAATTTCATAAATTTGCTAGTTTGCAATTTTGATAGTTTGCCATTTTGCTATATTACATTTTGGTTTTAGCTTTTTTTTAGACTATATGATTTTGCGTTTTTTCCGATTTTGCGTTTTTCCTATTATTCTATTATGCAATTTTAGAATTTTCTATTTTGAAGTTTTTGTATTTTTCAATTTTTGCAATACTGTTATTTCGAAGTTTGCCTATTTTGTAATTTTGTTATTTTGCAGTTTTTCTATTTTTTTAATATTGTTATTTTGGTATTTTGAAAATTCGCAATTTATTTTTTTTTGCCTCTTTTAGATTATTCGACTTTGCTTTTTTGTGAATTTGCGTTTCTCCTATTTTGTAATTTTGCTATTTCGCTTTTTTGCTATTTGCGTTTTTTGCTTTTTTGTAATTTTGTAATATTGTAATTTTTAATTTTGTAATTTTGTATTTTTGTAATTGTGTAATTTTGTAATTTTGTAATTTTGTCATTTGGTAATTTTGTAATTTTGTAATTTTGTAATTTTGTACATTTGTAATTTTGTAATTTTACAATATTGTAATTTTTTAATTTTGTAGGGTTGTAATATAGTAATTTTGTAATATTGTAATTTTATAATTTTATAATTTTTTAATTTTATAATTTTGCAATTTGCAATTTTACAATTTGCGTTTTAGCCTTTCCACGATTATTCGTTTTAGTGTTTTTCCGATTTTGTATAATTCCTATTTTACTATTTTGAAATTTGTTTTTTACATTTGTGCAATTTTGTAATTTTGTTGTTATGCAATCTTGCTATTTTGCAATATTGCTATTTTATTATATCACTATTTTGTAGTTTGCGTTTTAGTTTTTTTTTAGATTATTGGATTTTGTGTTTTTCTATTTTGCTATTTTGCTAATTTGCAATTTTAAAATTTTTCTATATTTTAATTTAGCTATTTTGCTATTTTGTAGTTTTGCAATATTGCTATTTTTCAATCGAATAATCTAAAAAACAGCTATATTTTTAGATTATTCGGTTATACGTTTTCGCGATTTTGCGTTTTTCCTATTTTACAATTTTGAAATTTTGCTTTTTTGCGGTTTGCAATTTCATAAATTTGCTAGTTTGCAATTTTGAAAGTTTGCAATTTTGCTATATTAGACTATATGATTTTGTGTTTTTCCGATTTTGCGTTTTCCCTATTATTCTATTATGCAATTTTAGAATTTTCTATTTTGAAGTTTTTGTATTTTTCAATTTTTGCAATACTTTTATTTTGAAGTTTGCCTATTTTGTAATTTTGTTATTTTGCAGTTTTTCTATTTTTTTATTATTGTTATTTTGGTATTTTGAAAATTCGCAATTTATTTTTTTTTGCCTTTTTTAGATTATTCGACTTTGCTTTTTTGTGAATTTGCGTTTCTCCTATTTTGTAATTTTTCTATTTCGCTTTTTTGCTTTTTTTGCTTTTTTGTAATTTTGTAATATTGTAATTTTTAATTTTGTAATTTTGTATTTTTTTAATTGTGTAATTTTGTAATTTTGTCATTTTGTAATTTTGTAATTTTGTAATTTTGTAATTTTGTACATTTGTAATTTTGTAATTTTACAATATTGTAATTTTTTAATTTTGTAGGGTTGTAATATTGTAATTTTGTAATATTGTAATTTGGTAATTTTATAATTTTATAATTTTTTAATTTTATAATTTTGAAATTTTGTAATTTTGCAATTTTACAATTTGCGTTTTAGCCTTTTCACGATTATTCGTTTTAGTGTTTTTCCGATTATGTATTTTCCTATTTTATTATTTTGAAATTTGTTTTTTTACATTTGTGCAATTTTGTAATTTTGTTGTTATGCAATCTTATTTTTTGCAATATTGCTATTTTGTTATATCACTATTTTGTAGTTTGCGTTTTAGCTTTTTTTAGATTATTGGATTTTGCGTTTTTCTATTTTGCTATTTTGCAATTTTAAAATTTTTAAATTTTAATTTTGCTATTTTGCAATTTTATAATTTTGCAATATTGCTGTGTTCCAATAATGTTATTTTGCAATTGGCGTTACTGTTTTTTTTAGATTATTCGATTTTGTTATTTTGGTATTTTACAATTTGCTTTTTAAATTTTTTCGAGAATGCCTTTTTTGATTTTGCGGTGTTCCTACATTATTATTTTGCAATTTTGTAATTTTGTAGTTTAGTAATTTTGTAATTTTGTAATTTTGTAATTTTGTAATTTTTTAATTTTATAATTTTGTAATTTTATAATTTTGTAATTTTACAATTTGCGTTTTAGCCTTTTCACGATTATTCGTTTTAGTGTTTTTCCGATTTTGTATTTTCCTATTTTACTATTTTGAAATTTGTTTTTTTACATTTGTGCAATTTTGTAATTTTGTTGTTATGCAATCTTATTTTTTGCAATATTGCTATTTTGTTATATCATTATTTTGTAGTTTGCGTTTTAGCTTTTTTTAGATTATTGGATTTTGCGTTTTTCTATTTTGCTATTTTGCAATTTTATAATTTTGCAATATTGCTCTGTTCCAATAATGTTATTTTGCAATTAGCGTTACTGTTTTTTTTAGATTATTCGATTTTGCGTTTTTCCTATTTTACAATATTGAAATTTTGCTATTTTGCGATTTAGTTAGTTAGTTAGTTAAATGTTCTTTATTTAATTCATTTCTATGTGATAATTTTTTTTTTTTTTTTAATAATAAATAAAATAATAATAAAATAAAAAAATAAGAACGTACGATTATGACTTAATGTCGTCAGTCGGAAAGAGATAAATATGATAATGTTTTTGTGTATTATATAATAAGGTTAATAGTTAAGCTCATTTAAGAGCTCCTTCCTGTAACCTATCGCATGTATAATGAATCCATATATTTCTTTAAAATTTTCTGTAGGGTTGTTTACAATAGTTATTAACTCATTTTCAGTCAAGGTAAACTTTTTAAAATGTTTATTTCTGATATGCCGCAAAATAGGACATACGGCTATGAAATGTAAAATATTTTCAATCTGATTAAGATTGCATAACGAGCAATCACGGGATCTTTGCTGCTGAAACCTTGTTCCATTCAATTCAAGCAGGTCACTTCTAACTTTGAATATGTAGCTAATAGCTGTTGTGTATTTTGCGATTTTGCAATTTTAATTTTGTTAGCTTGCAAGTTTGATAGTTTGCAATTTTGCTTGTTGCATTTTGCGTTTTAGCTTTTTTTAGACTATTTGATTTTGTGTTTTCCGAGTGTGCGTTTTTCCTATTATTCTATTATACAATTTTAGAATTTTCTATTTTGAAATTTTGATATTTTTCAATTTTGAAATTTTGCTATTTTGCTATTTTGCAATATTGTTATTTTGAAGTTTGCCCATTTTGTAGTGTTGTTATTTTTGCAATATTATTATGTTGGTATTTTGCAGATTCGCAATTTACGTTTTGGCGTTTTTTAGATTATTCGATTTTTGATATTTTGCAATTTTGTTAGTTTTCAATATTGCAATTTTGCAGTTTTACTAACTGCGTTTTTGCTTTTGATGATAATTCAATTTAGCAAATTTGAATTTTTTTCATTTGTGAAATTTTGCGTCTTTACCGATAATGCGTTTTTGCTCAAGTTAAAAACAATTCAATTTCTGGAGACAAAAAAAACTTTTTTCTAAATTTAAATAAAAAATATACATACAGCGTTACACACTCAGCGAACAAGTTACGAACGGAACTACATTTTAAGATATTAAACGTGTGTCGTGGATCCATTGTGCTTTAAGCTTTATGCCAAAAAAATACTTGAAATGCAAGCAGCGATAGTTATTGCTTCGTTTTTATGTTCATTTTTACAGTCTACATTCGAGAAAATGACACTATAAGATACAAAGTTGCTTCGAATGTATGTCTAGGACTTTTCCTACTCAAGGCATCAAATGCTGAAATTGAATGTGTGATTTTATACATTTGATAGTATTCTATTTTTTTTTTTTATTTGTTATTGTAAAAAATGCAAATGCAAATGATAGTATTCTATGTTTTTTTTATTTGTTATTGTAAGAAATGCAATTTTTCACAATCATCTTTTGGGAATAAGTACATGTATCTGCATGTGTATATCGGACCTCAAACACCCACATTTAGGTGTTATTTTTAGTTATCTTTCCTTTTTCGACTTTCGTTGAATATTTTCCATGCGGAAAACCCACAATCTATGTTAGCGAAACATGTCTGTGACACATAAAAGTACTTTTTTTATTTTCTTAATACCAATACTTATTCGAACATTTCAAAATAATAAGAAAAAAATATAATTTTTCTTAAAGTTCGGTTGTTTGGAATGCATTTTATTTTTATGTTCGCTTTTTACACGTAATATCAACATTTATTGTAAATATGTTCGCCGTATGATGTGTAAAATATTGCTTACATTTATTTTGTTGCTAGACTTTGGGATGGCTTATGTAACAGTAACTTAAATGCAGTTGCAGTTAGATTCTTGTGAGTCATAGGATATATTGTGAAACATTTTTCATGGCCTTTGACATGTCCAATAACAAATATAAAACTTAAGTATAATCCTTATAGAGGACGTTGGCAGTCATAGATCATATACAAGTTATTTTAAATAAATACTAATACTAAATTTGCCACTTTCAGATGACATGGCAAATTTCATGATAAAAAGAATCTCCATAGAATTCTAATACTTCGTTAGTAAGTTATTTGTTTTCACGGTAAGTTTTAGGTACTTGGAAAAACGCTTAGTCAGGAATTTTTTCTTTAAAATATGAAGTTTGATATTCATGTTGCATATATTCCTTTATATTAAGAAAATATTTTGAGAAATTCTAAAACATGATTCAATTTTTGGAATTTTTGTATTATTATTGTACAAGGGTAATGTTTTCCTGACGTTATGAATATTGGCATTCACATTGTCACCATGGCATAAAGTTGCCACCCTGCATAATGTATAATATGATGTACATCATTTGAAAAATGATTAATTCAGGCATAGTTACATATCAAAAAATAGTTTTAAAAGGAATAAGCCGCATCCTTTGGTATATCTTGTGACTGCACGTGTCAAACTAACTAAATTGCACAAATGTATATATATGTACATATTAGTAATGTCCTTGACAAAACGTAATGTTGGCTACCAACTGCAGCAAAAATCTGAAAAACCGCAAATATCCGAAAATGTAAAAAAGTCATCGTAACATCGAATAAAGATTTAAATACGGCAATTTAATCTAAAAAATCTGAATATCTCCCTACGAAATCGACAAAAGATAAAATGTTCAATGAATATCTCTAACATATGGACATGTTCAACATAACGTTCTAAAAACCTTTCAAATGATGGTATTCAATGTTCAAGCTTTTGTAAAAATCCAAATTTTCAAATCTTTACAATAAAAAAAGAAAGGGAGACTAATAAAAGATTCTTTTGAAATTGATAACGAGAAATCAAAAAACGAAAAAAAATTATATAACACAAGTAAACGCGCTTTAAATTTAATATTGTGTAACCACCTTTAAGAAAAGGTACTTTTTAACAAAAAGTCAATTTAAAATAAAAAGGTAATTTTTAATAGAAAGGTCTTTTTAATAAAAATTAATTTTTTTAGAAGAAAAAAATTTTTAACAAAGGTATTTCGTAAGAAAAGTTACTTTTTGAGAATACGAAGTTTTTACGAATAAGTGCTTTTTAAGACCATGTACTTTTTTAAGAAAAGGAATTTTTTTTAGAAAAGCAAAATTGTTTTGACCAGATACTTTTTTAATAAGATGTGCTTTTTTAAGAAAATTTACTATTTTAAGAAAACATACTTTTTCGAACGAAAGGTTTTTTTTTTTTAACGAAAATGTACTATTTTAACAGAGGATTATTTTTTGAGAGGGGTACTTTTTTTTCGAAAAATTATTATTTGTAACACAAAGCCAATTAATAATAAAAAGGTCCTTCTTAATAAAAAGGAACTTTTTAATAAAAATTTATTTTTTTTGAAGAAAAATTTTTTAACAAAGGTATTCCTAAGAAAAGTTACTTTTTAAGAATACGAACTTTTTACGAAAAAGTACTTTTTAAGACCATATACTTTTTTAAGAAAAGGAACTTTTTTAGAAAAGCAAAATTTTTTAAAAAAGTACTTTTTTAATAAAAAGTGCTGTCTTAGTAAAAGGTACTTTTTTATTAAAAGGTGTTTTCTTAATAAGAGGTACGTTTTAGAAAAAATTATTTTTTTACCTCCAGTACTTTTCAATAAAACGTATTTTTTTTAATAAAAAGTACCTTTGTAAGAAATAATTTTTTTGCCTCTAGTACTTTTCTATAAAAAGTACTTTTCTATAAAAAGTACTTTTTTAATAAAAGGTACTTTTTTAATAAAAGGTACTTTTTAATAAAAGGTAATTTTTTATAAAAGGTACTGTTTTAGTAAAGGTACTTCTTCAAAAAAGGTGTTTTTTTTAAAGAATATTTACTTTTTTTTATGAAAAGGTACTTTTTTATGAAAAGGTACTTTTATATGAAAAGGTACTTTTTTATGAAAAGGTACTTTTTTATGAAAATATACTCTTGAAGGCAAACTATTTTTTTTAAAAGGGCAAATTTTAAAAAAAAGGTGCTTTTTATGGAAGGGCTCTTTTTTAAGAAAGAAAAAAACAACATGTACAATAAACAGGTTCGAGTTCAGTTATATTTTAAACACATGTTGTGTTTTTTCTCACTACACGAGCCAGAAAACGACTTAAAATATAACTGAACTCGAACCTGTTTATTGTATATGTTCTTTGCTTTTTTTTCAGTACACGTACCAGAACATGAACTTCAATTAAAGCAACACTCAAAAATGTGTGCTTTATGTGTGATTGAAAAAAAAGTACGTGATAGAAAAATGTTCGTGTAAATAACGAAATATTAAAACGAACACAGTCATGGTTGTGTTGGGCACCGTAGAAAATTTAGAAACGCACATAATTGATATGAAAATAAAGATATGTGTTGGCTGCTTTTGAACAGAACATTGTGTGTTTCGTGTGTGTATTTTCTGAACCTTGATAAAAAGTGGTTTTTAATACTGTTTTAATAAAAGGTACTTTTTTTTAAAAATTGTGGATTTTTAAGAAAATGCAAAAGGTCCTTTTTTTATGAAGAAGTACTTGTTTATGAAAAAGTGATTTTTTAATAAGGTTAAATTTTTTAGAAAAGGTACTTTTTTATGAAAAGGCACTTTTCTAATAAAAATTACCTTCTTAAGCAGAGTTTTCTTTAAAAAAGGTAAGTTTTTAAGAAAAGGTACTTTTTTTTTGAGAAATAGTGATTTTTTATGAAATGTTTGTAAGAAAATATATTTTTTAAGAAAAGGCAATTTTTTAACGATAGATTCATTTTGAAGAAAAAGCCATTGCTTAAGAAGAGATTATTTTTAAAGGAAATGTACTTTTGAAAGAAAGGTACTTTCTAAGAAATGATACTTTTTTTTATGGAGAGGCACTTTATAAGAAAAGGTACTTCTTTAAGAAAGGGTTCCTTTCGAACGAAATTTTGTTTTTTAAAAAAATGTACTATATTAACAGAAGATTATTTTAGAGAAAGTTACTTTTTTCCAAAATTTCTATTTTTAACAAAAAGCCTATTTATAATAAAAAGGTATTTTTTAAGAAAAAGGTACTTTTTAATAAAAATTTATTTTTTTGCAGCAAAAATTTTTTTACCAAAGTTATGCCTAAGAAAATTACTTTTTAAGAATATGAACTTTTTACGAAAAAGTACTTTTTAAGGCCAAGTACTTTTTCAAGAAAAGGAACTTTTTTAGAAAAGCTAAATTTTTTAGACCAGATACTTTTTTAATAAAGTGTGCTTTTTTAAGAAAATATACTTGTTAAGAAAACATACTTTTGCTGAGAAGGTACCTTTTTCCAACAGGTTTTTTTTTTTTAAAAAGTACTTTTTAAAAAGTACTTTTTTAATAAAACGTGCTGTCTTAGTAAAAGGTACTTTTTTATTAAAAGGTGTTTTCTTAATAAGAGGTACGTTTTAGAAAAAATATTTTTTTACCTCCAGTACTTTTCAATAAAACGTATTTTTTTAATAAAAAGTACTTTTGTAATAAAAGGGTACTTTTTGATAAAAGGTACTTCTTAATAAAAGGTATTTTTTTATAAAAGGTACTGTTTTAGTAAAAGGAACTTTTTAAAAAAGGTGATTTCTTAAGAAAATTTACTTTTTTTTAAAAAGAGTACACTTTTTTAAAAAATGTCCTTTTTTATGAAAAGGATCTTTTTTAAGAAAATGTACTTTTGGATAAAAGGTGCTTTATTAATATCGTTTAAATAAAAGGTGCTTTTTTAAAAAAGGTGGTTTTTTAAGAAAATTCCCTTTTTTTATAAAAAAGGTAATTTTTTTTATGAAAAGGTACTTGTTTCTGGAAAAGTACTTTTTAAAAAGGGTAAATTATTTGCAAAAGGTACCGTTTTAAGAAAAGGCACTTGTTCAATAAAAATTCCTTTTTGAAGCAGAGATTTTCTTTAAAAAAGATAAGTTTTTAAGAAAATGTACTTTTTTTGTGAAAGAGAACTTTTTTGTAAAAATGATATTTGTTAAAAAAAATTTATTTTTTAAGAAAAGGCAATTTTTTAAGGATAGGCTAATTTTGAAGAAAAGGCCATTGCTTAAAAAAGTTTATTTTTAAAGGAAATTAACTTTTTAAGGAAAGGTACTTTCTAAGAAATGATACTTTTTTATAGAGATGCACTTTTTAAGAAAAGGTACTTCTTTAAGAAAGGGTTCCTTTCGAACGAAATTTTGTTCTTTAAGATAATGAGGTATTTTAACAGAATATAATTTTTAGAGAATGGTACTTTTTTAAGAAAGATTACTTATTTAAGAAAAGGTTATTTTTTAAGGAAATGTTTAATTTTAAGAAAGAATATTTTTCTAGAACTGGTTATTTGGTAAGAAGAACGATCTTTTTAAGAGAAAATTATCTATTTAAGAGAAGGTAGTTTTTAAGAAAAGGTACATTTTATGAAATGTTTTTTAAAAAACTGCTTCTTAAGGAAAAGGTACTTCTTTACCGAGAGGTTTTTTTTTGAGAAAAGGTACTTCTTTAAGAAAAGGATCATTTGAAGAGGATATTTTTTAAGAAAATGTTTTTTTTACAAAAAAGGTATTTATTAAGAAGAGGTGCTTTTTAAGAAAATGCTCTTTTGCGGAAAAGGTTTTTTTTAGAAAAAGTACTTATTGAAGAAAAAGTTTAAAACATAGAAAGTTTCCTTTTAAAAAAGGCTTCTTTGTAAGAAAAGATCCTTATTTAAGGTATGTCACTTTTTTGAGAAGAAGTACTTTTTTAAGAAAGGGTACTTTTCTAAGAAAGATACATACAGTAAATACTCGCAGAGTAATTGTAGTTTTTATAGAAATACTAGCTGGGCCAGGACCGCGTTGCTGGCCCTAAGTAACATCTGGTTTTTATATTGCAGTATCAACCGGCAGGTTATTCTGAAGATTTCTTGATAATTTAATTAAAATCGGTCCATACATGTTTATATATGTATATAGATGCCATTTGTTGTGCAATATTAAAATTTGATTTTGCCACGCCCCACCGCCCACAGACCAAAAACCAATTATCAAACTTCACAGTGTCACCCGCCAGGCTATTCCATCCAGTTTTGTATATATGTATAGTAGGGTGGCCCGTAATAAAAAAAGTGTTCAAACTCTCGGCCGCATCCCCTTGAAATATGCGAATAGCAAAAAAAGTGAGAAATTCAAAGTTTTGGGCCAATCAAAAAACATTTAGAGGTAGCTTAACGCGATTGAAAATTTCAAGTGTGTTTATATGGGGAAATATGACTTTTTTTTTTTTAGATTTTACGAAAATTTCGTTCTATAGTTTTATTTTTCGGACAAATTGTTATATAATTCGGGATCAGTATTAAATTATCTTTCCAAAAAGCTGTGAAACTTCAAAATCGAATAAAAACTTGCCAACAAATAGCAAATGCCCCAGACCACTTTTGTGCCAAAAAACAAAAAAACTAGATCATGAAATTTGATGGCATTTTTTTCAACTTTAAGAAATTAATTAAAGCCAATATTTTGTTTTAGTCTCTATACCTGTAAGTATTCAGGTATGAAGTATTGTTTTATTACCACTTTGTTAACCTATTAAGCATTGAGACCGAAAATGGAATTTTTTTTGGTTATAATTTTGAAAACTCCTTTTTCAAGTTTTGAAAAATTTTCTTTAACACAATTAAAAAAAATTGATCTAGGTCCTTAGGGTCTTGTTAAATGCATGCTAGAGATTAACTGTTTGAATTTTTCGGTAAATTCCTATCCCAGATTTTTTTTGACAAGGATTTTATTTTTGCGGATTTCGAGAAAAATGGGATTTTTGTGAAATATTCTGTATATGTAATCTTTCTAAATTATTTATATCAAAAATTAATCAGTTCTCTACTTTTAAGTAATACATTTTATCTTAATAGCCTAGGGTTTCGGAAAAAATAATATGACCCCGTTAACCCTTTCGGAATTGGGGTCATATATGACCCCAAACTAATAAAAAACAATTTATTCAAAAAATTCAAATATTTTGTAGGTGCTATTGAATTGTTAGCTGCGATGCCTAAAATATCATAACTAAATGTGTAGAACTTCCGTTCCTAAAATTTGAGATAAATCCGAGAACGTTAACCCTTTATTTGCCAAGGCCAGCTTTGGAATTTAAAATATTTTTAAATAAAAATTACCGAACACGAGTTTTTCTATTAAACTCGATGAAACCACTATTTAGGATTTAAGAAAAATAATCAAGTTAATTTTTATTTATATAACCCTTCAGTGCTCCTGGGATCATAATAATCCATTCTGATATATCTTTGGTAAAATTATCTGCTTATTGCTCGCGAATATAAATTAAAACAACTTTTAACCAATTTTGTTATAAAATTATTTTATGTATAAAAACTATCTATATTTTTCTAAATAAAATAAGAAGACCCACAAATGACCCAAAGCTAATAAAAGACATTTTGTTGAAAAGAATATGAAATACAAAATTAATATAATAAGATAAAGTTAAAGAAAAGCAACACTTATTGCAAGTCGTAAGTGATTACAGAAAACAATTTGAATCGCAAACTAAATCATCCTTAAATACACCAAAATAAATAGAATTAATTTTATACTAGCAGATTCCAGTGCTCGAAATTCGAGTGCAATTTTTAGGCAACTTTCAACTAAGACAATTCTCAAACCAACACTTTTTTGGTTTATTATTATTGTGAATGAAGATGACAAACTCATTAACAAACACATTATTAAATTTAATAAACACACACATAGCATATGGATAATTTTATATATGTGTTAGTAGCAACTTTAAATGCAATTTACTCAAAATACAGAACAAAAATTAAAAATCTGTAAATCTGGTGAACAGCTAAAAAGAAATACCTTTCAAATAATATAAGTATGGTCTAAAGCGGTATAAAACGGCAGAACAAAAAATCGGTAACAAAAATCGCCTAGCCTATTAATATTATAGATTTCATATTCTTTTGAATAAGTTGTCTTTTATTAGGTTTGGGCCATTTGTGGATCTTCTTATTTTATTTAGGAAAAATATAGATAGTTTTTATACATAAAATAATTTTATAACAAAATTGGATAAAAGTTGTTTTAATTTATATTCGCGAGCAATAAGCAGATAATTCCACCAAAGATATATCACAATGGATTATTTTGATCCCAGGAGCACTGAAGGGTTATATAAAAAAAAATTAATCGAATTATTTTTCTTAAATTCTAAATAGTGGTTTCATCGAATTTAATAGAAAAACTCGTTTTCGGTAATTTTTATTTAAAAATATCTTAAAATCCAAAGTTGGCCTTCGCAAATAATGGGTTAGCGTTCTCGGATTTATCTCAGATTTTTGGAACGGAAGTTCTACACATTTAGTTATTATATTTTAAGCGTCGCTGCTAAAAATTCATTAGCACTTACAAAATATTTTAATTTTTTGAATAAATTGTTTTTTATTAGCTTGGGGTCATATGTGACCCCAACTATAAAAGGGTTAATGAGGTCATATTATTTTTTTCCGAAACCCTAGGCTATTAGGATAAAATATAACATTTAAGAGTAGAAAAGTGATGAATTTTTGTTACAAAGTATTTAGAAAGAGTACATTTACAGAATATTTTACAAAAATCCCTTTTTTCTCGAAATCCGCAAAAATAAAGTTCTTGCCAAAAAAATTCTGGCATAGGGATTTACCTAAAAATTCACACAGTTAATATCTTACATGCATTTAACAAGACCTTAAAGAGCTAGATCAATTTTTTTTAATTTTGTTTAAGAAAATTTTTCAAAACTTGAAAAAAGAGTTTTCAAAATTTTATCCAAAAAATTTTGCATTTTCGGTCTCAATGGTTAATAGGTTAACAAGGTGGTAATAAAACAATACTTCATATCTGAGTACTTACAGGTATAGAGACTAAAACAAAATGTTGGCTTTAATTAATTCCTCAAAGTTGAAAAAAAAAGCCATAAAATTTCTTGAACTAGTTTTTTTGGCACAAAAGTGATCTGGGGCATTTGCAATTTCTTGGCGAGTTTTTATTCGATTTTGAAGTTTTCTAGGTTTTTGAAAAGATAATTTACTACTGATCCCGAATTATATATTAATTTGTCGGAAAAATTAAATGATAGAACGAAATTTTCGTAAAATCTGAAAAAAGTCATATTTTCCCCATATAAACACACTTGAAATTTTCAATCGCGTTGAGGCACGACTAAATGTTTTTGATTGGCCCAAAACTTTGTATTTCTCAGGTTTTTTGCTATTCGCATATTTCTAGGGGGTGCGACCGAACACTTTTTTTTCCATATCATGAAGGGCCACCCTAATGTATACATACCATTAGTGGTACAATATTAAAATTTAATTTGAAAATTTCATCAAGATCGGTCCATCAATTTGAGGGTCCATACGGAACATACACACACACATACATACATACATTCATACATACATTATTATATATTCAAAAATCATTTATTCTTGATGCATTAAAACTTAAAATAGTTGAGTACCATGAACCGCAACTGTGTGTATCTACTAGAAACACTTCAATTAGACTTACCTTACAGAAAACCTATCGGTTCAAAATACCTTGTGAATATACCTTGTGAATATAAAAATCAATCCTAATGCAGTGTGATAACAATATATGATAATTAGTACTTTACATAAAATAAATTTTCAATTGATGTGTACCTATACATAAAAATTATTCATTCAAATGAACAACCTTAAAATACCATTCATTAAATAATATTTCTGCACCTATGCTGGTTAAAAAATTAATGAAATAAACATTGATTTTGGGTACAACAACTTTTTTTTTATTATTAAGTTTCATTTGAACGATAAATATAAATTGCTTAAGGTGGTAATTTTATTTATGCATGTAACAGCAGTTGTTTTCAATGTTTTCATTATGAAATAAAAAAAAAACGAATTGAATATAAACAATGTCAAGACCTTTTTTTCATTTTAAAAAACATGAGATTTACATACTTTTTATGGTTTCGACAAAAAAATAAAAAATAAAACGGGTTTAATTTATTTAAATATTTTCAAAAAATCCTCTTCAGCTTCTGGGCCAAATGTTAACCTTATATAACAATACAAAATGTTAAAAAAAAAGAACAGTTATATATATTTATGTGGAAAAGGTAAAATCCTTTTAATACTTGTTTGTCTGCCTCTTATCGTTTAATGAACAACAATATAACATGGAGAAAAGCTGTAATTTTCAAAGATGCAAACAACTTTTTAGCACATAAAGATAACATTTGTTTGTTCAACATTTTTTTTTTATTAAAATTTTTTTGAAACATTTTCATTAAGTTTATTACCTTAAGCCAACATGATATTATTGATGAAGGTTGCTTTATCAAAACACAAATCTTAACAAAAAAGAAAAAAAAACCTAATTGTGTTATATTAAGCTTTAAGTGGTATATGTTTATAGCGAGCTGTGAAGGCTAAAACAGCGTAAGTGTCAAAATTAAAATATTCCTGAAGAAGGTTTTTTTTTTTCAATTATCATTAGTATGTAAATACACTATACTTGTTGTTACTACAAATTCGTAACTGCTTTGCCTATGAAATTTTGCAAGATCATGTAAATGATCGTTAATTGCAGATTTTCGTTAAAAACCAAAAATTTTATATAATGTTACTTAACCTATTTTCACGCTCATGGCTTGATATAATAATGTGTGATATGAAGACATGAAATTAAACTTATTTATTTAATAACTTGCTATGAAAGTTGTACTAATCCTTTGATGAATTCGCTTGTTGTCTGTGTCATCGTTAAAATCACGATGTGCGTGTAGATAATTAAAACAAAGAGTAAGAGAAATGTAACTTTGCAGGTCTTATTTTATTAATTCATATAATTTATATGAAATTATTTTTTGTTTTTTTTTTTAATATAAGTTTTTATTTGCAATCTATTTAACAATAATAAGTAAATGGGTTAAAAATAAACAATAACATTAGTTTCAACCTCCACTGAGATTAAAACATATCTACAATCGTATACAATTACATACTCATATAACTTACATAAGACTTAGGTCTATTTTATTTTATATATAGTATTCACATTAACTTTACATATTTACAACTATTTTTTCCTAAAAGTAAGATCTAGTACATGGTACCTTTTCAGTCTATTTACCTCTTCACTATCATCCAATAAACTAATTGCAAGTAAATTTGAGTGATTACTTAATCTTTCAAGATATCTTGAGTTAATACTATAGATTTCTTCTTCAACTTTTGGTATTGAAACGTCTTTATGTATGTTATTGTTTGTTATAAACCAGGGTGCGTTAAACATCATCCTTAAAGTTTTGGATTGATAACGTTGGAGAATTTCAATGTTCGAATTGCTTGCAGTACCCCACAGTTGATTTCCATATGTCCATACAGGTTTCAAAATAGTTTTATATAGCAATACCTTGTTTTCAAGGCTTAATTCCGAGTTTTGGCCAAGCAACCAATACATACGTTTAGTTTTTATGTCTAAATGATTTCTTTTTGCCTTTATATGGTTCTTCCATGTCAATCTTCTATCTAAATTCATACCAAGGTATTTTACACAGTCTGATTTAGGGATTTCCTCACCATTTAAATACGTTGAAGGACAATCACCCTTTCTTAGAGTAAATGGAACACAAATGTTCCATTTCTTCAACCAGATACTAATTTTATTGAGTTGTTTTTGTACCATTTTTGAGGCTTCCTCTTTAGAGTCATTACTTGCCATTAACGCTGTATCATCAGCATATGTTGCAACCGTAACATCTCCAGTAACCGGCAAATCCGAGGTGAAAATAGTATAGAGCACAGGGCCCAGCACGCTGCCCTGTGGTATTCCTGCCTTTATTTCACAGATATTTGATATATAGTGTAAGAAGGGTGTATAAATGGACACTAAGGTTGGGTGAGAACAGGACCAGTCTTAGGAGGAATTTTGTCAAGTGCTTTCCTCAAAGCAGTGCTCGTGTGCACACTAGATGCACTTTTTAAAAGTATCTTGATTTATTTTGCATTTAGGCAGAATATGCCTGAGTTTATGCTCGTTGGCAGATTATGCCAGTAAAACAATTTTATTTTTTTGAATCAATCTCAGTGTCATCCACGACGAGACCAAAATTATGATTGATTTTATTTTATAGAAATTTGGCTTTATATACGATAATAGTTCCTTAATTTTTACTTAAAATAATTATAGCTATCTCTATTCTATTAATACATACATACGATTATACACATTTCTTTCGTATTGATTTTTGAAGGTGGGGCTTAATTGACCAATCAGTGTACGTTCAAAAATCAATTCATATTTTTTCTCAAAATTGAGTGACATTCCATTTGAGCATTAGTCAATAACATTCTTCAACTTGGTTGAAGTTCATTAGCATAAATTTGTCACTACGCTTCAAGTGGGGTTCAATTTCACTAAGCGATACTCTAATTTATTGCAATATGACCCTTCACTTGGGGTTAGTGTATTTTTTGGTATGTATGGTATGTATAGATATGAATGCAAGTGTACTTAAAGAATTTATGAATGTAAACAAATAGTGATTATAAATGTAAACAAATAAACACGTACATTCACTTAAAATAAATAAATTTAAAATAAAAACAAATGAGTGTACTTTCATACATATATCATTATGTGTGTGTTACATCATTACACCCATACCCTTAAGATGAAATTTATGGGTTTTTAAAATCTATGAATTTCATTCGCTATGAATAGTTCTCTTTTGTTTTTGTTTTTCTTAAAATTAGTGGTTATTTCAAATTCTGTTTTTGTGTTTTTCTTAAAATTAGTGGTCCTTACAAAAAAATCTTTTTTGTTTTAATAATATTCCATACAATATATTGAGTAATTTCTATATTAATAATATATGTAATTTACTATGTGATTATGTGTGTAGTGATTAATAATTTCTACAATTTTTATAATGGTTTCTTATATTTCTTAATTCTATTACAAATTTGTAGGTCTTATGTTAAATACAATATCCATTTCCTCTTATTAATATCTTGAAAATTTCATTTACTTTTATATAATTTTAAGGTATTGTTATGATATGTTTTTATGTTTCCTTTTACATCTAATATTGAATTTTCATTTTCAGTATTTATAATTTCATATGGACCATGAGTAGGACAAGTATTTTTTCTCCTATTCTCATATTTTACTAACACTAAATCTCCTATCTTAAAGTTGCTAACATTAGTATAACTATCGTATTGTATTTTTCTTTTCTCTTTTGCTACTTTAATTAATTTTTTAGCTCTATCTAATGCTGATGCTATTCTAGCTTTGAACTCATTTGCATAATTTTCTAGATTATAAATTGGTTTGTTATCTGTAATTTTGTCTGTGGGTAATCTCGCTAATTTACCAAATACTAACTCAAAAGGTGTGTACCCTGTATCTACGTGTGGAGTTGTGTTATATGCAAATGTGTAGTATGAAGTTCAATAAGTATTCGTTTAGAACTCTATGATTTCTTTCTAAAGAACCTATTGTTTGATGGTGATAGGGCGTGGAAAATTTCTGTTCTATTTTTAACATATCGCATATTTCGTTTAATAATTGGTTAGCAAATTCTGTACCTCTGTCAGATTTCAAGATTTTAAAAGTGCCATATTTAAGTATGCATTGTTCTACTAAAACTTGAGCGATGCTCTTAGCTTCCTTTGTTTCCATAGCATAGGCTATAACATATTTGCTTAAATCGCATTGTATCGTGAGAATATATCTATAATTATTGGATAACCTAAGTGGACCTATCGTATCGATAGAAATTGTTTCAAAAGTATTATCTGGTGTGTCAGTAATTCGCATTTTTTCTTTTATGTTTCTATACTGCTTATTCTTTAAGCATGAATCACAATTATTAATGTAT
This sequence comes from Cordilura impudica, assembly GCA_963682025.1. Classification (NCBI taxonomy): domain Eukaryota; kingdom Metazoa; phylum Arthropoda; class Insecta; order Diptera; family Scathophagidae; genus Cordilura; species Cordilura impudica. The sequence goes on along the minus strand of OY821521.1, from coordinate 166,427,394 downwards.
CTCTTAACCATCTTGTTCATGTTCTTCCAAATGTATCTTTGTTTTAATCTTAATATGGTCTTTCTGATTCCTTGATGTCCTCCAATTGGACTATCATGATATTCTTTAATTAAATTTAATTGCATGTCTTTATCTACTATTCTCTGCAAAGGCTTATATAAAATAATATTCAAATAAAGATTCTTTAATCTTTTCAACATTTTATTATAAATAGACGTGTAGGTTTCTTTAAACCTTTTCATTGACACGTGTTCAAATATTTCATTATCTACTGATAATGCGAGATCTCGTATCCGATTTTTATTCATGTAAGTAATTAATTTCTCCATAATCATGTCTAGACATGTAGGATTATCGTTAAAACCTATGATAAAATCATCTTGAACTTTATTAATTTGACCGAATTCTAACTTCATAGAAAACATCATTTTGTGCACATTGTTGACATCTGAAATGGACGTACATTCCCATATATGAATATCTTTGGTACTGTCTCTATTTTCAGGAATTAAATTTTGCCTTGCTTGCATACTTCTTGTGATGGGTAGTAATTTCTTGCTAACTGCCTCTTCATCACATGTGGGAATCATTGTTTTTAATATATCAGAATTAATTTGAATTCTCGATAAGGCATTTGCATTAGTGTTCATGCAGCCCTTTTTGTAAACTATATCAAAATCGTAATCACATAAATCCAATCTAATTCTCGTCAGTTTAGAAGATGGGTTTTTATGTGAAAATAGCGAAACGAGTGGTCTATGATCTGTTACTACTGTAAATTTTCTACCGTACAGGTATGGTCTGAAAAAATTTATGGACCAGTGAATAGCTAGTAGTTCTTTTTCTATTACGGATTTGTTTAAGTCGTGTTTTTGAAGAGATTTACTTGCGTATGATATTGGTAAATCGTTACCATTGTTATCTTGCGAAAGTACAGCTCCTAATGCATAGTTTGATGCATCAGTGGTAAGCACAAATGTTTTTGAAAAATCTGGATATTGCAAAACAGGTGGGTTAATTAACTTCAATTTCAGTGTTTCAAATGATTTTTGGCATTCGTCAGACCAGACAAATATTTGACCTTTCTTTAACAGATTATTCAAACATTTAGTTAAATCTGCAAAATGAGGTATAAATCTTCTATAGTAATTACAAAATGCCACGAATCGCCGAACTTCATCCGCATCTTTTGGTACGGGATAATTTTCAATTGCCTTATGTTTTGCAGGATCGGTTTTTATGCCGTCTTTGGTTATTAAGTGACCTAAATAAACGACTTCAGATTTTAAAAATACACATTTACTTGCGTTTAGTTTAAGATTATATTTTCTTAACCTTTCAAAAACATTAATTAGGTTTTCATTATGATGTTTTAAACTACATCCAAAAATAATGATGTCATCTACGTAAAGAAAAGCTTTGCTATCTAAACCTGAGAGTGCGATAGTTAACATTCGCTGGAAACTATTCGATGAAATTTTTAATCCAAAAGATAATCTTTTAAATTGATAGTGACCATCTGATGTTGAAAATGCAGTGTGATGTCTAGAATTTTCATCCAACATTATCTGATGAAAAGAGCTAGTCATATCTAAAGTTGAAAAATATTTCGCTCTACCCAGTTTGTCTAGTACATCTTCTAATTTTGTTAATGGAAATTTATCGTTTACTAATTTTTTGTTGAGTTGTCTAAAATCAACTACAAGTCGCCATTTCCCTTTATCTCCATCGTTCTTCTTTGGAACAACAAGCAATGGTGAGTTGTAGGCACTAGTAGAATTTTCTATTATATCGTCATCAAACAGTTCTTTAACCTGTTGATTAATTTCCTCTATTTGTGTCTGTGGCAAACGATAATTTTTTATATATACAGGTGTTTTATCTGATACAGTCAAATGTTGAGTATAAAAATTATTAGCTGATAGTTTGTCTCCTTCCAAATGAAAAATGTCAGAGTATTCTTCAATTATTTCATTTAGAGAATTTTTAGCATAATTATCAATATTATCAATATTCAATGTGTCTAATAATTTCTCAAATCGTTTTCTATCTGTACTAGTAAAATTCCGTTTATTTCCAGTTACACAAATATAATTAGAAATTGGTTCGACGTTAAGTTCAATATTCCTAAGTTTTACATCTCTATCAGTTGTATTAAGTATTTTTACGTGAGCAATTCCCTCCTTTGGAATGATGCAATTACTTAGAAATACTCCTTCTTCTAATTGTTTGTTTAGAACCAAACTGTCTTCCGTTAAATCTACGTTAATTTGATGTATGACTTCGCTACGTTTGGGTATAGTTATGTAAAAATCTCTTAAGACTTTTGATTTCATAGGTATGGTATATTCTTCATTCTCAACAACAAAAGTTATAGTAAAAGTTTCATAGTCTATTTTAGCTAATAGTTTATTTAAAATATCGCGACCTATTATTCCATCTGTTATAATTGGAAAATCGTCTTCTATTATTTGGAATTCGTGTGAAATACTTTTATTAAATATGCTAAAATGCATATCAAGTGTACCTAACGAGGTAATGGATTCATTTGAAATGCCTGACAACGTACAACAATTATTTTCATTAATTGTTTCACTTATATTAAGAACATTCTTTTTGCATAAAGATATGTCAGCGCCAGTGTCCACTAGGAAAGTTAAATATTTGTTATCTAATTTATATTTTAATTCTATATAATTTGTAATGTTATTCGTAATATTAAATATTTTTTGTTTATTATTTCCGGAAGGTGCATTTAATTGTTCGCTTGAGTCCCCTCCGGACTCTGGGAGTTTTCCTGTAACACGTGTATGTTTCGTGAACTATTGTTATAGTTCCTTCGATTTTGGTTATTATATCGATTTTGGTTATTTGAATTATAATTGCCATTATTGTTATTATTTCTATTCGAATTATTATTGTAACGGTAGTTGCTGTTGGAATTGTTTCTATTTGAATTATTATTACTGCTGTCTGAATAATTATTGTTAGGATGTCTATTTGAATTGTGGTAATCTCTACCCGTGTTATTGTTTCGTTGGTTATAATTGGAATTATTGCTTCCCTGATAGTTCCTTCTATTTGGATTGTTTCTGTTAGGATTGTTGTAGGTGTTGTTCCTGTTTCTACTAAAAAACATAACTTGGTTTTCTACTTGACCTTCTATATTTAATGCTAAAGTTACTGCTTCATTTAGTGTTTTTGGTTGTGCAGCAAATATTGTACTTATATATTTTTCATTCAAACCTTGTTTGAATATATTAAGAGAATATAGTTCATTTATTTTTTTCACGTTGTGTATTTCTATTTCATTTTCTAACTTTAACTCTTGTATTTGCACTTCGTTTAGTTCGTCAATTAGTTTCAAAATTTTATCACTATAGGTTCTTATTGAGTCATTTCGTTGTTGAAATCTAGAAAGTAGATTTTGTATTTTACTCACTGTTCGATTATTCTTATACCTATTTGTGAGCAATGTTTTTAGGGAACTAAAATCTGTTAATGGGTCGGAACCAATTGCCGTTCTAACCGTTGAGCTACATTTTACGTTTATTACGAAATTTATTAAGACTGGTTTAGATGTATCATTCAAGGTGTCGTATATTAATTTTATTATTGTCAGAAATGGTTTAAGTTCTTGAAAATTACCTTTGAATTCAGGGATTACCTTGAATGCCGTTTCTAGATTAAAAGACGCCATGTTCGTATTGTTTTCTATTTCTGGTTCTAATTCTGTTATATGTGCTTCTATTTTTTTTTCTCCCTCTGGTTGGGGTTCTTCTGTTTCCATTGGTCTTAATAGTTTTGTTATTTCCTTCTGTAGTTTTACTAATGTTTTCAAAATGTTTTCCCTTTCTTCTAATTTAGTTTCACTTATTATTTCCTGACTAATTTCCTTGACTACTTGTAATTTAGCTTTAATTGTTTTTTGTGTATATCTCCTATTTGGCTGTTTTTTTAAATTTCTTAAAAGTTCTTGTATAATATTAAATTTGTCCATTTAAGGTAAAATAATATTTGTTTTATTTAACTAAAGTATCTAATTTTTAAACATTTGCGGCGCAAATCCTAGATGCCGTTTTAATAACATATTTCTTATAGTGCTGTTGCACTTTGTATAAAATAATTGCAAAAAAAATACAAATTATTACTAATATTATATGTAAGGTGTGGTCATCTTCTTCGATTGCTGGAGTCGGTGTACGTATTGTCACGAATTTCTCGATGATTTGTGTTGTTTGTTTTCCGTTGTCTATTACGTTGTTTGCTTCATACCCTGCCAGCATGAGCATTATTGATGTTCCTAGCTTTTTCCAGAAACTCATCCTAGTCTAATAACCGTAATTGTTGATAAAATTTATGTTTCTGCTCCCCTTGGCTGATTGCGATAAGTCTTCTTAGCTCTTTTCGCTGTTTGTTTGCCTTGGTTTTCTTGCCGCCCCTTGATCTTTTCGTTATTGGATTAATTGATTGATGATGTAGACAGTATTGGTTTTCGCACAATTTATCTTTGCAGGCATCTATATAGTGGTGTAGGTGTTTACAGGATCGGTGCTTGCAGGATCGCCATATAGTGTAAAAGGCAGGATCGCCATATAGTGTTTGTGGGACGCCAGCTAGGATCACCAAATAATATAAAAATCGCTGGACCGTTATATAATGTATGCCTTGTAGCAATCTACGTACATAGTGGCATTTAAATTTAATATAGTGTATGTATGGGGGCAGGATCGGCATATAGTGTATGAGGGGGCAGGATCGCCATATAGTGTTAGCTTGGCAGGATCGCCATATAGTGTAAGAGGGGTGTACAAAAGGACACTAAGATTGGGTGAGAACCGGACCAATCTCAGGAGGAATTTTGTCAAGTGCTTTCCTCAAAGCAGTTCCCGCGTGCACGCTAGATGCACTTTTTTTATACAGCACGTAGGCAGATTATGTCAATGTTTGAACCCTTTGGCAGAATATGCCAGTAAAAAGAGAAAATCTCTGTTTGGTTTTAATTATAACCCTTTCAAATCAGAATTATAATTGATTATTTATTTTAAAATGCTGGTCTTTTATATCATTATAATTTAATATATTTTTACTTAATTTAAATAATAGTCTTCTCTTTTCTTTACATTCGCATATTACAAATTCATTGATTTTTGAACGTTGGACTCAATAGCCAATTAGAAAACGTTCAATAATCAATTTAAATTTTTCCCCTCAAAATTTGAGTGACATTCCTATTTGTCATGGGTTATTGACACAATTTGAATTTTCACAAATTTGTCATCCTGCATTCCAGTGATATTTAATTACACAATAATTTATTGTTTTGTAATTCAACCCTTTAACCAAGGTTAGTGTACTTTGTGGTATGTGTTGAATGAAAAGAAAAGATATGCAAAAAAAATAAAAAAATATAAACAAATAAAGATGAATAAATGAAATAAATAAAGATAAATGAAGATGTGTGTAACATCATCACAGTGGCTACTTATGAGTGAAATTTTGAAAAGCACCCTTTGTCAATGCAAAGTGTTTTCTTGCATTTTTTGCAACTCCAACGGCTTCTATTGTGGCAGATGACGCAACGTACACGATTTGGAAGCTTTTCAATATTTGATGACGAATGACGAGCAGTAGCGCGTTTTTTTTGGTGATTGCTTTAGGTAAAATTTAGCTATAGTTCGTCGAAATATTAACTGGTCCATGCTGTTTTCTTTACTACATACATGCAAGCGCCATGCATTTGACATAGCCATATCTATTATGTAGGTAAATAAGCCCCACCACCATTTTTTTTGTCATGGATGCCGATTCTGTATAATGATATGGACTGATCCATTTCATCAACTCTGTCCATGCCCTTGTTGTAATTTTGAAACATGTATGGGATCCGCATATCAGTTTTTCGCTTTTTTTGGGAACACCATCTTTTAACAAATCCTGGTGGTTCATAAGAATCATGATTGGTAGCCATTGTGCAAATACTGTTATCCTTCCATCGGACCAATAATATTTCGTTATTTTTATCAAACCTAAAATCAAACTCTGCTCTTGGTTTTTTCATCATCTCCTTTACATTTGTCAGGGGACATTTCTTTGTGCGATTATCTCTTATTGTTCCTGTAGCACGATAACCCACATTACGTAACTCATTTAGCAACTCACAACTTGTAAAAAAGTTATCAAAATAGATTTTGTGATTGGCGGGGTTCGTCGATAATTTATCAAGCAGCATTTTGACAACTCTAGTACCCAATGGCTCCGAAACAGAGTTATTTGATCTGCCACAGTAAATATCAAAAGAGTAGCAGTATCCAGAGGAACTTACTGCGACCCAATTTTTATAGCCAAACCGAACTGGTTTGCCTCTAGTAAACTGCTTTGCTGAATGACGACCATAATATATAACCATAGACTCATCGATAGAAATATATTCATGGAAAATGCCAAATTGGTTGAACTTTTTGATAAGAACATCTGAATGTTTGCGTATCTTGATCATTTTGTCAGTGGTGTTTGAAGCTTCATTATTATCGACAAGGTGCAAATTTCTCTTTATTTCTTTAAACCTATTCCCGCACATAGAATTTGACACAACTTCTATTCCTATATCTTCATCTAAAGAGCAACACATGATTTCCCCTGGAAGTTTGTGGTATCCAGATAGAATAAGTATTCCAAAGAAAATCTTTAGCACTGCAACGATGACCGTAAAATTGTGTCGATTATTTTGAGTCGCGTACAATTGGCTAAAATTAGCGATCATTTCAAAAACTTCTTCGTCGAAAAGCATTTAAAATATTTGAACTGGTGTCAATACTTTTACTGTGTCTTTCATGCGGCTTTCACTCAGCAACCGGTCGTCAGTTTCCCCATAAATCTTCGAATTATTCGGAGCTGATCTTCGCCAAGATGGAACTTTAAATGCTGATGAAATCTCTTGCTCTCCACACCGTGGCGTATTAGTTCTAATCCGATCCCTTTTAGCAGATAATGGCTCATCATCACTGGAATATTCGGCATCATCCAAAAGAGTGCCAACGTTGCGAACAAAAACCTCGACTTCTCCATTAACGCCATTTGGCAAGGTTGACAAATTTATATTGTCGTCAAACCCTTCTTCTTCATCAGTAACAACCCTAGGTTCTGGTGGAAGTATGGTCAAATAATAATCAAATCCATCGGTGCTATCCTCTATAATCGTATTATCAGCTTCTTCTAAGCCGCGAAAGCGATTACTAGAGCTAAAATATCGGTTCATCTTAGTAAAGTTAATACGCGTGCAAAAAGCTCTAATATACTAGTTCAAGTAATATTTCAACGTTTCAGCAACTAATGAATGTAATACATACAATAAAACACACTTAGATTTTACTTGGGGATTTCCCTGTTTATGGACATAAATTGATAGCTTTGTTTCACCATAAAGTGCTGCCACCATTTTAACAACTAAGGGCCATTATTACAACTTGCCAATAGCTAAAGTTAGGATGTTATCTGGCAGATTATTAGTTTTTCGTTATTACAACTACACTTTAAGCTAAAAGTGACCGATAAGCTAAAGGGAAGATATTGTTGCCTTTAACTTTTAACGTGAGGTTTATGTATTTAATATTGCCACATTTTCTGACCTATGAAGACGAAATTCACTTCAATTTAGTTTTGTAAATAAATTTATTTATAGAGACTTAAATATATGCTTGTATATTTTTAAAAAGTTTTATTACACATTTACAACAATTATGCAACTTATAATAAAGGTTTTTGGTTTTTATTCTACTATTTTTATTGTTTATTTGCGAACAACTAAAGGAACGTTGCCACTATGTATTTTGATAAATCAATTCATTTGGTCAAAAGTAATCATTTGGTCAAAAGTATTGTGCTGCCACAATATCAAAAATATTAATTTTATTTTAATGGGAAGTTGTAATAACGAAAAGAAGTTAAAGGTAACTTTATTGTTCACTTTAGCTAAAGTTACCTTTAACTAACATCTACTTTAAAGGCAAGTTGTAATAATGGCCCTAAGACTTCATAGTCAGCTAAACAACGCATCTGACGTTTTATAGTCGTTTACTCATTCGTGTGTTTGCGTATATTTGAATATTATACTTGTAGCCATTGTACCCAAATTGGCACAGCACAATTTTATGTGTTATAAAATCAGATATAAATAAAATATCAACTAAAAGTCATTTTGTGTGATTCGTTATGTATTGAATTGATCATATAAAAGAATTTATGACTTTAAACTGTACACAGAAATTTTAATTATTGTTAACCAAAACCTACCTTCAAATCTATATTATTGACCAAATTAGTTAGATTATTATGGCACTAAATATAAATCAAATTTATTCGTTCTACATTTTTTATAACCATAGGTCTTCCTAGTAAATACTAAGGCATACATTTTTTAATAAATATCAATACTTTTTCTATACACCCTCGACAACTAAGTGTTCCCACGGCGCACAGTGGTCAATTTCGCGAGATAGCGGTCAAAACTCTATAACTTTTGACCGGATTGGTATTTTTTTAAGCAATTCATTTTGTTCAATAGGAGGGACTTTAAGCTTCAATTTGCGTGTTCAAACGTAAAAAGCGACTGATAGGAACGTAAGTAATTTGGAGTTAAAAATGCATTTTAATTTTTTGTTGAGTTTCCATGTAAAAGTTGAATATTTTGACATTTTAAATAGGTATTTTTTTTATAATTTCTTATTTTCTACCATCGTATTTTACAACCAATACTTATTTATTATTCCTAAACTTAATTTTGGTCAGAATATGCCAACATTTGGCCCCTGACATTTATTTAGTCGCAATATTCACAGGGGCCAAAGGTTGGTTTTTTTGGAAGAAAGCTAATTCTTGTGAGGATTAAACTGAAAAATAACACTGAAATTCCCAACAATATCAATATCATTTGGATATATTATATACAGAACACAACATCGATAAAATTTTAAGTAAACTTTTACTATTGATTTAAAGTGCACATATATTTTATTTAAATGTATTAATAAAAATTTATACTAAACTTAGAAACAAATTATAATCTTTAAACTAGTATTAATTAAACAATATTAGTAAAAATTTCTTCCAAATAGCTTTGATTTTAATTTTGCAGTAGTTGTTTAGCTTCTTCATCTAACTCTAATGAGGTTGATTTCCATATTTGTCGAATACTGGACATATATGGGTCTGATGTGCACAACAAAATATTAATAAGATCTTCATTAGTACAATATCTGGAAATTTTTCTTGTATTGTGCTCGCGAAAGAATCTGTAGTCTTTGTTCCTTTTTTCCTGGGCTTCTTCTGAGAGATCTCCAATTGGAAGCATATTGTGCTGAATTATTTGTTCCCCATGGAACAAAAATTTGTGAACTGTGGTTGGCATATGTCTCCAAGAATATTTTTGGTTATAAAGGGTTGCTGTCTCATTAGCATACTGACCAAATTTTTTTGCATCTATCTTTTTGCTACATGCTATAACTTGTAATATGATTTGGAATCGTCGTATTAAATCATAATCTACTCCAGTTATAGAAGCTGCAGTTTCTGGATCGGAAAAAAATCTCCTTGCTGTGTTTCCATCATTAGAATTTCCTTCTCCTTGCTTTGGCTGGTCAATTATAAGGCCTATCTCACAGTTTTTTTTCTTGAATATCTTTTTTTTTTTTGCTTTCTTTTTTCCAAATTTTCTTTGTTGTTTCTCACTGTTTCGCCTAACGGGCCAAATTCGAAATCGTATCTCAATTTAAGAATATGCTCCATAAAACGAATTCTAGCATGAAGAGGTGACATTCCAAATTCATATGCTTCATTAAAACTATTGTCTTGTGTTGGTGGTTGACTCAATTGACTTGATGTTTTTTGGCATATGCTGCAGCTTGACGATGACTTTGTTTTGGTTAAAGCTTGTGTACCTTTTCCATCAATCATTGTGAGACACATTTTAAAATTTACTTCAATGTCTTGGTCATCAAATTTAAATGTTACTGGTTGAAGTTCTTTAATTTGATCATTTATTTTTCGAACTTCTTCATCTATGACATCTTGAGTCTCCTTTTTGTAAGCAAACTTTATTGGTCTACAAAATTTTGTTGACAAGGGAATTTGATTCTTCCATACATCTATCTCTGCAGCTCTACTAGTTGACGGCTCTGAACCAATATAAGTTTTTGTTAAACGTAATGGAACGAAAGAAATCATGAATAAATTGGCATCTGATGAATTTTCCGCATTACATTGTTTGTATTGTTTCTGGCCAGAGGATCCATCACATCCCCATTTAGAAATTAAAGTCATGCTGCAATTTTTAAACTTCTTTAAATAGTCAGCATCAAATGTCTTTAATAATCGTTCTGCAGTGTGCTCAAGAAGATCCTGCAATTTTATTTCTGCTGAACTTGAAGTTACACTAATAGCAGTTGGTGAAGGTAAGCAATCTTTTTTGGCAGAAACTATATCTCGATATGATGGAAAAATTCCACAATTTTTTTCATTGGTTCGCTTCCGCAATTCTGTATATTGATTTTTAGTCATTTTCAAATCCAAAAATAGTGCAAATGCTTCTTCTGGAGTAAATTTATTTATTTTTTTTTTTTTAACGTTTATTTAACAAAATTTATTATAATTCAACTATAAATAAACAAACAGTAGTTAATATAACTTAATATACACTGTCCCTTAATCGGGCTCTCAAGTATATTTAACATTTATAAAATGGATATTCTTTTTGTGAAATTAATATTATTTTTATTGATACAATAAATGGGTAAATGTATATAATTAATGTAAAGAAAAACTGTGAAAAAAAATACTTTTATATTTGTGAAAAATAAAATAAGAGGTAGTTAAGAAAATAAAAAAAAAAAACAAAACGAAAATGTTGTACCTAACATTTAGGTCAACCACCAGTATTTTTTTGTGTTTATGTTTGGAAACATGTTTCTGTCTTTAAAGTATACACTTGTGTCAAATCTTTTATTTTCTGTAGTAAGTTGATTGCAATGTATCGCTTTTTCAGTGGCTCGTCTATATATGTGATAGATTATAGGAATGCCGAATTCATTTTGGATAAATCCTTGATTGTCAAGGTATAAAAAGGCTTCGGGTGGAACATGTCCATTTTGTAGTGTTTTATATATATATTCTCCACTTACATAATATGGAGCCATAATTAGGTTATTTTCTATACAATCTAAGCTTTTTAAAATGTGATTTCTTATTAAATGAATAATGAAATTGTCGATTCTACTTGCCTTTGCGGCATGGTACAAATTCTTGTTTGATACATATTTCTTGAAATCACTATTTGGTGATCTAAGCAACGAAGTACATGCTCTTAGACATTTCCTTTCGAAAACTCGCATTTTTTCCATATAGGAAGGAGATACATTAAACCATATTTGGCACCCGTAGGTTAAGATTGGTCTAATTAAGGATTGATATAATAAAACCTTAACCGTAGAATTAATATGGTTTGAAAAGAATAGCTTTCTGTACATAAAAAATGCATTTTTCGCCTTAATTAGTTGTAAATTAATATGCTTATTAAAATATAAAAACTTATCCAGATTAATACCCAAGTATTTGACAATTGCCTTGTTTGGAATATTAATATTGGAGTTGGATTTTATTCCAAAATCTTTCCAGTATTTTCTAATATTATAATTACATTTTCCCACTGGGGGTCGAAAAAGTATAGTTTCGCATTTACTAATATTTATTTTCATTTTCCAGTTAAAGGCATATTTTTCTACAATATTAAAGTAATTTTGCAATTTTTCATTGATATCCTGAATTTTGTTATCTGAATGATATATAATAATATCATCGGCAAATCCAATTATATTATCGATTTGTTCCAAAAGATCAAGGATAAATAAATTGAATAGAATAGGGGAATTCACCGTTCCTTGCTGTAATCCATTAATTATAATAAATTGCCTTGTACTTATTTGATTTTTGTGTTGCATATTTGAAAATATTTGTTACTTAGCATATTGTGTATAAGTATTAAAAGATGATAAGGAAATTTATACTTTATTAGTTTATATATTAAGCCTGGAATCCATATACTATCAAAAGCTTTCTCAAAATCTATCAGACAAGCTCCTGTACATAAGGATTTGTTCCAATTCCAGTAAATATTGGAAGTTAATAGATTTATCGCATGAATAGTTGAATGTCTGTATTTAAAACCGAATTGTTTATCATTAACTAATTTATTTTTTTTTGCAAAATTTTAGTATATTGTTGTTAATGCACATTTCAAAGACTTTACTAATATTCGGTAATAAACTTATTGCGCGGAGATTTTTCAGATTACTAGTATCCTTATCCTTTTTGGGCAAAATAACGACTTTCGCGATCTTCCATGCACGAGGAAAATATGAATTATTGAGCATATTATTAAAAAGTGTACAGTATTCAAGAATAATTTGTTTTGGTAAATTTTTCAGTATTATATTTGGAATATTATCTAAACCTGATGAAAGTTTTTTTCTTAAATTATGAAATATATAATAAATCGATTCTTTTGTTATAAAATAATCTTCTGCGAGAAAAACATTTAAATCATTGGCTTTTTTTATTTCAGAAAACGTAGTAAGGGTTGATTGATTACTTTCATACTCATTTTTTGTTTCCAAGAATCTGGAGAAACAGTTAGCAACATCAATGTTTAAGTAATTATCAGTATCTATATATTTAAAAGAATGAACTGATTCCAAAAAAGTGCCAATTATATTTAGTATTTTATCATGGTCTCTTATTATGAATTTATTAGTATTTTCTTCTTTTTCCAAATCTTCTGAGGTCATTCCAGCATTTCTAAGCAAACTTACTTCATTTTGATCAATTTTTAAAATATCAATATTTAGCGATTGGACTGGTCTAAATTGTTTTTTAACTTCATTAAACATATTTGCTGAATTTTTAGCGTCCATTTTGGATAATTTTTCCCTAAAATGGTTGTTTACAGAGAGGGTAAAATTTTCGTCAATGAGTTTTTTGATTAATTTCAATTTGGTTTTCAATAAATTAAGTTCTGTGTAGGTTAACAAATATTGTAGTCGGTTGTGTTTTTTTTTTCACTCAGAGTTTTGCTTTTTTCAAGTTGTAATTTTTATACCCTATACCACTATGTGGTTTGGGTATAATGACTTTGTGCTGCTGTTTGTAACAACCAAAAATATTTGACCTTGACCCATCTTTAATTATACCGATCGAATCAGAATCACTTTCTGAGTTGATTTAACAATGTCCGTCCGTCCGTCCGTCCGTCCGTCTGTGTGTCCATGTAAAGCTTGTAATCAAACTGCAGGTCGCAAATATGAATATATTTTGATGAAATTTGGTATATAAGCTTTTATCGGCCATGGGATGAACGCTATTGAAATTGGTGAGAATCGGTCCATGTTCAGACCTAGCCCCCATACAAATTACCCATATGAAATCGACATAAATTGCCATAAGATCCAATTTGTCATATAGATCTTACTCAAATTGGGTTTGTATGCGTTCATTACATCCACTAATGAGTAGTCCAAAAATGATCCCTTTGACCCCATATAGAGCTGCTTCCCGATCTTCACTTAAATCTATTAAAAAACAAAAATATTGCACTGATTCTTCTCAAATTTTGTTTGTACATATTTTTGCAAAATACAAGAGACTTTACCAAACATGATCAGGATCGGTCCATTTTTGGACCTAGTTGTTTTATAGATATAGCATCCGATATGAACTTTTTCATATCTGCAGCCAAAAAAATTAATAAAAATCCCACTCAAATTTGGTTTTTGCATATTTTCAATGTCCAGTTAGTTGGGCCTAAGAGATAGGGTTTCTAAACGCATGGTATAGGGTATCGTATAGTCGGTCTAGACCGACTATAATTTTCTTACTTGTTTTAAAATATATATGTTAATGACATCACCCCTTATTTGGTTAAAATTTTCAACAATATGATAATTAAGGAAATATGTCCCGATGTTTTGAAAATACATAAAATTGTTCCAGTTCCTTAAGGGAAGAATGATTATTCTATTGTTAAGGTTAAGCCAATAGCTCTATTGTCTGTAATAAATAATATTTTCAAAGAGTTTTACAAATGTATGTACACAGCTTTCAAATTATATGCTGGGCCAAAATCTACTTAACAATTTCCAGTCTAGTTTTATAGTTAAGTTTGTAAATTTTGAAATTGAATCGTTGCTTTTTACTTTAGGAACCGATCTTTCTATAGCAGAAAGTATAAATTCATTTAATTTTAGTAAATAAAAATCTATTTCCGAGTTTGTTAGGTTCCTGTTATTTGGAATGTTATCATTACTAATAAACTCATTTAATATAATGTTTATGAATTTTTTCCAATTTGTTTTCTTATAGTTTAATTGGAGGTTAGGTGTTTCTTTAAAAAACGAGAGAAAATGGTCATTTTCATTATTTATAATAATTATTTGAATTGCATTATGGTCACTGTCATAATCCAGTGTTTTTAAACAATTTAGAGTGTTGTTTTCTCTATAGATATTCAAACGAGTGTCCGCGATACATACGTCTAAATACGATCCACAACGTGGAAATGATGGTGACACAGAAGCATAAAAACTACATCTATAATGTATTTCGTTGCATGAAAGCCATTCTTTTAACATATTGCCTTTTGTATTACATGAATCATTACCCCAATCAATATGCTTACAGTTTAGATCCCCAGCGAGTATAAAAAAATGATTAGAACATTGTAAATCTAATGATTGAAACAGTTGTAGTAGTTCAGATTTAAAATATCTATTATTATTGCCAGACGGATAATATGCCGATATGATAAACAGAGTTTTGTTTGAAATAAGCGGTATCTTTATAATACATGTTTCCAAACATTTGAATGTATTAATGATATTGTTATTATAATATTTATATTTTATGTTATTTTTAATCAATATTGCTGTTCCGCCACCCCTTTGGGCATTGGCTCTGTCTTTTCTTATAATTTTATAGTCTTGAATGTTAATTTTATGTCTTATATTTAATTTTGTTTCGTTTAATAATACTATATCTGGATTATGGGTATTTAAAAAGTTAATTAAGTCATATCTTCTACTTAATCTTATTAGCGAGTTAACATTAACTTCAATTATATTTAAGTTCTTTACAATTGTTTCAGCCATTTTAATTTTCAAGCATTGAGAAAATAGAATCTATTCTAGATGCTTGTAATTGTAATTGCTTTTGCAAATTAATAATTTGGTTAGTTAGGTTTTGCATTGAATTTTTAAATTCTTCTATTGCTAGGTTAATTGGGTTATTATTGTGAATTTGTTGAGTATTGTCATTTCTTAACACATTAGCGAATGTCATATAAGGATTTACGTTATTTGTTGTATTATTAGTTCTTTTTTGTATTAATCCTTGTTTTTTTGCGCGAAGCTTCTGTTGAAGTTCTTTGTATTTTTCGCATCCCCTGTATGATGCTGGGTGACCGTATTTGTTGCACAGAACACAAAACAGTTTTTCTCTCTCGGTTTCAGCTATTTGCTTCACAAGGAACATTTTCCAATTTCATGGTTCTCCTTGCATTTGACACATCTTGTTGGTAAAAAACAATTCGATGCACTATGGAAAAAACTTTGGCAATTTCGACATTGTGGAATTTCAGATTTTCTTAAGGGCTCCCAATGTATACAACGATAAAGTAGCCCGTGAATTGCTTTGAGTTCATTAACTTTACTTTCATTGCTTATTTGTACTATGAATATCGGAAGATCGTAACCATTATTCATAGATTTCTTTGTTGTAAATTTACTAACTTTTATAAATTCGAGGTTTTCGTTTTGAAATTTACATAATTCATCATAAATTGTCTTAGTATCAGTATTACCACTGAGACCTTTCAATAAATAAGTCTTTGTTTTAATAGTCTTAGGTGTAAATGTGAAAAATTTTGTTTTTGTTTTTTGTAGATATGTTTTTACTTTGTTATAATCGTTTATGGAGGACATAAACAGTGCTATTTTTTTGTTGTTGTATTCTTTAATTTTAAATTCTTTTATTTTAAGTCCATTTGTTATAAACTCAATTAGTTCATTAGGTTCCACATCAAAAATATTGCGAGGTGGTATTTTTTTATTCTTTTTTGAATTATTATTTGTTGTATTCTCATTATTATTCTCACTCTCTTTGTTAGAAGAAGTTTTTGATACACAATTATGAGATGAACTGGCACTTACATGATCTTGTACATGTTTTTCGAATTTTTTTAAGTACTCTTGATTACATTCTTTTTCGTTATCAAGAATAGCGTAATAGTTGTTACTTTTTGTTTGTTTATACATTTTGTCACTATTCATAGTGCTTTTTCTTTTAAGATCTTTTTTTTACAATATGTTGTATTGATGAATTATTTGTATTGTTTTTGTCATTATTCACTTTTGAGTTTTGAGCAAATAGCTCACTCATAGTTTATGTTGTGATTAAGAGTCTCTATCTCTTGTTTTTTTTTAACTTTAAATTAAAAGGTAAATAACTAAAACAGTAACACAATTATAAGTGTTTCAAAATAAATGCACTTCGTAAAAACGAAAAAATAATTTTATTCGCCGCTACACGTCCGTCTATCATGACAGTCACGATCAAACTCCCTGGAGTAAATTTATTTTCTTCAGTTGGTGTCGGCATACTTTCTAAAATCCTTTTTGTGCGTCTGGGGCTTGCTTCCACTATTTTTTCAATGATAGCAATTTTACCCTTTTTAGTTTTCGATGGTTGAATTTGATGCAGAAATGAATCCTTTATGATGCTACAAGAAACTTCTTCATTGATATGTTTAAGCTTGCGTCTTCGTGATCTTTCACTACAATTATCAATTGGCTTTGCTGGTCGACCACCTTTTCCAGTTTCCGTGGTAGTTACTGATGGCTTTTTAAAAATAAGTTTATTTCTTAGCCATTCTTGGTTGCGTGAGTAAAACAATTTCTTGTTTCTAGAACATTGATTGTACCGTTTTCTTAAAGTATTTAAAAAGTTTTTTATTTTTAAGTTATGAATTTTAATTTCTTGTTTGTCGCATATTTTGAAGAATGGATTATTCATTATATGTAAAATAATGTCGTTTTCATCTTTCCGTTCAAAATATATATCAGATAGAACACTATAACTGAATTTAGCCATTGTTTAAATAATAATGAAGAAAAAAAATGAATGCAGGGATTAATATACTATTGCTCGAAGTTTCAACATGATCTTTTTTACCTCTTTGAAACATAATATAACAGGTAGTTGGTTTTACCAGTTATTTCCATTGGTTTTAAATTTATTTGCAATTTTCACGTATTTAAGTTGTGTAATATTAGATGGCAATAAAATCGTTTTTATCTTTTCTAAATGAATTGTTAGATACCACATAATTTGAGAGTTAACAGGTACTGGCAATAATATAAAAGGTACTTGGTTTTACCAGTTATTTCCATTGGTTTTAAATTTATTTGCAATTTTCACGTATTTAAGTTGTGTAATATTAGATGGCAACAAAATCTTTTTTACCTTTTCCAAATGAATTGCCAGATACCACATAATTTGAGAGTTCTATTGTCATTTTTGTCAAAATTTTGATACACCCTTCTATGTGGACTAGGTCCAAATATGGGCCAACTTCTCCTAATTTCAACAGAATTATTTTTTGGGTCAATAAGAACTCTTGTACAAAATTTCATCAAAATATATGCATAATAGCCACTTTCACATACAAACTTCTCAAAAAATATGACGTGCATTTGTAACGAATATCTTACCTTGGGTCAGAAAAATTGCTGTAGCTCAAAAAGTGCAGTCCCGATGCATGGACATAGGACATATAGGAATGTAGGGGATAGTTAGGACTACAAAATAGTAAATTTGTGTTTTGACTCAGCTTGACTCACAGGAGTTGTGCTCTATGAAGTAGGAAATTTCCGAGAAATTTGACCTTTTTACAAAAAAAATTTAAATTGTTCTGAAAACAGTAGAGCTTCAATTTTTTTTTACCAGTAATAGGAAATAAGTTAAGTTACAACACAAAATTTATTTCGTCCAAAAATCTTGAAAAACAAAAAAGTTATGATCATTTAAACTTTAAAACTTAACTAAAAATATCATAAATTTACTAAATTCTGAAAAAGCCCATTTTGGACCACCCTGTTCTCAGTGAAATAGTTGAAATAGAGTTCTAATTTTTTGGCTCCCGAGGTTTACTACTGTCTACTCTCATATGATTCTAATAACTTTAAAATCGGAGAACAAAAACCAAAAGGAGTTTTGGCCGCTATCTCAAAATATTGACCACAGTGCGGCGCACAGTGGCTGAAAATCATTTTTCATTGGCCAAAATTCTGTAACTTTTGAACCGATCAAAATATTTTAGTACTGTTTTTTTTAATAGATAGATAGATAGTTGATCTTGACTCAGTGTGAATTTCATTTAAATTGATTGAGTACTTTTTAAGGAATTCTAGGTCAAAGTTTAACTTTTGATTTTTTTTAACTTTTAGCGTGATATATGTTTTTTTTTTATTTATTTTTATTTATTAGAAAGTGTCATATTTGGAGTTAAATAATTATTATAAACATTTTTTGTAATAATGAAATTTTTTTAATGCTTACACTCAAAAAAATTTTTACGCTCAAAAAAATTTTTACACGCAACAAAATAGTAAAATTCACTAGAAATTTAACTAGTATTACTAAAAAATTAAAAATGTTTGCTATCAAATTTGCAATTTGCTTACACTCAAGGAATATTATTATTACTACAGAAAAATTTATTAGTGTTTGCTGCCTAATTTGTTACACTAGCTAAATAAATCTGCTAAACATTAGCGCAATGATTCTAATTTTTTTTTTAATTTTGATATGAAAATATGGGTTCTTATTTTTTGAATCTTTCTTATCTATTAAAACATTGCATTCATATGTGGGAAACCTTTTAAGAATAAAAACTGCAATAGATTTAAATAGCATTTGTAACAATGGTAGGTTCTGTTTATTATTATTTTTTACTAATACTATGTTTTTCGTACTTAAATAACAATGAAAGGCAATTATAATTATTATTCATTAGACTCAAATATTGATTGCAAATATTCCATATTTTGTTCTGTGCTATTTCTGTTCTTTAGTAGTTTTTTGGCTTCTTCATCTAAATCCCGATGTTCCACTTTCCATTGATTTCGAATACTGGAGATGAACGGATCTGACGTTGCCAATAATATATTAAATAGATCTTCATTTGTGGAATTTCGTGACATTTTTCTAGTATTGTGCTGTCTATAAAATCTGTAATCCTTGTTCCTTTTTTCCTGAGCCTCCTCTGATAGATCTCCAAGTGGCACCAAATGATATTTAATGACATCTTCTCCATGATAAAGGATTTTGTGGACTGTTGCAGACATATTTCTCCATGGGTAGTTGGTTGTATATATTTTTGCAGTTTCCTTAGCATAATCTCCAAATTTTCTAGAGTCAATTTCTTCATTGCACGCAAGTACTTCTAGGATTATTTTAAATCTGAAAATAAGGTTTAAATCCACTCCTGTTATTTCAGATGCTGTTTCTGGATCTGAAAAGAATCTTCTTGCGGTATTGCCATCATTTGTATTGCCTGACCCTTGTTTTGGCTGATCTATAATCAATCCAAATTTGCGATATTCATCTTGAACATGTTTCTTTTTTGAACTTCTTAACTCTTTGTTGGTTTCGTTGTTTCTTATTGATCCTGAAGGCCCGAAATCCAAATCATAACTGATTTTTAGTATGTGTTCCATAAGTCGTATTCTTGCATGTAGTGGTGATAATCCAAATTCGAAGGCATCGGTATTATCGAATGATTTTGTCGGGACTTGGTTTAATTGGCTTGATGTTGCTTGGCATATAATGCAGCTGGATGCAGCCTTCGTGTTAGTCAAAGCCTGACCTACTTTTCCATCTATCATTGTCAGCACTAATTGGTAGCTTACTTCAATTTGCTGCCCATCTAACTGTAATTGTAATGGCTGTAGTGTTGCTATTTGGGCCTTGATATCACTAACTTCTTTGTTAATGGCATCATGACTTTCTTTTTTGAATTCAAATTTGATTGGCCTGCAGTATTTCGTAGAAGATGGTGTCTCATTTTTCCAAATATCCATTGTTTGCGTTGTACTACTCGAAGGCTCCGAATCTTCCAAAATCTTTTTCAATCGCAATGGTACAAATGATACCATGAACATATCTGAGTCCGAAATATTTTCACATACAACTTGTTTGTATTGTTTTTGTCCCGAAGAACCATCACATCCCCATTTACAAAATAGAATTAACTTTGTGTTTCCATATTTCTTTAACTCAGTTCCTGTTATTGATTGTAGCAAGCGTTTGGCTGTGTGATCAAGTAAAGATTGTAGTTGTACTTCTGCCGAAATTGGTGTGATTGTAATAGTGTCCTTTGATGGCAAACAGTCTATTTTAGCAGCTGTTATGTGATGATATGCTGGATACATATTTGAGCCTTTTTCAATCGCACGCAATCTGAGCTGAATATATTGGTGTTTTGTTAATTTCAAATCCAGAAATAATGCTAATGCCTCCTCATTTGTGAACTGTTTTGCATCGCTCGGAGTTGGTATACTTTTAAGAATTCGCTTTGCTCTCACTGGACTAGCATTACAAGTTTTTTCAATGATATCCACTTTTGTTAATTGGTTTTGTGCTCGTAATTGATGTAAAAAAGATTCTTTTATATTTGTAGAACCAATTTCCTCGTTAAAATTTTTAAGTTTCCGCCTCTTAGATCTATCGCTGCAGTTGTCCAATGATTTGCGTGGTCTTCCAGCCTTATCTAGCTTTGCTGTTTCTCCACCAACATTAAGTTGGCCTTCTAACCAGTTTGCACTTTTATTATAAAACTTTTGTTTACAGTAGTTAACTTCTTTCAATCGTTTTTTTAGTACTTTGACGAAATTAGATAATTGCTCTTGTATTTCGGTACTAGACGAATTTAAGTTTAATTTTATTTTAACGTAACTAAGAACATCTTCCTGGTTTTTGTTTCGAAAATACTCTTCGGCCAGTTCTTTATAACTAAAGTTCTCCATATTTTTCTCAATATTTTTATTTGCGTCTGTTATCACTTTTTTATCACTTTTTATCACTTGCGAATATACGTCCGTACACTTGAAGTATTAACTTATTATTGAGTAATCCCTTATAGAATCCGTCATTTTATACATTTTTAGGTACATGTTATTCACACATTGATCTTTAATTTCATAGCAGGTAGTACTTAAATTGAACAAAACTGCACTTGTTATCCAGACTTCAATATCAGGTAAAACTAATTAGTTTCTCGCCAATATGGGGTGGTTTTTTATCTTTAGTGGTTTAGTGCCGCGATTATTGACAAACTTATAAAATTGTTTATGACTTTGGTTGACCCTTAAATTTGACAACAGGTAAATTAAGAAAGAGATCATTTGTTTACTGTAGAACCTATTGTGATCATTTTATGACTTATTTTTTTGCTGATCAAAACAAAGCCAATAAACCCTTTCGCAGGTATTTTATTTAATTATTTTACTTTTACGTAGTCTAAAGTAAAAAAACAAAATTTTTTTTAGAGTAATTTTTTTAGAGTAATTTCATTAAAATGAAAAAAGTGTTCTACCGGGGGCTCGTGGGGGGTGCAAAAGTATATATAGGGTTAAACAGGATACATTCGCCTTTCTCCGGGTGGTATACGTTTCTTGTTCCCTTACTTCCTTTAGAAGTTCTATTCCACTAAAGTTTAAATTTGAGAAAAATATAGTGGTTTCATAAATATTTCATAACGCCCCTAATATCAAACGTTAGAACTGTGACTACTTACAAAAACTAAAGACTATAATCCTACTAACATTATAAAAAAGACCGCAGGCCAATATCGATGATAGCTTGCGAGTAGTAACCATTTATTTTTGATAAAAAACAAAAAAAAAACACCTTTTGCTGAATTAAAAAAAACAGTTGAGTTTGACAGCATGCCACGCCCACAATTATCAATAGTTTAACCTAATTTTTTGGCTACCTTAATCTGGATATATAAGCTACAAAAAGGAGTAAAAATTTTAAAAATCGATGACAAAAAAAAATTTGACTTTTGGCCAATGAAATCAAAATTTGAGCCACAGTGCGGCGGCCGTAAATGGTTTAATATATATTGATGTTCTCACTGGAGGGCATCAATTAATGTTAATTTGTATTTTATCAGATTTGCTTATTATCGTTGAATGGATAGATTGTGAATAAAGACTACAAAAAAAAAAAATATATATGCTTTAATAAAAATCTTTTCTTTACAGCACCAAACTTGACTCTTAGTTAACATTTTTCTTAAGACACTTTTTCGCGCTGAAATTTGAATGCAACGAATTCGAATGTTGGTTGACTGGAACCGTCCCATACGTGACGGGATTTGTCTACACTTTTTCTTCAGTATGACTAATGTATGTAGTCTATTTTGTAATAGAAATTGACTAGTTATCTGATGAATGAATAAAGAACTAGATGAATTATAAGCACATACAACTAGTTGTTTTTGTCTATACGTGACCGTGGAATACTCCATAATTTGGTAATTGCCTGGTGTTATTAAAAAAAAAAACTCAGCTCACACTCAAATGAGCAAACAAAGGTTAATACTGTACAACTGGCATGATAAACTATTAAAAAATAACGTCCATCAACTAAATATTATTATCAAGTTTAAAATGGATACTGCTTATTGCAAAAAAAATAACGTATAACCTCAAGAGAAATTAATTTTTAGATAATTAAAACTCAAATTGGTCACAGTGCGTATAGCATTCCTTATCTTATCTATAAAAATGGTTTATTCATAGAAAAAAAAACGAACAGTTTCACCTTATTAAAGATTTATCATTTAAGTTGGTAACATTGATTTTAATCTCGCAAATTAAAAGCTGCACATAAATTACGTATGTAAATTCATGATGGACATACGTTTATCCCAACACTCTGCGTTTTTGTCTACTTATATACCATATGTATGTATATATGTATGTATGTATGTAATATTCCTCTGGATACGCATTTAACGATTTTTCATTATGTCACCTAAACGAAATGTTCGTCTGTATATTGTGTGTATTAAAATACACATCTCTTGGGCTTGTATGTACGAGTAATTCTATGAGTATTTATTTGGAAGTTCTTGTAATTAAACATGTAGATTAAATCATCAAGATTGACTAAACAACAGCTTTTAGCCTTACTGGCTTAAAATTCAAAGGAAATTGTACAGGAAGGTGTCTTTGAGGGGCAACAACTTTAATGCTAATGAAACGTGCTAATGTTAAAGGGAAGAAATGCTTCATGAAAAATTGTTTGCATATTTCTAGTTTTAATTTAATTTCATAAATGAATTATATATTAGGTTATATATAGCCCCATGTGCCATTCAGATCGTCAAATATTTACACGTGTAAAATATTTTAAGATTTTATATTATTTTATTTATTTATGTTCGTAATTTTCGAAATGATAAAAAATGTGCGAATTATCGTATGTTAACTAAATTTCAATACATTTAGGTATACGTTACTGTTACTGATGACATCGCCAAAGAAAAAAAAATGTAACATACAAAACAGATTACAGATGTCTGAAACTGGAGACAAATTGAAGTAAAACTGCGTTTAAACTTTTCCAGTTCGTGATTTAGTTTCTTTTTCTGAAAATGCTCAAATATTTCAAATCTTCTATATAAATAAACAAGTAAGAAAATTATAGTCGGTCTAGACCGACTATACGATACCCTATACCATGCGTTTAGAAACCCTATCTCTTAAGCCCAACTAACTGGACATAGAAAATATGCAAAACCCAAATTTGAGTGGGATTTTTATTAATTTTTTTGGCTGCAGACATAAAAAAGTTCATATCGGATGCTATATCTATAGAGGGGCTAGGTCCAAAAATGGACCGATCCTGATCATGTTTGGTAAAGTCTCTTGTATTTTGCAAAAATATGTACAAACAAAATTTGAGAAGAATCAGTGCAATATTTTTGTTTTTTAATAGATTTAACTGAAGATCGGGAAGCAGCTCTATATGGGGTCAAAGGGATCATTTTTGGACTACTCATTAGTGGAAGTAATGAACGCATACAAACCCAATTTGAGTAAGATCTATATGACAATTTGGACCTTATGGCAATTTATGTCGATTTCATATGGGTAATTTGTAAGGGGGCTAGGTCTGAACATGGACCGATTCTCACCAATTTCAACAGCGTTCATCCCATGGCCGATAAAAGCTTATATACCAAATTTCATCAAAATATATTCATATTTGCGACCTGCAGTTTGATTACAAGCTTTACATGGACACACAGACGGACGGACGGACGGACCGACGGACATTGTTAAATCAACTCAGAAAGTGATTCTGATTCGATCGGTATAATTAAAGATGGGTCTAGTTCAAATATTTTTGGTTGTTACAAACAGCAGCACAAAGTCATTATACCCAAACCTCATAGTGGTATAGGGTATAAAAAGGAAATGCTATCTGTTGCTGAGCGCACCACATGAGAACGGCTGGACCAATTTATCAAGAAAAAGTCTTTAATAGCCTGAGTAAGGTCTTTAGGGAAGAAAAATTATCCACGCCCACTCCTACGCCCACTTTTTCCGACATATCTAAAGTTTCTACTTATCCTTTTTCGCTCTATTAAAAAAAGTCCGAAAAATTTCGTGAAATAGGTTTGCATTGGAGACGCCCTCTTTTACGCCCACTTTATACTTTGTTCGATAAAAAAATGTATGTGTGTTTATAAGTTTCCCTGAAACTTGATATCGGTATAAGTTGACTACTAATGACTGGAACGGTTTGGCTAACTTTTTTGTTGTTTTTTAAATGAAAAAATAGTTGGCGTAGGGTTTACAGGAAAAGAAAAATTAAAAAATTAAAAGTTTATTTTCCTAGGGGATTTTTGTATGAACTCAAGGCCATAACTCACGATTCGAGCGATGGATTAGGGTGGCCCTACATTATATGGAGAAAAAAAGTACTCAAACTCTCGATCGCACGCCCTAGAAATATGCGAATAGCAAAAAAACTGAGAAATACAGTTTTTTTGAGCCAATCAAAAAACATTTAGAGGTGGCTCAAGTGTGTTTATATGGGGAAAATAGGACTTTCTTTCAGATTTTACAAAAATTTCGTTCTATATTTAAATGTTTCCGACATATTGTTATATAATTCAGGATCAGTGTTAAATTGTCTTTCCAAAAACCTATAAGACATCAAAATCGAATAAAAACTCGCCAAGAAATAGCAAATGCCCCAGACCACTTTTGTGTCAAAAAAAAAAAACTAGGTCATGAAATTTGATGGCATTTTTTCAACTTTAAGAAATTAATTAAAGCCAACATTTTGTTTTAGTTTCTATACTTGTAAGTACTCAGATATGAAGTATTGTTTTATTACCACGTTGTTAACCTATTAAGCATTGAGACCGCAAATTGAAATTTTTTTGATAAAATTTTGAAAACTCCTTTTTCAAGTTTTGAAAAATTTTCTTCAACAAAATTTAAAAAAATTGATCTAGCTCTTTAATGTCCTGTTAAATGCATATTAGAGATTAACTGTGTGAATTTTTAGGTAAATCCCTGTGCCAGAATTTTTTTGGCATGGGTTTTATTTTTTCGGATTTCGAGAAAAATGGGATTTTTGTAAAATATTCTGTAAATGTACTATTCCTAAATACTTTGTATCAAAAATTCATCACTTGTCTACTTTTAAATGTTATATTTTATCTTAATAGCCTAGGGTTTCGGAAAAAAGAAAATGATCCCATTAACAATTTTGGAATTGGGGTCACATATGACCCCAAGCTAATAAAAAACAATTTATTAAAAAAATACAAATATGTTGTAAATGCTATTGAATTTTTAGATTCTACGTTTAAGATATAATAACCAAATGTGTAGATCTTCCGTTTCTAAAATTTGGGCTAAATCCGAGAACGTTAACCCATTATTTGCCAAGGCCTGCTTTGGATTTTAAGACATTTTTAAATAAAAATTACCGAAAAAGAGTTTTTCTATTAAACTCGATGAAACCAGTATTTCGAATTGAAGAAAAACAATTTTGTTATTTTTTATTTATTTAAGGCTTCAGTGCTCCTGGGATCAAAATAATCCATTCTGATATATCTTTGGTGCTATTATCTGCTAATTGCTCGCGAAAAAAAATTAAAACAACTTTTAACCAATTTTGTTATAAAATTATTTTAAAATTAAAATTATTTTATTTTTATCCCAGGAGCACTGAAGGGTTAAATAAATAAAAATTAACCTAATTGTTTTTCTTCAATTCTACATAGTGGTTTCATCGAGTTTAATAGAAAAACTCGTTTTCGGTAATTTTTGTTTAAAAATATCTTAAAATCCAAAGCTGGCCTTGGCAAATAATGGGTTAACGTCTCCGATTAATCCAAAATTTTAGAAACGGAAGTTCTACACATTTGGTTATTATATTTTAAGCATCACATCTAAAAATTCAACAGCACTTACAAAATATTTGAATTTATTTAATAAATTTTCTTTTATTAAATTGGGGTCATATGTGACCCCAATTACAAAAAGGTTAATGGGGTCATATTATTTTTTTTCCGAAACGGTAGGCTATTAAGATAAAATATAACATTTAAAAGTAGGCAAGTGATGAATTTTTAATACAAAGTATTTTTAATACAAAGTATAGTACATTAACAGAATATTGTACAAAAATCCAATTTTTCTCGAAATCCGCAAAAATAAAATCCTTGTGAAAAAACTTCTGGCACAGGGATTTACCTAAAAATTCACACAGTTATTCTATAACGTACATGTAACAGGACCTTGAAGAGCTAGATCAATTTTTTTTATATTTTGTTTAAGAAAATTTTTCAAAACTTGAAAAAGGAGTTTTAAAAATTTTATCAAAAAAATTTTCATTTTCAGTCACAATGCTTAGTAGGTTAGCAAGGAGGTAATAAAACAATACTTCATATCTTAGTACTTACAGGTATAGAGACAAAACAAAAGGTTGGTTTTAAATAATTTCTTTGAAAAAAATGCCATTAAATTTCATCTCCTATTTTTTTTTTGGCACAAAAGTGGTCTGGGGCATTTGCAATTTCTTGGCGAGTTTTTATTCGATTTTGAATTTTTATAGCTTTTTGATCACGACTCTTATAACACCATGTCGCAAAAATTAAGCTATAGAACGAAATTTTCGTAAGTCATATTTTCCCCCTTTAAACACACTTGAAATTTTCAGTCGATTTGCGGCGCGACTTTTCTTTATCCGATTGCCCCCAAACTTCAAATTTATTAGTTTTATATGGAAAGGTAACACACTGGACCCCGCCTATACCCAAAATAGCATTTTAATTTTTTCAAGGACCACTCTAATGGACATACACACAGACAGACGGACAGACGCTTTTTTATAATTGTTTTGTTATTATGTTTTTGTTTTTGTTTTTGTTATTATGTTTTACGGTATCTATAATATTAAAAGGCAAGGCGATTTCTTGTGACCGATGTAAGTTTCACAGTTTTACCCTGATTTTGACAAAAAAATTTGTCATTTGAAAGGTAGTTCTTTTTAGCTGTTACCCAGATTTACAGATTTTCATCGTCTGGTATTTTTTTTTTAGAATTATGATCGTTTAAAGTTGCTACTAACACATACATAAAATTATACAATGCTATGTGTGTGTTTATTAAATTTGTTAATGTGCTTGTGTTAATGTGTTGAGTTTGTTTTCTTCATTTAAAATGAGTTGAATTGTGAAGCATACCTTTAGGGTCTTTATTTAATGAAAAAATAAAATTTCCTAGAATTTGCACTCGAATATTGAGTGCTGGAATCTGCTAGCAGTTATTAATATTGTATGTTATATATTTAGAAAAATATTCCTGAAGAAATATTAAGTAAAAAACAAAAAATCAAAAATCATTTAATAACAGCAAAAATCTAAGACACACTAATATTTACTAAATTCAAAAGCTATATATTTCCAGAGGTATTAAGGTCTGAAATAGATACTGAAAAGTCAAACGACTCTTTATATGCGAAAGCAGAGACAATTTTTGCATAAACGAGGGTTATTTTGGATAAAAAAAATAAATTTTTAAAACATATTCGGATAAATTTAAAACTAAAGGCCAGAAAATAATTTCTGTTCTAAGATTCACATTGAAGAGCCCTCTATGAAATATTATTTCTAAACTTTTAGTAAAATTTCTGTTTTACTCAGGATACCATCCCTTACAACTCACGTAAAGTAAGGCAATTTTATTTATTGGAACTGACACACATGCTGCCAATCAACACAATTTCAACAAGAATAATAACACACGATACTTGCAAGTTACAAGTTTAACATTTGATTTAAGTATAGACAATTTCATTTTAATTAAAATAATTACAAACCAAATAACAAAAAAAAAAAAAAAACAAAAATAAATAACCAAAATAAAACAGTACAAAACAATTCACACAAAGAAAAAAGAAACAGACACGTACTTGTAGGTCTTGTAATATTGTGCACAGTTTAATCACTTACACACACACACCAACACACACACCCACACACTAACAAACATAAAATCCCCACTCATATTACAACAATTTGACATTTTGTTGCATGGTTTTTGTGGAGCGCAACAAACTTGTCTTTCAATTTACAACTCAATTTGAGGTTTTGTTTTTTGATTAAAGCGATTTTGTTTTTAAGCTCCCTACGAGAAGTTTTCTGTTAGTTTTGTGTTTATCAACATTAGTTGACATACAAATCTGCCAGAAACTTTAAAATCATATGTAGAATACACTTGTTTATAATGCTATCGGCAGTGGTAGAGTAATGCAAAAGGAAGTCTAACAAAAACTTAATCATCGTAAAACCTTAAAAGTTGTTTCTCTGTTATTTGACAGAAATTTAGAAGATATAAATGAATACTTTGTATGTCACTTTCATGTGTAATTACTTTCGCACTACTTAAGGTAGTGTCATTTAATTCGAAAACTCTATACGTTTAGTTTGTTAATTTAATGCGAATAAAAGTTTTAGTTTAAACCTGAAAGTCATAATAATTTTTTTAGTTCTGTTCTTAAAACAAAACAAGCTTTTACAAAATTTTAATTTGAGTAAATTTTTAAGGAAGCTTTCTTCTCTTTCTTTTTCAATTGTAGACAGAGTTTTAAAAAATTTTAAGCAGTTTTAGAATAGCATCCTTTTTTCCGAGTATCCAAAAAAATCCTAATACAATATGCAGTTTAAATGTCCATCTTGTGGTTAAGAAGCCAAATAAACGCATATAGTCAGCCATACAAGACATATGAGTGATATTTAATTTTTGTTAAGCAGATGATGAAAGGCTGTCAAAAACGTTCATGCCACTATATACTCATTTAATATATAGTGGTATGATAATTCCTTAGTAAAGGTGATCTTATTGTTATAAAGAAAAATCAAGAATAATTGAATTTTGTTATCACCAGAGCCATCAATCAGTACTTGGTCACCATCAGGCCTCAATCTGAGGATTTTGAAACTACGTGATTATTTACTTTTTAAGAAAAGTTTCTTTTTAGGGAAAGGTGCTTTTTAAGAAAAGGTACATTTTAAGAAACAGCACTTTTCTAGAAAAGGTACTTGTTGAATAAAGGTACTGTTATAAGGAAATGCATTTTTAAGAAAGTTATTTTCTTAAGAAAAGGTGATTTTTAAGAAAATGTACTTTCTAAGAAAATTTAATTTTCTATAAAAAAGTACTGTTTGAAGAAAAGTTTATTAAAAAAGTACTTCTTGAGAAAAATGCACTTTTTTAGTAAATGGCATTTTTTATAAAAAATTTACTTTTTTAAGAAATGGTGTTTTTTAAAGAAAATCTAATTTTTTTAATAGAACTTAGTATTGTAAGAATAGGTAGTTTTTATACCATATGCCACTATGTGGTTTGGGTATAATGACTTTGTGCACTAATAATTCTCAAATTTATTGCACAAATTCTTCTCAAATTTTGTTTGTATATATTTTTTCAAAATACAAGAGACTTTACCAAACATAGTCAGGATCGTTCCATTTTTGGGCCCCATATAGATATAGCATCCGATATGAACTTTTTCATATCTGCAGCCAAAAAAATTAATAAAAATCCCACTCAAATTTGGTTTATGCTTATTTTCTATTTCCAGTTATTTGGGCCTATCAGATAGGGTCTCTAAACGCATGGTATAGGGTATCATATAGTCGGTATCGACCGACTATAATTTTCTTGCTTGTTTATTATGAGGAATTTTTTTTACAGAAAAAACACTTTTTAAAGAAATATCACTTTTTTATACTTTTATATACTTTTAATTAAAAGGTACTTTTATAGGAAAAGGTACTTTCTTCAAAAATGGTACTTTTTTAAGATGAGATACTTTTTTTAACAAATGGTTCTTTCTTAACAAAAGGTACTTTTTTGAGAACAGGTGTTTATTTAAGAAATGGTACTTTTTTACGAAGAGTTACTTTATTTTTTTAAGAATAGGTACTTTTTAATAAAGTTACTTTTTTAACGAAAGGTAATCCTTTAATAAAAGGTGCTTTTTTTGAGAAAAGGTGTTTATTTAAGGAAAGACACTCTTTTTTAAGAAAGGGTACTTTTTAAGAAAAGGTACTTTTTTAAGAAAAGCTACTTTTTTAAGAAAGTGTACTTTTTTATGAAAAGGTAACTTTTTAAGAAAAATTAATTTTTAAGAAAAATATTTTTTTAAGAGAAGGTGTTGTACCGTTATTAGAAAATGCAATTTTGAGAAAGTTATTTTCTTCAGACAAGGGCCTTTTTAGAAACTGTACTTTTTAAGAAAACGCACTTTTCTTTGAAAAGGTACTGTTTTAAGAAAAGTTAATTAAAAAAGTTCTTCTTGAGAGAAAGTACTTTTTGAGGAAATGACACTTAAAGAAAATTTACTTTTTTAAGGGAACCTAGTATTTTAAGTTTAGGTATTTTTTTAATAAGAGGAACTTTTTTTAAGAAAAATTACATATTAAAGAAAGATCACTTTTTTAAAACGTACATTTTATATACTTTTGAATAATAGGTACTTTTATAGGAAAACGGTACTTTCTTAAAAAAAGTACTTTTTTAACAAAAGTTACTTTTTAATAAAAAGTACTTTTTTGACAAAAGGTGTTTATTTAGGAAAATTACTTTTTTAAGAAGAGGTACTTTTTTTTTTAACAAAAGTTACTATTTTAAGTAGGGTAATTTTTTAAGAAAAAGGTATTTTTAAAAAAGATACTTTTGAGAAAAAGTAAACTTTTAAAAAAAATTTACTTTTTTAAGAAAAGTTAATTTTTTAATTAAAGTTGCTTTTTTGAGAAAAGGTGTTTATTTAAAAAAAAGGTACTTTTTGAAGGAAAGTTACTTTTTTAGGAATAGGTACTTTTTAATAAAGATACTTTTTTAACGAAAGGAACTTTTTTTTTAATAGGTGCTTTTTTGAGAAAATGTGTTTATTTAAGACAAGGTACTTTTTTAAGGAAAGGTACTTTTTTAAGGAAAGGTACTTTTTTAAGGAACGGTACTTTTTTAAGAAAATATACTTTTTTAAGAAAAGATACTTTTTAAGTAGGGATACTTATAAGAAAAAGTAAGTACTTTTTCAACAAAAGTTACTTTTTTAAGAAAAATTAGTTTTTCAGAAAATTATTTTTTTATGAAAAGGTACACTTTTTGAAGAAAAGGTAGTTTTTTAGGTAAGGCCTTTTTTAAGAAAAAGTACATATTTAAGAAAACATTTAAGACAATGTACTTGTTTAAGAAAAGTTATTTTTCTAAGAAAATGTACTTTTTAAGCAAAGATAATTTTTTAAGAAAAGTTACTTTTTTCAAAAAAAGGTACTTATTTAAGAATAGGTACTTTTTTGAGAAAAGGCGTTTTTGTAAGAAAATGTACTTTTTTAAGAAAAGTTACTTTTTTCAAAAAAATGTACTTATTTAAGAATAGGTACTTTTTTGAGAAAAGGCGTTTTTTTTAAAAAATGAACTTTTTTTAAGAAAAGTTTTTTTTTTTAAGGAAACGTACATTTTGTTGCATTTACCTTTCTGAATGTACAAGTAAATCGGAGCAAAACTTAAGAAGATACAGCGTTTCCAGCGTCCGGCCTCATACGGTGTATCGTATATAAATCAGTTTTTAAAAAACTTTAAATCGATTTTCTCGCAAATAAATGTTCGAAGTACATGAACAGCATAACTCAAAATCTACACTATATCTACACTTAAATCATCAGGTAACCGCGAAGAGTTTTTTTATTTTCCATTTTCGTCCCCATTTTTTAACCATAAATTCCCGAAATTTTATAACAAAAATCGTGTTTTTCACTTCAAAATGCTGCAAAAAAAAATGAAAAAAAAACTTCGTCACTACATCAGGAAACATCTCACCTTTTAAACGCATTTCGATTTTTTTTATCGCATAATCCGGTAACGAGTTATGATGTTCACCGCAAAAAAACAACGCCTCCGGAGATTCGCTGTCACGAACTTATTTATTAAAATTTTCCTTGAAAATTTTTTCAAAGATTCTTCAAATGTTATGCTATAACGTGTATATGAAATAAATAATCCAACATTCAAAAAAGAATTATGAAAAAAAGACTTTTTTTTAACCTTTAAAACCTTAGCCCCCCCCCCCCCCCTTTTAAGAAATGGTACCTTTGGCGGAAAAGTTACTTTTTTCAAGAAACCGGTAAATTTTTAGGAAAAAGTGCTTTTTTCTTAAGAAAATGTGAATTTTTAAGAAAAGGTACTTTGTTTAAGAAACCGAACTTTTCTAAGATAATGTACCTTTTCAATAAAATTTAAATTTTTTAGACGAAAGGTACTTTTTAAGAAATGGTACTGCTTTTTTAGTAAAAAAGCACTCTTAGATAAATTACTATTTAAGAAAAGATAGTTTTTAAGAAAAGATGATTTTTTAAAAGAATTTACTTTCAAGAAAATGTACTGTTCTAAGAAAAGTTGCAAAAAAATATTTCTTAAGAAATAGTACTTCTATAAGTAAAGTTACTTTTTTTTAAATAAGTTAAATTTTTAAGAAAAGGCACTTTTTTAAGAAAAATCACTTTTTTAAGAAAAGCTACTTTATATAAAAATTTACTTTTTTAAGAAAAAATACTTTTTTTAATTAAAGCTACTTTTCTAATAGGGCCCACTGTGACGGTGATCTTTTTTGCTCTGCACTGTAGCAAAAGAATTTCTGGTACAGGCAGAATAAGAAAGAAGAAAAAATAATAACCTTATATGGTAATAGGTTGATGGCATTTTTTTTTTTATTTTAGCAAACTGATTTATGGCGTTTTTTCTCTTCATTGTGTTGGATTAAATCATGAACACATTCATATGCAATCATGCTGGTCAAACCACGTATTTTCTTGTATTGATCTCACTTGCTCTCATAGTCATATATGAGTGGGAGTGTTATAAATACTAGAGAATATTATGAATGCATATAAATGTTCTCAATGAATTGGTGGTGATTTTGTTTTTTAATAAACAGGTTTTTATCTGGACATGAGTGAATGAAGATGAGAAGGTTAATATAGTAAAATTAAATTTAAATCGAGGAGTCGAAATGTAGTCGGCAAAGATAAAGGTTGAGGAAAAACCTCTAAAAAATTTAAGTTTTAAATTAAGTTTAAAAAAAATAAAAATTAAGTTTAAGAATTAAAGAATTAAAGAAAGAAAGAAAGTTTAAAGAAATGTAAAATTAAATTTAGTGACATTAATGGAGTTAAAATTTGAGAGTTGCAATGAAAGGTTGAGGAAAAACCTCCGAAAAATTAAAATTAATATAGTGTTTAAGAATTAAAGAAATAAATTTAAGTTCAGAAAATTAAAGAAAAATTAAGTTTAGAAAAAAAAAAGATAAGTTTAAGAAAGAAAGTGTAAAAGTTAAATTAAAACCAATAAAATAAAAGTAAAGTTAAGTTTAATAAATTAAAAAAAAAAAGAGACTAATGTTAAGAAAAGAAACGAATGTTTAAAAAATAAATAATTGAAACTTAAAATAAAATTAAAACGGAGTTGAAATGTGACCATGAAAGAATAGGGTTGAGGAAAAACCTCCGAAAGTTTAAAGTTTAAGAAAAAATTAAGTTTAAGAAAAAAAATTAAGTTAAGAAAATTTAAGCAAACTGAGTGTTACTTATAATTAAAGTGAAAGTTTAAAAAAAAAACAATAAGATGAAAAAAAAGAGAAATATTTTAAGACTTAACAAATTAAAATTAATTAAAGAAATATAAAATTTATGAACGGAGTTGAATTTTGTTTGTTGAAATACCAGGTTGAGGATAAACCTCCTTCGAAATTAAAATTAAGTGAAGTTTAGAATAATTTAAAAAAATTAAGAACAGTTATTAAAAAGTTTGAAAAATTAAATTTAAGTTTCAGAAAATAAAGAAAAATTAAGTTTAGAAAAAAAAAGATAAGTTTAAGAAGAAAAGAAAGTGTAAAATTTAAGAAATAAAACAAATAAAAAATTAAATAAACTTTAAGAAAAAAAAACTAGATTTAATGACATTTTTTGTTCGGTTTTTATTAATTATATTTTTAATATTTGCGTGAAAAATATTTAAACAACCACCCGCTACTTAGAATATTAAATCTATTAAATAAACAATTCATAAGAAAACTAAAAACTCAAACGTAGAAAAAAAATTACAACTATTCATAAGTTTATGTTAAATTCTCGTCAATAACGATAAAATAATATCATCATTAAAATTATTTTGTTATATCTGCAATTAATGCTCATCTTTATTAATACGAAGAATTCATCGTAAAATTTCAATTGAATAAAAAAAAAAAAACTTAAAATGGAAACCCTAATGAAATGTGAAGGAGTTTTAATAAAGTTACATGCCAAAATTGAAAAGAATATTGCGAGACACAACCACGGCGTCCGGCGGCAGCAGCTTCATCGGTACCTCATCGGAATGCAACACCAGCGATATGGCGATATGAAAGTTGTGCAAAAATTAAAAGTGAGCTAATTTACAATTGTTCTACTATTAAAAATTTTTTTTCTACTATTAAAAATTCTATATTAAAATTTAAAAATTTTCCTAAAAATTAAAAAATTTTCCTAAAAATTAAAAAAATTGTCCTAAAATTAAATAGTGCTAAAAATTTCATAAATTAAAATAATTTTCCCAAATATGGATAAAATTAAGCTAAATTTAAAATTCTCCTAAAATTAAAATTATGCTATACTTTAAAATTTTTCTAAAATTAACATTTTCCTAAATTTAAAATTTCCCTAAAATTAAATTTTGCTAAACTTAAAATTTTGCTAGGAATAAAAATTTAAAATTAACCTAAATTTAAAATTATAGAAATTTACGAAATTTTTTTTTAAGATTTTTCTAATTAGAATTTAAAAGTTTTCTAAATGTGAGGTTTTCTAATTAAACCAAATTTTTGTCATTAAAATTTGCTAAGTGTAAGGTATTCTAAATATAAAAATTTACCTAAATACAAAATTTTTCTAAAATTACATAAAAAAGTTTTCTAATTATAAAATTTAAATAAATATATAATTTTCGAAATGTCAAAATTCGCAAAATATAAAATATTCGAAATATAAAAATTTTCTAAATATAAAAATTTTTTCTAAATATAAATTTAAACTAAAATTTAACTAAAAATTTTCTAAATTAAGAACTTTGCTAAATATAAAATTAATCTAAAAATTTTCCTAAATAAAAATAAAATTGAGCTAAAATTAAAAATTATAATAAGAAATATAATTTAGCTAAAAATAAAATTTTGCTAAAATTTTCCTAAAACAGAATTTTGCTAAAATTTAAAAATTCTTCTAAAATTAAAATTGAGCTATATTTAAAAATTTTCCTAAAATTAAAATTTCCCTAAAAATTAAATTTTGCTAAACTTAATTTAAAATAACCTTAAAATGAAGGTTCAATAAAACTTGTTATAACCAATGTAGAGAACCAAGCCAAGCCAAAATCTTTGAAGTGGGTTACCTCCAATTAAGATGGAGTCGAGGTAACATGGTTGGGAGGGCATAAGGGGCATAACATCCAGTCCCCCAATCCCAAGGTAAGTATGGCCGTCCATCCTTTTAGCGTCCGTTTGTTTTGACAGTTGTTTTTTTTTTAATCGCACGTGAAAAGACTGTAGTGCGGTTTCCCTGGGCCTGAGCAAGACCCCACCCATCCGGCGAGCTAGGCCCCTACGCCAGCACGTGCGACCAGCAAAGGCTCAGGGAAACGGAAGCGGATCTTCCACCAACGCCGCACCATTACACCACACACGACACCAGCATGCATGCGCAATCAAGTAATTGTACAATCAAGATCGAAGCACATACCACACCGGCATGCTGGTACAATCATCATTTCTATGCAAAGATCTTAGAAATGTTTGGAAAACCCTCGGACTTCGAAAATAAAATCCTACAGACTCTAAATTTTATGTTATTAAATCTTTTTACAAGATACGACTTTTTCATAATAATCGACTTTTTGACAGATTGTATTACATAGTGTAAACTGGTATAAGGTATAAAAGTTTTTTTTTTAAGATAGGATAATTATTGCTGAAAGGTACTTTTATATCAAAGTTTACTTTTATAAGAAAAAGTGCTTTTTAGAAAAGATTTTTTATTTTTATTTGTTGAGAAAAGGTGTGTTTTACATGGTACTTTTTTTTTAAAGAATATGCTTCTTTAAAAACATATTTATGTATATAAAAAGTTATTTTATTACACAAGGGAACAAAATTGAACTTTTTTTGTGTTGATTTGAAATTTATAGCAAATTTTTACTAATTTGAGGTCGCTGATTTCAAATCTGCACTTGGTTTTTTTCTATCAGCTCGACTTTTCGAGATATACCGTTATGTTCAAAATTAAGGCACTTCCTCTACATATATTGGAATAACTTGAAAACGGTTCACCATATTAAATTAAAAAAAAAATCCGAATTTCGCAAACAATATTCTCTTAAAGCCGTGCTTACTCTGTTTTTAAATTTTCCAAGTAGTTTTAGAGATATCGTTCAAGTTTTGAAAAAAAAATTAAAATTTTTTTAAAAAAAACATTTTTTTTTGTTCCTTAAAAATTCCTAAAAAATAAAAATAGGACAAAAATCACAGTTTTGGTCTACAAACAGTTAGTTAAATATATTTCGAATAAAATGAGCTTTATTTCATTGCAATCGGTGCACAACTTTTGATTTTGTTCACGATTTACTGAATTGATATAAATCGCGATTTCCATACAAAAATAACATTTTCTAATGTGTAAGTGTTTGTATGTAATAAGTTAGTTTTTTATGATTCTAAGAATTAAAAAAATTAAGTAATAAAAAAAGATTATTTCATTTTTATGGTCAGCTATACTTTTTAATTTAACACAAAAAGAGAATTTTAAAGAAAAATAAAAAATTTTAATACACAAATATTACAATGTAATTACAACTCATCGAAAAATTTTCTTTTATAAGATTTTCTTAAATAACCTTGTTTAGAGGGATTTGTTTTAATGCTCCAGCAATAGTCCGCCATCATATGCTTATCCCAGTGACCCTGGTACCGCTCCTCTATAGTGCGGATATCTTGATGGAAACGTTCACCTTGTTCTTCACTGAAGTCTCCAAGATTTTCAGGGAAACAATCCAAATGACTGTGTAGGTAGTGCACCTTAATGCTCATATTACAACCAAGCTGCTTGAAATGTGACAACATGTTATCCACGTGGTCCGAATAGTGCTCACCCTTTTTGTTTCCCAGGAAATTTCGCACTATCCAAACAAATTCATTCCAAGCATTTCTTTCAATATCTGTCATGGAATTACTAAAATTTTCATCATTGATTAATTTTTTGATTTGAGGGCCATCAAAAATGCCAGCTTTCAGTTTCTCCGAACTCAAATTGTTGAACTTTTTACTGATATATCTAAAACAATCACCGTCCTTGTTGAGAGCTTTGACAAATTGTTTCATAAGTCCTAGCTTGACATGGAGAGGTGGCAGTATTATGCGATCCCTGGGCACAAGTGGTTGATTAACTATATTGTGGTTTCCTGGAACCATAGCTTCCCTCGAAGGCCAGTCTTTCTTACTCCAGTGTTCAGATCTGGCTCTGCTAACCCATAAACAAATGAAACACGGATATTTTGTGTAGCCACCTTGTTGGCCTAGAAGAAAATTCACCATTTTTAGATCCACACAAATTAGCCAGCGGTGTTCGTTGTACTTTATTTTATTTATAACTGAGGCAATTGTAGAATATTCTTCATTAGCTTTAGTTGAATGTGCAATGGGCAACGAACCCAATTTATTACCGTTATGCAGAAGTACACATTTTAGGCTGCGTTTAGAAGAATCTATAAATAGTCGCCAGTCATTTGGATCATACTCCTCTAATCCCATCGCTGTTACTAAACCAGGAACATCTGAACAATAAACAAATTCATCGTCTTCGGAAAAGAATGGAAGTAAGTTTTTTTCTCTGTTACGGTAGTATGAAATTGTTGTTCCTTGGGTTAACAGATTTTTTTGCTTTAATCGAGAAGCAAGAATTTCAGATGCTTTTTTAGAAAGTCCAAGGTCTCTCACTAAATCACTAAGCTCCTCCAGATTAAATTGCTCGCGTTCAGAAGAAATATCTAAATGCAAGTCATCTGATCCAAATTCAGAAATTGGTGAAGGAACATTTTGTCGTAAGTCGTGGAAATTGTGTGTAGATGTAGATGGTTGTGGTTCTGAATCCTCACTAGAGTACAGGACTGGTTGGGTAATAGACAACACGTTAGGATAAATCCATTTAGACCGGTTTGTTTTATTAATGCCTGTTATGTTGACAGCGCAAAAATAACAATCATCATAATGATTCGAAGGTTCCCGCCAGATCATTGGTGTTTTATACTTGAAGTGGGTCCGTTGCTTGTTTGCCCATAACCTTAAATACTCTACACAGTTTTTACATACAGTATTAGGAATCCAGTACTTGTCACGGGTTTCCATGGTAAATCCGAAGTAGTCAAAATAAATTTTTTTAATAAAATCTGACACACTTTTTCTATTTTTTATAAACGTGTATTCGCCACATATGTTACAAAAATAGTTGGGATTGATTTTACAGGTGTTTCTTGACGTAGCCATTGCACAATTTTGAAGTATATATCAAAGTAACACAATTTTCAATAAATAACACACGGGAACAAAATTGAACTTTTTTGTGTTGACTGATTAAATGTTCAATGTAAAATGATTTATATTTTTTGTCGTTATACTTTTCGCTTTCGTAAACACTTGTTGAATGAGAAAAATTGGTTGAATGAACCCATAAAAATACTTAGTAGTTTTTTACTGAAGTACCAAAAAAAATTATATCCACAATTTTATTGACAGTCACTTATGAATGAACACATGTGTTCAGGGGAATTCCTTTAAAAAATCATCCGTTACCAACGGTAAACCACACATCAATAAAAACAAGTGGACTTTTCTTTTTTCTCTTTAATTGGCTGTGAACTGACTAGGTGTCATAAAGGGACAATAAAATTTATAGGCGTTATGAGTTTGCTACCGCAACCATAAAAATGAAATAATCTTTTTTTATTACTTAATTTTTTTAATTCTTAGAATCATAAAAAACTAACTTATTACATACAAACACTTACACATTAGAAAATGTTATTTTTGTATGGAAATCGCGATTTATATCAATTCAGTAAATCGTGAACAAAATCAAAAGTTGTGCACCGATTGCAATGAAATAAAGCTCATTTTATTCGAAATATATTTAACTAACTGTTTGTAGACCAAAACTGTGATTTTTATCCCATTTTTATTTTTTAGGAATTTTTAAAGAACAAAAAAAATGTTTTTTTTAAAAAAATTTTAATTTTTTTTTCAAAACTTGAACGATATCTCTAAAACTACTTGGAAAATTTAAAAACAAAGTAAGCACGGCTTTAAGAGAATATTGTTTGCGAGTTTTGGATTTTTTTTTTAATTTAATATGGTGAACCGTTTTCAAGTTATTACAATATATGTAGCGGAAGTGCCTTAATTTTGAACATAACGGTATATCTCGAAAAGTCGAGCTGATAGAAAAAAAACCAAGGGCAGATTTGGATTCAGCGTCCCAAATAACCTTAAAAACAATATTCAGTTCTTAATCAACAGAGCCATTGTTCCCTTATGTTATGAAAAGGTACTTTAAGAAAGTGTAATTGTTTAGGAAAACAAACGTTTTTAAGATAAGGTAATTTGGTAACAAACTTTACTTCTATAAGAAAATTCACTTTTTTAAGAAAATGTATTTTTTTAAGAAATTAAACTTTTTTTAAA
Source organism: Cordilura impudica (assembly GCA_963682025.1). Taxonomy (NCBI): domain Eukaryota; kingdom Metazoa; phylum Arthropoda; class Insecta; order Diptera; family Scathophagidae; genus Cordilura; species Cordilura impudica. Next base: position 166,386,933 of record OY821521.1, on the reverse strand, counting down.
AAAATGTACTTATTTTAAAAAATGTACTTTTTTAAGAATAGGTACTTTTTTTTAGAAAAGGTGCTTTTCTAAGAAAATTTACTTTTTTTAGGTACTTTTTTAAGAAAATGTATTTTTTTTTTAAGAAAATACACTTTTTAAGAAAACGTACTTTTTTAAGAAAACATATTTTTTGTAGGAAAAATGAATAACTAAAAAACTTTCTGATAAAATTTTTGATATATTAGTGTTCAATTTAAGTATACCAAAACTTTTTGTTTAAAAATATGCCTACATTTTATTGAAAGTGTCTAAAATTTCGTTTTCAACTGCTAAAAGTTCCAAAAAGAAACATTAGTTTTAAAAATCATACAGCCATTAAATATTTTACGCACTTGTGCTTCTCAGTCTAGTTGTTTTAAAAACTCTTATTAACTACAATTTTTTTTTTTTTTTTTTTTTTGTTAAAAAAGTTTCATACAAATGAATGTTAATTTAAGCCAGCAACAAAACAAAAAATGCTTTTATAGATAACTACCCCCCATTATGTGTATCACAAAAGTCATCAACAGCCCTACAGCTGTGGTTTTATTTGTGTGAGTTTAAGGTCTTGTGCGAGGCATGTTATAATGAAACTTTTGTTTGTATATTAGTTAAGCATTTATATGTGAAGAAAAAGTTTTTGAGGATTGCTGGCTGAAATAAAGTGTTACTGAGGCTTTAATAAAAGGGTGCAAGTAGACACATAAGAAAAAAAATTTTTGTTTCAAGAAAAATAAAATTTTTAATCCTTAATTTTTTGACTCACAAACACTTTTTTTGACTCTCAAATACTAATTTATTACAGTTTTTAAGACGCTTAAATCACATAATCACTATTAGTTTAAAGCTTTTGCATTCATCTATTTCACAATATATATTATATAAAATGCTTAACTTAAAAATATACAAAAATATTTATGGAAATATTATTTATTTTTCTTAAAGCTGGTGAAATCCTCTTTAAAATAAGATATCATTTGTCCAAAGTGGTTTTGGTGTTTATAATACTTAATCTCTTAATATTTAAATTCATGCAACAACTGTGAATTTCTTTCTTTTTTTAGAATAAGAGGATATATATTCTTCTTAAAATATATATATTTGCCAATTCTTTTTGTTTATGTTAATAATGTGTATACAATGTTATATATTATTATAAATAAAGCTTATTAAAAACTACGTGATCTGACAATAAAAACTGTACGCCATTACGATTAAAAAAAGTAATGTGCAAAAAAACTCTTTTCTTTAAAAATTTTGTGAAATAGGACATTTTATATAACACAACATTTGCTTATATCTTGCAATCCGAGTCGCAACTGAGAAGCAAAAAGAGGGTACTTCGGAAAATTCGCCTCAAATTAACAAGACCATCGACAATAGCAAAAAGCGGTTTACGCTTAAATATAACAGATATTAATATTTATGAATTGGACATAAATCCTAGATTGGAGGTAAGTTTGAAGCCTTTATTGAAGCCGGAATTAAATAATATATTGAGCTGTTTAAAAAATCAATATTCAAGACTATATTGATTACATTGTTTGCCAGTTTATAATATATATCTATATACTAATAAGTGAAGGTACATTTTTAGTTCCCTTTTTAATCAATAAGCGGGCACGGAGGAGTGTGAAAATTGGCATGGTTATAGCTCATATGGAGGAGAAGCCGAGCATGATAAAATTTATGTTTAATCTGTCTTAGAAATATATAAAATTAAATAAAATAAAAAATTTCTAATTATTCTTTACACCCTGTTAATGAGAATGATTTAAATTGTATATAACACGCCATGTGTTGAATTATGAACTGCTTAAATTGATTAGCATACCTTTAGGCTTATTTAAATATTTATAAATTTTCAAATTGAATGAAAAAATAATATTTTGTAGAATTTTCACTCGAATTTCGAGTACTGGGCTATACAAGTTTAGCTTAAAGTTTCGTGATTTTATTTCCTGTTGACAGGACATCAAAATTTCAAAGCATTAAATTTTTAGAAAAATATATTTAACTGCTTATAGACGCTAAATCGGAGAACGCTATTGCAGTCAAAGGAATGAGAAGATTCTTGACTATTTTATCGTATCAGGATAAAGGGGCAATGTCCTTTTTGTCAGACAGCGTTTCAAAGTAAACTCTGCATATCAAATAAGTTTAAATGTTCCTGTAAAAGTCTCTGTTAAATCTTGAATAGATGTGACCTATCAATCGCTAGTTAAAGTAAGTTTTTTAAGAAAGGGAGCTTTTCAAGAAAAGATATTTTTTTTTTTGAGAAAAGGAACCCTTTTTTGAAAATATAGTTAAAAAAAAAGCTTTTTGTAACAAAAAACGAATTATTTTGAGAATAAAGAATTTTTTTAAAAAAGGCACTTTTCTAAGAAAGGGACTTTTTAAGAAAAAGTACTTGTTCAAGAAAAGGTACCTTTTAAAGAAATGGTACTTTTTTAGGAAGATGCACTTAGAAAAAGGAATCTTTTAAAAGAAAATTAATTTTGTAAAGAAAGTAACATTATTCTTAGAATAGTTACTTTTTTAAGAAAATGTACTTTTTTAAGGAAGGATACTTTTTTTTATAAATGGTGTTTTTTTAGAAAAGGACTTATTTAAGAAAGGGATTTCTTTGTGAAAAGAAATTTTATAAGAAAAAGCTCTAAAAAAAAGTTACAATTTAAAGAAAAATTTACGGTTTTTAGGGAAAGTGCTACTTTGTAAGAAATGGCATTTTTTTTTAGAAAAGGAAAAAAAAACTTTTTGAAGAAAAATTTACTTTTTCGAGAAAAAGGTACTTTTTATAAGAAAAATTACTTTTTTTTTTTTACGAAAAGTAACCATTTCTAAGTACAGGTACTTTTTTAAGGAAAATAGAAAATAGAAATAGAAAACAGAAAAGTTATTTTTTTTTCTAGAAAACGGGACTCTTTTGAAGAAAATCTTTTAAGAAAGAATATTTTTTAAGAAAAATTACTTTTTTTTTTACGAAAAGTAACCGTTTCTAAGCAAAGGTACTTTTTTAAGGAAAATAGAAAATAGAAATAGAAAACAGAAAAGTTTATTTTGATGAAATATGGTATATAAGCTCTTATCGGCCATGGGATGAACGCTATTGAAATTGGTGAGAATCGGTCCATGTACAGACCTAGCCCCCATACAAATTACCCTTATGAAATCGACATAAATTCCCATAGGATCCAAATTGTCATATAGATCTTACTCAAATTGGGTTTGTATGCGTTCATTACATCCACTAATGAGTAGTCCAAAAAAGCTCCCTTTGGCCCCATATAGAGCTGCTTCCCGATATTCACTTAAATCTATAAAAAAACAAAAATATTGCACTGATTCTTCTTAAATTTTGTTTGTATATGTTTTTGCAAAATACAAGAGACGTTACCAACCATGATCAGGATCGGTCCATTTTTGGACCTAGTCCCCATATAGATATAGCATCAGATATGAACTTTTTCAAAATTTTTTTAAATTTGGTTTTTGCTTATTTTCTATGTCCAGTTAGTTGGGCCTAAGAGATAGGCTTTCTAAACGCATGGTCTAGGGTATCGTATAGTCGGTCTAGACCAACTATAATTTTCTTACTTGTTTAAATTTAATTTTTTTAGAAAAGGTACTTTTTTAAGAAAAGGTACTTTTTAAGTAGAAAAAATTTTCATATGGAAACAATCTATTCAATTATAACATAACAATTATCACAATGTTCAATAATTCACTGATGAAGGCTGAAATGCCAGAAACCGGTCCGATTAAGAATACAGTGCAGTTATAAATTTTTGAAACATACGCTTTCTTCTTCTCTACCACGCACCATTGAAACAAAATTAAAATTTGCATATTTATTACAGTACTAATTGCAACTAGCAGATTCCAGCCCTCGAAATTCGAGCGCAAATTTTAGGAAATTTTATTTTTTCATTAAATAATGATCCTCAAAGTATGCTAATCAATTACATCCAATTCACAAATCAAAACAAAAATCAAACTCATTTTTATTACAAACACATTAACTAATTTTATGTATGTGTTAATGCAATTTACTCAAAATAAAGAAAAAAAAATTAAATTCTGTACATCTGCAAAACGGCTAAAAAGAAATACCTTTCAAATAATATACGTTTGGTCAAAATCGGGATAAAACGGTAGAACAAAACATCAGTCACAAGAACTCGCCTAACCTATTAATATTGTAGATATGTCTGAAAAATGACTTCAAATCAAACAAATGTACTTATTTAAGAAAATTTACTTTTTTAAGAAAAAATATTTTTTTAAGGAAAATAGAAAATAGAAAAGCTTTTTTTTAGAAAACATGACTCTTTTTAAGAAAATGTATTTTTATTGTAAGAAAAGGTACTTTTCTAAGTAAAGATTATTTTTTTTAGAAAAAGTACTTTTTTAAAAAATTGTGTTTTTTTTAAGAAAAGGTAATATTTTAAGAAAATATACTTTTTAAGAAAATGTGCTTTTTAAACGAAAGGGTAGTTTTTAGAAAAAAATATTTTTTAACGAGTATGTACTTTTTAAGAAAACTTTCTTTTTTAAGAAAGGGTACTTTCTTACAAAAGATATTTTTTTTAATGGTACACTTCTTTAAGGAAAAGTGCCTTTTTGGGAAAAGGTACTTTTTTTGGAAAAGGTGCTTTTTACAAAAGGCACTTTTTTAGAAAAGGAACTTTTTTAATAAAGGTACTTTTTCAGAAAAGATACTTTTTTTTAAATGTGATTTTTTAAAGAACAACAGTAAGAAAATTGTAGTCGGTCTAGAATGACTACACGGTACCCTATTCCATGCGTTTAGAGACCCTATCTCTTAGGTCCAACTATTTAGATATACCCGTATAATGACTTTGCGCTGCTGTTTGTAACAACCAAAAATATTTGACCTACACCCATCTTTAATTATACCGATCGAATCAGAATCACTATGTGATTCGATTTAACGATGTCCGTCCGTCCGTCCGTCCGTCTGTCCATGTAAAGTTTTTAATAAACCTGCAGGTCGCAAATATGAATATGTTTTGTTGAAATTTGGTATTTGATCTTTTATCGGCCATGGGATGAACGCTGTTGAAATTGGTGAGAATCGGTCCATGTTCAGACCTAGCCCCCATACAAATGACCCCTATGAAATCAACATATATTGCCATAAGATCCAAATTATCATACAAATTTTAGCCAAATTGGGTTTTGTATGTATATATTACATCCATTAATCAGTAGTCCAAAAATGATCCCTATTGGACAACTCTTAGTCATAGGCCCCATATAGAGCTGCTTCCCGATATTCAATTAAATCTATCAAAAAACTAAAATATTGTCCTGATTCTTCTCAAATTTTGTTTGTATATATTTTTGCAAAATACAAGAGACTTTACCAAACATGGTCAGGATCGGTCCATTTTTGGGCCTAGTCCCCATATAGATATAGCATCCGATATGAACTTTTCATATCTGCAGCCGAAAAAATTAATAAAAATCCCACTCAAATTTGGTTTATGCTTATTTTCTATATCCAGTTTGTTGGGCCTGAGAGATAGGGTCTATAAACGCATGGTATAGGGTATCGTATAGTCGGTCTAGACCGACTATCATTTTCTTACTTGTTATTAATTGAAAAATGAACCGATCCTGACCATATTTGGAAAAGTCACTTATATTTTGCAAAAACATATACAAACCAAATTTGAGAAAAATCTGTACAATATTTTTGTTTTTTGATAGATTTAAGTGAAGATCGGGAAGAAGATTTATATGGAAGCTATGACGAAGAATTGTCCTATAGGGTTTATTTTTGGACTACTGATAAATGGATGTAATGAACATACACAAACCCATGTGACCGAGAGCTATAACATAATTTGGATTTTATGACAATTTAAGTATTCATAGGGGTCGTTTGTATGGGAACTAGATCTGAGCATGCACCGATTTTCACCAATTTCAATAGCGTTCATGCTATGGCCGATATAAGCTTATATACCAAATTTCATCAAAATATATTCGTATTTGCAACATGTAGTTTGATTAAAAGGCTTACATGGACACACAGACGGAGGGACAGACGGACATACGGACGGACGGACAACGCTAAATCGACTCAGGAGGTGATTCCAACGTCGATCCGTATAATAAATGATGGGTCTAGCGCAAATATTTTTGGTAGTTACAAACATCAGCACAAACTCATTATACCCAGGCCACACAGTGTTATCTATTATATTAATAGGCTAGGCGATTTCTTGTGACCGATGTTTTGTTCTACCGTTTTATCCCGATTTTGACCAAACATATATTATTTGAAAGGTATTTCTTTTTAGCCGTTTTGCAGATTTACAGATTTTTAAATTTTTTCCTTTATTTTGAGTAAATTTTATTTAAAGTTGCTACTCACACATACATAAAATTATACAATGCTATGTGTGTGTTTATTAAATTTGTTAATGTGTTTGCAATAAAAATGAGTTTGTTTTTTGTGTTGGTTTGTGAATTGGCTATAATTGATTAGCATACCTTTGGGTCTTTATTTAATAAAAAAATAAAATTTCCTAGAATTTGCACTCGAATTTCGAGGGCTGGAATCCGCTATAGTGTATAATTACTTTTTGTGATAAGGTACTTTTGTACAAAAGTTACTTTTGTAAGAAAATGTACTTTTTGAAGAAAATATTCTTCTTTAAGGAAATAAACCTTTTAAGGAAAAAGTACTTATTTAAGAAGGGTACATTTTTAAGATGTGATGATTTTTTAAAAAAATATTGTACTAAATTGCTTTTTTAAAAAAGTTATTATTAAAGAGAAGGTTCTTTTTTGGGACACCTCGTTTTTCAGGAAATCGTGATTTTTTTTTTTTTAAGAAAAGCAATTTTTTTGAGAAAAGGTACTTTTTTTAGGAAAACGTACTCTTTTAAGAAAATTTCCTTTTTTAAAAAAAGGTTCTTTTTTTCAACGAAAAATTACTTTTTGGAGAAAATTTACTTTTTAAGAAAATATACTCCTTTAAGTAAAGGTAATTTTTTAAGAAAAGTTACTTTTTATACCCTCCATACCGCTGTGCAGATATTATATATCAGTTTTGTGATTCCGTTTGTAACGCATCGAAAAATGCATTTAAGACCCCATAACGTAGATATATTCTTCATCTTTATAGCAACTCAAGTCGGCATAGTGATGTCCGTCTGTCTGTCTGTCCGTTTAAATGGCGCTCGTTCGCAAAATAAACCATATACCTCGGTAGAGTTTTGATAATATCTTTTGTCATTACTTCGAGCAGACTGCTGTTGAAAATTGAGTAAATCGGACATCATTACGTCAATAAGTCCAAAACTATGAAGATGCCTCTAAAAAGTGTTAAATATTCAATGTGTTTGTTTTAATAATTTCGAACTAAGTTTATAAAATTGTTTAGTTTTTAAAATATCTTATATACGTATATTATAAATAGTGAAGTAAGCTCAGATTGTAATATAAACTAGCAGATTCCAGCGCTCGAAATTCGAGTGCAATTTCTAGGCAACTTTATTTTTCAACTTGGCCAATTAACAAACCAACATTTTTTTTTGGTTTATTATTATTGTGAATGAAGATAACAAACTCATTAACAAACACATTAACAAATTTTATAAACACAAACATAGCATAGATATAATTTTATGTATGTGTTAGTATGCAATTTACTCAAACTAAAGGAAAAAATTTAAAAATCTCTAAACCTGGGAAACAGCTAAAAAGAAATACCTTTCAAATAATATACGTTTTGTCAAAATCGGGATAAAACGGTAGAACAAAACATTCGTCACAAGAAATCGCCTGGCCTAATAATATTATAGATGTAATCGTCAAAACCAAGGTGGAGGGTATCAAGAATTTAACACTCTTACTTGTTTTAAGAAAATGTACTTTTTTTAAGAAAATGCATATTAGTGTGGGAAAGTTATTTTTTTTAAGAAAAGGTACTTTATTAAGAAAAGCTACTAAAAAAAATGTACTTTCTAGAAAGATGGATTTTTTTTTTCAAACGAACTTTTTTTTAAAATAGAGGCTTTTTTAAGAAAATGTTCTTTTTTTAAGAGAAGTCCTTTTTTTGAAAAGGTACTTTTTAAGAAAAAGTATTTGTTAAGCAGTTAAATACTAATCTTCAGTGAGTCAGTGATGACTGTAAATATAAACTTTATTGGGCCCCCTAATATAATTTGGATATGATAAGAACGTAATGGCAATCTTATGTATATTCCCTGCAGCACCGAAGCGTGTTGGGTATAATTATATATTAAAACATGTATTGATTTCTGTTGCTAAAGTTTTAGTTTAACAACTGATACTTTAGTTTTTAATGTTTAAATTTTTCCATAGTCTTTTTTTTTTTGGTCTTTTTTAGTTTTTGCTACCATTTCAAGTTCTATGCCAATGTTGTTAAATAAAATTATGCCTGTGGTTCTTAAATGTGATGATGCTAAACAAAAAGTTTTGCCTTGTGCTGATATTGAAGTATTTTTTTGCCATTTCTGAATTTATTTTTATTATTATTGCTTAATTTTTCATGTCTTCTTTTATGACTCAAACAGATATTCCCCTTAATCTTAAGCGCTGTTAAAATGAGAACAATAGTAAATGAAAACACAGCAAAAAAAAAAAAAAAACGAAAGGAAGATGAACAACTTGCGGTTCAATTTCTTTCAAAGAAAACAGGTGTTAAAGAGATGGAAATTTAATTTGATATTAATAATTGAGTTTTATCTACTGAAGATTAAAGTCAGGGCAGATAACAACACGTTTGTGTTGAAAGACGTGACACAATAACAAAGAAATTAAGGAATTTATAAGGAAAAGTGTAAACAATTTTAGGAATTTCAATAAACTGACCATATTTGTAAATGAAATTGTTCAAACAAAGAAGTGGCAATAATGATTAAAAGATTTGTGTTACGTACATACGTCCAATTAAAAGAAAAACCTTTAAAAAATTCTTTTTTGAAATAAGGGTGTAGAAATTCTTTGATCAATTACTTTAGGATTGATGAAGTGTAAATGTAAAAACAAAAAACAAAATTGATTGATAAAACAAAATATATTTCAACAAAAAATTTGTTTTAAACAAGTAAAATATTTAATATATGACATTTAATTTTATATTCTGGCCGATGAAAGCCTTTTTCAGTCCCATCTTTTTAATCTTACCAAAAATTTAATTTTGAGTTTTGGTGGGACTTTCTTCAAAAAATTTAACCGGTTTTATCAATTTCAATAGCGTTCGTCCTATGGCCAATAAAAGCTTATGTGTCAAATTTCATAAAATATATTCAAATTTATAACCCTGAAAATTACCGTCCAATTGCGATCTGCTCTACGCTCTCAAAGGTGATGGAGCGCATGATCAATTTCCATCTTGTGAACTACCTAGAGGCCAACTCACTTCCTAACGATCGACAGTATGGCTTCCGTAGAAATCATGCAACGGAACACCTGTTAGCTTTACTTTCTGAGCGCTGGAGTCGATCCATTCGCAATTTTGGCGAAAGTAAAGTAGTTGCTCTGGATATTTCCAAGGCATTCGATCGTGTGTGGCACGGTGCATTGATACCAAAGCTTATCGCATTTGGGGTCACTCGATTTATATCGAGTTTTCTCAGAGACCGAACAATACGTGTTGTTAATGATGGGGTCTCATCTCATGAGTTTCAGCTTAATTCAGGGGTACCCCAAGATTCCGTTCTTTCTCCTTCTCTTTTATCTTTCTTAACGACCTTCTTGGTCAAACTTTTAACTCTGTATACTCCTTTGCAGATGACAGCAACATTTGTCATTCATTTGCCTTTACTTGTAGGCCAAGCCCCTTGAAGGTTGGGGGCAAAAGGCGGACAATGAATGACACACTCAATCAAGATCTGTTAACAATCTCCGATTGGGGTAAAGCGAATAGGGTAGATTTTAATGCGCTGAGGACTCAATGTTGTATGCTGAACCATAGAGCCATGGATTCAACGATGTCATCTGTATATATGGGTGGTATAGGTATTGAGGAATCAGATACTCTGGATGTTCTAGGCATGAGAATTCAATGTGATGTTCGTTGCAATGGGCATGTTTTTCAAGTGTGGAAAAAAGCATTCAAGTGTCTTGGTTTTCTAAAACGATGCAAAAAATTACTTCACTTCCTCTGACCTCCTTCAAATCTATACCACTTACATCCGACCGAAAATGGAAAACAACTCCCAACAAGCGCTCCGGTAAGTGAGTAGGAAGCGTGCTCGCCTATCATGCGCGGGTCGTGGGTTCGATTTCCACCAGAGGCTTTGGTCTGTCGCTGCAAAACCAGCCAAATGGTCTTTGTCACCCGGATTATCTCTGGACCCTAAATTAGAATTCAAATTTACTTTGTATTGTTATTAATATAATTAAATAAAAAATAAATAAACATTCAAATTTATGACCTGTAGCTTATTTAAAGGGACGCTCAGTGGAAACTGCGTTTCTTGAAGTAGTTCACCACATCGGAAGATCTTTTGATCTAAAAATCTTCAGCCTAGCTATATTTATTGATATAAAAGGAACTTTTAACAATGTATCAACCAATACGCTATTCCAATCCCTAGAACGCGTCGACATTGACCGGGATATCAAAGCATGGATCTGTCACATGCTAGGGAATATATGGATAAGTTGCGACCCAGTTGGCCACGTCTTTAAGACATCTTAAACGACAGGTACAATACAATAGTAAATCGTTGAAGACAAATTGAGGACAGTTCCAATAAATCGTTGACGAAATTTTCATACAAATGTCCGCGGAATCATACAAGACAATAAGAGAGACACTTTCGCTTATCTGGTCGTTGACAACTGTATGAGCAAAAAAAGTTCCTCATTATCGCCGATGACCATACAATCGACAATATGCTCCATCTTGTCGTCGACGACGACGTAGGCGATATAATCTACAATATGATCGTTGACGACCATTCCGGCAACATATCCATCATACAGTCGTTGACGACAATATAAGAGACATATTCCCTCACACTATGTCAAGGACAATATGACGGACACTTTCGCCCAAAATAAAGTGAAAGTAAACATTTTAAAATTTTGAAATTTCATTTTAATTTAATTTTACAAAATTAAAAAATAATAAAAAACAGATCAAACGATAAAAATAATTAATTCATTTTAAAAATAACTTAATATTTTAATATTTAACTTATTTATTTTCCTTACTTTTTTTCTATGATTTTTCGGTATTTTTAATTTTACGAAAAACTAATCGTAGCTCTTTGGTGTATTCCCCGTAGTTTCACCTTCTTTTTGGTGGCTTCTATAAAAGAAAATATAAATATATTTAATTTATATGAAGACTAAACAAAGAGTTCTTTAAATAACTTAATAATTAATTAATAATTAATTAATAACTTAATAATTAACTTAGACCCAGTTTTTCAGATATCAGTTAAATTTAGTTTTATTAAACCCAGAATTTATTCATCAATTCCTTTATGAATTTGGATATGTCTGAAAAAATCTATTCTCGGTTTAATTAAACTAGGTTTAACTGACATCTCAAAAACTGGGATTTAAAAATCAATTTACTTACCTTTACAATAAATCACTTAATAAATTTTTAATATTCAACTTTTAAACAATTTGGCAGACACCTTCTCTCTTTGTTTTTTGATAACCAACTGAATAATAATTCGATGATGATTTTTCTATAGAAAAATTTTTTTTTGTCTTGTAACCGTTATTAAGTCCCGTTATTTTTCATTTTTTGAATACGCAAAGCATATACAATGAGATAAATGAACAATTCGAAGACATTGTCGCTCATGCTGTCTTTAATGGTGATCAATTTACGAGCAACTTGAAGACATCGTCGCTCATCATGTCACTAACGGAGTTCGACTGACGATAATCTTGCCACGATGTCTCATATCTTGACGTCAAAAGATTCATACACGACAATACCTGATTTTGTCACTTAATTTGTCGTCAATATAATGTGATACACGACCATATAAGTTATTTTTCATCCAGCTGGTCGCTAATGCAATTTTTAATTAAATCTCTGCACGAAAGGCTCATAGATATTGTCGCTTAACTTGTCGTTAATAAAGTTCGATGTATGACAAGTAAAAGACGTTGTCCCTCATATTGTCATCAACGGACCTTAATACATGACAAATATATTTTTTTCGCTGAATTCGTCGTCAACGGGATATGATACACGACATTCTGAGTAATTTGTCTCCCAGCTGGACGTTAACGACAATATCAGTTATATCGTCGTTACAAAAAACTTCATCGACAAATGTCATGCGTGACAAATTATGAAATGTCTTAAAGGAATCGTTAAAGACAATGTCATCTACGACGATTTTGCCAACTGGGGAGTTTGGTGGCTCTAGAATAAGAGACTAGGTTTGTTGTGGGGCTCCTAAATAGGGAATTTTATACCCCTTTTCTGGGTGACCACTATAAAGAGTTTGCTAAGGATTCTAGCCAATATGGGTTTCAAACCTGTCTGCTACGCAGACGACATAGCGGTAATGTTAAGGGGAAAGATCCTAGTAATTTATGTAGGAGGGTATTGGATGCACTCGAAATATCATACGATTGGCCACAACCAAGGGGCTCAAATGTGAACCCAGAGAAGACTGAGATATTTCTCTTTACTAGAAAGACGAGAATAATCGACTTTGATGAACCTCGTTTCCAGGGCAAAACGATTAGAATCACACAAACGGTGAAATACCTTGGGGTGATTCTCGATAGAGAGCTCACTTGGAAAAACCATATCGATAGCAGGGTTGCGAAGGCTCATCGTGTTTGGGCCATTTGCAGAAGAGCTATAGGATCAAAATGGGGTTTAAACCCGAGGATGATACATTGGCTATAAACAAGCGTCGTTAGACCTATTCTAACCTATACATCCATAGGCATGTGGACATCAATGAACAGAAAATGCTACATTAAACCATTCCAAAAGATACAGCGCCTCTACTGCATAGGGATCAGTGGTGTAATACGGTTACATCTACGAGGGCTTTAGAGAATATTCCATCTATACACACAATCTATATTAGAATTAAATATGAGGTAACTCTGGCCATGTTACGATTAAGGGTAACAGGGGAATATATCACCGATCACATGACCAGACACCAAAAAATTTGGGACCAAATTCCGGGACTCAACACAGTGGATATTAGCTGTGATAGAATCGCGGAAGTGTCAACAGATATACCCTGCAGTATACCGATACCAGACAGGGAAAGTTGAATGAACGGAAATATTCTACAAAACCTTCCAAGGTCACACTACTATACGGACGCATCAAGTCTGCATGGTAAGACTGGCATAGGTTGCTATGATGAGGACCGTTATACAGAGATATGCCTCCGTCTTCCGGATCACAACTCTGTCTTTCAGGCTGAATTGGTCACGATAACGGAATGTATTAGGTCTATTAACGCACGAGATTCCCCAAGTCCCAGAGACGTCAAAATATTTACGGATAGTTTAGCGGCTATCAGAGCGATATCTGCGGAGAAAACTAGATCAAGGGCTATCCTCGGGTGAAAGGAGGAGATGGCACAATTCTCCAGAAGAGGTAGACTTGAAATCGTTTGGATCCGAGGTATAATGGGAAACGAGATTGTTGACGAACTGGCAAGGAAGGGTTCTTTCCTGGAAAGAGTCAATTTGGAAAACCCAATACTTTTCAAGTCTCTAAAGTTGAAACTGGCAGACTGGGCGACCAGTTCGCATGTATCAATTTGGGAAGAGACTGACGTGGGTAAGTTTACAAAGGTATTAAGGGGTACTTCAAACACTACGAGACTAGGGAATACTTAGGGAGTACTTAATCTGAGTAGAGCAGAACTTAGTAGGGAAATTGCCCACCTCACCGGATACTCTGAGCTAAGGACTCACCTATACCGTATAGGATGGGTGGAATCGGCCACTTATAGAACACTACCTCTGTTACTGTCCTGCAACCAACGACATCATTCCAGGCCTGAAGGGTCTTGTGGATAAGCTGGAAAACACTCAGAAAATTTGCTGATGAAACCGAATTTCTAAGTTAGTAGAGGGGTAGATAACCGGATGAACGTAGAAATGTAGAGCGCACAACAAGCCGACCTACTGGCTTAGGTGTATATCCGGACACAACGGCTATGAGCTGTGTGTATTTATAGCTCCTCTTATCAACCTAACCTAACCTACGCTTGATTTCAAGGTTTAAATTTATGTCGTCTTTAACTTTGTGACCACTTTTTGTAAGGTAGGTTTCATTTCCTATGCCAGGATCAGTAAAAACGGTTTCATTTTGGGGTTGTATGCTGAGTATGGAATTTGGAACATTAAAATTAATACACACGTTGTGCAGTGCACACTAGGGTGGCTCAACGATTGAAAATTTCAAGTGTGTTTTTTCAGATTTTACGAAAATTTCGTTCTATAGTTTAAGTTTTCCGACAAATTGTTATATAATTCGGGATCAGTATTAATTTATCTTTCCAAAAAGCTATAAAACTACATCGAATATAACATCGCCAAGAAATAGCAAATGCCCCAGACCACTTTTGTGCCAAAAAAAAACTAGGTCAAGAAATTAATTAAGGCCGATATTTTGTTTTAGTCTCTATACCTGTAAATACTCAGATATGAAGTATTGTTTTATTACCACCTTGTTAACCTATTACGCATTGAGACCGAAAATTAAAAATTTTTTTGATAAAATTTTGAAAACTCCTTTTTCAAGTTTGGAAAAATTTTCTTAAATTTTCTTAATTTAAAAAAATTGATCTAGCTCTTTAATGTCTTGTTAAATGTATGTTATAGATTAACTTTGCGGATTTTTATGTAAATCCCTATGCCAGAATTGTTTTGACAAGGATTTTATTTTTGCGGATTTCGAGAAAAATGGGATTTTTGTAAAATATTCTGTAAATGTATTATTTCTAAATACTTTGTATCAAAAATTCATCACTTTTCTACTTTTAAATGTTATATTTTATTTTAATTGCATAGGGTTTTGGAAAAAAATATTATGACCCCATTAACCGTTTTGGAATTGGGGTCACATATGACCCCAAGCTAATAAAACAATTTATTCAAAAAATTCAAATATTTTGTAAGTGCTATTCTTAAAATATAATAACTAAATATGTAGAACTTCCGTTCCTATTGAGATAAATCCGAGAGCGTTAACCCATTATTTGCCAAGGCCAGCTTTGGATTTTAAGATATTTTTAAATAAAATTTTACCGAAAACGAGTTTTTCTATTAAACTCGATGAAACCACTATTTAGAATTTAAGAAAAATAATTCGGATAATTTTTATTTATTTAACCCTTCAGTGTTCCTGGGATCAAAATAATCCATTGTGATATATCTTTGGTGCAATTATCTGCTTAGTGCTCGCGAATATAAATTAAAACAACTTTTAACCAATTTTATTATAAAATTATTTTATGTATAAAAACAATCCATATTTTTTTTTTAATAAAAATAAGAAGACCCACAAATGATCCAAGGCTAATAAAAGACAATTTATTCAAAAGAATATGAAATATAGAATTAATATAATAATATAAAATTAAAGAAAGCAATACTTATTGCAAGTCCTAAGTGATTAGAGAAAACAATTTGAATCGCACACTAAATCCGACAATGACAGCGGATCGCTTTTGTCTATTAATTGCCTTCTAATTAAACTGGATCCATATTCTTCTTCAGAATCCAAAGACGAAGAAAAACACATCAACACAGGATTCATTTTTATCTGCAAATAGCTATAATTCAATGTGCTTCACAACACCCATTTATTTAGTTTTAGGGATTTCTAAATTTCTCAATTTTCTTTTACGATTTTTAATTTTGGCGATTTTTGGTTTTGGCGATTTTTGTTATTCGCGATTTTCGATGTTGGCAATTTTCGATTTTGGCGACTTTTGTCTTTTTTTTTGCGAATTTCGCCATTCTCTATTTTCGGTTTTGCCGATTTTTGATTTTGGTGATTTTTGTTATTCGCGATTTTCTGTTTTGGCGATTTTAAATTTTCCTCCGGTCAAAAGTTTCAAGTCTGCAGCTTTCATAGTTTTACATATTTTTTGTATTGAAGGTGCCATGTCCACTAATCCTAGAACGCCCATTACTATCTGATTAATTACATTTTTATATCACACTAGATGTAACCCGTGTGCTTCGCTACACCTCCCCTCCCCCCCCCCCCCCCCCACCCTTCCGAATCGTTATGAAAGGGCTCACGCAAAGACCCAAGGCTCTCACTAATACAGTAATTCAGATATATCACATTTAATATTAAGTTTGTATAGGGGTTGCCATGCGTATTTGTCCAATTCCGCCCATTTTGTTGTCTGACTACTCACGTTAATAATAGGTGACCTGACCTTACTTAATATATATGATATTAAAAATTTACTTTGTATGGGAGGTGCCACGACCACTAAAAATATTTAAAAAAATACAGCCTGTAGCACTTCCGATATCCGCAGTAAGAATCAGTGAAAATTTCAGGAAGATCAGATAAGTCGTTACGGAGATTACCTCCTACAAACAAACAACCACATTACCTCTTTATTAAGCTATGTATAGATTATTAATATAGATTCTTTTGTTTTGATACTTGCTGATATAAAGTGTTTTTTTTTTTAATTCGGTACAACAATTATCAGAATTTTCGGCGTTCCTGCCCTGGAGGTACACGTAGCTGCCCATGAGAAGAACATGGATTTTCCAAATTAAATCTGGCACCACTCAACTATTGGCTTTGAACTTAAGATATCACTTGGCAATTTTTATTTTTAGCGAATTTTGATTTTGCCCATTTTTGATTTTGAAGATTTTTGTTTTTTGGGCGATTTTTATTTTTCGCGATTTTAGGGTTTGGCGATTTTTGATTTTGACGATATATTTTCCACGACAAATCACATTGATAACTAATGTACTTGTCAAAAGACTGTTGCTTTCGTAGTACATCATATTTTTATATAGGAGGTGCCACGCCGACTTATCCCATCCCGCCCAATTTTTACTGGACTACTCACATTAATATCTGATGGACTCGTGCAAAATGTCGAGTCTTTCCCAGTTATATGATATTAGATATCTACTTTGCATGGGCGGTGCTACGCCCACTGCTTCGATCACGCCCATTTTTTTTGTTCGACTAATCACACAAAAAACCTATGGGCTCACGCAAAGCCAGAAAGCTCTCTCTTTTACAGTACTGCAGATATGTGACATTAAATAGTTAATTTGCATGGGGAGTTCCACGCCCATTGGTGTGAACCCGCCAATTTTTTGTCTGACTACTCATACTAAGATCTGATGGTGTCGTGCAAAGTGCCAAAGATTCCCTCATTTAGTACACCAGTTATATGATATCATATATTTACTTTGTACGGGCGGTGGCACCCCCACTGCTCCGATCACGCCCATTTTTGTCTAACTAATCATATGAATAACTTATGGGTTCACACAAAGTCCCAAGACTCTCACTATAACAGTACTCCAGATATATGGCATTTTATATTTTATTTGTATGGCAGGTGCCACGCCTATTGGGCCGATACCACCCATTTTTGTCCGACTGCTCACATTAATAATTGGTGCAATCAGACAAATTTGAAAAACTCTCTCTATCATAGTACTCGAGATATATAACATTGAATTATTACTTGTATGGGAGGTACCACGCCCACTTATCCGATCCCGCCCATTTCCGGCGTGGCTACTAATATTAACAATAGGTGACCTCACACAAATTTGCAAAGCTCTCCCTGTCATAGTACTCAATATATGTATATGATATTAAAAATTTACTTTGTGTGGGAGGTGCCACGCCCACTAAAAATATTAAAAAAATTATAGCCTGTAGCACTTCCCATATCCGCAGTAAGACTCTGTGAAAATTTCAGGAAGATCAGATGGCTAGTTACGGAGATTACCTCCTACAAACAAACAAACAAACAAACAAACACACATTACCTCTTTATTATATTAGTATAGATTAAGGCTTTCCCTTTTCTAATACTCCAGTTATATGATATTATATAGTTACTTTGTATGGGCTGTGCCATGCCCACAGCTCCGATCACACACATTTCTGGGCGACTACTCACATTACTAACTAACGAACTCATACAAAGTCCCAAGCCTTTTGATACTACAGATATATGACATTAAATATATACTTTGTATGGGGGTGCCAGGCCCACTGATCTGATCCCGCCTATTTTTGTCCGCCTACTCAGATTAATAACTTATGAACTCACAGAAAGCTCGAAGGATTTCACTATTACAGTATTCCAGTTATATGATATTAAATGTTTACTTTGTATGGGGGTACCACGCCCACTGATCTAATCCCGCCCATTTTTTTCTGAGTACTCACATTAGTAACTTATGAATTCACACAAAGTTCCACGGCATTCTCTATTATAGTAGACTAGATATATGATATTAAATATTTACTTTGTATGGCGGGTGCCACGCCCATTGGTCCGATTCCGCCCATTTTTTCCGCGACTCTTCAAAATAGTTTAATATGTTTATTTGGGTGGCCCTTAATAAAAAAAGTGTTCCAACTCTCGGTCTCACCCTCCTAGAAATATGCTAGTAGCAAAAAAAACTGAGAAATAGAAAGTTTTGGGCCAATCAACGCGACTGAAAATTTCAAGTGTGTTTATATGGAGAAAATATGACCATTTTTCAGATTTTGCGAAAATTTCGGTCTATAATTTAGTTTTACCGCAAATTGCAATATGAATCGATTTCAGTACTAAATTATCTCTTGAAAACGCTATATAACTTCAAAATCGAAGAGAAACTTGCCAAGAAATAGCAAATGCCCCAGACCACTTTGGGCCAAAAAAAATTAGGTCGTGAAATTTGCGGAAATTTTTCAAATCTAAGAAATTAATTAAAGCCGTAATTTTTTTTGTCTCTATGCCTTTGAGCACTCAGATATAATGTTTTGTTTTATTATCACGTTTTTAACCTTTTGCGCAATGAGACCGAAAATGGGATATTTTTTTTTTTTTGACAAAATTTTGAAAACTCCTTTTTTAAGTTTTAAAAAATTCTCTTGAACAAAATTTCAACAAATGTTTATGGCACTTTAAGCTTTTGTTAAGTATATGTTAGAGATTAACTGTGTGAATTTTTGAGTAAATTACACTGCCAGAATTTTTTTTGCAAGGAATTATTTTTCGCGGATTTCGAGAAAAATGAGTTTTAAGTGAAATATTCAGTAAATTTACTCTATCTAAATAATTTGTATTAAAAATTTATCAGTTTTCTACTTTCAAATGGTATATTATATCTTAATAGCCTAGGTTTTCGGAAAAAAATTATACGACCCCATTATCCCTTTTGGACTTGGGGTCACATATGACCCCAATCTAATAAAAGACAATTTATTCAAATAATTCATATATTTTTCAACTGCTGCTGAATTTTTAGATGTGACGCTTAAAATATAATAACCAAATGTGCAAGTCTTCCATGCAAAAAATTCGGAACAATTCGAACAACGTTAACCCATTCCTTGCCGAGGCCAAACTTTGAATTTTGGCATAATTAAAAAAAATTAATTATTCTAGAAAACTAGATTAAGCCCTTACTATGGGCTGGGAAATAATACTGTGTTATATTTTACGAAAACTTACCCTTATGTTCTCCTAGGGTTAAAATGATCCAAAATTCAGCAGTATTTGCAAAACCTTTGAATTTTTTTGACTTAATCGTCCTGGGGTCATTTTTGGCGCCAACTCCAAATGGCTTAATGACATCAAATTATAAAATCGCCATATTCATCATATCATAAAAATCAGTAAAATATAGCACATTTTTATTTTCCAACCCGTGGTAAGGGTTTCATGTAGTTTTCTAGAATAATAAATTTTTTTAAATATGCCAAAATTCAAAGTTTGGTCTCGGCAAGGACTGGGTTAACGTTATTATATGTTTAGCGTCACATCTTAAAATTGAACACCACTTACAAAATATTTGATTTTTTTAATAAATTCTCTTTTTTTTAGCTTGGGGTCATATAGAGTTCATTTACTGAATATTTCACAAAAAACTAATTTTTCTCGAAATCCGCAAAAAAAAATTCCTTGTAAAAAAAATTGTGGCAGAGGAATTTACTTAAAAATTCAGAAAGTTAATCTTTAACTTATACTTAATAAAACTTTAAAGTACCACATCCATTTTTAGAAATTTTGTTCAAGAGAATTTTTTAAAACTTAAAAGAGGAGTTTTCAAAATTTTATCAAAAAAATTTTCCATTTTTGGCCTCATTGCGCAATATGTTAAAAACGTGGTAATAAAACAAAACTTCATGACTGAGTGTTCATAAGTATAGACCAAAAAAAAAGTTATGGCTTGAAATAATTTCTTAAAGTTGAAAAAATTTCCGCCAAATATCCCGACCTATTTTTTTGGCACAAAAGTGGTCTGGGGCATTTGCTATTTCTTGGCGAGTTTTTATTCGATTTTGAAGTTATATAGCTTTTTAAAGAGATAATTTAGTACTGAAATCGATTCATGTTACAACTTGTCGGAAAAGTAAAACTATAGAACGAAATTTTCGTAAAATCTGAAAAAAAGTCATATTTTCCCCATATAAACACACTTGAAATTTTCATTCGCGTTGAGTCACCTCCAAATTTTTTTTTGATTGACACAAAACTTTATATTTCTCAGTTTTTTTGCTATTCGCATATTTCTAGGGGGTGAGACTTTAAATTCGAACACTCTTTTCCCCTCCATATAGTGAAGGGCCACCCTAATGTACATGTATGTATTGTAGTATTCCAGATATTATAAGTTAACATTAGATGTTAAAAAATCACTTTATATGGGAGGTGTCACGCCCACTTTAAAAACCAAAAAAAATATAGCCTATTGCTCATGCATGACATACAATTCAAATCGTATGTCGATACATTACAAAATTTTATTCGATACGAAAACTCACTCGATCACGAATAAGATGATTAGACCCCCGATTCTTCTTGGTGTTCTATAAGTTCTCTCAAAAGATCTTCTATATATATTTTCGATAAATATTTTTGAATTTTTAAACCCTTTAGGAATGACTTCTTTACTTCTAGGAGCGCAGCCACATCATATAGTGTTCAGGGAATTTGCTTAGTCTATTCTACATTTCATGTATTTCAGCATCCATGATAACACAATCAATTTTTTTTTTAGAAATTGACTACAAATATTTTCTTACTCCGTGTTTTTCCACTTTATCCTATATTTATCCGTCGTACTGAAGACATTTTTGACAATATGGTTTATAATATAATAACAAAAAGTTTAAATAATTTTTTTTATTTTTTTTAATTATTTAATTTTGCTTTAATCGCTTACCAAGTTTTGGCGGCAGTGATGTTCTAATTTCAACACTTTTAGGTACCTTTTTTTTTCCAGTTTTATGGTTAGTGGCACCACAGAAACCACAGCAATTAATTTCAATGTTGAATTATTTACACAAACATTTTAATTTCGCCAAAACAAAAAAAGAATAATTTATTGTGACAAGCCAGCCGAAGTATAATAATCATCATTCTGTTTTATAATATAATTTAAGTTTGGCTTAAATTTATTTTTGTTTAAATACGAAAACAAAATAAAATGATTTCCTTTTTCATCATCCAACTAGTTGTTCTGTTTTATTTGTATTTGTCAGCAATTTGCAAAATATTATTTGCTTGTAAATAACAAAAACAACTCCATTGTTCTAATAAACCTGCTGTCAAACAATTTTGTTCTTTCTTTATTTATTTTTTTTTTTAATTAAAACTTTTCACTGGTTTTGAAAAGTATGACAGTATAACACGGACGAGGGTGATCCCAAATGGCCACAGTTATATGAAAAATTTTCAAAAAGGGCTTTTTATTGGGATTACATATATTTTTCACCAAAAATTAATATTTAAATGAAAACTCGTAAAAAATCAAAGAAAATTAGTTTTTCTCGAACACTAAACTAGATATAGAAAAAGGCTTTACTCTGGGATTACCTACATTTTTCACCGAAAATCCAATTTTATATGAAAAACTAAAAAAAAAAAATAACAATAAAGCGTCTTTCCGAAAACAAAGTTAGATACAGCAATAAGGATTTTAACTTGGGATCATCTATATTTTTCATAAAAAACACAATTTTATACGAAAAATTTTAAAAATCATAAAAAAGTGTTTTTCTCGAAAACTAAGCTAGATAAAGCAAAAAGGACTTTTGTTGGGGCTACCTATATTTTTTTTTATCAAAAATTCAGTTGTTTACGAAAAATTTAAAAAATCATAATAAAGCGTTTTTCTTGAAACCTAAACTAGATAAAGCAAAAAGGGCATTTGTTGGCGCTACCTATATTTTTTTTTTACCAAAAATCCAATTTTATATGAAAAATCATAAAAAAAAGTTTTTATAGAAAACTAAGCTTTAATTTGAGATCATCTACTATATATTTTTCATAAAAAATCCAATTTTATAGAGAAATTAAAAACAAATAAATCACAAAAGAAATCTCGAAACCTTAGCAATATATAGTAACAAGGGCTTTAACTTGAGATCACCTATATTTTTATACCCTCCACCCCAGTGTGCAGAGGGTATATATAAGTTTGTCATTCCGTTTGTAATAATTATAAAAATATTCTGGACCCCCCAAAAAAATGTATATTTGTGATCCTTATAACAAGCGGAGTTGATATAGCAATGTCCGTCTGTCCGTCTGTGGAAATCACGATGACAACTTCAATCGGGCAGCTAGGGTGCTCGTTTGCATAAAAAATAATTCACTGAAATCGTCTAAATCGGTTGATTAGGTCCCTAGAATTGAATGAAGAAGTAAAAAAAGTGTTGAAAAATATGATTTTCTATGTTGTTCTTGTCACGATCACGGCCTCAATAGGACAGCTAGATTATGGGAAGATTTCTGTTTCAAAAATCATTATAATCGGTGCAACAGGTCCAGGAAATCTCTGAAAAAGTAAAAAAAAAATGAAAAATATGATGTTTCTATATTGTTCTTGTTGTTATTCTAAATGTTGTATTGTTGTCATAGCTGGACATGTTGTTTTTGTGGTCGTTGTGGTAATAACATTATAAAAACTAACCCTTGTACATTTTTTTATCAACTCTGGTAGAAAAATTTTAAAGTTTCCATTATTTTGGCATCACTAAAAAAATGTGTTAGAAAATGATCTAATGTCATCGCCACGAGCCTGCGTGCAAAGTTTCAGATTGGGTCACGGGAAAGGGTTTAAAAATCAATCCAAAATTTTTTCGAAAAGCAGAGAAGCAGACACTACGAGTTAATACAAAGGCAGTAAAAATTCACCAACATCTAAAGTAAATAATGTTATACTACCTGGTTACAAATTTACCAAACAAAATTTTATGTATTAATTTATTTAAAGAAAAACACGAAAATAACTTTTGATGTTGTATTTTTTGTGTGTAATATTTACATATATGTACATACATACATGTATTAAATAACAAAATAATACACATATATTCTATACATGTACCTATATATTCATAATAACCGCATGTTAGAAGTAAATCGGTATATTATTTTATTTATATAAAATTCTCCAATATGTATTTTGTTTTAGGGAAAATACATTTCTTTTGTATTAACCAACCGAGAGTCACTTCATTTTGCTCAGTGTTGCTATGCCACATTAGATGGCGCCACTATTTTTGTTCTAATTAACTTTGCAATCGTTATTTCTATTTTAACACGAATGTCACCATTATCAATTAGATATAAAACACAACAATGTTAAGAGTATACACAGGGCTGGTCTTTTATTTCATACGTTTTTCCATTATTCTTTTACAAATATGACCATAAGTTTGGCCTATTAACTTTTTGTTGTGTTTACAAAATAGAGTTACCGAGTTCATCAGAGTTTTTTTTTGCTTGCAAAACAGTTCTACATAGTCATATAAAATTATTATTCAGCTTTACGTACAAAATATCTGATTGCGATTACATATAATTTTTAAAAATTGTTTATAATTACTAAAGCATTACTATTGATATAAATACAAAATTGCACCATTTAAATTTTCTATTCAAATTTAAGAAAATATCAACTCTAAAAATTGGAATTCAGATTTCCAATTATAAATTAGAAAATATCAATTGAATTTCAAAAAATCATATTAAAACGTCGGAAATAATAACTTGAAATTTAGAAGACATCTATTGAATTTTAAAAATATAAATTTTATTCTTTAAACACAAATTGAAATTCAGAAAACACCAAATATGTTTACATTTAAAAAATCAACTGAACTTAAAAAAAATATTGCGATTCAGGAGACATTAATAGCATTTCAGGATAAGAAAATATTAATTTAAATTCAATGAAGTTTCGAAAACCTCAAATGATATTTAAGAATTGCGAACATAAAAATTGTTACACAAATAAAGCGCAATTTGATTAGAATGTTATTTATATATATTTTTCATAATTTTTGTGGATGAAAATTTTAAGTTTTTCAGAAAATAAAGTTAACAAATTATCTTATTTTAAATTTTTTGCGTTTGGCATCCCTAATTTGAACCAGTGTTCATGATGACTTCAAAATTTGACTTCATGGTAGGCAAGGTAAAAGCCAAAAAATTGAAATTCGATAATAATTCCCAGGTAGTAGTATTTGGAGTCAATAAATAAAATAATATTTTATTAACATAATTTAATTCAAAATCAAAAGTTGGCATCACTGGGTTAGATTTTGTATTGTATTGTGTAAATAGTAAAAACTCCCTTTTAGTATGTAAAATAAAATTTATTTTCCAAATATGGCAATATTTTAACAAAAAAAAATTGAGATAGTTTTTTTGTTTTATTTTGTTACTCGATCCGACCGATCCGCAATGAAGAATTATTTGGCCAGTTAAAAGATACTATACAGCCGTCTCCAATTTACACGATTTAATGCGTATAGCCACCCTACACAACCATTACCTTCCCAATGGAGGTTAGGGCGAGCTATTTAATTTGAAAAAACTTAAACTAAATTAATTAACAAATTATGTCATATAACCGGAAACGCATGCATATAGGTATATAACCTAAATGCATGCCGATCAGCAACCACGAATGACCAAAAAGCAAACACCGAAACGTGTTTTCTTTTATCCGAAATAATAGAAAAGACGAAAACGATCTTTCCTCGCTGGAACGCGAATTACTAATGTGAGAGAGCTCTATATACCAGCTCTTGGAATAAACAAAAATCCAGATCAAACCAAAGAATTTGCTGAAATAATTTGTTCTTAAATTTAACAAATTGTTTACTTTTTCAAATATTTTGTTTACATTTATTATCAATACTCAAACCGAGGTGGATGGTATCAAAGATTCCGCATAGCCTAATTTAACACTTGGTATATTCTTATTTATAATTGGAAATCTGAATTCCAATTTTTAGAATTGATATTTCCTTAAATTTGAATGGAAAATTTAAAAGGTGCAATTTTGTATTTATATCGTAATGCTTTTGTAATTATAAAAAATTATATGTAATCGCAATCAGATATTTTGTAGATAAAGCTGAATAATAATTTTATATAACTATGTAGAACTATTTTGAAAGCAAAAAAACGCACTGATGAACTCGGTAACTCTATTTTGTAAACACAACAAAAAGTTCATATGCCAAACTTATGGTCATATTTGTAAAATAATAATGGAAAAACGTATGAAATAAAAGACCAGCCCTATGTAAACTCTTAACATTGTTGTGTCTGATGTCCAATTGAAAATGTTGACATTCATGTTAAAGGCCTGTATGCAGCTTGCTAAGGAATCAAAAACTTCATATAAAAAAATGCTTCAGAAATGCTTAAGGAATTTTTGTGTCAAAAAATTTCTGTTGATAGTCTGCAGCTTTTTAAAAAAGTAGTATTGTTTTTACTACTTTTTTTTGACGTAAATTAAGTTAGGCATCCCAGGCTTTGAGCAGGAATATCAAATTTTTCGTTCTTTCTGAACGGAATTTTGACAGGAGAGGTAAGCATTAACAAAATGCAATATGCTAAAAAAAATAAAAGTTTGTTTTCAGTTGCAAACATGGAAAAAACGAACAAAATTCGGCAAAGAAAAACAAGAAGCGGATGGGTAATTTTGATACTGAGCTTAAAAAGCGTTTAGCAAGCTAAATAAAGCAGAACCGAAGAATTGATTTGTTTTCAATTTCACAATTCTTAATAATTGACAGAAAACAGCTGATTGCTAGCGTTGCACTGAAAGGTACTTTTGTGCCTTTTTTTTTCTTTAAGAAATATATGAAAATTTTCTGTTAAGATTCCTTAACAAGCTGCGTACTGCTCTTAAAAGAGAAATAACGATTGCAAAGCTAATTAGAATAAAAATTGCGGCGCCATCTACTGTGGCATAGAAACACTGAGCGAAATGAAGTTTGATATCTTATATGGTGTTCACACTACGATATTTTGAGGTGTTTTAGCTCATGTTTTGCAAAACAAAACACAGTCGTTCACACTTGATTTAGTGTGTTTAAGTTAAACATTTCAGCAAATTGAACAGCTGTTTCCAAAATAAAAAACAATTGAAAAGTTATAAAATTTTGAAAATTGAAAAAAACAATATCATTAAATTGGCGGCCAACTACTTAAATTATATTAATGATAAAATTATCAATATAGATGCGTTATTTTCATTTTGTATTGTATTTTTTTGATTGTAATGCCACTTTAATAGTAATGTTAAAAAAACAAGGATGCCAACTTGGCAAACATGAGTAATATTGCACTGAACATGCGCAAAGTTAAATACAACTCTGTCATATTTTCGGTTTTTGAGGTGTTTAAGATTTAAACATCTCAATTGAGATGTTTAGCCAACGAAAAAATGTATGGGAAAACATCTCAATTTGACTTGTTTATCACATAAACACCAAACACTTCGCTAAACACTTAAGTGTGAACGCCATATTATTCAAAATGTTGACATTCATGTTAAAATAGAAATAACGATTGCAAAGCTAATTAGAACAAAAATTGGGGCGCCATCTACTGTGGCATAGCAACACTGAGCAAAATGAAATGACACTCTGTTAATACAAAAGAAATGTATTTTCCCTAAAACAAAATACATATTGGAGAATTTTATATAAATAAAATAATATGTATAGAATATATGTTTATTATTTTGTTATTTAACGTATGTGTATATATATATATAGTGATATAGTTGAAATTGAGTCGCAATTGTTTGGGTCCCGAGGTTCACTGGTATTTACTTTCAAATGAATAAAATAACCTTAAAATCGGTAACCATAAAAAAAAAACGATTTTTTGCCGCTTCTCAAAATATGGTCCACAGTGCGCCGCTCAGAATACAGACATGACATATTCGATGGCGTTTTTATCTTATTAATTTTAAACATCATTGTAAAAGACCTCGCTGCTGACAATATAATATTATGTTTAGAATACGGATGGAGGGTATCAAAAATTCGGAATAGCCGAATTTAACACTTTTACTAGTTTTTTATTGAAACATTTTTACAAATTCTTCGTTTTATCTGATTAATCGACACTAGTCGAAAATCACTATTTTGATATTCTTCAACTTGATCGATTTACCGGATTATTCTTAGCCTGTTGTTTATTGTGGTTACCACCATGCAAGGCAAAACTTTTACTAAAGAGCCATTTTTTCATAATAAAAAAAAAACAATTATCCAAAGTGGCTTCTTGTATAGAAAAAGATGCGTTGCTTTTGGCCATCGCAATGGCGGATGTTTGGACTGGGGCATAGTCAACACTTTCTTTTTTTTTTTTGGCATATATTTATTTCATTTCATCATTCAAATGGTAGAATTGGTTCAAATAATATTTGACATTGATTGCCTCTCCTTTTTAAAGATAATCAATCTATATTTCGTTTTTAAAGATAATAAATCAATATATCGTTTTTAAAAATAATCCCACGCACATCCCCAAAAAACCTAATGCCAGTCCACTGTCTTGACTGTTTGTCTATGTGTTAGGTAGTTCTGGCACCACCCTCGTATGTTTGTGTAAATGTGAATTTATATTGGAAGTCAGCAATTATTCAAAAAAATTTATTTTATTTATATAACAGTTATTTGTTTGTGTGTATGCGGGCCTTCATAAATAAAGGTTCTTCTTTTTGTGTAAAGTTTTGTTGTCAATTTTTTTTTATAGCGATTTATTGTTAAATGGAAACAGCAAAGAGACAATTGTGATTATATTGTTTTAAAGCAATGTTTGAATATTGCTATTTAACAAAAGTATATATATATATTATTTAAATAGCTAATTTACTACATGAAAGAAAAGAGTAAAGAAATTTTAAATTTTTAAAAAAATTATCAAATACTGCGGCGTTCCTACTCTGGAGCAAGCTAAATATAGCTAGATTTTACAAATTAAATCCAACAACACTTAAAAATTGGTCTAAAATTTCGAATATCATTTGGCAGTTTTGTATTTTAGCGATTTTTGATTTTGGCGATTATGGATTTTTGGCGATTTTTGATTTTAAAGATTTTTGCTTTTCGCTTTTTTGGTTTCGGCGATTTTTAAGTCATAAATTTTTATCAGATTACGCATAAAAGTTTTCATTATTAAACTATGTTCATCTGTTCGTCCTTCCGTCGGTCCAAGTAAAAAAATTTGTAATAATCGGTTAATTTCTTGAAATGAACGATTAAATTTTACCGATATTTTTCATTAAATTATTTGACTTATTAACCGATTATTTAGACAATAATTTTATATATGTATATTGCAAGATTTTTTTGTAATTTTGTACATAGTCTTTTGATTAATTATTTTGACTGGCAATGCCAATCCTGTTTTCAGTCAGCAATGCTTTTTGGTCAATCAGCTGGTAACACTGTTGACTTTTGTCAAAGTAAACGTGGCAATCAGCGAGTAAAGAAGTGCGTGTTTTAATTGAATTGCAACAGAGCGTAAATTCATTTATTTTCTTGCGAAAACAAGTGCTGATTAAAAGTTTAAAAGTAAAATGGGGCCGATACGAAGCAGCGTATGGAAATATTTCACTAAACAAACTTCTACGACAGTTAAGTGTCAATTATGTATAAAAGTGCTAGAATGCTCCAACAACACTTCAAATGTGGTGCAGCATTTAAAGCTAAAGCATCCAAAGGAATTCGATCAATGTAAGGTAACTTAAACAGCGCTAAAATGATGTGCAAATGAAACTATGTATTGATTTATAAATTTTATATTAGCAATCATGATCCAAGCCAAATAATGTATTGGAAGTAATAGAATTGGATTTAACCGAAGGAAGGGAACAACCCAGAACCAGTAAAAGTGCAAACTTCGCCGAGAAAAGCAGCTTCAGTGAAAATAAAAATCTCACCGAAGAAACCAGTGAAAGCAAAAAGCAACCCCCAATTATTTCCGCATTCGCTCACGTCCGTAGCTATGCATCAGATGGTTCTAAATTTCAAAAGTTAACCACTTCTATTGTACACCACATTGTCACTGACAACTTGCCATTTGGTTTTATAGAAGGTAGTTTTCAAATTTATAATAATAGAGCAAATGTTTTTATTTATTTTTGACACAGGTAAAGGATTCCTTAACTTTATGAAGCAACATTTTCCGCTGTATAAAGTACCAAAAATTAAATCAACCATTGACAACATGCAGATGTTACATTGAAAGTGAAAAATTCAAAAATTGTATACCAAGTGTTCAGCATGTGTGTTTAACTACCGACATATGGACTGACACAGCAATGAACAGCATGCTCGGTGTTACAATTCATGGCTTATTTGAAAATAAGCAATTTAGTGGCACAATTGCTGTGTTTAAAATGCATGAAGCTCATACAGTGGGATACATCTCAGAAGTTTTGCAAAATGCGCTTAAGGAATTTTCTATAAATCAAGAGCAAGTGATGGCTGTAATTACGGACAATGCACCTAACATAGTCAAGGCAATCCATGATACGTTTGGGAAGAAGCGCCAAATTCCTTGTTTTGCGCATACTTTGAATTTGGTGTGCGGTTATTCGTTAAAAACGCCAGAAGTTAGTGACATAATTACCAAGTGTAGAAAAATCGTCGCCTAGTTTAAAAGATCTGTTAGAGCAAATGATGATTTGCGCGAGTTGCAATATTCTGCTGGTGTATGTGGAGGTAAAATGTTGAAACCAATTTTGGACGTTACAACAAGGTGGAATTCAACGTACTATATGGTGGAACGATTTATAAAATTGATCCCATATATAAGTCAAATTTTAATTAAACATTCAGATGCACCACCAATGATAACAACAAATAACAAAGACGAAATGGTGGAAATAGTTTCATTGTTAAAACCATTGGAGGCAATGACAACACAAATTAGTGGTGAAAATTACGCCACATTAAGCCAAATTATACCGCTTCTTTATTGTGGGCATCAACGATTAACAAAAATTCAATGCAAATTTCCAGTGGCGCGTAAATTGAAACAAGTAATTTTAAACCAGTTCGTCCGTCGCTTTGGTGAATTCGAAAACTCATTTCTATTGGCAGCGTCAACGCTACTAGATCCAAGGTTCAAAAGAATCCATTTTTAAGACCAGGTGGCGTTATCAACTGCTCTGAGTCATATGAGAGCAGAATTAAAAACTCTTGATCGACAAGTGACAGCACTGAGAGTTTAAGTGTCACGTCTTAAAACTTAGAAGAAGAATTTGATATATGGCAAGACCACAAAAGCTTAGATGAACTTTGTGTTTACTTAAATGCCCCAGTACTGGAATGAATCGGAACGTCATAGACGCATGGGAAGAGATGAAGACCGTATACCCCAAATTATACTTACTATCAAAAAAATATTGCTATCTGCTCGGAACATCTGTACCTGCTGAACGCATCTTTTCGAAAGCAGGTGCAACTGTCACTGAAATCCGAAATAGGCTAACAGCGAAAAGAATGTCAAAACTTTTATTTCTTAATTCTATTATGAATAATTGAAAATGAAAACAAACAAAATGTAATACAAAACAAAAAATAAAATATTACATACAAATTCTACATTTATTAATTTCAATCAATATTTTAAATTAAGCGGTTAAAAGTAAACGATTAATCGCAAACGGTTATTTTATATGTTCGATTAACCGCCAACATGATTAATCGGTTAATTTAAAAATTTTGCCATCCCTACTTATATGTAAACTACAATTCACAAATGAAAACATATTTTGATATAATTTAATTTTGACCAATCACTATTAATTGGGTCTGTATTATTTTTTGGACCCAAGGCTCATTCCATAAATCGAAACGTAACGAAACGCTACAAAGTTGAATGCAAAATTCAAAATTATCGTACTTCAGATCAATGTTATTAAATATTTGCTTCTTTAGTTTAAAAACTTACATTGTTGAGGAGGTGCCACGCCCACTTGATATATAAGAAAATGTATATCCTATATTATTTAAAGCAAATCGGTTCCAAGGTGTATTCTGTTATAATATGCAAACACACAGACTTTTACTTTTATATATAGTTTACTGTATACCCTGTCGTGCTTCGCTACGACTTACAGAGAATTATAATCAATTTTTGTATTGTACCATGAAACCATTTTATTTTATTTTTTTCTTACAATGCTTAATATACAATAATTTTTGTTATATCATTCGGTGGAAAAGTGATAAATTTTTTCGGCGTTCCTACTACATACATAAGAAAAACATGAATTTTCCAAATTAAGTCCGGCAACATTTAACGATTGGCCTTGAATCTAGGATATCATTTGGTAGTTTTTCTTTTTAGCAATTTTTGATTTAGGCGATTTCTGTTTTTCGTGATTTTTGGGTTTTTGGCAATTTTTGATTTAGACGATTTTTTAATTTGGTGATTCCGCCTATATTTACCACGACTACTCACATCTTCTATAATATTAATAGGCTAGGCGATTTCTTGTGACCAATGTTTTGTTCTACCGTTTTATCCCGATTTTGACCAAAGGTATATTTTGTGAAAGGTATTTCTTTTTAGCCGTTTTGCAGATTTACAGATTTTTAAATTTTTTCCTTTATTTTGAGTAAATTGCATTTAAAGTTGCTACTGTGTTTATTTAAATTTGTTAATTTGTTTGCTAATGACTTTGTTACCTTCATTCACAATAATAATAAGCCATAACAGTGTTGGTTTGTGAATTGGCTAAGTTGAAAAATAAAGCTGCCTAGGAATTGCACTCGAATTTCGGGGGCTGGAATATGCTAGTTGGTAATTAATGTACTTTTCAAAAGTTTCAAGACTGTCGCACTTTATATATTTTGTATAAGAGGTGCCACGCCCACAAATCCTATCCCGCTCATTTTTATTAATCTCTGATGGACTCGTACAAAGTGTCACAACATTCCATTTTATAGTAATCTAGTTATATAATACTATATATATTTATTTCGTATGGGGGTGCCACGCCCATGATTCGATCTTATCTATATTCGCTCACTTAAAGCCCCAAGGCTCTCAATATTTCAGCACACCCGATATAAGACATTTAATATTTACTTTGTATGGGGGGTTCCATGACCATTGGTCCGATCCCGCCCATTTTCTCAGACTACTCACATTAATAATCGATGATCTCAAGCAAAGTTTCAAGGCTGCCTCTGTCATAGTAGTCGAAATATATGATATTGAATAATTACTTTGTATGGGCGGTGCCACGCCCACTAATCCGATCACGCTTATTTTTCGTTCGACCAATCACATGCATGACTTATGGACTCACGCAAACTGCCAAGGTTCTCACTACGACAGTACTCCAGATAGATGACATTCAATAATTACTTTGTATGGGAGGTGCCATGTCCATTAGCCCGATCTCATCCATTTTCTGTAAGAGTACTCATATAAATAATAGATGACTTCAGACACATTTGCAAAGCTATCTCTGTCATAGTCTCGAAATATATGATATTGAATAATTACTTTGCATGGGAGGTGCCATGCTCACTTATGCGATCCCGCCCATTTCTCGTCTCACCTATATCTCACCGAATGTACAATTCAATTACAATAATCTACAAAATGTTCTTGACAGCCTGTACCTACAGTTATAACTGGTGATTTCAATAGCTGGCATCAAAATTGGGGGTCCAATAACAAATTTATACACAACCCCAACTTCATATTATTAAATGATAAATCCCCTACACATTTTTCCACTTTAAAAACCCTTACGCACATTGACTTGACTTTCTGTTCACCTGAACTTCATATTCATACCAGATGGGCTATTGAACAAGATTTATGTGGGAGTGATCACTTCCCCATTATTGTATCTTTATTGCATGAAAACCCCGAAAACTACCAGTTTATCAACCCCCGTTTTAAAACTGACTAAGCCAACTGGGACCTTTACACTAGTAAATGCATCACCCATGAAAATACTACAACGATTAACACAAACATTAGTAAGGAAGCAGTTAATATTAAAAAAATCCAATCAGCGAATGAATCAATTCCACAATCAAAACCTAGTGTACACACCCCAGTTCCATGGTGGAACTAACATCTCGAACATTTGAAAACTGTAAAAAAAACTATGGTACATATTTCGAACGTACGATCAGGTATAAAAAAGCAAATGCTCTACTTAAAAAAGAAATAAAAGCTGCTGAACAGAAATCTTTATATAATTTTACCTCTGAAATTAATCTGGATACGCCCCCTAACAAAATATGGAACAATATCAGAAGGTTTTTTGGCTATAAAACCTCGTATAGTATTCATGCCATACAAAGTGATAATTCTCCTTTTAACGTCCTAACTGATCATGGTGATATTGCAAATGAATTAGGCCAATTATGGACTGTCAATTCCTCTGATCAAAAATTCCCAGCTAAATTCTAAGAAAACAAAGAAAATTTCAGAAATCGCTTCGTAAATATTAATCCCAACAATAAGGCAAAAAATATTGAACAAGTTAATAACAACATTAAATTACTTTCCACTTTGCATAGAATCAGAGGTAAATTTCCTAGCTTAGACAGAATATCATACAATATGATAGAAAAACTTACCAAACATTATTAAAAATATAATTTTAAACGTTTTCAACAATATTTTAAAGATACATATTACTCTGCAATTTAAAACCAATCAAGTAATTCTCATCCTAAATGCTAATAGTGACCAGACTAAAACAAAATCTTACAGGCCAGTATCTCTCAATTCGTGTGTTGGAAAAATGTTAGATAAAATTATTGCTAATCGAATTTGGTGGTTTATCAATTCCAATAAACTCCTTAACGTCAATCAGATGGGTTTCAGAAAAGGAAAGGCTACAATGGACACTCTTCTGTTTATTGAGCATTTAACTGCTAGAAGTCTAACTTCAAAAAATCACTTTATAATAGTTTCACTTGACTTTAAGAAAGCATATGACAAAATAGGAATCCATACAGTTGTAGACCAACTAATTTCATGGAATTTTGGACCTAAAATTATAAATTATATAGTAAATTTCATGACCAACGGAAAATTTATCGTCCGCCTAGAAAGAAAATATTCACAAATGTTTAACCTTTATAATGGAGTCCCACAAGGATCACCGTTGTCCGTAATTCTTTTCCTTGTAGCTTACAATAGACTTTGCGATATTATCTCGATACATAAAACTGTCAACTTTTGCGCTTATGATAATGATTTCAATATAATAATAAAATTAACCAAGGAAAAAACACTACTACTAATATTAGTAACATAATCGATTATATTCTGAAATGGTGCGATGCTTCATGTGCCGTAGTATCCAGTACAAAATGTCAATATATGCATATCTGTAGAAAACACAATTGCACATGTAACATGAATTCAGGTAATATTCAACTTACAGAAACTAATGCATTAAAAATATTGGGCATATATTTCAATAAAACTCTTATATGGAATACCCACATCGAATATCTATCTAAAGCTTTAATAAATCGAGTTAATATTATAAAATGCTTATCATATTCCAAATTTAATCCTAACACACAATATCCTCCTGAATATTATACAATCTTTGATTATATCGAAAATTAAATATGGACTGTTTCTATATGATAATGCATCCAAAACATCTTTAAAAAATTTAACACAGTTATAAACACAGCCACCCGATGTGTACTTGGTGCACCTCGAACCACTTTAATTAATAACATAATGGTTGCAACCAATACTTCAGATATAAATCTTTTATTCCAACTTGAATCAAAGAAAGTCTTAAAATCAATTATACTCTGTCACGATACCCCGTTACAAAAGTTTATCGCAAATTACACCAAATTAAATAATACTTATAAAATTAAATCTGCTCTATATAAAGCAATTAATTTTTCGTCAGAATTCGATCTTCCAGTTAAAATACCCAAATCAAACAATTCGACACATCCTCTATGGCATTTATAAACGGAATTCATTGACTCGTCCCTCTCAGTACATAAAAAAGAAGAGACTCCAACCTCCCAATATCGAATTCTATTTCATGAAATTCGCAACAAATATCATGACAGAACATTTATATATACAGATGGATCTAAATACATAGATCAAACGACGCAGTATCCCTTGCGGTCACCCTAGAAGACAAAATAATTTCTAGCTCGCTTCTTCCGAACTTCAGCTCTATGTTTTCTGCTGAAATAATAGCAATATGTAATGTGATTGAACCCTGTCAGAGATCTGGTAAATTTGCTATATGCACAGATTCACTATCTGCAGTCCACGCCATCACCAACATTAATAACAACAATGTTTTTATGCAAGCAATATTAGAAACTCACTGATTAAACTTTCCCATAAAATTGTTGATTATGCTGCCAAATTAGCCCACAAATCGCCTTTAACTATGACCATTAATATAAGTTTTTCTGACATAAGGAAAACTGTTAAGGAACAAATACACAATAGGAATTTCAACATCTGGAATTATATAAATAATTGGTATAAATCAGTTAACCCTAATAAAAATAACATTTACTCTTGGTTGCCCGACAACAATACTATCAATCGTAAAGATATAATTATATTTGTAAGACTATGACTAGGTCATACCAAACTTACCCATAGTCACATTAGATCAGGTAGTGATCCCCCTATTTGTGATTGTGAGACAATTGCCTCCTAAATTTAGAACACTTCCTTTGCACTTGCCATAAATTTATAAACCATAGAAATCAAATATTCTCAGAAACAAATCCGCTCACCCTATTATCTTATCCCTCAGCTAATTCCATTAAACCAATTATAAGCTATTAAATTGTGTAATCATATTTGAATTATTCTATTTTATTATTCATAATAATTGGTTATTTATTCAACATCATGTATAAATTTTTCTAATACTAGAAAAGAAATACTTTATGCAATGTAAGAGAAAAAACTCTGCTTGTTCGTTCTAACTCTCGTATAAAAAAAAAGAATAAACATTTCTCACGTTCTTTTTTTTTTCAAATGTTGAGTTAAATAGTTGAATAAGCATGAGCTGAAGTAATAGGCAAAAGGATGTTGAGGTTGAACAAGTCGCTTTGTTCGAAAGTAGCTACTCCATAGCGCAGTCTTCAAGTTTTCCCATATTTATCTTACATTGCCTAAAGTATTCCTTTTCTAGTATTAGAAAAATGTATACATGATCTCGAACCGAACAATAAATAATTAATTATTGTTATTACAACACAAGATCTAAAATACATAAAAAACTATTTTATTAATTTTGCTATAAATTTTGGCCTTCTTTAAAATTACTACCATTAAAAATTAAATTCAAATAATAACATTTTTTTGTAAATATTAATAAAAATTGTATAACTATAACTACTATATGCTTAGCTTAAGGCCTAGCTGCTATAGCTAATTAAAACAAAATACATATTATATTTAGTATGTACATTTATGTATTAACTAAATTTTTGAATAAAATAAAAATAAATTAAATATTTGAGGAAGATCTGAGAAGAACTAAAATTCAATATTTCTGTGGTCACAAGCGATAACCGCCTAAGTCGACTTAAGAACGATTTGAGTTATGTATGTTATCATATTCTACTAACATCGCCTTATATATACGTGAAATCCCCATTTCTCTAATATTGTTTTTTAAAAACATATTAACAAAATTATACTGACCTAAGTCGTAATGAAACCCCATTACATTTATATAAGCAGTTATTTTTCTCGGCAGCATGATTTTCGACACAGGCGGTTAATAAATAAATATTTTTACACCCTCCACAGCACTGTGCAGATTGTATAAATAGGTTCCTCATTCCGTTTGTAATGAATCGAATAATGCATTTGCGACTCCATAAAGTATATATATTCTTGATCCTTATAACAACTCAAGTCGATATAGCGATATCCGTCTGTCCGTCCGTCCATCTGTTTGTTGATATCACGCCCATTCACAAAACACCCATTTACCTAGGTAAAGTTACGATAATATTGTTTGTCATTATTTCGAGCAGGTTATTTACAAATGGGGTAAATCGGACATCAATGTGCGGAGTTATGTGCAAAAAGATGAAGACGCGTCTAAAAAATTTAAAAAATTTTGTG
The DNA here is from genome assembly GCA_963682025.1 of Cordilura impudica. Taxonomy (NCBI): domain Eukaryota; kingdom Metazoa; phylum Arthropoda; class Insecta; order Diptera; family Scathophagidae; genus Cordilura; species Cordilura impudica. The sequence continues at coordinate 166,349,260 of OY821521.1, read as the reverse complement.
AGTTTGTCTTTATGTTTTTTTTTAGTATTAAGTTAATTAAATTATCAAATTGTTGATTTTTAAAATATTTTGTTTACATTTGTTGTACATAGTGTAATAAGTCCAGATATTAATGTAAACAGAAGACTGTTGAGGAGGGTACCAAAGGTTCGGCACAGCCAAAATTTAACACTCTTACTTGCTTCTATATTATATATTATATATTCTGTATAAATCATAAATTCGTAAATATTATATGATAAAAAATTTTAAAATATTTAAATTATGTAAAAATAAGCAATATTTTTCAAAATATGAAATAAAAATCACAAAATTTGCAATAAAATATGTAAGATAGGGAAAAATATGCATTAATAAAAAATATGTAAAAATATTAATTTATAAAAAATATTCAAAAAATATGCAACAACAAATTCTAAATACGTCTATAGGCTAAAGGCATTAATTTCTTAAATTGTCACAGCCCTGATAATCACATTCCATAGAGACTTTGGCGTATTTTCGAAAAAAAAACATGAAAATCTCGCTTAAATTTGATTTATGTTATTTTTTTTACATTCTTTTATAATCTAACCCAGTATGTGTAAGGTTATAAATGACCATAACCCAATTCTCGGAAACTCATACTATTGTATATACTTGTACATAGTATTGTCGGCCTAGACCCATTATAATCTAGTTATAATCTTTTAAATTTTTCATAATTTATTCAACCATTCTCTCTTCATTAAATTGAGATTATTTTTGCAAAATTTAATACTTAAAATTTTTCATGTGTTTATGCATCCGTGCTTGTTAATATTAATGGACTACCAAATCCTCACACACATAAAGGCAAATAATCTTGACAATACAAAGTAAACATCATGCTTTCATTGTTGTGTTACACATACGCGCGCACACACACACACATTCGCAGTTGCACTAGAAGTTTGCTTTTACTATTGAAATTTTTGTATGTGTGTTGTATTACACTATACGACAAATCCAGACTTTTTGCATTGGGCACGCAAATCTCTATCACCGATTGAAAGTACTTGGTATGTATATAATTATGTGAGATAACATTCGTATGTTTGCAGACTCCTACTGACATTGTTCCCTCTATATTTTGCTTGAATAGATTTTACCAGAAATGTATGTAGTTATGGTACAATTTTAGACATTTTGGAAATAAGGGCCTAAAAGTCCCACTTCTGTAGGAGCTCGAGGGTTAAAATTTTGCAAAAAAAAAAATATTCACTGATCATTTTCATGGAACAAATGTCAATGTTGAATTTTAATCAGAGAACTCGTTAGTATTTTAATGTTTATGAACCAAACTTTTCTCGAAAAAAAAAATTTTCAAAATTTTCTAGTACTTTCAATCGGTGATAGAGATTTTCGTGCCCAAGACATCGTGTTGCACTGTGTTATTTGTATAGTTCTCATACGCTCCTCTGACTATTTGTTTATACATCCAGCCAGTTATAACATACTCACACATTGTGTATGATACGAGTTGATATTGTAGTGTGTTCATGATCACGAATAGACAATGCAATAAATTTATTTTGTAAAGAAAAAAAAAAAAAAAAAAAAAATAAAAAAAACCGATGCTAGATTTTGTAAAAGAAAAACGTATATTTATGTGTAATATATTTTTGTGTGTGTCAGTGTGTGTGTTAGTGTTTGTGTGTTTGCTTGCACTGGTTTGCCTTGTCCATTGTTTTGGCTTCTGTTTAGTTTATGTAATACGGTTCTCATATATAATACAATTTAGCAAAAAACACTCTAGGGATTGTGCTCATATTTAATAAAGTTCTCACTCATTGTTAAGAATTTTTTGTTGTATTTTCTATTATTTTTTACCATAGCAACTGAATGTAAAAGCTAAAAAGTCAGCTTGAAAAAGTAATCTATATATACATGATTGAAAAATGACTCTAAAATATTAGAAGAATTTAAATGAGCTATGAAATTAAAAAATGCATTCAGAAAATATCTTAAATATTTGTTATTTTAAAGCTCTCAAAAGACTCACAGTTATAAAATATTGTAAATTGTTAAAAGTAACTATAAAATATCTAAATAGTTTTATAGTAATCAAATTTTAGAAAAGGAGAAAAAAATTAATTATATCAAATACCAGTTTTGTAAAAAAGTTTTTTTTTTTAAGCACCAATTTTTAAAAAGTATCCATTTTTCAAGTATCTTTTTTTTTAAAGAGTACGTTTTTTTTTCAAAATAGTATCTTTTTTAAGAAGTATTTTTTAAAAGAGGTTCTTAAAAAAGCAATTTTTTTTTCATAAGTGACTTTTCTAAAAAAAAAAGAATCCTGCCTTTTCTTAAAAAATACATTTTTCACTGAAAAGTACCTTTTCCTAAAATATAACATTTTCTTAAAGAAATATATTTTCCCAAAAAAAAGAAATAAAATAAATAAATTTTCTTAAGAATGTACCTTTTAATAAAAAAAAGTACCATTTATTGAGAATGTACCTTTTATTAAAAAAGTACCTTTTATTGAAGAAGTACCTTATATTAAAAAAGTACTTTTTAATAAAAAAATACTTTTTATTAAAAAAAAGTACCTTCATTGAAAAGGTACATTTCATAATAATGTACCTTTTGTTAGAAAAGTACATTTTATTAAAAAAGTACCTTATATTATAAAAGTACCATTTATTAAAAAAGTACCTTTTATTAAAAAAGTACCTTTTATTAAAAAAGTACCTTTTATTAAAAAAGTACCTTTTATTAAAAAAGTACCTTTTATTAAAAAAGTACCTTTTATTAAAAAAGTACCTTTTATTAAAAAAGTACCTTTTATTAAAAAAGTACCTTTTATTAAAAAAGTACCTTTTATTAAAACGTACAATTTATAATAAAAAGTATCTTTTAATAAAAAGTACATTTTAATGAAAATTACCTTTTAATAAAAAAATTACCTTATATTGAAAAAGTAAATTTTATTAAAAATGTAGCGTTTGTTAAAAAATATGTAATTTAAAAGATATCTTTTATTAAAAAATTGCCTTTTTTAAAAAAGTTAATTTTCTTAAAAAGTACTTTTTCTTTAAAAGTACCTTCTCTTGAAAAAGTAAATTTATTAAAAAAAGTACCTTCTCTTAAAAAGTACATTTTCTTAAAAAGCATCTCTTCTTAAAAAGTATCATATCATATCTAATTTCTAAAAAAAGTACTTTTTCTTAAAAAACATCGCATCGAAAAAAGTACCTTTTATTAAAAATATCATATCTTTTCTTAGAGAAGTACAATATCTAAAAAAGTACCATTTCTTAAAGAGGTACATTTTCTTAAAAAAGTAAATTTTTTTAAAAAAGTACGTTTTCTTAAAAAGTACCTTTTCTTAAAAAGCAGCTTAAAAAAGGGTAATTTCTAAAAAAATACCTTTCCTTAAAAAAAGCATTGCATCTAAAAAAGTACCTTTTATAAAAAATATCATATCTTTTCTCAGAAAAGTACAATTTCTAAAAAAGTACCTTTTCTTAAAAAAGTATATTTTCTTAAAAAATTACCCTTTCTTAAAAAAGTAAATTAAAAAAAAAATACTTTTTCTTAAAAAGTACCTTTTCTTAAAAAAGCACCTTTTCTTAAAATGGACATTTTCTTAGAAAGTACCTTTTCTTAAAAAAGTACCTTTTCTAAAAAGTACCTTTTCTTAAAAGGTATCATATCTTTTCTTAAAAAAAGGTAATTTCTAAAAAAGTACTTTTTCTTAAAAAAACATCGCATCTAAAAAAGTACCTTTTATTCAAAATATCATATCTTTCCTTAGAAAAGTACAATTTCCAAAAAGTACCTTTTCTTAAAAAAGTAAATTTTCTTAAAAAAATACCTTTTCTCAAAACAGTACATTTTCTTAATAAGTATTTTATCTTAAAAAGTACATTTTCTTAAATAAGTATTTAAAAAAAAGGTATATTTTCTTAAAAAAGTAAATTTTTTAAAAAAGTACATTTTCTTTAAAAAGCACCTTTTATATAAAAATACATTTTCTTAAAAAGTACCTTTTCTTAAAAAACACCTTTTCTATAAAAGTATTTTTTCTTAAAAAACATCGCATCTAAAAAGTACCTTTTATAAAAAATATCATATCTTTTCTTAGAAAAGTACAATTTCTAAACAAGTACCTTTTCTTAAAAAGTTACCTTTTCTTAAAAAAGTAAATTAAAAAAAAATACTTTTTCCTAAAAAGTACCTTTTCTTAAAAAGTATCTTAAAAAAGGGTAATTTCTAAAAAAATATTATTCCTTAAAAAGCATTGCATCTAAAAAAGTACCTTTTATAAAAAATATCATATCTTTTCTCAGAAAAGATAATTTCTAAAAAAGTACCTTTTCTTAAAAAAGTATATTTTCTTAAAAAATTATCTTTTCTTAAAAAAGTAAATTTTTTAAAAAAGTACATTTTCTTAAAATGTACCTTTTCTTTAAAAAGCACCTTTTCTTAAAATGGACATTTTCTTAAAAAGTGCATTCTCTAAAAAAGTACCTTTTCTTAAAAAGTACCATATCTTCTCTTAAAAAAAGGGTAATTTCTAAAACAGTACTTTTTCTTAAAAAAACATCGCATCTAAAAAAGTAAATTTTTTTAAATATATCATATCTTTCCTTACAAAAGTACAATTTCTAAAAAAGTACATTTTCTTAAAAAAGTAAATTTTCTTAAAAAAATACCTTTTATTAAAGCAGTACATTTTCTTAAAAAGTACATTTTCTTAAAAAAGCATTTTTTTTAAAAGGTATATTTTCTTAAAAAAGTAAATTTTTTAAAAAAGTCCTTTGCTTAAAAAAGCACCTTTTCTATAAAATTTTCTTAAAAAGTACCTTTTCTTAAAAAAGCACATTTTCTATAAAAGTACATTATCTTAAAAAGTACCTTTTCTAAAAAAGTATCATATCTTTTCTTAAAAAAGGTAATTTCTAAAAAAAATATTATTCCTTAGAAAGCATTGCATCTAAAAAAGTACATTTTATAAAAAAATATCATATCTTTTCTCAGAGAAGTACAATTTCTAAAAAGGTACCTTTTCTTAAAAAATTAGCTTTTCTTAAAAAAGTAAATTAAAAAAAATACTTTTTCTTAAAAAGTACCTTTTCTTAAAAAGTAAATTTTTTTAAAAAAGCACTTTTTCTAAAAAAGTACACTTTCTTAAAAAGTACATTCTCTTTAAAAGCACCTTTTCTTGAAAAGTATCATATCTTTTCGTAAAAAACGGTAATTTCTAAAAAGTACTTTTTCTCAAAAAACATCGCATCTTAAAAAAGTACCGTATATTAAAAATATCATATCTTTTCTTAGAAATATACAATTTCTAAAAAAAGTACCTTTTCTTAAAAAAGGACATTTTCTTAAAAAATTACCTTTTCTTAAAAAGTATCTTATCTTTTCTTAAAAAAGGGTAATTTCTAAAAAAGTACTTTTCCTTAAAAAAGAATTGCATCTAAAAAAGTACCTTTTATAAAAAATATCATGTCTTTTCTCAGAAAAGTATCCTTTCTTAAAAAAGCACCTTTTCTTAAAAATTACCTTTTTTTTGGAAAATACATTTTCTTAAAAAATCACCTTTTCTAAAAAAGTACACTTTCTTCAAAAGTACATTCTCTTAAAGAGTACCTTTTCTTAAAAAGTACTTTTTCTTAAGAAAGCATTGCATCTAAAACAAGTAAGAAAATTAGAGTCAGTCTAGACCGACTATACGATACCCTATACCATGGTTTACAGACCCTATCTCTTTGGTGCAACTAATTGGATATAGAAAATAGGCAGAACCAAAATTTTAGTGGCATTGTTATTCATTTTGTTGGCTGCAGATGTGAAAAAAGTTCATATTGGGTGCTATATTTATATAAGGACTAGGGCGAAAAATGGACCAATACTGACCGTATTTGGTAACGTCACTTATGTTTTGAAAAAATATATACCAACCAAATTTGAGAAAAATCTGTGCAATATTTTTGTTTTTTGATAGATTTAAGTGAAAATCGGGAAGCAGTTCTATATGGGGCCTAGACTAAGAATTGTCCTATAATTATAATTTTTGAACTACTGATTAATGGATATAATAAACACATACAAACCCAATTTGACTGAGATCTATATGATAATTTGGATCTTATTTCGATTTCATAGGGGTCATTTGTATGGGGACTAGATCTGAATACAGTCCGAATTTTACCAGTTTCAATAGCGTTCATCCTATGGCCGATAAAAGCTTATATACCAAATTGGATCAAAATATATTCATATTTGCGACCTGTAATTTGATTACAAATTTTACATGGACACACAGACGGACAGACGGCCAGACGGGCGGACATCGCTAAATCGGTATAATAAAAGATAGGTTTAGGTCAAATATTTTTGGTAGTTAGAAACACCATCATAAAGTCATTATACCCAAACCCCATAGATGTATAGAGTATAAAAAGTACAACTGAAGGGTGTCTAAGGTTAATTTTATTTCATAAGAAATAGGTGGATTCAAAAATGCCATGAGACTACAATTTTATTACAATTTAAAAATGCCTACTGTTATAGCAGTGGCTATTAAGCAAAAAGAAAACATATTAAGTACTTACGTACTTAATATGTTTTCTTTTTTTATATTTTTAAAATTTTTATTGCCCACTTAAAAGTTAGTAGTTCAATTAAAAACGACAGGTACATACATTTAAATATGTACATATTTATGTATATGTATATTGATTTTTTAAACCTTTACAAATGTTAACACTTATGTATTTCCATTAGCAGACTTTCGTGTTCAATTATATATTTTTATATATATATATACCCGTTTATAACTGAATGACACCATTAGCCTACTTTTAATATTAACCATTTAAAATATAAAAAATACTCACACAGGTCTCAAATGCCCTTTAAAATTATTTGAGCTCTAACAAAAAACTATAAAAAAAATCAAAAAAAAAAATTAAGATGTTGACTTTAATTGGTTTGAGCTTTTAAAGGGTTAATAGAAATTGTTTTTAAGTACCAGCCGATTTCAAAATCTCAACGCCTTTACTACCTTTGTTTCATATATGTGTGTTTTTTTTTTTGCTAATTTCCAACCACACAATAGAATAGGTAAGACAATAAAAAAATCAACTCACGAACTGACTATTTCTGATAAAACCAAAAAAAAAAAAAAAAATTAAAAAAAATTTGATTTATTTTTACCACCTTTTATGACTTTTGTCAAATGTTTGTAAGACATGAAAACGTTTCTTTGCACATACAAGCTTCACTTTATGAGCCCACGAGACCAATAAGAGGCAACATGTACATGTTACCCAATGAAAACCATAAAAATGGAAATTAGGTAACATCTGTATTTCTTTCTTATAATAAAGGGTGGCCCAAAATTAATACAAGATTTAAATTTCCCGCCATTTGTACAGTGAAGTAGTGGCAACCAAAAGTGTTCTGTCCGTCGTGGTGTTAACACTTAACACGCTTTTGTTTTACGTGTGTTGTCGTAAAAATTTTATTTTTTTAAATTCTGCGTTCTTTTTATACCCTATGCCACTATGTGGTCAGGGTGTAATGACATTGTGCTGATGTTTTTAACTATCAAAAATGTTTCACCGTACCCATCCCTTATTATATTGATAGACTCAGAATCGATTTCTGAAATTTGGTATATTAGCTTCTATCGGCCATAGCATGAACTCTATTCAAATTGATAAAAATTGGTGAATGTTCAGACCTAGTTCCCATATAAATGACCCCTATGAAATCCACTTAAATTGCCCGGTAGGTGAGTAGGTAGCATGCCTATGCGGGGGTCGTGGGTTCGATTCCCACCAGAGGCTTTGGTCTGTCGCTGCAAAAACTAGCCAAATCCGGCTTATCCCTGGACCCAAAATTAGAATCTGCAGATAAGCCACTCGGCTTCGCGGAACTAGGCTTAAAAAAATAGATCTCGGTCAAATTGGATTTGTGTATGTTTATTACACCCATTAATCAGTAGTCCATAAATAAACCATATTGGACTATTCGGCGACTACGAATCTAAATAAATAAAAATCCATCAAAAAACAAAAATATTTCATAAATTTTACTCAAATTTGGTTTTTATATATTTTTGCAAAATATGGTCATGATCGGTCCATTTTTCCACCTAGTCCCCATATAAAAATAGAATCCGAAACACAGAAAGGGAGATATATAACGGCTTCGAATAGTGAAATCGTGGTTGTCGACGATTCTGTTATTGACAACTCTTCTTGGTTTCACCATTCAAGTAAAACAACTCCAGAAGGCAGTAACGTTGAGCTTTTCGCGGCGCCTAAACACCCAGCGCAACTAGGAATGAACCAACGCATATTCCGTGCGACAAAATACTCCCGACCTTTTGCTTGAGACCCAGTTAAGTATTAAGTGAAAATATATGCACCTCTCGGTTATTCGGTTCACTGCACCATTTCCGCATAGTGTTCCAGCATCAACTATGAGATGCTCAGTTTTTATTTACGAAGAGGCTAGTGGGTCTGAACTCAACAATTTCTTCAACCATTTCAGCTGGAAACTTTGTTTCCTGCATTCTAATGTTGATGTTGCTGCGAAAACGGTGGAAAAAAATAATGATGCTTGGTATGCAATTATTGATTCCACCTAACAGCATTTCGGCTAAACCTAATTAAAAATCTTGGTTTGACCAGACCTGCAGAAATGCAGTCAGAGCCAGAGAGGAAGTGAGAATAAAAATTCCTTCACTGACCCGCTACGCCAACAGGCGAGAACCGAATGTGCCAAAGTACTAATAAGCGAAAAGTTACTTTCCGACCAGCGTCTTCATGCTAAAGTTCTATCTGCTCCTCGGGGCAGTCAATGGCTTTTGGTCATTTGTTAAAATAGTAAAGAGTAATAATAGCTCGCTATCCCAACTTTTATAAGGAATGCCCAAGTAATCATTGACCCGGTTAATAAAGGTAACCTTTAAGCTGAACTTTTTTTTGCAAAAAATTCGTTTTTTCCGGATAGCGATCAATCACTGTCCGAACCTGACAGGGTATCTTGTACGATGCTTAAAATACTCTTCCGAGCTGGAGCAGTTAAAAAGGTTTCTTTGAATATCAACGTAAATAAGTCTCCGGTGCGGGATGGTATACCAGCACTGATGCTGAAACAGTGCTCTGCGACGCTAGCTAGTTCATTGGCCAACCGTTTTGATTCCTCGTACTTCATGCGGAAGTCTTTGCCTCTTGCTGGAATGTTACCAATATCCAACGAATTCCCAAAAAGGATGAAGCTAATAACACTGAAAATTAGCGTCCAATTGCAATATTCTATGCGCTGTCAACGGTGATGGAGAGCTTGGTTAATTATCATCTTGTCAACTATCTAAAGGTCAACTCACTTCTTAATGATCTACAGTATGGCTTCCCTAGAAGTCGTTTTGTGGGAAATCTGTTAGTTTTTCTTACTGATCGCTGGAGTCGATCTATTCGCAATTTTAGTGAAAGTAACGTGCGTGCTCTAGATATTTCCAAGGCATTCGATGGCGTGTGGCACGATGCACTAATATCAAAGCTAACGGAATTTGAGATCGGGATTGGCTCTTTTCGATTTATATCGAGTTTTCTCAGAGACCACACAATACGTGTTGTTATTGATGTGGTCTCATCTAATGAGTTTCAGCTTAATTCGGGGTACTCCGGAGTTATGTTCTTTCTTCTTCTCTTTTCCTGATCTTTTTTAATGACCTTCTTAGTCAAACCTTCATTTTCCTTCATTTGTAGGCCAAGCCTTTTGGAGGTTGGAGGCAAAAGGTTGACTATGAATGACACACTCAGTCAAGACCTGTTAAGAGTCTCTGAGTGGGGTAAAATAAATATGGTTGATTTTAATGAACATAGGACTCATGTTGCTTGTTGATCCATGGACCTTTGGAATCAGCAATGCCATCTGTATATATGGGTAATATAGGTATTGAGGAAATGGATACTCTTGATGTTCTGGACATTAGAATTCAATGTGATGTGACGAAAGCAGCATTCAAGTGTCTTGGTGCAAAATTAACGCACTCCCTCTCATCTGCTTAAAATCTATACTACTTACATTGGAACGAAGATGGAATACAACTCTCATATATGGGCAGGAGCTTCTAAGTATATTTTGGAGCTACTGGACCGTGTGCAAGGAGGGCGGTAATGCTCATTTATGACAGTAGGGTATCCAACTCTATTGACTCGTTGAAACATCGTCGGATGGTGGGTTGGGTAACACTGTTCTATGGATACTACATTGGGAAATGTTCTCCTGAGATTAGGAAACTCATTCCAAGTGGCCAAGTTTAAGTTCGCCCTACCCGCTTCTCTAGTAGATTACAACCGTTTGTAGTCTGTTCCATTACAGAGAAAATTCCATTCACAGTCGATGTAGATGTAGCTATATGTGGAATAAACTGCCGACACAAGTCCTTCCTGATAGTTACAATCTAATAAAATTTAAACCAATGACCACGGACACTAATCCCTCATTCCTCCTTGCATGACCCATTTTCCTGAATTCAATACAATACACTGCATTTGTTGCGGGCATCCCCTGAGTGTTTGTTATTAATTCAAAACAAGTAAATAGTAATCGGTCTAGACCGACTATACTATACCATGCTTTTAGAGACCCTAACTCTTAGGTCCAACTAATTAGATATAGAAAATAAGCATAAACCAAATTTGAGTGGAATCTATAATATTAATAGGCTAGGCGATTTCTTGTGACCGATGTTTTGTTCTACCGTTTTATCCCGATTTTGACCAAATCGATGTTTACAGATTTTTAAATTTTGTCCTTTATTTTGAGTATATTGCATTTAAAGTTGCTACTAACACATTCATAAAATTATACAATGCTATGTGTGTGTTTATTAAATTTATTAATGTGTTTGTAATAAAAATGAGTTTGTTTGTTGTGTGGATTTGTGAATTGGCTATAATTGATTAGCATACTTTTAGGGTCTTTATTTAATGAAAAAATAAAATTTCCTAGAGTTTGCACTCGAATTTCGAGGGCTGGAATCTGCTAGTTATTATAATGTTTTTGCCTTCGAATATGAAAAAGTTCATATCGGATGATATATTTATATGCGGACTAGGTCGAAAAATAGACCGATCCTGACCATATTTGATAAGGTCACTTATTTTTTGCAAAAACATATACAACCCAAATTTGAGAAAAATTTATGCAATATATTTTTTTTTTGATAGATTTAAATGAAGATCGGGAATCAGCTTCATTAGGGTGGCCCTTCATTATATGGAGAAAAAAAAGTGTTCAAACTCTCGGTCGCACCCCCTAAAAATATGCGAATAGTAAAAAAAACTGAGAAACACAAAGTTTTGGGCCAATCAAAAAACATCTAGATGTGGCTCAACGCGATTGAATGTTTCAAGTGTGTTTTATATGGGGAAAATATGACTTTCCTTCGGGTTTTATGAAAATTTCGTTCTATAGTTTAATTCTTCCGACAAATTGTTATATAATTCAGGATCAGTATTAAATTATCTTTCCAAAAAGCTATAAAACTTCAAAAGCGAATAAAAACTCGCCAAGAAATAGCACATGCCCCAGACCACTTTTGTGCCAAAAAAAAAAACTAGGTCATGAAATTTGATGGCATTTTTTCTCAACTTTAAGAAATTAAGTAAGTAAGTACTCAGTTATAAAGTATTATTTTATTACTACCTTGTTAATCTATTAAGCATTGAGACCTAAAATGGAAAATTTTTTTGATAAATTTTTGAAAACTCCTTTTTCAAGTTTTGAAAAATTTTCTTAAACAAAATTTAAAAAAATGGATCTAGCTCTTTAAGATCTTGTTAAATGCATGCTAGAGATTAACTGTGGTAATTTTTAGGTATATCCCTGCGCCATAATTTTTTTTGGCAAGGATTTTATTTTTGCGGATTTCAAGAAAAATGTGATTTTTGTAAAATATTCTGTAAAAGTACTATTTCTAAATACTTTGTATCAAAAATTCATCACTTTTCTACTTTTAAATGTTACATTTTATCTTAATAGCCTATGGTTTCAAAAAAAATAATATGACCCCATTAACCCTTTTGGAATTGGGGTCACATATGACCCCAAGCTAACAATCGCACACTAAATCATCCTTAAATACACTAAAATAAATAGAATTAATTCTATATTTCATATTCTTTTGAATAAATTGTCTTTTGTTAGCTTTGGGTCATTTGTGGGTCTTCTTATTTTATTTTAAAAAATATAGATAGTTTTTATACATAAAATAATTTTTTAACAAAATTGATTAAAAGTTGTTTTAATTTATATTCGCGAGCAATAAGCACATAATTGCACCAAAAATATATCACAATGGATTATTTTGATCCCAGGAGCACTGAAGCCTTAAATAGATAAAAAATAACCGCATTATTTTTCTTAAATTCGAAATAGTGCTTTCATCGAGTTTAAAAGAAAAACTCGTTTTCGGTCATTTTTATTTAAAACTATCTTAAAATCCAAAGCTGGCCTTGGCAAATAATGGGTTAACGTTCTCAGATTTATCTCAAATTTTAGGAACGGAAGTTCTATATATTTGGTTATTATATTTTAAGCGCCGCATCTAAAAATAAAATAGCACTTACAAAATATTTGAATTTTTTTGAATAAATTGTTTTTTATTAGCTTGGGGTCATATGTGACCCCAATTGCAAAAGGGTTAATGGGGTCATAATATTTTTTTCCAAAATCCTAGGCTATTAAGATAAAATATAACATTTAGAAGTAGAAAAGTAATGAATTTTTGATACAAAGTATTTAGAAATAGTACATTTACAGAATATTTTACAAAAATCCCATTTTTCTCGAAATCCGCAAAAATAAAATCTTTGTCAAAAACATTTTGGCATAGGGATTTACCTAAAAAATCACACAGTTAATCTTTAACGTGCATTTAACAAAGCCTTAAGGAGCGAGAACAATTCATTTAAATTTTGTTTAAGAAAATTTTTCAAAACTTGAAAAAGGAGCTTTCAAAATTTTACCAAAAAAGTTTTCCATTTTCGGTCTCAATGCTTAATAGATTCACAAGGTGGTAATAAAATAATACTTCATATCTGAGTACTTACAGGTATAGAGACTTAAACAAAATGTTGGCTTTAATTAATATCTTAAAGTTGAAAAAAATGCAATCAAATTTCATAACCTAGTTTTTTTTTTGGCACAAAAGTGGTCTGGGGTATATGCTATTTCTTGGCGAGATTTTATTCGATTTTGAAGTTTTATAGCTTTTTTGGAAAGATAATTTAATGCTGATCCCGTATTATATCAATTTTTTGGAAGAATTAAACTATACAACGAAATTTTCGTAAAATCTGAAAGAAAGTCATATATTCCCCCCATATAAACGCACTTGAAATTTTCAATGGCGTTGAGCTACCTCTAAATGTTTTTTGATTGGCCCAAAACTTTCTATTTCTCACTTTTTTTGCTATTCGCATATTTCTAGCGTGTGCGACCGAGAGTTTGAACACTTTGTCTATTAAGGACCACCCTAAGCTTCATATGACGTCTAATGACTAAGAATTGTCCTATAGGGCAGAAAGTGATTCTGAGTCGATCGGTATAATAAAAGGTCAAATATTATTGGTAATTACAAATATCAGCACAAAGTCATACCCTGACCACATAGTGGTATAGGGTATAACAAAATACAATTTTACAGCTGACAGTTTGGAGTTAGTAAAAATGGAGCATTACACAACAGAATAACGCGTTTTCATTGTTGAACAATATTAAAAAAAAAAATTAAAATTTGGCGGTTACAGTTCCGAAATTTTGTTTAAAATATAATCAATTCCGTCAACTGCGAATAGAGTAATTGAAAAATTCTGACAAACTGCTCCTATCGTGTGTAATTTATGATTCAATAAAAAAAATAATATAGTGAAAAAAGAGCCATGTTTTCTGTTCAGTTCAAATCCTGCCTCATTTTTGGAACACTCTTTACACACGAACAAACAAAAAAAAAAAAAAAATCGGACGAGTAGACAATAAGTATGACACAAGAAACGTAAGTTTGCAATGTTATAAAAAGAAAAACAACTGAAATGGCTGAAATAAAGTTTGATAAATTTTCTTTTCTTTATTTTTTTTTAGTATACATCACGATTTACTAAAATGTTTTTAAAGTTTCTGAACACATTTGAAACACTTACGATATGAAAAAAGAAAAAAAAAATCGTATATGCCCAGTAAAAAAGGAGCAAACCTAGATATGAAAAAGATGCTTTTCCGGAAGTAGTGAAAAGTTGGACTATACCACCAATGAATTTAACAAAGGGTCGTCATTGAATGGCAAGTATTATCATTAGAAGTCTTAGGATGTGAAATTAATATAAATAGAGCCGAAAAATATTGAGAAATTAAAATTAAATAAAATATATTAAAAACAATGTGGACTATTTATGGCTTTATTGTTTGAGGGCTGAACCATTCTAAGTCAGGGTGAAGCTACTAGGCCAGTATGCCAAAAATCCTTAAGGGTTTGGTGTTCTCACGCTAAACTTCTTTGTTATGACCTCTTATTTATTTATTTATTAAAATATATTTTATAAATAAATTTACAAAATACAAAAAAAAAGAAAAGCGCCGGTTAACTTGACCATAATGCGCGTAGTGATTGAAGTAATGAAAATATAATGATAAAATACAAAAAATAAAAATTAACGTTGAAAATTAATTTTTTAATGGTATTGGTTTAAATTTCAGTTTTGTTGTGTTTGTGCAAATATTGTTTTATCTCGAAGAGTTTACCGGGCCCAGAACAATTCAAAATCTCCGCCAACGCACAGTGGCGCCATTTGAGTTTTTTCGTTGCAAAAATCATATCTTTTGAACCGAATAACATAATTGAACAGTTTAAACAGCATATGATAGATAACTGTTCAGCCTATGAAATGAGCGTTTGGAAAGGGTGTTACGCTTTGTAGGGGCCTACTTATGGGTTATCAAAGTTAAAATTTGTAGAAAAATCAATTTTATGGTAACTAAAAAAAATTATTTTTACATTTTTAGATTGTTTTTATTTTTTTTCTTAAGGGTTTTATGTTTTAAATTATTACCCAACAAATTAAAAAAAAATTACTTCTTTTTCAAATTTATTTTTTCAATTTTCTGTAAAATATTCATCACAATTCGTAAGAGAAGCTATATCTAAAGGACTAATCATTTCTAAACTATAACTATTTTCTAACTCTATTCGTGACTTCACATGCCGCAGGGAAGAAATAATAAAATTTGTTAAGAGACTCCTGTGCTTCTTCAGAAAGCTCTTCAATTGGCAAAGACTGGTACTCAATTATATCTCTGCCATGCGTCAATATTTTATGGACGGTCAACTTCTTCTGTGGATACATTTCTGCTAAAAGAGATGCAGTTTTCGATGCATATTCTCCATATTTTGTAGAATTGACATTTTCTTTGCAGTTTAAAACATTCAAGATCGTTCCCAATCTTTTCACGATTTGATTGTCAATTCCAGTGATTCTAGTTACTGCCTCATCATTTTCAAAAAATCTCCTAGAAGTGTTTCCATCATTTGAGTTACCGTATCCGTGCTTGGGACAGTCTACTTTTAGTCCAACTTATTTAAAAAAAAACATCCTGTATTTGCTTCTTTCTGATCTTTTCCTTATACTTTGTTAATGTATTTTCATCGAAGTTTTCTTCCTCTTGTGGTAGGGAATATGCCAGTTTTAGCAAGAACTCCATACACCTTATCCTTGCGTGCAATGATGATATTCCATATTCGTAATTCTCTTCGTTTGTAGAATCGTTTAAATTACCAAAGTTCTTCTGACTCTTTTTGCAAATCGGGCATGACAATGTTGAGGTTGTTCTTGTCAGTTCGATTACGACTTTTCCGTCAACCATGGTCAGGTGGAATTCGTAATTGCATTCAATATATTTTCCTTCTCCAATTTGCAGCTTTATAGGCTTAATCTTGCTTATTTGTTCTTCAATGTCCTTCACCGTGGTCCTTATGAGTTCTGCCGATTCCCTTGCAAACGGAAACATTATTGGTCGGCAATAATGCACTGATGACGGACGTGGATTTTTCCAGTGTAGGGAAATATCAGATTTTAGCCGCAAAGGAACAACAGATGCCATAAACATATTTCCGTCCGATATTGTAGCGTCATCGGAAGATATCCTTTGCTTATAAACGCTTTGTCCGGATGATCCATCGCAGCCCCATTTGCTGATCAATGTCACTTTCTCAGGAAGAATTTTCATATCATTTTCAGGAAGACTCTCCAACAACCTTTTGCTGTATGGCCCATGAGATCCTGCAGATTGGCTTTCACAGAGACTTTCGTAAACTCCGTATGCAGTGGTCGTGAATTTATTTTGGCTTGCGTAATATGCTTGTATCCTGGTAAAACGTCAGCCCCGTGTCGCATCAAGGATGCTCATAGTATCTCATATTTTTCTTTGGAAAGTTGTAAGTCCATAAACAAGGCCAAGGCTTCTTCGGAACCATACTTTTTAATGTGTGCGTTTGTGAGCGTGGGAATGCTTTCCTTAATCCTTTTCAGTCGCAGAGGGCTTGCATCAGCAACAGATTTTGTAATCTGCGACCTAACTCTTTCACTATCCTTTGTATATTTAATAGACAGCGCGTCCGATAAATGCTTCGTGGTCAAGTCATTGGTGGCATCGGCAAGTTTCCTCTTTCTTGTGAAAATTGAACACTCCTCAATACTTTTTTTTGGCCATACTTTTGCTCCTCTGGTTGATGTGGTGGGTTCATCTACTGCCAATATATCCAGGATGGTGTCTTCATTAAGCCAGTCCTCGTATTTGGAGTTGAAGTTCTGAATGGTTCGATTAGATTTCACCCATTTTGCCTTAATATTTGCATATATCAGATAAAAATTATTTTTTATAATTTCGCTTCTCTCAATATTTCCGTATAAGATATCAAGTTCTTCTAAAGCAGCTTCCGTGAAAAACTTTGGTGTGGTTGACCTTCTAAACAGTTCAAATAATTTTAAATTGTTCAACGCCATGTTTTCAGTACTTAAATTGTTTAACGCCATGGTTTCAGTACTTGTTGCGCCAACTCTCAGTCGTAGACTAATCCAGGCATTATGCTTATTTTGCAATATATAGGCTTATGCTACCATGCCTAAAATTTACCTGTTCCCTGCATACATATGGATTTAGGCTGAATTATGCAATTTTGATATTATGCTCCTGTATAAATAAGATTTGTGCCTACCTGGAGGGACCATAAGTCAATATTGTTCTTGACCATTTGTACTCCAAAGTAATTTTTAAGTGAGGTGCATACCTGCGAATTTCAATGAGTAGTTTTTGTGCATCCTGTGTCTGTAACAGAATATTGGGAGTAGACTTTGGCAGAGGCTCATAGGTAGATAACCGACTTAAAATGCAATTTTCAAACTATTAGATCAAACTACTGTCAGTCAAAACATGTAAGTGGTGCACGCCATACAATTTCTGCAAACGTGTCTTTTTAACCTTTTTACCTCTAGAAGCCAAACAGGGACGTACGGCCAGATAAAACCTTTTGAATTATGTAAAGAAATAATCAAAGAACATGTTTTGCAAATATGCTAAATATAGAAAAATATGGATTTTTTTTATTTTCCGTCAAAGTTGAAAAATAGTGAAAAAACGGATAGTTTTTAAATAATGATTTACCAGGAGAAACACAAAGCAAACAGTTAATTTTTTTTTATCATTATACATTTAATAAATACATCAATCAACACAAATAAAAAATAAGGCGATTCGTTGCCTATTTTTCGTGATATTACACCTGAAATCGCAACAAATTGACTAAAAATTGTGTGTTTTTTTGAAAACCGAAAGTCGGTCAACTTTGAACGGTTATATCTTCTAAACTAAAAATGTGATATTATTAAGAGTAGCATATTTGAAATCGTTGAAAAGTTTCCTATAACATGGGTTTATTCAAAACTTCGTCGGCGCACATGAAAATTTTGATTTTTGCAACCTCGTTTGCTCTACGGGCGCCACTGTGCAACGGTTGATTCAATTTGGAAATTGGGCACTCTATAAGGATATGGAGGACATTCGTACTTTGATGGCATAGCTCGCATTGTAGAGGGACGAGTGGTTATAATAATGTTGGGTATTAAACAACCCTTTTCCAACTCTAAGGCGTGCAAGTAGTATGCACTGGTATCTGATGTAAATATGGTGATATATATGTCCGTTGTAATCTGGATTGTGTATCCTTAGAAAACATGTCGAATTTTGCCACTCCATCTGTAGATTTGGGTAATACTTCGATTTAAAGCTGTTGCTAATAAACTGATGAAAGCATGGAATTTCAGTGATAAGTGGCATTTTGACAGCCTGTTTGGCTGCGCTGTCCGCATATTCATTACCAATAATGAGGGTATCCACAGAATAAGAATAGGATGGCGTACATTAGGCTTCTTCAGAATGTTGTCATGCATATTATATTTGTTATAAAGAATAGCCTTAACGGCACTTAGACTGTCCGAACATATTATAGTTTTTGTGTCTTTGAGTATCGCAAAAGTAATTGTTGCATTAATCGCCGCGAGTTCATCCGAAAATATGCCGAAATATATCGGTAAGAGACTCTGTTTGACCACTAACCAACTTGAGTTGGGTAAATGTTGGACCACCGCGTAAGAGGTTAAGCCATTCTGAAAGGATCCGTCAGTGAAGAGTTCTGTTTCAGCTGAAAAGTCATAAATTTTTTCTGCAACCATTGCTTTAAACTCCTCCTGGCTAGAATTTGACTTCTTATGAGTTGCCAAACTGATATCAAACAGCAAATTGTTTACTTTACTTAGATTACCATCTGGGTTTTCAGGCAACGAAATATCAAATTGTTTTAGGAGAAAAAGGATTTGTTTTTATGACACAGATATTCTTTTTTGATGAGTATTGATGGTCTTCCAGTAAGTGTTTTGAAGACCGTCCGAAGGGTCTGTAATAGATCTTGACGCTAGATTAAACGATCTTTTTTTCAGCAGAGTACAAAAATCTGGTGATTTTGCCTTTACTCTAAGGGATTCGATAGGTGTTGCCCTCAAAAGGCCAGTAGAAGTTCGGAAGCAATTATTCAAAGCGACGTTCAGTTTTCTGACATTAGTTTTTGTTGTCCAACCATATATAATGATGCCATGTTGAATTAACCCATGTGTTAGGGATTTACTTATGTCAATAACAGTATCGATATGTGGACCTTTCTTCTTTGAACAAATTAGTTTTAGGAGGTTATTAATTTTGCTTACCTTGAAAATTAAATTCTTTATATGCACATTCCACAACAAGTTCTTTGTGAAAAATAAACCAAGGATCCTCATTTGATCTTTATAAGGCAACACAGAATTGTCCAAAATGCTAGCAGTACAGCAATTTTTCCTTCTGCAGACGTGCAGTAATTCAGACTTATTGAGAGGTACCACAGCTCCTCGTGAAATAGCCCAAGTCTGGACCTTATTGTTAAGAATATTGAGATTGGTTGAAACGACGGTAGGAGAGCCAGATGTAACGGCGAAAATGTTGTCCGCACATATACCAACATAATCAATTCCTGGTAGATTCTGAATAGATTTGGCCAAAGAGTTTACGTATATTAAGAATAAAATAACAGACAAGGGAGATCCCTGAGTCACTTCATTATCCAAAGAGTGCAGTTGTGAGAGATGACCATCAATTTTAACCATTATCCTGCGATTGGACAGGAATGAAGATATAAGTTTAATTATTGGAGTAGGAACCTTCCATTCCCTTAATTCATTTAGAACGAAAATTGATACTATTCTATCATAGGCCTTCTCGATGTCATCTGATGGAACCACATTATGTCTTTTCATCGACAGGTGGCATCTAAGTTTGCTTTCAAGTTCATGGCATAATAAATGAACTCCATGTTTGGATAGAAAGGCGTGTTGCAATTTCGATATGTTGCTTCCAAAACTCTGAAAACTTATTAGCAATATCAAGGGGTTTATTAATAAAGAATAAACCATCGATGATTGATGGAATTGTGACCTTTTATATCTCTTCCTCATCTTGATGTTTGTTTGGTTAGTTTTTCAACTTTAACTCAAGAACCTTTAATGATTTCTCATTCAACGCCAAACCTTCGGAGGTTTTACTGACTTAAAATTTCTCACCGCCCAGAATGACTGCTGAACTGTGAAATTAGCTCAAAAAGCCTTAATTTATTGATGTTTTTTTAATAGTTTAATTACATTTCCTTATTCAAATTCATCAATGTCATAAAAGTTGCTGCAATAAAAAATTGTGGGAGTTTCTCTTTTCCAAAATTTAAATATACTTTTATCTATCCATCAAGAGAAAATTATTTATGCACGGAAAAAATTAAAATATAGAAATTGGGGTAAATTAATATTTTGATGAGAGATTGCGTATAAATTCATCAGCAAGTTGTCTCCATTCAAATTTCAAAACAGTTTTAAACTTATAAAATACAAACCAAATTTGAGAAAAATCTTGACAATATATTTGATTTATGCTAGATTTAAGTGAAAATCGGAAAGCACATATATATGGGTTTATTTTTGGACTACTAATTAATGGATATAATTAACACATAAAAACCAAATTTGACCGGTATCTATTCAATAAATTGGATCTTGTGGTAATTTAAGTTGATTTCATAGGGGACATTTGTATGGGTCTGAACATGCACCGATTTTCACCAATGTGTTCGTCCTGTGGTCAATGAAAGCTCATCACCCAGTTTCATCAAAATCTATATACTAATACGTGAATGTAAATTTTTAGTTCCCTTTTTAAGCAATATGCGGGCACGGAGGAGTGTGAAAATTGGCACAGTTATAGTTTATATGGAGGAGAAGCTGAGAATGATAAAATTTATGTTTAACCTGTCTTAAAAATACATTAAATTAAATAAGATAAAATATTTATAATAATTTGTTACACCCTGTTAATGTGAATGATTTAAATTATATATCAGACGCTCTGTGTTGAATTGTGAATTGCTAAAATTGATTAACATACCTTTAGGCTCATTTAAATATTCATAAATTTTTTATATATATATAGATTAAAAAAAATATTGGAAGACAAAAATTGAATGAAAAAATAAAATTTCCTAGAATTTGCACTCGAATTTCGAGTGCTGAGCTATACTAGTATATTTAAATTTGCGACCTGTGGTTCAATTACAATGCTAACATGGACACACATACAGACGGTCGGACATCGCTAAATTTACTCAGAAAGCGGTGATGAGTCTATCGAAATAATAAAAGTTGGGTCTACGTCAAATATTTTTGGTGGTTACAAACATCAGCACAAACTCATTATAGCCTGATCACATGGTGGTACAGAGTATAAAAAACAGCCGAATTCCATTTGTGTGACATTTTTGTCTAAGTTGTTATTTTTCAATTTATTTTGTGTACTTTTTGAATATAACACCAGTCAAATGTCCGCCTCTATTGGCCGTGGCAAAATGTACCCTTTTGGCTGAATTTTCCATAATTTTTTCAAAATTTCCATGCAAATGCCAGATTCAGTGTCAACCATTCGAGCGATTGATTGGCCATATTGTAAGCGATGTGTCCTGTCTGCCAGCAAAATTCATTGAGTCAATTGCACTTTATACGGAAACAAATTCAACTCATCCTTCAAAACAAGCCCGAAAGTATTTTCACTGACACCAAAATATTGAGCGCGGTAACGATACGTCTAATTTGAGATCTCGAGAACAGTGAACGGAATGTCTCGTGAACGATCTCCCACTATCTTCCGTGCTCAACAAAATTCGATACTAAACGATGAATAGTGTTGTCAGACGGTACACGTTGAGTAAACATAATATAGCGACTATTGTCAATGTAGCGTCACTATTTCGGGGCCTGTTTTTAGTGTAAAGTGGTACATGGTAAACGTGTGTTCTTAAGTAAATTCTCAACAATTTTAATAATGTTTGTCTTAAAGCATCCAAGACCGCTCAATTTTTTTTTGATCCCGATAGCACGTACTACAGACATCATCAAGGACGGTAACGGCAATGATCTCACCACCACCAATGATCAACTAATTGACCAACTAATTGCTATCTTCTTTGATTCTACAGCGAAAGTCACCAGCTGTAGAAACCATCCTACGGAAAGAACAAGACGGTTTCAGGCCGGGAAGATCATGTGTTGACCGTATTAACACAATACGCATTAACATCGAGCAATCGATCGAATACAACAGCAGCCTTTATCTATTATTTGTAGATTTCGAACGTGCTTTCGACACGGTATCTATACCGCCACTCTGGGATTCTCTGAGTAGCAAGGGAATCCCGCCGAAAATAATCCACCTTATCCTCGAGCTATATATTGAAAGTACGATACAAAGGCGAAGAAAGCCAACCATTCGAGCCCAAAACAGGAATTAAACAAGGCTGTGTTTTGTCTCCTACACTATTTCTACTGCTGTTGGATTGCGTGCTTCAGCAAACAAACTCCAAAACGCCATATGGCATCAGCTGGAACATGAGTGAGTTCCTCCACGATAACGTCTACGCGGACGATATTTGTCTTTTTGCACACCGCTTTGATGATATAGCATAAAAGATTGAGCACCTATCCATCAAAAACAAAAGCAATAAACAAAATCGACAAAATCAAAAAAAAAAAAAAAAAGTCACAAAATAAACAAAAATCGTCAATGTCAAAAATCGCCAAAAACATCTAAAAACAAAATTCGCCAAAAACAAAAATTCGCAGAACCGAAAATTGCGAATATCAAAAATCGCAAAAAACCATAATCGCCAATTCAAAAATCGATAAAGACGAAAATCGGGTATAACAAAAATCGCAAAAATAAAAATTCGCCAAAAATCAAAAATCGTAAAAATAAAAATGGCTCAAGTTAAAAATTACTAAAATAAAAAATTGTTAAAATCAAAAATCACAATAAACAAAAAAACGCCTAAACAAAAATCGCCAAAACCGAAAATCGCCATTACCAAAAATCACCAAAATATATAAACGCCAAAATCAAAAATCGTAAATAAACAGTAATCACCGAAGTCTAAACTCGCCAAAATCTGAAATCGAAAAAATAGAAATCGCTAATGCTAAAAATTGCCAAAATGAAAAATCATAAAAAACAAACATCGTCGAAATCAGAAATAACAAAAAATAAAAACCAAAAGCACCAAATTTAAAAATCGCCAAAACCGAAAATCACGAGTAAGAAAAATCGCCAAAATCAGAAGACGCAAAAATCAATAACAGCAAAAAATAAAAATCTCCAATATCAAAAAGCGTAAAAAACAATAACCGCCAAAGACAAAAATCCCCAAAATCTAAAACCGCAAAAACAAAAATCGACAAAATCAAATATCGCCATATATAAATAAAAAAGTTTTTTAGAAAATGCATTCCCAGTTTTTTTTTATCTTGTTACGATGAGTGTAGCGAAACGCCTCGGGTTACAGCTAGTATATTATACTTCTTACTGATTAAAATCGCCAAAATGAAAAATCACAAAAAATAAAAATCGCCCAAATCAAAAATGGAAAAAATAAAAACCAAAATCGCCAAATTTATAAATCGCCAAAACCGAAAATCGCGAGTAATAAAAATCGCCAAAATCAAAAGACGCAAAAAATAAGAATCACCAAAATCAAAAAAAGCAAAAAACAATAACTGCCGAAGTCAAAAATCGGCAAAATCTAAAACCGCAAAAACAAAAATCGACAAAATCAAATATCGGCATATATAATCAAAACAGTTTTCTGTAAAATGCATTCCCAGTTTTTGATTTCGTTACGACGGGTGTAGCGAAGCGGATGGGGTACAGCAAGTATATTATTATTCTTAATGCTTTAAATCGCCAAAATCAAAAATCACAAAAAATAAAAATCGGCCAAATCAAAAATAGCAAAAATATAAACAAAATCGCCAACTCAAAAATCGCCAAAACCGAAAATCGCGACTTACATACATCGTCAAATTTAAAAAGACGCCAAAATCAAAAATCGCAAAAAAGGAAAATCTCCAAAATCAAAAAACGCTAAAATCAATAACCGTCGAAATCAAAAATCGCCAAAATAGCCAAAACAAAAATCGTCAGAATCAAATATCGCCAAATATAAACAAAACAGTTTTCTACAAAATACATTCCCATTTCTATATTTCGTTACGATTGGTGTAGCGAAGCGTACTAGTATATTATACTTCTTAATGCTTAAAATCGCCAAAATCAAAAATCACAAATAATAAAAATCGCCCAAATCAAAATGGCAGAAATAAAAACCAAAATCGCCAAATTCTAAAATCGCCAAAACCGAAAATCGCGAGTAACAAAAATCGCCAAAATCAAAAACCGAAAAAATAAAAATCTCCAAAATCAAAAAACGCAAAAAAACAATAACCGCCGAAGTCAAAAAATCGCCAAAATCTAAAATCGTTAAAACAAAAATCGCAAAAATCAAATATCGCCAAATATAAATAAAACAGTTGTCTACAGGATGCATTCCCAGTTTTTTTATTTCGTTACGATGGGTGTAGCCGAGCACATCGGGTTACAGCTAGTTTATTATACTTTTCAGTGGTTGGCAGTATTATGGTAACTGAAGTATGAGGACACTTAGTTTAATGTTCTTAATTTATTCTAGAAATATTTTTTTATTGAATCAAATATTTTCCTCTCAGTTTTTAAATACGTCTTAAGCACCGAGTTTGAGGACTACTTATTATTATGAAAAGGTTCTAAATATTTCAAATTAATTTTTACTATTCCTATGGCAATGAAAAATTTTTTTCGGCATTGCATTTGGGAATTATTTAATTTATTTTAAGAATTTTTGCATAATTATACCTAACAGTGTTCAGTACCGAAATTTCGGATTTCGAAGATTCTCAGCATAGGGATTCTGTTGTCAAAAATTTGTTGGAGTTCGCGGGATCTCGGGATTACATGCTCTAGACGAACAGACATACAGACGGACGGATGGATGGGCATCGCTAAATCGACTCAAAAATGATTCTGAGTTGATCGGTATAACAAAAGATGGGTTTAGGTCAATTATTGTTGATAGTTACAAATATCAGCACAAACTTATTACACCCTCACCACAGGATAAAAATATCCACTAACACCCCTTTCCTACTATTCATAACATATCAACAAATAAATAGCTATAAAATGTACTGCATTAACAGGAGACATTTTCTATGATTTATTGATGCATAGAAAAAGCATTTAAAGCAGTGTTTCTTAATCTTTTTGGCTTAATGGACCACTTTCAAAATTTTAAATATGTCACGGACCCCTCTGTGAAAAAAAATAGCTTAAACATCATTTATTACAAAATTTATTCTGTTTTATTATTTAATTATTTTAATATTTTTATTTCAATAGTATAAAAAAATTTGAAGAAATTAAAATTTTTAATTCCTTGATTAACAGATTGAATTGAGGGATGGTTTTCGATAAAGCAACGCGCATATCATGTTCGATATTCAGTCGATTTCGATGTTTTGTTTTTATTGTGACAAGTCTGGAAAATCCCGCTTCGCAAAGATATGCTGTAGCAGACGGAATAATGGCTGCCATAGATCGTTTTACAAGCAATGGGTAGGCTTCTCTTAAAGAAGACCAAAACTCTCCAAGAGTTTTTGAATCGAAACCCATTTTTAACAAGGACTTTGTTTTCAAATCAATTAGCTCTTCTTTGGCAAGGTTCATGTCATCGATACAGTCAATATCACAAAGAAAAGGATTACGAATCCACAACTCAACTTTTATATTTATTCCATCCGAATTGAAATATTTTTCAAATGAAACTTGAAGTACTTCCAGGTGTTCACAGATTTCATTTTTCAAGTTATTCAATAACAAACTATCTTGCCAAGATCCATTTTCAAAAAGCACTTCGTCCAACATTTGAAAGTTTGCATATATCCCATTTTGAATTCTAATTTTCCAAAGTGACATTTTCAATAAAAATGCCTGTAGTTTCTCAGTGGTATCCATAATTATTGAATCAGGCCCTTGAATTGAAAGACCTATATCGTTCATGCGGTTAAAAATGTCTGTCAGGTAAGCCAATTTACACATAAAATCTTTTTTCTTGAAATATTCGAAGAGTGAGTTATCTTTTTCTTCTAAAAAAAAGTGATACTTCTGTCTTCAACATGAAAATTCGTTTCAAAACCTGCCCTCGTGACAGCCAGCGCACTACCGTGTGGTACAGAAGTACCTCATGTTCTGCGTTCATTTCTTGACACAGTGTTTTAAAACTACGATGATTAAGAGCTCTACTTCTAATAAAATTCACAGTTTTAATAACTTTTGACAATACTTCTTTTAAGCTGGTTGGCTCTTCCAACCAGTGACATGTCTATTTAAAAAACAATGTTTAACAATAACATTAGGAGCCTCTTTTTTTACCAAATGGGCAAAACCAGATTTATTGCCAAGCATCGCAGGTGCTCCATCCGTACAAAGTGAATGAAGTTTTTGTTTCTAGTCGAAGTCGTGTTTGGAAAGGAAAACATTTAAAATCGCTAAAACATCACTTGCCTTTGTAGTTTGCAAAAGAGCCTCACAAAATAAGAATTCTTCTTTGAACAAAAAGTTGACTAAAATTCGAGATGTCTGTAGTTTCATCCAGTTGCATATTAAAGGGAAATGTCGATGCTTTCAGTTTATGGATGATCCGTTTCAAGATATTGCAAGAAATTTCAACTATTCTCGAATGTATCACATCATTGAACAATGGAATAGCTTCAAGTTTTTTTCTCTGTTCCAGTCCACAAACTAATTCAACCATTTCCAGCGCACATGGCTTAATTAATGTCTCTCCAATAGTATGTGGTTTTTCACTTTTGGCAATACGATATGCAACTGTGAAAGATGCCTCAACCAAAGGATTTTGTGTAATACCAAATCCAAGTTTGGTTAATGTTTCAGATTTCGAAAACTGGGCTTTCTTCTTTGTAAAAAATTCTAGATTTTTAGATGCATTTTCAGGATGAAGAGATTTGAGTTGCTCCAACAATTTTGCCGGTTTCATACTGGCGTTTGACAAAACTATTCCACACAGAAAGAATTGTGGCTTTTCAACACCGTCCGATTCCTTCATGCAGTAGAATCCATATTTTACATAATTTTCATCATACTTCATTTTTTTTGACATTTTGGGCTACAAAAAATATCAAATAATCAAATGAAATATTAAGAGTTCAAATTTAAATTGTTCACAAATGAATTACTTGACTGAACCCACCTTTAGTTGAAAATGCCGTTGGTAACACAAAAAAGAACACTCGAAAAAACTGTGACACAAAAAAAAACACTTGAAAGAGAATACTTTAATTACAACTTATGAAAAAGTAAAACAAATATTTTGTTTTAAAAATTTGCAAAAACTTTGCGGAACTGATTTTAACATCACTTTATTTCCAAGTGAAGTAAAATTCAAAGGCTACTTTGTGTTTCAAAAAAATTTCAAATTTTATATGGTTTGCGAATTTTCTTTTCCTCGTATTGTGGAGGTCTCTATTGGGAAATGGCAGACAGATGGCTTACAGAGGTTGCCCGTGACAAAAAAAAAATTTTTTTTTTTAATATTAGGAGCAGTCGGCGTACCCCCAAAATTAGACCCATGGACCCCAAGGGGTTCATGAACCATAGGTTAAGAAACCCTGCTTTAAAGTATGTTATATCTTATAGAGTTAACATAGCTAACTTAACAGAATGTTACGAAGTCGTGAGAAAAGTTACAGAATAAGCCATTTTAAGAAATGAAGTAGGGAAAGATACTTTCTTATAATGTCCTATAAGGTCGGTCTGAACCAACATTTTGTCCTTTAATTAAAACTTTTTTTTTAAAGCCACTATTGTATTTTAAAATAAGAACAAAAATAAAAAATATAATAACTCACCACATTTTTTTTTTATTTTTTGTTGTTTTATAAATTACATTCTTTATGTGTTTAAAATACAGCAGTAAGAAAAAAGAAAAAATTAAACTTCCTTTAATAATGTGTTGCTTATCATTTGTATTTGTTTTATGTATGTCTCTTTGCCAAAACGTATTTGTATTTTTTTTTTGCAAAGTTTTACAAACAGATGTTCAAATCTTGTTACTAAAACAAAAAGTGAGATAATTTAAAAATGAAAATATTTCATTTTCCATGGCCAACACGACAGTTAATTCAAATGGAAACTTTTTAAATTAAATTTATAAACACATTATTCATGATCAAATGTAATAGAACATATATGTACATGTGTGAAAAGCGTGATTTGTTAAGTTTTGGTAATGAACAAAAATTTCTGTAGGCATTCATAGAAGTTGTCACCAAAAACAAAATTGTTAATGTAAAAAAAAATTAAAAAGAAACAATTCATTTTCAATTGTTGTAAAGTTCGATCATAGATACGGGTTTGCAGTTATCCAGTTTGAATGACTACTATATTCATATAACTAGTAAAACTTATTTCCATCATATTTTGTATGAAATTTACAATTCAGTATCAATGGTACTTTCCTAAAAGATCAGTGCGTTTCGAAACATACTTTATATGCTGCCATAAAGATACTGAGAATTTGTGGTTTTAAAATAACGTGTTGAAGATATTGAAATAAAAATAACACTGTGGAACAAATTCAGGTTAGCAAAAGTTAGGTCGATTCTGAGAGTGAGGGGTGAAAATAGAGGCTAAATTAGAAGACCCGTTTACGAACTTTGCAGTCAAATGCCGATTTTCGACTAATTGATATTTTTTCAATCTGTAAAAGCCAAATTATTGCTAGAGACCTGTGCAACAATTAAAATTTTTAAAAAAAAATTGATTTAAAAAATTTTTGTGGTGCTTATGAAGCAAAATGTTGTAAAAATTATTTTTTTTCATGCTTTTTGAAAATATTTTCCACAAAACTAAGTATTTTTTTCTTTCTGTTTGATCAAGGTTCAGAAAATACACACATGAAACACACAATATTCTGTTCAAAAGCAGTCAACACATATCTTTATTTTCATATCAATTATGTGCGTTTCTAAATTTTCTACGGTGCCCAACACAACCATGACTGTGTTCGTTTTAATATTTCGTTATTTACACGAACATTTTTGTATCACATACTTTTTGTTTCAATCACCCATAAAGCACACATTTTTGAGTGTTGCTCTATTTGAAGTTCATGTTCTGGTACGTGTACTAAAAAAAAACACAGAACATGTACAATAAACAGGTTCGAGTTCAGCTATATTTTAAGTCGTGTTGTGGCTCGTGTAGTGAGAAAAAACAGAACATGTACAATAAACAGGTTCGAGTTCAGTTATATTTTAAACACGGCTTAAAATATAACTGAACTCGAACCTGTTTATTGTACATGTTCTGTTTTTTCTTACTACACGAGCCACAACACGACTTAAAAAATAACTGAACTCGAACCTGTTTATTGTACATGTTCTGTTTTTTCTTACTACACGAGCTACAACACGACTTAAAATATAACTGAACTCGAACCTGTTTATTGTACATGTTCTGTGTTTTTTTTCAGTACACGTACCAGAACATGAACTTCAAATAAAGCAACACTCAAAAATGTGTGCTTTATGTGCGATTGAAACAAAAAGTACGTGATACAAAAATGT
Organism: Cordilura impudica; assembly: GCA_963682025.1. NCBI lineage: Eukaryota > Metazoa > Arthropoda > Insecta > Diptera > Scathophagidae > Cordilura > Cordilura impudica. The sequence continues at coordinate 166,319,579 of OY821521.1, read as the reverse complement.
TCGTGTAAATAACGAAATATTAAAACGAACACAGTCATGGTTGTGTTGGGCACCGAAGAAACTTTAAAAACAAACATAATTGGTATGAAAATAAAAATATGTGTGTGTTGGTCTAAGTTATGTTTGTTTACATATATGTACGAGTTTTTTATTCAGTGTGTGTTTTTTTCTGAACTCTGTGTTTGATCTATAATATGCTCCTCAGTTTCTTCAATAAATTTCATTTAAAAAGAAAACAATCATAATACAAAACTTGCGTTTTCCAGCTTAATATTAATTTACTTCTCATTTTTTACACACCAATTTTGTTCAGTGTTGGTTTTGAAGAAACATTGAAAAAGAAATTATAAAAATATGGGAAAAAATATATTTTTGAAATGTTATTTATGAAGAGTTTTAAGTAAAAAAATTAAATGAATTAAATTTATGATTTGGCCAGTTGCAGTTTAGCAGGCGGCTGTGGATCAACATCACTGCTCTCTCTAATATTTTAGTCATCGTCATCATCATCAGAAAGGTCGATAATTTCGTCCAATAGATATTCTGGAATATCGTCTTTGTCTTCCCCTTCTTCCTCTTTTTCCTCGTCTTCCTCTTCTTCAAAGGTGTTTTTATACCACCAACAAATTTCAGCGAGTATTGCATCTGGAGATTTCTTTCCTTTGTACCTTGCTCATCAGATTCAGTTGGCAACTGTTGAGCGAGTTGATCAAGATGCTGATGCAAGAGATGAATTTTGTACGACATATTAACCCCAATTTCACCGAAAGCTGCAACATGTTTGCAACAGATAGCCTGTAGTTGTCTCTGCGTTCTTTACCCAAAAGTCCTTTAATAACTGCTTTCAATGCGAGCCATGCATTTATTCTCGGTCTGTCAGAACTTGGTCAAAATCTTGACGACTCATTAGTTTCCGTATGTCGGGACCATTAACAACCCCTTCCTGAATTTTGGCGTTACTTAGTCTTGGAAAAATGTCTTTTAAGCGATTGAATACTGCTGGTCTTTTTGCGATCCATTTCAAAAAATTTTTAGCAATGCCAAGTTTAATGTGGAGCAACGGCAACAAAATTTTCATTTCAGGAACAAGACTTTCATGTAGCCTATTGTCTTTAGGCCATTTCCGTCCAATTCGACTATTCCAGTTATGCTATTTGTACTGGTTTCTTGCTTTAATACCTTCTCCGTGTCGTTAATCCCAATCGCACAAAAAACACGGATATTTTGGATGGTCAGATGCTGTTAAGATTGTAATCTATGAAACTATTTTGAGGTCGCAGCAAATGCGCCACTGGTGTTCGCTATATTTGATTACTTCCAGAATGTGTTTCAAATTATAGAAATTTTCACTAGTGTCAGTGCTATACGCAATCGGAACAGAAGCCATTCTATTTGTCTTGTGCAAAAGCACAACTTTTAAGCTGATTAGTTAACTATCGATGAATAAATGCCAATCATCTTTTTTATAGGTTAACCCTATCGTCTCCATTAACTTTTCAATATCGTTGCAATAAGCGAAATTTTTTGCATCATTCACATTGAAGAACTTTTCTAACTCTTTTTGGCGTTTTCGATATGCTGTTACTTTGGTACCCTTCGCCAGCAAATTATTTCCTTTCAAAAATTAAGCCAGTAGTTCTGATTTTTTCTGAGTCAAACACAAATTTGCAACAATTCCATCCAATTGGTTTTGTGTGACTAGGATTGGGTCCTTTGATGTTTTATAGGATGTACTTTCACCAGGGTCGTATTCTGAGAAGAAATCCATGGATGTAGCAGCGGCGGTTGTAGTACTGATATCTGTATGAAGATCAATACTTTATGTTGGTAGTGGAAAGAATTCTGAGTGCGGTAATGGTAATTGGACACTTGGCACTGCTACATAAGTTTTATTCTTTACTTTCCTTCTATTCAAAGTTTTATGGTAGTTGATACATCCGTAGCAATTTTCTTCTTGATACGGGCTGTTGTCTAAGCACACCATTGGTATACCAAAAGGCATAGCATTCTTCTCTTCACTTTTCCATTGCAAAGAGTTGAATAGCAATTAAAGCAAACTTTTTTAGGGGCATAGTTTACGTCAGTGATAAACTCTTGCGAGAAATATAGTTTATAGGCTTCCAAAAAAAAAATCACTCGTATTGCCACATTTTTCATCGCTTGCTATGAAACGTCCACAAACATTACAAAAATGGTCCATTTTACATTTTGGTTCCGACATTTTTAATGCAATATATATTATACAATGTTTTTTTTTTTTGTTATTTTTATGAAACTTAACTTAAATCACTCACAAAATGAAATATGTTCCAAAAAAAATTAATAGCAAATTTTATCACGACCGAGCGAAAATTAAAAGACATCAGCTTCGGCTGAGTCTCGAGTCTTAACTGAATCTTCATTTTTGAAATTAGTTCGCTTGTACGAAATAAAAAAAAATCGCTACCTGTGCGGTGGTTGAAAACAAAAAAGTTGTTTTACTAATTCCTAATTCTTGGAACTTCCCTTTTCAATTACTTCTACCTAAATCGCTATTTATTTAATGGTTTTGGGATTTTTAATGCAAATTATCGACTAAGACCATTTTCTTTTCAAGTGAAATTTATTGAAGAAACTGAGAAACATATTATAGATCAAACAGAAAGCAAAAACCGGTCCGATTAAGAATACAGTGCAGTTATGAATTTTGGAAATATATGCTTTCTTCTTCTTCTTTACCACGCACCATTTAAAAAAGACTTAGTTTTGTGGAAAATATTTTCAAAAAGCATGAAAAAAAAATTTTTTTTCAACATTTTGCTTCATAAGCACCACAAAAATTTTTTTATAAAAGTTAGTTGTTGCACAGGTCTCTAACAATAATTTGGCTTTTATGGATTGAAAAAATATCAATTAGTCGACGAGTTATAGCCAAAAAACCATATAAACAATAGGCTGAAAATCGGCATTTGACTGCAAAGTTCGAAGGTCGATTAAAAAAAAAAAAAATTCGAACTAACATAAACAAACGCCGCGATACGGGTCTTCTAATTTAGTCTCTATTTTCACCCCTCACTCCCAGAATCGACCTTACTTTTGCTAACCTGAATTTGTTCCACAGTGTAATTATGAAATAAAAATATTATGCAGCACTGTCCTATAATATATTGCGTAGTTTGAGCACGATCGATGAGACAATTTGAACAAATGCCCAATTAAAATAAATCTGAGTTCCCCACCTGGACTGGATTTTAAGTTTGATAAAATAGTTTTTTTACTGTTTCATGCGGGTTGGCCTTAGTTTTGGTCAAAAACGTATTTTTACGTTTTTTTTTATTTTAAGCATTTTGTGGATTAACTAAATTATGCTCTTCGTTTTAAAGTAAAAATTTTCCAACACATCATTACCTAGAAGTCATTACTTGTAACGCACCTAGGGCGCCCATGATGAAAATACTTCTTTCGAAATATAAACCATTTTATAGTCTCCGCCAATATTGTAAGTCTTTCGATCTGACAACCCTAATAACACTGGTCTACAAATTAAAAAAAAAAATTTACTGCAGAAACGAAGCATATTTTGTAACTCTCTGGGTGCGCTGAATTCGAATCTGACATAAAAATTGGGCTATCACGTCTTGTTCATTTTTTTATCGCATGCTGGCAATACTGTAAAGCAGTCAATACTGATACTGCAATTTTACAATTATTAATTTTTTTCTTTTTTATATTAACTAACACTCAGGGGATGCTCCCTACAAATGCAGTGCATTGTGTTGATTTCAGGAAAATAGGTTGTGGGAAGGAGGAAAGAGGGAGTAGTGTTTGTGGATATTTGATTTAAATTTTATTAGATTACTAGCAGTAACCCGATACGCTTCGCTACACCCCTCGTAACGAAATAAAAAGCAGGAATACGTTTTGTAGAAAACTATTGTTTTGTATAGGAGGTGCCACGCCCATTAGTCTGATTCTGCCCATTTTTTGGGCAACTAACACATTAGTTACGAACTCAAACAAAGTCGCTAGACTTTAATTATTATAGTACTCCAGTTATGTTATATTAAATACTTACTTTGTATGGGGGTACCACGCCCACTGGTTGAATCTCGCCCATTTTTTATGGGAAAACTCACATTAATACTTATGAACTCAAACAAAGTGTCAACACATTACCTATTACAGTACTCTAGATATATGACATTTAATATTTACTTTGTATGGAGGGTACCACGCCCATTGGTCCGATACCGCCCATTTTTTCCCGCAATTCCTCGAACTGTTTTAATATGTGTACATGTATATAGTTTCAAAACTCTTGTTGTCGTAGTACTCCAGATATTATATGTTAAAATTAGATGTTAAAAATTCACTTTGTATGGGAGGTGACACGCCCACTGGTCCGATCCCGCCCATTTTTTATGAGCCTACTCACATTAATAACTCATGAACTCAGACAAAGTTCAAAGGCTTTCACTATTACAGTACTTCGTATATATGACATTATATATTTACTTTGTATTTGAGGTACCACGCCCACTGATCGGATTCCGCCCATTTTTTCGAGTACTAACGTTGATAACTTATGAACTCACACAAAGTCTCAAGACTTTATCTATAAAAGTACTCTAGATATATGACATTTAATATTTACTTTGTATGGTGGGTACGACGCCCATTGGTCCGATCACGCCCATTTTTCCGCAAGTATTCGAATTATTTAAATATATATATAGTTTCAGAGCGCTTGCTGTAGTAGTAGTCCAGATATTATATGTTAAAATTAGATGTTAAAAATTCACTTTGTATGGGAGGTGCCACGCCCACTTGAAAAATCAAAAAAAATAAAGCCTATTTTTCCTTCCCGATAGGCAGTTACCTTCTGTAAAAATTTCAAGACAATCGGTCCAGTAGTGTAGTCTCCTAAAAACCACAAACAAACAAACAAACAAACACACAAATAAACACAACTCCATTTTTATATACATATAAGATAACTGTCAGGAAAGACCTTTGCGGGGACTTTATTCCACATACGGCTAGTTCGACTGGTAAACGAATTCTCTCTGTAATGCGTTGTGCGGTCAACTGAACAATAGACTACAAACGGATGTGATCTACCGGAGAAGCGGGTAGAGCGAACCGAAACTCGGGCACTTGGAATAAGTTCGGTAATCTCAGAAGAACATTTCCCATGGTAATATCTATAGAACAGTGCTACACAACCCACATTCCGACGATGTTCCAATTAATCATTGATGAGCGCCAACGCCCTCCTTTGTACACGGTCCAGTAACTACAAAATAGACTTTGAAGCTCCTGCCCATATATGGGAGTTGTATTCCATTTTCGGTCTGATGTATGTGGTATAGATTTTAAGGAGGTCAGAAGGAGTGAAGTAGTTTTTACACCGTTTTAGAAAACCAAGACACTTGAATGCTTCTTTCGACACTTGAAGAACATGCTCATTCCAACGAACATCACATTGAATCCTCATGCCTAGAACATCAAGAGTATCCGATTCCTCAATACCTATACCACCCATATATGCAGATGACATTGTTGATTCCAGGGCCCTATGGGTCAACATACAGCATTGAGTCTTCAGCGCATTAAAATCAACCCTATTCACTTTACCCCACTCGGAGATTGTTAACAGGTCTTGATTGAGTGTTCATTCATTGTTTGCCTTTTGCCCCCAACATCTATGCTTACGCGGATGACTTGCTCATCTTAATCGAAGGTTAGTCTCGTGCTGAACTGGAAAGGGAGAGTGAGGGGGCCGCGCTTGAAGTCAATGGGTGGGGAAACAGTGTCAGAGTTGAAGTGTCACGGGAAAAGACAGTCATGATGCTGCTAAAAGGCAGCTTATCGCAGGCACGGCCACCGGTAGTTCGGACAGGAGACGTTAGCTACAAATATGTGACCGAGGTCAAGTATCTAGGTATCCACATTAGTGAGAGGATGAACTTCTTAGCTTATTTCTCTGTCGTAAGAGAAAAGTTGACGGTAGTTGTGGGAGGTATCAGACGCATCCTTAGGAATGACTGGGGTCTTAGCAGGAGAGCTGTCCGTGCCATATATAGTGATCTGTTCGTTGCCTGCGCAACGTTCGGCTCGTCTGTATGGTACGGCACCGCTCTGTCTGCTATGGGCAAGAAACGAATCTTGTCTTGTCAGAGAGTGGCAATGCTGGCTTGCATGTCAGTTTGTCACACAGTTTCGACAGATGCTCTTCAAGTTCTGTTAGGTGCACCTCCCCTTGACTTGGAGGTGGTACGACGTGGTATCATTTACAAGGTTAAGAAGGGACTGCCACTATCAGGGCATGTCTGGTTAACTTCGATTGAAATCGCTGATTTAGACTTGAGGCAGGTGAAACTCCTGCTGGACGAGCATCTTATTACAAGTTGGCGTTCACGTTGGACGGATAGTGATAAGGGGCGAACAACCTACGAATTCATAAAGGACGTGACATTCGTTAGAGACCGCCCGGACTTCGGCTTCGGCTTGAGTCTGGGCTTTTTACTGACTGGGCATGGCTCCTTGAATGCTTTTCTGCATAAGAGGGGTCTGTTCGATACCCCGAACTGTAGGTGTGGGCAAGGGCCGGAGGACTGCGTACATGTTTTGACCAGGTGTTCACTTTATAGTGATATTAGGAGCTTAGTTAGTATGGGGATTTTTGAAACAGCAGTAAGATGGGATTTTAGTAGGGCATTAGAGAACGGGCGGACTGCTAGAAATTTAGGTGAATACGCAAGGGGCGTACTCAATTGTAGGAGAACCGGACGTTAGTGGAGGTTGCTTCTGATGCGGGCATCCGTGGTGGTGCTTAACTGCCAATGAGTGGTCGCTCCAGTAGTGCGCATCGTCGTGCCTGGATTTTGGATATGAGTATGACTGATGGCAGGGGCTGATACATCAGTATCTGTTCCTCCACAACGGTGCACCGTCTTCGGCTCTCTCCCTGCTAATTGCTGTTGCTGCTGCTACCAGTTGTTCCTGCGCATCTATTCCTGTCGTCTTATGTGTTCTTTGTTGAGCTTCCGCGAGGGGGCTATGTTTATTGTTGTCCTTTTGTGTGCTGCTGCTGAGGAGACACATGCTCACTCAGAATGCGGCCGTTCATTGTTGTGTTGTGTTCTTGTCTTTTTATGTCTATATGTTTATCATCCAGGGCCACTAGTCCCGAACCGTTTGGAGTTCAACTGGTAGTAGCTTCGGCTACGAAGCCTGACCGGAGGATTTATTCTGGTACCACGGGTGTCAGGAGCCCCTCGAACTTAGTTCCAGCCTAGGAGTGGTGCGGCCCCCTATGGGAGCATCGTGGTGGCTGTGGTTTAAACCCAAATCGCGGGTAGAGCGCAAGCTCGGTGTGGAGTTGCATTGCAACCGGGTGCCGTGAACCATAGATCGGTAGGAGTTTTAGATAGTACTCCGCTCCGCATCCAAGTGGGAGGTCATGCCCAAATGCATGCCTCAAATTGGTACTCGTACTGAGAGGGCGCCGGTGGACGCATAATTTCCACCCGGTGTTAAGTGCACTGTGAAGTCAGGCCAACGTACTCACGTTAATCTTGAACACGTCTGCCCCCAACCTCGAAGAGGTTTGGCGTACACTTAAAGGAAAATGAATGACAAATGCTGCTGTCATCTGCGAAAGAGTAAATAGAATTAAAAGTTTGATCAAGAAGGTCGTTCAGAAAGATAAGGAAAACAGAAGGAGAAAGAACGGAACCTTGGGGTACCCCTGATTTAAGCTGAAACTCATTAGATGTTACTTCATCAATAACAACACGTATTGTTCGGTCTCTGCGAAAGCTCGATATAAATCGAGAGAATTCATTACCGACCCCAAATGCAATAAGCTTTGATATCAATGCACCGTGCCACACACGATCGAATGCCTTGGAAATATCCAGAGCAACCACTTTACTTTCGCCAAAATTGCGAGTGGATCGACTTCAGTGCTCAGAAAGTAGAGCCATACTGTCGATCATTAAGAAGTGAATTGGCCTCTAAGTAGTTCACAAGATGGAAATTGATCATGCTCTCCATCAACTTTGAGAGCGCCGAGCAGATTGCAATGGGACGGTAATTTTCAGGGTTATTAGCCGTACCTTTTTTAGGGATTGGTCGGACATTAGCAACTTTCCAGCAAGAGGGAAAGACTCCCGCACGGCACGAAAGGCTGAAAAGGTTGGCCAATGGACTGGCTACCGTCGAAGAGCACTGTTTCTGCACCAGTGCTGGATACCATCCGGTCCCGAAGACTTATTAATGTTGAGATCCGAAAGAAACTTTTTAACTGCACGTGCTCGAAAGAATATTTTGTGCATAGTACAAGACACACTTTCAACTTCGAGCAGAGGTTGATCGCTATCCGGCTAAAACGAGTTTTTTGCAAAAAAGTTCAGCTAAGAGGTTAGCCTTATCAACCAGTTCAGTGAATATTTGGTCATTCATTAAGAGAAATGGGATAGCAGAACTAGCATTGTTCTTTACCCTTTTAACAATTGATCAAAAGGAGCAGATAGAATTTTAGCACGAAGACGCTGATCTTAAAGAAACTTTTGGCGCCTTAGTGTTTTGGCACATTCAGTTCTCGCCTGTTTGCTTTGCAGTTCAGTGGCGGAATTTTTATTTTCACGCCAATATCTGAATGCTTCCTCTCTGGATCTGACTGCTTCTCTGCAGGTCTGGTTAAACCATAATTTTTGATTAGGTTTAGCCGAAATGTACTTTGATGGAATGAATAATCTCATACCAAGCACTAAATATTATTTTTTCTATCATTTTTGCAGCAGCATCAACATTTTTATCCAGGAAACAAAGTTTCCAGTTAAAATGCTTAAAAAAATCGTTGAGCTCAGCTCGTTAATAAAAACTAAGCGCTTCATATCTGGTGCTGAAACACTTTGAGGTACAGAGTATGAAAAGGATGCGGAAATGGTGCAGTGATCCGAATTACCGAGAGGTGCAAATATTTTCACTTCATACTTGTCAGGTTGTGAAGTGAGAAAAAGGTCGAGAGTATTTTGTCGTTGCCCTTCAATGCACGAAATGTGCGTTGGTTGAATCACTAGTTGTGCTAGATGGTTATGCACCGCGAAAAGCTCAACGTAACGGCCTTCGGGGGTTGTTTGACTCGAATGGTGAAGCCAAGTAGAGTTATGAATATTAAAATCACCGGCAACAACGATTTCACTATTCGATAAACTCTCTAGGATTCTAGATATGGATTCAGAAAGGACGTCGAAGCCATTACAGGTATGCTCCCTTTCTGTATTTGGGCTTCTATATAGAAACTCGAAGTGCAAAATGTGTGACTTGATTTTCAACTTAACCAAAAGTGAGTTAAATTCTGCATCATTACAGTTCAGATGTTGCTGATACTGGTACATAACATTGTCGCGAATGTACATAACGGGGCCCCTATGAAGAATAAAGAGGGATAGAAGGTGATAACCAGGTATGTGAAAATCCTGTGGATCAGCATCCCCACTTACCTGGGTCTCATGGGCATATACAGAGAAAAAATTTGATCTGAGTCCACGTATGTTGCAGAAGTCGATACGAAAAATTCCTGGCATAAAAAAAAAAATAAAAATTAAGTCAATTTTCTATACGATAGTACAAGAGCAAGTAAGTGCTTTATTGCTGAAACAATGTTTCTAGAACAGTTGTTGTCTGCTTAATATATTTAATGTTTTTCTTCATAAAATTCCTTTTGGCTGCTACAAATTTTCCTGGGCAATTGTTTTCATCTAAAATTTCTTTTTTTTTATCTTCTCAACCTTTTTAAGACGTTTACACTGCACATTTAGTTTTTAGTTTCGCCAATTTCTCTTCTTCAAACTTCCTTAATCTTCTTTAAATTTTCTCTAGAACAAAGGTTCGCTTTTTGAAATTTATCGGTACATCGACACTTTTTCATCTATAATCTTCTTTAAAATTTCTTTCTATCTATTCACATTCTCCATCTCATAGAAATAAATGCAATCCGTTTATATTTCAAATTCTGCACACTCTTATTTGTTTTTATATAAATTTGTTATTTCAACTTATTTATTATTTTAAATTCTCGATAGAAATTTTTTACTCTCAATATTAATTTGTATATTATCAGTTTCTATTTGACATTCTAAACATTTAAAGGTATATTTTTTTCATACCCCTACTTTGTGCTTGACTAATTCATTTAGAGTGACTCAACTTTTTGTTTCTTTGCTGACTATGATCTCAATACCCAAAATCCCAATTCCCCTAAAGCCTATAAAAACGTGGCGAACACAAAAACCTCATTTTTTAATATGCCTCCAAACTTATTGTTTCCTCCATCTTCTTAACATAATAATATGAAATTCAACTGTTTCACTATTTGAAAAAAAGTATTATTTATCTGTTTCATTAAATTAAATTCAAAGGAATTCTTTACGATTTTTCATTTTATATAAAAAATTAAAAAAAAATATTTTAAAATATATGTATATATATTTTATCTTATGCACGCACATGTTCCTTTAAGCAAGAATTTAAATAAATATATTAAACACAGATTTCTATATAAAAAAATATTTGAACGTATTGCTTTAGGTTTCCTATATAGGTATACAGTAAAAGCCCTGTTATCCGGAATGCATTTCAGATAATCGAAAAATCTGGATAATTGAATGTTTCATAAAACTATAAATTTTATGAGAATTTCGCTTGATTTTATTATTTTATGGATATTTCTTTATTTATTTTCAAATTACACTGTGGAACAAAATGAGACCCTCTTTTGTCTTGGGGGTGGATGATTTTTATGCCGTTCAATTGTATTAGGCTATTATAGTAACACCTCCCAACCGTTTGTTCCTGCGGATATGGACACAGTCAAATTTTATGGCCATTTAAAATTTTCATTTTTTCTTCGCCAACACTGTATTTAATAAGACTCAAAAAGGTGTGTAATAGTTCCTTTGAACTAAACTCTGATTTCGGATGTCTCTAACAGAATTTTATGAGGCATTTTTTCATAAAACATTTTGACCCTATATCTGCCATTTCCATGGCTCATTTTAGACCCTTCTTCAATAAATATCAGAAATGGATCAGGAAAAGTGCGTTTAATGGGTTAAAATATTTTATGAATATGTTCTGTAGCAAATTTTACTAGGACTTGGCGAGGACAAGACTTCAGCCGGTCAGCCCAGGCCCTTAACAATTGTTAGTTAAATTGAAACAACAGTTTGTACAGACTATTTGTACGACACTTCAAGGCCTCTATCCGGTTCGAAGGACCAATGTTAATTAATAACTAACAACAATGTTAGGTTAATTTTGAATATATGTTTTTGCACTTAATTTAATATTATATGGTTTTTTTTATTTAATTTAACATTTAACCCTCTATCACTCAAACTTTCCTGGTAATTTTGTTTTCTTTTTTAAATTGGCAAAATTTGAAACCAAGGAATTTTAAGAATTATAATGTTCCACTTTTTAATATTTTTAATTTATAGATTTGTTTTCGAAACAAATTACGATTGTGTTCAATAACGATTTTATTATTAATTTATTTTATACATCACTATCATCAGCAACTGAATCACAAACAATACCCAACTGGGATCCTTTGTCTTCTTCATTATATTTTTCCTGGAATATGTGCTTACTCCACCATTATACTTATTTCTCCAAGTACGGCTTCTGGTGATTTTTTTTGCTTTGTATCTGTAATTTTTTGATATTTGAAAACTTAGTTTCAAAATTTTGAAATAAACCTCGTCCGTTTCTTTGAAATTTATTTTCTTTCTTTTCCTGGGACAAATTTAATACAAGCTTGCCAGCTTCCATTTTTCATTATTTTTTAAATGCGAATGATCCTTTTGTCGAAAAATTAATATGAATATCTAAATTTTGTATTCATAACATTCATTTATTTTTCGCATACTTTGAGAAAAATATTAAAATTATCGCTGGTGAAAATTTTAAAATCGGTATTTTTCACGACTTTAGATCTTATGTATACAATTTGTCGATGAAGTTTTCGTCTTCGACAACCCCAAATGAAATTTACTGCACAATATATTCACAGAACATTCTAATCCTTTAAAGGTACATTTTAGGTACGTTTTTTGGTATTTTCTAAAAAAAGGACTTAAGTTATCCACGGAAATTGCAGATATAGGGTTAAAATATTCTATGAAAAAATGCCGCTTACAATTCTGTTGCAGTCATCCTTATAAAACTTAAAACGAGCACAAAATTTTTCTGTAGCCGTACAGGACCAAACTCTTTGGAGATTTTACTATGCTAACCTAGTACATTCATCTAGTAAAGGAATTATTCACCCCTCAGAAGCTATGTTGTATAGTGTTATGTACCAGAAAACACTTCAAGTCAATGCATAAAATGGAAAAAAGTTAAGGAAAGTTTATTATCTGAGAATCAACGAAAAATAAAAAAATTTATTTCTCTTTTGAAAGAGAAAAATGAAAAAAAAATTCTAATTGGATGTCGGATAATCGGGGCATTACTGTAAATAGCTTTTGCAAAAAAAAAAAAAAAAAAAACACTGACAATATGCCACTTTGGCATTAAGAAGCTTTTGCAAGTATTTCCTTTACTTTGACCCAGATATCAATGAAGTTTTATATATTAAAAATTTCTTCTTTAGTCGATAAAAAAAATCGAGTGGATATCCTAAAACAAAAAACTTAAAAACAAACAAAATGAAGACAAATTTATGCAAAAACATGTCTGTTTAACGTTAGTACACACTAATGATAATAATACTTACGCCAACTAACAACGTGGAAACGGAAATCGGGTTAAGAGTTGGAAATGTTGCAATTTATTTCAAGTACCTCAAGAAAAAAAGCAAAAGAAGGAGCAAGAGAGATAGAAAGGAAATCAATATGAAAAAATATTAAGGAAATTATGTAGGAAAAATATAATTTTAAAAACATCAAGAAAAATGTTATATTTCTTTTATTGGATTTACTAGTATGCCCTGTATGCTTCGCTAAGTCTTATCGAAACATATTGACTTGTATGTTTTCATAATCAATTTTTTCTACGACGCTTGTTTTGTACAATTAAAAAAATGTATTTCTTTATTTCAATGTTTGCTGATATACAATATTATTATATGTTTTTCACTCGGTGCAACAACTATCAGATTCTTCAGCATTCCTGCTCTAGAGCATAGATTTTCCGAACTAAAGCCGGCAGCACTTAATGATTGGCCTTGATTTCATTTTGGGCATTTTTGACTTTCGCGATTTTTCATTTAGGCAATTCTTGAATATTTTTGATTTTGAAGGGTTTTGTGGTTTTGACAACTGTTTGTTCCGGCGATTTGTGAATTTGGTGAATCCGCCCATATTTGCAGTGACTACTCACATTGGTAATTCATGTACTTGTCAAACGTTTCAAGACTGTCCTTTCATAGTCCTTCATGTTTTTTTATACCCTCCACCCCAGTGTGCAGAGGGTATATACATATAAGTTTGTCATTCCGTTTGTAATAATTAGAAAAAAAAATTTTGGACCCCATAAAATATATATATTTGTGATCCTTATAACAACCGGAGTTGATATAGCGATGTCCGTCTGTCCGTCTGTGGAAATCACGATGACGGCATCAATCGGGCAGCTAGGGTGCTCGTTGACATAAAAAATGATTCACTAACATGCTGAAAAGTTCGCTATTTAAAATCGTTCAAATCGGTCGATTAGGGCCCGAGATTTGAATGAAGAACTAAAAAAAGTCTTGAAAAAATATAATTTTCTATGTTGTTCTTGTCACGATCACACCTTTAATAGTGCAGATACAGTTATAATTTTTAGTGGGAATGATTCACCAAATTCATGGGAAGATTTCTATTTCAAAAATCATTAAAATCGGTGGAACAGGTCCAGGGAAATCTCTGAAAATTTAAAAAAAAAATGAAAAATATGACGTTTCTATATTGTTCTTGTTGTTATTCTGAATGTTGTGTTCTTGTCATAGCTGGACTTGTTGTTTTTGTGGTCGTTGTGGTAATAATATAATAAAAACTAAGCCTTTGTACATTTTTTTTTATTAACTCTGGTAGATAAATTTAAAAGTTTCCATTGTTTTGGAATCACTAAAAAAATTTGACAGATCATTTCTGTTATAACCACGAGCCTGCCTGCAAAATTTCAGATCGAATGGGTCACGGGAAAGGGGCTAAAATCGATCCAAAATTTTTTCGACAAGCAGACACTACGAGTTAAGTAAGTACGAGAGAGTAAAAATTCACCAGCATCTAAAGCAAATAATGCTAAAATACCTAGTTGTTATCTATTACTAATACTTACACATAATTTTTATACGCATGCAAATTTATTATTATTATATATCTAGTACTCTTTCAATTTGTTCTTAATTATATACTCATTATATATACTCAAAAGTTATATTAACAAACTATTCAACATCATAAATTCACTAATATCTCACATTGATGTACCACCTCCGTGGCCAATTTATAAAATATCCATTCATAACAGACCTAACATTATAAAACTCACTTTCACTTTTCACACCATAAAATGACTTTAAAAATCCTACAATGGAACATAAATGGCTATAGGAACAATTATAACGAATTACAAATCCTTTTAAAAACCTTTTCACCAAAGATCCTATGCCTACAATAGACTCATATACATGACATAACAAATCTAAGTGTACCAATTAACTACACAATCTATCCAAAAAATACTTCAAATACCAGATACGGTGGAGTTGCCATACTAGTCCATAACTCCCTACAGCACAAACAAATTAACGTAGGACAGCACCCCCAAATAGACACTATTTGTATAGAGATAACTTCAAAATTCAAATTCAACATTTTCTTTACATATATTGCACCAACACAACATTTTAGCAGACAAAATCTCGATGATATATTTAAGAAATCTACTTTACCAAATTTCATCATGGGAGATTTTAATAGCTGGCACACTAGTTGGGGATCAGCCAGCAGCAACACTAGAGGAACAACCTTAGCTAACTTTATAAATGATTCGGAATACATTATTCTTAACGACATCGTACCAACCCACTTTAGTACTCACGGAACCTTCTCCCACTTAGACCTATCATTTTGCAGTCCTCCCATTGCACTCTACTCAGAATGGCATATTTTGGATAACCTGCATGGAAGTGACCACTATCCGATTATAGTCTCCCTTTTTCAAAATACACACCCCAATACCTTAAATTTCTTACCTAAATTTAAGATAGATCTTGCAAATTGGGAAATATTTAAAAAGAAGTGTATATTTTTCAATTCAAAACGTCAAATAAGTGAAAATATCAATAAAGAAGCTGCCAACATCTCCAAAATCATTCTCCAATCTGCTAATATTGCTATACCTCAAACTAGGAAAATGTCCTGCAAAAAAGTCCCCTGGTGGAATAATAATCTAGAAACTCTCAAGACCCATAAGAACAAAGCTTGGTCTAAGTACAAACGTGACATGAGTCTTATCAATCTAATAAGTTTTAAGAAAATTAGAGCCCAATTTAAAAGAGAAATCAAGCTTTCCAAAGCAACATCTATAAATGAATTCGGTACCACTATCAACCCTTCTGCACCTATTGCTAAAATTTGGTCAAATATAAAAAATTTTACGGGTTTCAAATCAACAAACTCAATACATTGCGTATCTAAGTTAGACAACCCTAATATTATGCTGACAGAGAGATTAGATGTGGCCCAAGAATTCGCAGCCTTTTGGTCTGATTACTCTTCAGATTTGAAATTCACGCAAAACTTCAGAAGCCAAAAGAAGAGAAGCACGAGGGATCCTTACTCTATAACCCCAACACGCAAATCGTTAATTATCGAAAACCCCATCAACATGTTAGAACTCTCAACAGGTTTAAGTAAACTGAAAGGTAAAACACCTGGTATGGACAGAGTGTCATATCCAATGATTAAAAACCTCCCTCTTGATATGAAAGATAGACTGTTAAATTTATATAACAATATATTTACCTACTATATTCCTCAACAATATAAAAACAGCATTGTCATTCCTATTTTAAAGACCGCATCGGACAAATCTTTAGTTAAATCATATAGACCGATTTCCCTAAACTCTTGTCTTTCAAAGGTATTGGACAGAATCATCGCCAATAGACTGTGGTGGTTCTTGCAAACAAACAAGCTTATTGATAACCGTCAATTTGGCTTTAAAAGAGGAAAATCAACAATTGATCCACTTTTATACGTAGACTCTCACATCACCACCAGTCTATCAAGACGCAAACACATTTCAATCATATCATTAGACTTTGAGAGAGCGTTCGACAGAATTGGCATACACGCTGTTATTGACCAACTTACTTCATGGAAGATGGGTTCACATATTGTAAATTACGTCAAAAATTTTATGACCAATAGAAAAATTATTATACGACTTGGTAACTGTTACTCAACTCCACATTCTTTGCATAATGGTATCCCACAAGGATCCCCTCTGTCAGTCATACTGTTCTTAATCGCATACAACAAACTGTGTACGATTATTTCCTTTCATAAAGAAATTGACTTTGTTGCTTACGCAGATGATTTCAATCTAATTATTAACTCCGACAAAAGAAAAAACCCTATAATTGATCTCAATCAATTGTTTTTTGATATTGAGGAATGGTCTTCTATTTCTGGAGCAATTCTTTCAATATCCAAATGCAAATATATTCACATATGTCCCCACACACAAACCTAAGCCAAACCAATACTCTAAGGATACTCGGCTTACATATAAACCAGAGATATAATTGGGTCAATCACATTAATCACATAGTGACTTCGCTATCTACCCGACTCAAGATCGTAAAATGTCTATCCAATCCAAAACTCAATTGCAATCATTAATCTTGTCAAAAATAAATTATGCATTACCAATATACGGGAACTCGCCCAACTCTATGTTACGCAAAATCAAGACATTAGTCAACTCTGCTATCAGACTCTCCCTTGGAGCATTCCGCTCAACTCCAGTAAAAAATATGCTGTTCGAATCCAACATTGTTTCAATAGAAACACAAACAAAAATATTAACTGCAAAACTTTTAAAATCAATAGCTTTTAGTTCAAACACACCCATCCGTCAACTAGTTGGACAATGTAAAACTTCCAAAATAATACCGAGAATACCATCAACTATATATCGTTCATTCCAAAACTGCAAAAATTTAGGTCTTCCGCTTGATATAATAAAATCTGGTACCATACAACACCCACCATGGCATTTGAATGACTGCATTATAAATACCACCCTACACAACTATACCAAATCCAATTGCAGCTCAGAGCAATACCAAATTTTATTCCACGAACTTAAAAATACCTTTTACGATCACAAATTCTTTTTTACTGACGGTTCAAAAACCGATACAACTATATCATTTAGTATAACTACAGAAAATATGACAATCAAATCTGCCATTCTCGCTGAATATAGTACTACATATTCTGCGGAACTAATAGCTATATATGAATCAATAAAACATGTATATCCAAAAACAGGAAAATTTGCCATATGTTCTGACTCTCTATCTTCATTGCAATCAATAACAAACATAAACAACGCAACCCACTATATTACCGAAATCAGAAATCTCTTAATTGACAGACAACCTAATATAAAATTAATTTGGGTACCTGGTCATTGTGGTATAAAAGGAAACGGGTTGGCAGATCTTATTGCAAGAGAAGCTACCTTTTTCCCTTTAGTTACCACACCGAATTACAATCCCCATGATTGGAACAATTACATTGTTAAACAATTTATTAAATATTACAAAATTAATTTATTCAACAACACCTCAATTTGGTACAAAAATCTAAACCAACAAATGACTAGCATACATACATTCTTAAGAAACAAAATTGCTTGCAAAAGAAATGAAATTGTCAAATTTGAACGACTAAGACTCGGACATTCTAGACTAACACATGCACATTTGATGAACATTCCTGTTCCGCAAATCTGCAATTGCATATCTCCCATTCCAAACCCTTCACACATCCTTGTACACTGCCCCAAGTTCAATAATCAAAGACAAGCAATATTTGGCGAAATCGATCCAATTAGAACTTTATCTAACCCATCTCCTGAAAATATTACAAAATTAATAAAATTTCTTAAAGTAACAAATACCTATAATTTTATATAAATCTGTTATATTATATCGAGCTGAAGGCCATAGTAGCTATTGCTCTAACCCTTATATTACCTTATAATTTAAATTGTAAGTTAATAAAATAATAAATAAATAAATAAATACCTAGTTGTTAATAAAAAGAAAACAATGTAAATTTAGCAAAAAAAAATTTTATATATTAATTTATTTAGACAGAAAAACACAAAAATAACGTTTGATGTTGTATTTTTTGTGTGTAATATTTACATATACATACATAAACATATTAAATAATACAAATAATATACATATATTATGTATGTGTATATCCATAACAACTGCATGTTAGAAATAAATCGGTATATTATTTTATTTTCATAAAATTCTGCAATATTTTATTGTGGGGAAAATACATTTCTTTTGCATTAACAGAGTGTCACTTCATTTTGCTCAGCGTGACTATACCGCACTAGATGGTGGCACAATTTTTGTTTGTTCTAATTAGCTTTGCAATAGTTATTTTTATTTTAACTGAATGTTAATATTTTCAACTAGATATCATACAGAACAATGTTAAGAGTATACACGGGCTGGTCTTTTATTTCATACGTTTTTTCATTATTCTTTTACAATTATGAAAATAAGTTTGGCATATTAACTTTTTGTTGTCTTTACAAAATAGAGTTACCGAGTTCATCAATGATTTTTTTGCTTTCAAAACAGTTCTACATAGTTATATAGAATTATTATTCTGCTTTACCTACAAAATATCTGATTGCGATTACATCTAATTTTTAAAAATTGTTTATAATTACTAAAGCATTATTATTCACATAAATACAATATTGCACTTTTTAAATTTTCCATTCAAATTTAAGAAAATATCAATTCTAAAAACTGGAATTAAAAATTTCCAATTATAAATTACAATTAATTGAATTTCAGAAAATCATATCAAAACGTCGGAAATTATAATTTTAAATTTAGAAGACATCAATTGCATCTTTAATATATAAATTTTGTTCGTTAAACACAAATTGAAATTCCAAAAAAAAAAAAAAATACCAAATAAAGGGTGATTTTTTAAGAGCTATAGGAAAGTTTTCCAAGAAAAAAACACATAAAATTCAGAAAAATGCATGAAATCTTTATTTGAATCGATAGTACGGTCCATATAATTTAATGTTTGAAGATTATTTCATGCAAATGTTGACCGTGACTGTGCCTCAAATGGTCCATCCACTTAGTCCAATTTTGGCATACTCTTTCCAACATTTCGGCCGGTATTTCACGAATAAATGCTTCAATGTTGTCTTCCAATGCGTCAATTGAAGCGGGATTGTCTGTACAGACATGAGCTTTAACATAGCCCCTCAAAAAATATTCTAAAGGCGTTAAATCGCACGATCTAGGCGGCCAATTGACCGGTCCCGAACGTGAAATAAAATGTTCACCAAACTCGCCTCTCAATAAGTCCCTTGTTGCGCGTGCTGTGTGGCATGTGGCACCGTCTTGTTGAATCCACATGTCATGCAAGTCAAGCCCTTGCATTTTGGGCAAAAAAAAGTTGGATATCATCTCTCGGTAGCGCTCACCATTCACAGTTACAGAACAGTTACACAGAACGGCGACGAATCGATAATTGATGGTCATCATTAACACTGGCCGATACGGCTGCGATATTTTCTTTAGTTCGCACTCTACGTAAGCGTGTGTTGGTGGTTTAATGTCCAAAAATGTAAATTTGGTGCGAAATTTAGTCACAATAGCCCGAATAGCCGCTTCAGTGGGTCGATTAAACTGACCATAAAATGGAAGAAGCGCGCGATGTACTTTCTTAACAGAGCACGCATTTTGATAATAAAATTTAATAACTTGCAAGCGTTGTTCGCTTGTAAGCGTGTTGGTAAATTATAGACCAAACTGAAGATGTGTGACAATGAAACGAAACACGAAACGTGCGTCAAGTGTTTAGACCAGTGTTGCCAAAAAGATAATAGCTAAAAAATCACCCTTTACCTATGTTTACATTTAAAAAATTTTTACATTTAAAAAAATATTGACATTCAGGAGAAATTAGTAGCTTTTCAGTACCTCGATTCAGTAACTTCTTTTAACGATAATCGAATCGTTAAAAAAAGAAAATTGCAAAATTAGCAGTAAAATTTTTAAACGATATTCGCTATTGTTAAAGTCAGCTGTTTCTGTTATCTAAATGACAACCATTTTTGTGTTGTTTATTCAATCGATAAAAACTTAAATTTTTAGATTGAAATGTCGTCATACATAAATAAAAATCATAAAATAGTGAAAATATTTTGCTTTTATTAAAAAACTTTTTTATATAAATAAAGAAATTAAATAGCATATTCAATTCATTATTTAATTTTCAAATAAATACACAGAAATATTAGTAAAAAAAATAAAGATATTAAACATAAACATAAAATCATCCTGTCAAACACGAAGTAATTTGTTTTTTCTATTCTTCTTTGTGTTTTTCGCATATTTTGACAGAGATGCCATTCGTTTACAATTGAAATAAATAGAAAAATAAATTTGTCGACTGTCGTTAAGATGTATGTACTTAGTGAATTACTTAATCCTTAGTACAAACAACAATAGCTGTCGATATATTTTGCGATTGTCGGATCGTTGAAATTTACAGAATCGGACTACAGAAAACATTGATTTAAATTCAATGAATTTTAGAAAACATCAAATGATATTTAAGAATTGCGAAAATAAAAACTGTTACATAAATAAACGCAATATGATGAGAATGTTATTTTTTATATATAAATTTTCAAAATTTTTTTTGGATGAAAATTTGAAGTTTTTCAGAAAATAAAGAGACCTTTTATTTTATTTTATTTAAAATGTTTGGGACATTTGGTTTTTTGCGTTTGGCATCCCTAATTTGAATATTTATTATTATAAATTTATTATCTATATGTTCCAAATATGGCAAAACTTTAATAAATAAAGTTGAGAGAGTTTTTTTTTGGTTATTATTTTGTTATTCCATCCGAACTATATGGCCGCAATGAAGAAATATTTGGCCAGTTAAAAGAAACTATACAGCCATCTCCAATTAGCACGATTTAATGCATATAGCCACCCTACACAACCAATTACCTTTGCAATGGAAGTTAGGGCAAAAACTAAATTAAACGAGAAGTTATGTCATATAACCGGAAACGCATGCATATAGGTATATCACCTAAATGCATGCCGATCAGCAACCACGATGACCAAAAAGCAAACACCGAAATAATAGAAAAGACGAAAACCAACCCAAAGAATTTGCTAAAATAATTTGGTATTAAGTTCAACAAATTGTTTACTTTTTCATTTACATTTTTTATCGAGGTGGAGGGTATCAAAGATTCGGCACAGCCGAATTTAACACTCTTACTTGTTTTTGTATAGGAGGTGCCACGCCCACAAGGCTTGCCGTTTTATAGAACTTCAGTTATATGGTATTATATATTTATTTTGTATGAGCGGTACCACGCCCACTGAATAACTTATGGGCTCATACAAAGTTCAAAGGCTTTCACTATTACAGTCCTCCGGATATACTTTGTCATGCCCATTAGCCCAAACCCGGCTATTTTTTGTGCTCACATTAATACTAGATGACCTCAGATTTCAGACAAATTTGCAAAGCTGTCTCTGTCATAGTTCTCGAAATATATGATATTTAAAATTCTCTTTGCATGGGAGGTGCCGCTTTCACTAAAAATATACAAAAAAAATTGTAGCCTACTTGCATATAAAGAGCGGCCAAAAGTACTAAACGTTGTCATATTGGGTTGTTATTTGGCATGGATGTATTTTTTGGTGTAAAAACGAAAAAAGATTATATCGTGACAATTACGCCATGAATTCCCCTAGCTCCCCTATACTGTTACATTAAAGAACCTTATGAAATCGACAAAATTTTGTCTCAGTGTATTCCAAGTCAGTGTGGACACTGCCTAACAAGGCCCACACGCATCTACCAAAAATACTCCCACCTGCTCTAAATTTTTTTGAAAAAAAAATTAAGACAAGCAAACAAATTAATGAAACCTATTTTTATTATCAATACTCAGTACTGCCTTCAACATCTTCACTATATCTGTCTATATCTGACATAAAATGATCGAGCTCATTATCGTTCTCGAAAAGTTTACGTCAATTATAAATTACGAAATGTTTTTGTTGTTAGTTCTTATATTTTTTTATTTATACCTATAAATTGACAAAATAGGTTCTGCATGATTTGTAGCATGTAGCATGTAGCATGTCGTTAGTGCTTTCTAGTATGGTGAAGTATAATGTTTCGGATATGCTTATGGCTTGCCTCCAACGATTCTTTGGATAAAAGACCGATTGTCATCATTTCATACGTAGCTGCCTTCTTATATTCTGCAGCCATCCAAACATCAAAATTTTAAAATTAAAAAAAAGGGTCACTCTGGGTCAAGTCTATATTTACTTCTATCAATTTTAATTGAAATATGAAAACCCAAATTGTGCCATTTTTATACCCTATAACACTATGTGGTATAATTACTTTGTGCTTCTGTTTGTAACTACTAAAAGTAACAGAACACTTTCTGAGTCGATTTAGCGACGTCCGTCCGTCTGTCTGTCTGTGTGTCCATGTAAACCTTGTAATCAAATTACAGGTCGCAAATACGAATAGATTTTGATGAAATTTGGCATGTAAGCTTTTATCGGCAATAGGATGGACGCAGTTGAAATTGGTGAAATTCGGTCCATGTTCAGACATATTCCCCATACAAATGACCCCTATGAAATCGACATAATTTGCCATAAGATCCAAATTATTATATAGATCTCAGTCAAATTGGGATTGTGTGTGTTTATTATATCCATTAATCAGTAGTCCGCAAATAATCCCTATAGGACAATTCTTAGTCATAGGCCCCATATAGAGCTGCATCCCGATCTACACTTAAATCTATCAAAAAAACAAAAATATTGCGAAGGGATCATTTTTGGACTACTCATTAATAGCCGTAATGAACGCGTACAAAACCCAATTTGAGCAAGATCTATATGACAACTTGGATCTTATGGCAATTTATGATTTCATATGGGTAATTTGTATGGGGGCTAGGTCTGAACATGGACCGATTCTCACCAATTTCAATAGCGTTCATCCCATGGCCAGTAAAAGCTTATTTACCAAATTTCATCAAAATATATTCATATATGCGACCTGCAGTTTGATTACAAGGTTTACATGGACACACAGACGGACGGACGGACGGACGGACGGACATTGTTAAATCAACTCAGAAAGTGATTCTGATTCGATCGGTATAATTAAAGATGGGTCTAGGTCAAATATTTTTGGTTGTTACAAACAGCAGCACAAAGTCATTATACCCAAACCACATAGTGGTATAGGGTATAAAAATGCAAAAAACACTGTAAAATTTTAATGAAATCGGACCACTTTTGGACCAATATTCCCGATTTTTTTTTATAAGGAAAAACACCCAAAATTTTCAAAATAACAAATTTCGCAATGAAATTTCATTAATTAACCACTCAAAGGACATAATTTCACAATATATATTGTTTAAATTCGAAAGTCTAGAAAAAAATTACACTCTAATATAACATGATAAACTAATATTAAATTTTTTATTAATATTAGAGATACGCATTTTTAAATATTTTTAATATTAATATATTAATAATATTAATACATAATATTAATATAGTTAGTTCGCTTTAAGATAGTCATTAACATTGAGAGCGATATCTAATAGACTTAACATATGTTCTTCCAAATCCTTTCGAGATCTTACGTCTTCGTGATGAAATTAGTGTTCTGAAGAGGTCCTCATTCTTGAAAAGCTCCTCATTCTATCTAATCCGTGAAATCTTGCAAGTATTCGTGTATCTTAATTGTTTGTAGTCTTTGTTTTTGCATTCCTGGGCTTTTTCTGACAATTCTCCAATTGATAAGCATTGATATTCAATTAAATTTTTACCATGAGCCAAAATCTGCTGTACTGTAGGAGTAAATTTCTTCTCAGGGTGCATTTGAGTTGGACAGTTGGACAGTTTTTGATGCATAATCATCAAACTTTGGGCCATTTACCATTTCTCTAGAGTTTATATTTATAACATTTAATATAACTACCAACCTTTTTATAATATTATTGTCGACCCCAGTAATTGGGGATATTACCTCATAATTTTCAAAAATGCTCTGGACATATTACCATCGTTAGTATTTTCCTATCCCTGCGTTGGGCAGTCTACCTTCAGTCCGATCTTCTTCAGAAATTCATTTTGAATAATTTTTTTCCGAGCAGATAGCTTTTCTTTGGTGTTGCATTCTTATCAAAACATTCTACTTCTCACGTAATTGTATACGCTAGTTTTAAAATAAACTCGATGCTCCCAGTTCTGGCAAGGAACGGGGAAATTCCATATTCATAGTTTTGCTCATCACTTTGTAACAACGCAAATGTCTTTCTCTTTGTGTCGTTCATAAAAAAACAATCAACCACGGAACCGAACATGAACATCATTAAAACAGCAAATAAATATACAAAACTAAACACCGATCACCAGCAGTGTAACAACGTAAACAAGTATACAATCAACATCACATCAACACAGGCTACAAATAATTATACACACGCAACCACACATTAGTCATCTAACCACATTAAGTATATGCGTACATCAATAATAGCAGCTTACTATCTATAAGTATACACAGTCAATAACACATTAATAGAACCAACCAACCACCCAGTGAATTATAAAGTATATTTATACAATAATGTTTTTTTAATTCTCACTTGGTTAATAAATTAAATTGGATAAGAAGGCAGTATTGAGCTGAGTGAAACAGGTGAAGTTTCGATACGAAACGACGTGGGGACACATTACTGAAAAATAAACTATCCATTTTAAAGACGATCGGTACCGGTTGCCATATTACAGCAGCGGCTTAATGGCTGTCTGCTCCCGATTACTCCAGCGGCTTCACGGCTGTCTGCTCCAGCGGCTTCACGGCTTTCTGCTCCCGATTACTCTAGCGGCTTAACGGCTGTCTGCTCCCGATTACTCCAGCGGCTTAACGGCTATCTGCTCCCATTTACTCCAGCTGCTTAACGGCTGTCTGCTCCCGATTACTCCAGCGGCTTCAGCGGCTTAACAGCTGTCTACTCCCGACTACTCCAGCGGCTTAATGGCTGTCTGCTCCCGATCACTCCAGCGGCCTCGCGGCTGTCTGATCTGCTCCCGATTACTGTCGATTTCGCCGAGGCTATAGCTGCCATCAACCGAGTCGCCATCACCGATGAAGCTATTGCTATCGCCTGCCGAACGTCTAACGTTTCCGAAGTCACCGCCGTCATCTACCGAGCCGCCAATACTGACGACACTGTCGTTTAACGAGCTATCAGTATTGCCGAAATCACCGCCGTCATCTACCGAGCCGCCAATACTGTCGACACTGTCGTTTAACGAGCTATCAGTATAGCCGAAGTCATCAACGTCATCTACAGAGCCACCAATCCGTTCGAAGCTATCACTATCGTTTACCGAGCTATCAGTATTGCCGAGGTCACCGCCGTCATCTACCGAGACGCCGATACTGCCGACTCTACCACTGTCGTTTACCGAACTATCAGTATTGCCGAAGTCATCGCCATCATCTACCGTGCCGCCAATACTGCCGACATTGTCGCTTAGCGAGCTATCAGTATTGCCGAAGTCATCGCCGTCATATACCGAGCCACCAATATGGCCGAAGCTATCACTATCGTTTACCGAGCTATCAGTATTGGTGAAGTCACCGCCGTTATCTACCGAGCAGCCGATACTGCCGAAGCTTTCGCCAAAGTTCACCGAGCTATCAGTGTTGCCGAAGTCATCGCCGTCATCTACCGAGCCGCCAATAATGCCGAGGCCATCTACTCTACCAGCGGCTTTGCCGATGATCATCATATCATCAACGGTTTGCTGTCAGTTGTGTCAATATACACTTCAAAGTTGACGAGGTATCTGTTATTACATTAAAGATCATCAATCACTGCAAGAAATAATTCATTCAATCAAAACAGTTTTTCCATTCTTTATTTCAAGAACAGAAGGCTTTAGTTCATAAATTTGCTTTTTTAATTCATTTACTGTAGATTTGATTATTTCTGAAGACTCTGACTCCGACGAACACCCTTCCAAAGATTTTCCTGCTCTTCCTCCGGTTCGGTCAGTAGATGTATGGGCTTTTTCGAAGATTTTAAATGTTGTGAATTTACTAGGCCAGGTTAAATGCCTTTCCATTTTGTCTTAATATTCATGAAAATGGTGTGTAGGTTTCTTTCTTCCTGTTCTGGTAAAACGTCTTTTATAAGTCAAAGAATTTAAAATTTCACTCTTTTTACTTTTTATCTAAATATGGCCTCAGCACGGAAATATAGGTCAATATATATCAGTCATCAACACAATAATACTAGGCATAAAAGTTTCTATTACTTTTTTGTTATTCTATTATGTTGAATTCATTAACCGCTAAAAAATAGTTCAGGTAGCGCTAGCGAATTTTCATTGTTTTAAATTTTAAAGTGCAAATTTTTTATTATGTTAACTTAATTTTTTGACCTGGCATCAGGTCAAAAGTTTCTAATTGTTGCAAAATATATACATTGTAAATTTTCGAGCTTTAAAAAATTATCCAGGTAGCGCAAGCAATTTTTTTTTTGAGTCTGAATTTCTTATTGTATCAAATTCATTAGCAGAATTGAACACTGAAAATTTTGGGCCGTTTAAAAATAATTCAGGTAGCGCAAGCGGATCTTTTATTGTGCTGAATTTATTACCAAAATTTTGAAAATCATTGGCTTCCAGAATTTGTAGCTTTTATTATTGCCAATACATAAAAATTATAACAAATTAACAATCTTCTTAAAACCACTTCGCCATCCTATCAGAATCAAAATAAAATATATAAAAATTAAAATTTCTATTTTCAAGCACAAAAAAAAATTGTGAAAAATAATATAAAAATCTGCAAAAATTAGATAATATTTGGTATTTTGAGAATTTCGGTGAAAAATACATGTGTGTAACTTGGAACCGGATTTCCTTGTTTTTGCCGTTGAAAGTCCTTTGACAAGTGATTCTAAACATAATACTTTGGCATTTCGGAGTAAGAGTAAAAACAAATGTGCTATTTCCATTCCCAGAGCATAACGAACAAAACAAAAAAGAATGAGTCAAATAAGTCATTCCTTTTGTCAGTTGTTATGGAGAGTGCTTAAAAAAATTATGAGTTTTTCAAATTGAGCGAATCTAAAACTTCTTTAGGACCATAACAAAGAAAATAACGACGAATTACTCATATCTATGTGTTGAGTCGTGAGTTATGGTCTTGAGTCCATACTAAAATCCCATAGGTAAAAACACTTTTAAAACAAACACTTTTAAAACAACTTTTCTTAATTTTTCTTTCCCTAAAAACTCTATTCGAACAATTTTTTCATTAAAAAAAAAAAAAAACAACAAAATATTAGCCAACCCGGTCCAGGCGTTAATAGTCGACTTATACCGATATCAAGTTTCATCGAAACTTATAAACAAATGTAAATTGGTTTATCGAACAATGTATAAATTGGCGAAAAAGTGGTCGTACAAGAGGACGTGTCTAATCGAAAGCTACTTTACGAAATTTTTTGAATTTTTTTATAGAGCGAAATATGATAAATAGGATCTTTAGATATGTCGGACAAAGAGGGCGTAGGAGTGAGCATGGATATTTTTTCTGTCCTAAAAACTTTACTGGGGCTATTATAGACAGTTGAATCTTTTTTTGCCCAATTGGTCTAGCCGTTCTCATGTGAACAATAGATGGTTCCTTCCAAGTTCACAGTAAGGAAGATCGGTCCAATGGATTACCATCCTATAAGCTGCAAACAGACAAAGATACATGCATTCTTTCGCTTTTATATATACAGATATAGATTGATTTAGTTGCAGCTAAAAAGTTTTACAAAAAGAAATCTACTTATTTAAGATAATATAAATTTTGTAAACAACAAAAAATGTTTTCATGAGAGCGTAACATTTATTTTCTATTTAACTTTCAGTTTTGCACACAATATCTTGCTTGATGCCATTTTTACATTATTTACCCACATTACAAAAAAGAGACAAATTAAACTTTACTTAAATAATGCCACGCATATTTTAAGATTTTTGCCAACAAACAACAGTTTTATACTTTTTAAGCAACATTATTGTGAATGCTGCCAAAAAAAAAAGACAATAAATAAAGAAAATTCCTTAAAATGTTAAATTAAGGCAAATGCAGTTTACTACAGATTTTCTATGTGTAGTTTTTTTTTGTTTGTTTTTTGGTTCAGTTCACAAAAACAATTCCACTTCTGTTGTACTTTGAAGAGATTTATGACTGTAGAAACAGAAAACTTGAAAAACAAACCACAACTTGTTAAACAAAAAAAGATATGAAAAATAAATAAAAAAAGAGAAAAAAAAAGTTAAGAAAACTGTAGCGAAATTATAAAACAAAAATTCCAAGTAGTGTAAAAAATTGTTTTTGGTTAAACATTTGAAAAAGCTGCTGCTTTACTTTAAAGAGGAAAAATGTTTATAAAGTATAAAGTTTAAAAGGAAAAAATTCTTTACCTTTCCAGCGTCTAAGAAAATAATATTGGCCAGCTTAAGTAGTATTATTAGGGTTTTTGGCACAATTTTCTTGGCACTGCGTTAATGTGATGTAAATTTGAAGCAACTGAAGCTTAAAAAATGTAAGCATATGGTGTTTTTTTTTTCTTTAGAAAGGAACTGAATAATTGCTAATATTTATTGTGTTAAAGAAACGCTATTGGTCACTGTTCAATTAATTCTTGATCCCTTTGTACTTTTTTTATTAAGGTTATAAATTTCTTATGTTGTAATTCATAGCTAAGGATGTCTCGCGCCTAAAATGGCTTTGTGAGACAAGTTGGCATATAGTACAATTAAAATATTAAATTAAAAAAAGACTTTATATTACTTAATGATAAAAATTTAAAATAGAGCAAATAAAACTATTGAAAAAGCATTTCAACATTCTGTAAAATGTACTCTTTTAAACCTTTCTTAAAAATTGATAGCCGATTGCTTGTTCTCAGGGCTTCTGGTAAATTGTTAAATTTTATACTCCCAGCATATTCAACTCTCTGCTTGGTTGTATCCAGCCGACATCTTGAAATACGAAGATTAGCACCACTCCTTGTATTAAATCTACTTTGAGTCATATTTAACTGAGCTGCTCGTTTGCTTTTCATACAAACCATGTATTGGGAAAATAGTTTTAGCATAATTTCTATACAAGGATAAAGTATTATGTGTTAGATTTAAACTAAATACACATTTAAGTTCTTTATTCTGAGCTGATTGCAATGATTTGAATTAATTGCTACTTTTATATGCCTAAATAATTGCAAGATACTCGTGCCGGCTATGTATAATAGATCGATATATTAACATTTTGGTTCTCGTGTCCAATTTTCTTTTTAATTTAAACAGCATACCAGAGGCTGAAATATACAGGCTTTCAAATATTTAATGTGTCCATCCCATGAAAAATTGCTTTTCAACATAATTCTCAAATAAAGGGTCCGCCATCTAACGTTCTTTTTTTTCAACTAGTGCTTATTTCGTGAATGGTAACACTTAGCTCATGTCTGATTTGACAGATAATTAGTTTTATCCTTCCGCTGAACGAATATGGTTGTGTATACGCTTGAACAACGCTGGGAAATATTGCGACATTACTTTGAAAATCATGGTAATGTTGCAGAATGTGTGCGAAAATTGCGTACGGATTGTGGAAGAAGAGAAGCACCGTCAGCTCCGTATGTTCGCTATCTTGTGAAAAAAGTGAAAGAAACTGGCATTCTCATCGATAAACCAAAGCGTGAAAAGCCAAAAACAGTGCGTACACCCGAGAATATTGCTGCTGTGGCAGAAAGTGTGCGTGAAGCGCCATCAACATCAATTCGCCGTCGTTCTCAAGAATTGAACATTTCGGAGGCATCATTGAGACGAATTTTGCATAAAGACCTTGGTATGACGCCATACAAAGTCCAATTGGTTCAGGAGTTGAAGGCAACTGACCATCCAATGCGTTTTCGCTTCGCTAAGTGGGCCTGCGATCGACTTACAGAAGATGCCGATTTTGCCAAAAAAAATCATCTTTTCAGATGAAGCTCATTTTGATCTTGGCGGGTATGTAAACAAGCAAAATTGTCACATTTGGGGCACATGAAACCCGCACGCATACATTAAAAAGCCGATACACCCAAAACGAGTTACTGTTTGTTGCGGATTTTGGTCCAGAGGCATAATTGGACCATTTTTCTTCGAAAATGAGCAAGGAGTGGCCGCTACAGTCAATGGCGATCGTTATTGGGCCATGTTGAATGAATTTTTGTTCACAAAAATTGAAGAGGAGGATATTGGCAACATTTGGTTTCAACAGGACGGCGCTACGTGCCACACAGCCGAAGCTACACTCGATGTTTTGCGCCCTGTTTTTAAAGATCGCATTATCAGCCGCAGAGCTGATGTCGTTTGGCCACCTCGGAGCTGCGATTTGACACCGTTGGACTATTATTTGTGGGGTGCCCTCAAAGATAAGTGTTACGCCAACAAGCCGGAGACAATTGACGCTTTAAAGGACAATATTCGTGAAGCCATTGGTGAAATACAGCTGCACACAATCGATAATGTGCTTAAAAATTGGACCGATCATGTAGGCTACTGCATGGCCAGCCGAGGCAGCCATTTGAATGAAGTTATTTTCCGTTATTAACTTATTAACCGGAAGGATTGTACTTTCAAATAAAAAAAGAAATTTGAGATAATATTCAGTAGTTTTTTTTTATAGCATTTTCAAAAAAAAAAGTTATTTGGCGGACCCTTTATTTAATTTCATGTTCCTCGTTTATTTCACTACCATCCACATAAATCGAAAAACTGTTATTCAGAACTCGTGCGTGTGTCGAAAACGTATTAACTTAGTTTTTTCAGCATTTAAAACTAAGCGATTTAATCTCGCAAATTCAAAGAAAACGCTGAATCTCTTTCCATTTGGGTTTTAAGGACCTAGTCATAATTACATGGATAAAAAATAGAGATATGATCCGCAAACCTAATTACTTTACCAATGAGCCCAATATTATTTATGTCGTTGACATATATCATAAACAAGAGAGGCCCTATGACACTACCCTGTGGTACACCACAATTAACAGATATAACTTCACTCTTTTCTCCATTAATTTCAACATATTGCGATCGATCAATAAGTTTAAGTTCAGAACCAACAATACCATAGTAGCTTTTCTAACAAAATTTTGTGATCAACCAAGTCAAAAGCTTTACTGAAATCATAAAAAATGCCGTTAAAGCCATTATCCAGACCTGTACATATAGAATTTACCACATCAGCAAGAGCCTCATCAGTACCACTTCCCTTCACACAACCATATTGATTTTTAAGCAACAATGAATTCCGTTGTAAAAATGTATTAAGTTGTGAATGAATTATTTTCTCGAATATTTTGTCTATTGTTGAATGAAGCGCTATTGGCCGTTATTTTTCAACTGTGTTTGCATGTCCATCTTTCGGAATAGGAACAACTTTGTGCAGCTTTAGAACGTCAGGATATATGGATGTATTTATCATGGTATTAAAGATTTTCGACAAGTAAGGTGATACAGTTTGACCACAATATTTGAGCAACTTTGATGAAATATTATCATGGCCAGTACTATTTGATGTTTTCAGGTTTCATAAAATATCTTCAATTTCATTTGAGAAAACTTCATTAAACATAAAACGGTTTGCATGATGGTCCAGAGGTCTGAAGAAATTGCAGTTATCATCAGGATACTTAATGATTTTACTCCTTAACTGTTCAATAACATTAATAAAATATTCACTAAAAAGTGTGGATTTAACTCTGTTGTTTTCAATACACAGTCCATTTGAATCTACGACGTTTAACAATTTCTTCTGAGAGCGACCAGTTATGTTATTTAAAAATCACCAACACTTCTTTAAGTCTCCACCAGCTCGATTCCTTTGTAGCTTTTCTAATGACTTTACTAATTCTCTTTAGTCTTTCTTTAATAGTACTGTCTTCCTTATTCTTCTTTTTCTTAGTTAATATTTTCTTCTTTACCTGCATTAAACACTTTAAATTATTATTTATCCATGGAGCAATATCACGTTTTATAGACTTGTTTTGCCTCGTTTCACTTGTGCTTCTTAGAATTGCTTCATTAAAAACTTCTACTAAGTTGAAAGTAGCTTCAGACGGGTTGATAGAGTCAGAAATATTAGAAAGATACTGAACTAGATAATTTATGATATTTTCATAGTCAAAAATAATATTTTTATATTCCGAATAACCACAATATTCAACATATTCTGATCGCAAATAAGGTTGTGATCAGTCAAACTACATTCCACAGAGTCAATAAAAATTCGTTCAGCGAGATTACTATAAACATGATCGATACATGTACCACTATTTGGTCTAGTTACTTAATAATGACAACATTTCAGGTCGTAGCAATTTAATAAATTCTTTAAATCATTTGGTTGTTCAGTTTCAATTTGATCTATATTTGAATCTTCAACCACCACAGACGGATTATTTGCAAAATCACTCAATTTACTTTCTAAAATTTCCAGAAAATCTTCACGTTTACATTTTTGAGAACGATAAAAACTAATAATGTTTAGTGGTTTTCCATGTTATTTGAGATTATTGATACTCAGTTGAATTACCTCCACATAGTTACGGCTTTCGTTGCAGTTTACGGTATGTTGGAATTTTTTAATTAACGTATATTGAGGTACCTCCATACGCATCGTTCCTGGAACAGTGTATACTGCTATTGCGAGTAACTTGATACATCTGGGAACATATTTTGTCAAGCCAAGTCTCCTCTATCGCAAGCAGATCTGGCAATCTCGGTAAATTTGAAAGAAAATATTTAAATTTATCAATTTTATTAAGCGATGAAAGCTTCTTAAATTTACAGAAAAAATGTTTAAACATTTACAATTTATAGTTTTTATATAATTTTCAAATGAATTAATACTTTTAAAATATCGATTGTTACTCATAAAAAAGAGATAATATTAAAAACAAGAACAAAAATAGATAAAATAACAATTTTGTTTTTTATGCATTATTGGTGAGCGGTGAAATAAAATCCGCCTGCCCTTCATCATCACTGCTACCCACTTCTGCTGCAACGCTGTTATTTAAAGATTTCCGCATTCTTGGTTTATTAGTACTAGCTTCTAACAAAATTTCATCTACATCACCTTCATTTCTTATCAATCGGGGACGAGATATTGCACTCTTCTTAGCTAAAATACGGCCATGGTTTGCATAAACTGATGTGTAACCAACTGACTTTAAAGTTTTAGCATATTAAAGTAATCCCAAGATTTCCTTGCTTAGCAAATTGTTTACAAAAACTTTGCTTACTCCATCTTCTTTCAGTACTGTCTTAATAGCAATGAATTTATATTTAGATTTTTTTAGTTTCAAATTTAACGATTACGTTCTGTTTATCAGATTTTCCATTTCGCTTCTTCAAAAAATAAGCATCATCTATGCTATCAGTAGAAATTTCAACACCAATATTTTTTGAAAATTTAACAACATCATCAGCTACCGATTCTTTCTCTTCAGGTTTTATTCTAATAACAATACAATGATTCTTAACATTTCCATCATTTAAATTCTTCATATTTACTTTAAGATGTTTAATTTCTACTTTCCATTGACAATTTTCTTTTTTAACTTCATTTAGTTTTTTAGTGTTTTCTACAAATCCGTTTAAGATATCATCATATTGTTTTGATAAAAAGTTATCGATTCATGTATATGTGTCAGCTGATCTAGTTGATTTATCTTTGTTTTTATCAGCGAAAGCTCTTTTTTTATTATGGCATTATCACCTCCTTCACAAAAATGACATTTAAATTCCTCTTTCTCATTTTCTAATAAAAATGCAAATTGTTGCTTATCCATTGCGAATGAAAGACTTTATCACATTTATCGCATGCAATATTTTCTTCTATTTCTTCTTTAATTTCCAGTTTGCATTGGGCACAAATTAATTTATTACATAGTATGCCTCTACGACTTTTACCAGTCGTATTTTCAATAAAACCAAATGTTATGTTGCTTAATAAATATATTTCAATATGGTTGAGTTATATATTTTTATAAAAACCTGATTAATTAAGTTTTTAAATATTTCGTACGGAGCAACCGAAAAATAAACACTTTATTCACAAGGGTTGCCAACTAGTTTACTTATGTACATAACACTTGACTTCAGCGATCATATGCACAAAAAAAAAAAGATTGGTTGGAATTCTGTTACGACTAGAAAACTTTGTGGAAGTAATTCGAACTTTTATTGTTTTAATTAAATATTTTAACATAATTCTTATAAATTTCGGTTTTAAACAATGCTGTCAAACTAAATAAAAGCAAAGCTTGGGGAGACTGTTAAATTTATGGCGCCACAATAAGAGGAAGTTTTAAAAGGAGTGGCAAAAAATAAAAGTGATATTGAAAATTCAAAGAAAGGAAATCAAACACTGCGATTACAAGCCGTTTTGAATTTGGTAAGGTATACTGGTGCTGACATTTGTGAAGATGAATTCGAACAACAACAAAATTACTAAAAAGATATCTGAAAAGAAGTCCCATGTTTTAAAGTTCACAATAGTAAGAAAAGCAAATAAGTGAGCGGAAAAACTAAAATGTAAGACATGAAGGATTTGAAGGCAGTATTTATTTAATGATTTTTCTCTGCAAAGAAATTTTGCAAGTTCTGAGCCAAACAGAGATACTAAAAACCATTGGATACAAATTTGTATATTCTAGAGGTGAAAATATATTTGCCAAGAGGGATGAAAATTCTAAACATATTGGAATGGATGATGTAGATGCTATTTTATTGAGAGATTAACCAATTCACAACTCAACACAGGGCTTTTGGTGTTTATAATAAACACGCACACAGTAAGTGTTTTACGTAAGTGTTAGCAGAAACTTTAAATGAGCATTACTGCAAAAAAATTTTCCAGACGGTCCAAATCTATAAGTCGGGTGGACAGCTAAAAAGAAAGACCTTTCAAATGGTTATTAACTTCAATTTGAATGTCGGTCACAAAAATCGCCTTGCCTCTTAATATTATAGATTAAAGGAACTATAGTTCAACATTTTTAAATAGTTTATCTCCTAACATTAGAATTGTTTCTTCACTTAGTAAATCTAATAAGTTTAAGGTTTTCAAGGCTTCCTGATATAATTGCTCTTCAAGAAATGTGGCCAATTCCAGGACATGATGTAGTAGAATGCAACCGATTACTTTTTGTACATTTTTTTTTGAAAAATTTGAGAAAAATTAAAGCCGTTTGCCATCTGATTAAAAATGTTGATTAATTTTGTTAATTATAGAATACTTTTTAACTTTAAAGCATTTTTTTTAACAAATGTATATTAAATACTTCGGGAATATGCTAGATATAAGATTTCTAGAGTTAAAATATTATAAAAAAAAAATTGTTTCATGTAATTTTCCTTGAAAGAAAATGTACAAAAATATACAATGAAATATTTTAAAGTTATTTGTCAAATATATAAATACTTTCATAGAACTATTTAAAATATTTTAAATAAAATAAGAAATTCATTTCAGAGCATCACAAACATAACTTTTATTTTTTCCTTTTTTATTTTTGTTTGAAATACATTTTTATACCCTATACCACTATGTGGTTGGGGTATAATGACTTTATGCTGCTGTTTGTAACTGCCAAAAATATTTGACCTAGTCCCATCTTTTATTATACCGATCGACTCAGAATCACGTTCTAAGTCGATTTAGCGATGTCCGTCCGTCCGTCCGTCCATCTGTCCGTCTGTGTGTCCACGTAAAAATTGTAATCAAACTGCAGGTCGCAAATATGAATATATTTTGATGAAATTTGGAATGAATTTATCGGCCATAGGATGAGCGCTATTGAAATTGTTGAAATTCGGTCCATGTTCAGACCTAGTCCCCATACAAATGATCCCTATGGAATCGAAACAAATTGCCATAAGATCCAAATTATCATATAGATCTCAGTCAAATTAGGTTTATATGTGTTTATTATATCCATTAATCAGTAGTCCAAAAATAATCCCTATAAAATAAATTATCAAAAAACAAAAATTTTTACAGATTTTTCTCAAGTTTGGTTTATATATATTTTTTCAAAATATAAGTGACTTTATCAAATATGGTCAGGATCGGTCCATTTTTCGACCTAGTCCCCATATAAATATAGCAACCGATATGAACGTTTTCATATCTGCAGCAAAAAAAAATTAATAACTATACCACTCATAATTGGTTTATGCTTATTTTCTATATCCAATTAGTTGGACCGAAGAGATAGGGTCTCTAAACCATGATATAGGGTATCGTATAGTCGGTCTAGAGCGACAATAATTTTCCTAATTGTTTGATTTATGTATGTTATTGAATACATTCTGACAAGTAAGTAATAGAAAAGAATACTACTTTGCATAAATATGAGAAGGTGCCATATAAAAAAAAGTTAAATTCAACTAAAAATGAAGGGAAAAAATAGAAAAGAAACTATGTATAAGAAAAAATGTTTGTTTTCTCAACACCTTTTCCAATTGAAATTGAGAAAATTTCAATTGAGATTTTCCATTTGAAATTGGGAAAGGTTCAATTGAAAATTTTCAATTAAAATTGAGATTTGCAATTTGAAATTGCGAAAATTCCAATTTAAATTGAAAATTTTTCACTTGAAATTGGGAAAATTACAAATGAAATTGGTGAAGATTAATTAATTAAACATTTCTATTGAAAATTTATGAAAAAATTGAATTGAAATTGAGATTATGATTATAGGAAATGAGATATTTGAAAAAA
The DNA here is from genome assembly GCA_963682025.1 of Cordilura impudica. Lineage (NCBI taxonomy): Eukaryota > Metazoa > Arthropoda > Insecta > Diptera > Scathophagidae > Cordilura > Cordilura impudica. The sequence goes on along the minus strand of OY821521.1, from coordinate 166,282,371 downwards.
AATAAAAAATTGAGATATGTAATAAAACAAATTTCCTTTTTAAAAAAGTCGCCATTTCAATTGTAATTTTCACAATTTCATTTGAAAAGTTCTCAATTTCAATTGGAAATGGTGTAGTTAGTATATATGAAAACTATTTGCATAAAAAAATAAATAATGCTATTGCTCATCGTTGTATTTACACTCTTGGGAATTTTAATGTCATATTTGGTAAGTTTCCCCTTGAGATAATGCACGAGTAATGTTATGAAATGAAAGACAGTAACATATTCACATCACATAAAATAGGTGGATCTACAATAGTAAAATTTATTTCTAAGTTAGAAAAAAAATTATATAATATATTTTTTTGTGTTACACCATTTAAAATATGAGAAAAAAATCTTGAAAATTGTAAAAGATATGGATTGTAAAACAGACAAAGAAAATTCCCTTAGCAATTTATAATTTGGCAAACCATTTGTAGCTGCGCTCCTAGGACAAATGATGCTATTGTTAATTGATTAAATATTTTAAAAATATATAACGACAAATGTGCACAAGACACAGTGCTAGAATTTATAGAATTTCACAAAGGATCAGTATAATTTTGGCCGGAGTTAGTCACCAAATTCAAAAACTACATTAATAAATTATATCCATAATTGTGCCAGTCCACCAAATTGCCCTGAACTTTGTCCCATAAAAAACTATATTTGAAGCAGTTCAAAAAATATAAAAAAATTTAAAAGTCTTATATTTAAAAGACAGTGCAACAGCCACTCTGGGAGGGGGGGTGTGAAATTCCAAGTCACGGTGAAAGGACTCGGGCAGTGTAGTAAAACCTCCAAAATGTTTGGCGTTCTCAGGCCAAACTTCTTTAATAACATATTATATTTTGTTCCCTACCTTGATGTTTGTTTGCTTAGCTTTTTGGCTATAACTCAGGAACCACTGTTGATTTCTCATTGAGAATGCCAAAACCATTGAAATTTTTACTATACTGGCCTAGTAATTTCATCCGAACTTGTATTTTCTCACTCAAAATCATTTTCTGAGTCAATTTGAGGCCGTCAGCGCAAAAGTGGCCTAACCCTCAATTTTTCATAATCTGACTTAACTAGTACAAAATATTTAAAACTTGTCAAAGTTTAGTGAAAACCTGGCCTATCTCTTATATCACCAAAAGTCAAGAGATGACGTTGCAAATGTTGTTTTTGCATTTCTTTATTTTTATTAACTTATAACACAAAAGTGGCCCAAGCCGCTTAGGCCATTTTTGCATACATATTGGTAACACATAGTATTGGTGGGATATGTCACATCTTTTCTACATAACTGTAAATTCAAGCATACACGATCAATATTATTTATAAATCTATCAAAAATGAACCAATCAGAATATTTTATTTTTAAATACTGTGTTCTGATTGGTTGATTTTTAAAAAATTTATCAATAATATTGATCGTGTGTGCCCCACTTAAACATCTATAATATTAATAGGCTAGGCGATTTCTTGTGACAGATATTTTGTTCTATGGTTTTATCCCGATTTTGACCAAATGTATATTATTTGAAAGGTATTTCTTTTTAGCCGTTTTGCAGATTTTTAAATTTTTTCCTTTATTTCGAGTAAATTGCATTTAAATTTGCTACTAACATATACATAAAATTATACAATGCTATGTGTATGTTTATTAAATTTGTTAATATGTTTGTAATAAAAATGAGTTTGTTCTTTGTGTTGATTTGTGAATTGGCTATAATTAGCATACATTTAGGGTCTTTATTTAACGAAAAAATTAAATTTCCTAGAATTTGCGCTCGAATTCCGAGGGCTGGAATTTGCTAGTATTCATTTTTGTTTGAAAAATTGTTCTTTTTGATTGATTTAAACATCACAGTTTTTTCTACAAAACATATTCATTTGTTTGAAAAATTCTTCTTTTTCGTTGATTTAACTATTGAAAAGAGGATACCATGCGATGTTAGTACAGAAAATGATGGATTATTGTGTTGATTTGTGTTTTGATGTCAAAAGTTTTACTCATAAAAGTGTTATGTTTAGCGCTGGTTCTGATTTCGAAGATTCAGTGTCGGAATATTGTCCGTCAGAACAGAACCCTTCATTAGATTTGGAAAATATTTTACAACAGAGTCTGCATGTGTCTTTAAATTCAGAAATATAAGAAGACAGAACGGCAAGGAAACCAAAGAAGAGACTAAGAAACAGTGAGAGTTGGACCCAGAATGTAAAGAAATCAAGACGTGCTAAAGGAGAAGAATATGTCAACTACAAAGGGATAACAGTACCAGCTAAGACATCAAAGGTAGGAGCATGTGCATGTCCAAAGAAATGTAATTTGAAAATAAACTCCGACTAACAAAAAAAGTTAGTCAAAGAATTCTATGCTTTGGAAAGTTTTTAATTTTTAGTTGCTTTCACTTATTAAAGTTGTCTCGTAGCTACACTACTAAGGAAAACTCGAGGAGACAAAAGACGAGACATTACTACTTATGTAACTCTGCACGAATAGAAGTTCTAGTGTGCAAACAGTTTTTCAAAAACATATTATGTATTTCGGATGGTCGTATTACTTGACTACTAAATAACAAAAGTTCCATAACAACTCCTCCTCTAGATCGCCGGGGCTGTTATGCATCAACTAATAAAACCAGTAATAAAATCAACCAAATTAAAGATTTCATCAACTCTATTCCTTCTTATTGAATAAGTCACAAAATCGTTAATATTTGGCACCGGACTTAAATATGAGTATTTTATATTCACTTTTTAAAGCAGGAGTTTCAAACCCTACGTCAAAGTTTGTTTTAAGTAAAGTTTTTAATGAAGACTCATGTAAGCGTTGATATGCACTGGGCATCGAACTAAAAACTTGTGATATACTTGTGGACATACAGGGATTGTAAAATGAGAAAAAATTACATTTACTTAAAGCAAATGCAGCAAGTGAGGGCATCAAAAGGATGTGGAAATGTATAAGAACGATGCCAATGTAGCCATTATTTCATTTGATCTGATGAAAACCCTACCAACTCCAGTTATAAGTACGGGAATATGTTATTATAAACGCCAATAATGGACATACTGTCTGGGTATTCATAACATGAAAATGAATGAGGTTTATATGTTTATGGGATGAAAGCTTCTCGTGGCCCCCAGTAAATAGGTTCCTGCATAATGTATTTCCTTAAAAACATAGTAAAATGTAAGCACTTGATTATGTACTCTGACCAGTGTGGTGGCCAAAATCGAAGCATTAAGATCTGCCGATACATTGTTTTAAAGCCTCAGTTCGCTACCGAGAAAATTGATCATAAGCTTCTATTAAGTGGGCATTCATACATGACTTGCGATCAAGATTTTGGCCTAGTGGAAAAACAAAAACAATATTTTTGTACCTCAAGATTGGAACCAAGTGATCTTAGCTGCCAAGAAATTCAGGCCATTCAAAATTGTTTCTATGACCAAAGTCCAATTTTACTAGAAAGAAACATTATTAACAGGAAAGTTGAGTGGCTGAAAATGCAGCGGATAATGTTTCATGAAATGCATCCATTTAAGGTTTTTTTTCAAGTTCTCTAATAACGTTGATGAACTCTTTGAAGAGGTTGATTTAAAGAAACGCAATTCAATCATCATTGAAGACCTAAATATTTTATATCCTGATTGTCATGTCATCAGTGATAATAATCTAACCCATAAAAACAAAGTTTTTATTAAAACTCTTTCTTTCTTCATGCATATGAGTTTTGAATATCTCCGTGACTGTGTGTGACTATCTTAAAATTAATCTTGGGCCACAACAATTCTATGGACAAAGTTTCAGATCCATCGGATGAGGGGAAGTGGGGGTTTGATCTCTCCGTGACTGTGCGTGACTATGCCAAAGTTTATATTTTTTCACAGCAAGTCTATCGACCAAGTTTTAGATCGATCGGATAAGGGAGAATGGGTTTACAATCACTCCGTGACTGTGCGTGACTATGTCGAAGTTAATCTTTTTTCACAGCAAGTGTATGGACCAAGTTTCAGATCGATCGGATGAGGGGAAATGACATTTAGATCACTCCGTGACTGTGCGTGACCATGCGCGACTGCGCGTGACTAAGTCAAAGTTATTCTTTTTTCACAGCAAGTGTATGGACCAAGTTTGAGATGGATCGGATGAGGGGAAATGACATTTAGATCACTCCGTGACTGTGCGTGACCACGCGTGACTGTGCGTGACTACTCCAAAATTTATTTGTAGTCACGACAAAACTATGGGCCAAGTTTCAAATAAATTAGATAAGGGGGAATGGGGTCCACTCATGGCACACAGACAGAGTTTAAAAAAAAGAAAGATTTACTGAGGTTGTTAAATTTTATACCACCTGTTCATCACAGTTTTTGCCAGGAATTAAAGTCATCAGCAGCAGAAACAAGAACTTCTTTGAAGAGATTGATTTAAAGAAACGCAATCAATCATTATTGAAAACCTAAATATTTTATATCCTGATTGTCATGTCATCAGTGATAAAAAAAGTAAGATTTACTGGGGTTGTTAAATTTTATACCACCTGTTCATCACAGGAATTAAAGTCATCAGCAGCAGAAACAAACCTAATTTTCAACGATGACCAAATTGATGAGTAGTTTAGGTTTTACTTCTTTTGTCAAATATGTATAATAAAAGTTTTCTGTACCTTTCAAATAAAAATTGTAATTTTCAGTAATTATTTGTTTTATTAATGGCCTAACCTAGCCTTTAGTAGTGGTACTTTTATTGTACTTTAAATGGATCTTATAGCAATTTATGTCGATTTCATAGGGTAATTTGTATGGGTATTAGGTCTGAACATGAACCGAATTTCACCAATATTAATAACGTTCATCCTATGGCCTATAAAAGCTTATATACCAAATTTCGTCAAAATATATTGATATTTGCAACTTGTAGTTTAATTACAAAGTTTACATAGACACACCGACGGACAGATGGACGGACATCGCTAAATCGTCTCAGAAAGTGATTCTGAGTCGATGGGTATAATAAAAGATGAGTTTAGGTTAAATATTTTTGGTAGTTATAAGCAGCAGCACAAAGTCATTATACCCAAACCACATAGTGGGATAGGGTATAAAAATTAAATTGTTCGCCGTATTAAAGCATAGAATTTAAAAAATCTTGCATTTATAAGACAGAAAGAAAGCCTGGTTCGGGCGGGAAATGTCGGTGACAAGACCTGAAATTCGAATTGGTGCTAGCTCCATGGCTGAAATTGCGAAAAAAGTTTGGAAAGCACGCCCATATGGGACTATTTATACCCCATTCCAGTCTGTGTAATGTTTATAACTACAAAAAGAAAAAAACATAGATCGACTCAATCGATTTAGCGATGTCCGTCCATCCGTCTGCCAGACTCTGTGCCCATGTAGTTAAACTACAGGTTGCTAATACAAATATATTTTGATAAAGGTAGGAATATAATCTTTTGGCGGCCATATTGAAATTGTTCAAAATCGCCACTTGTCATAACAAGCCTCCATACAAATAACACCTACGAGATCGACTTAAATTCCCGTGAGATATAGATTATTCTATAGATACCAGTCAACCTTGGTTATATGTCTCCATTATACCCGCTAGCAAGTACTACTAAAGCAAATCCTGTAGGAGCATTTTTAGGTATTCTCCCCATCTTTGTTTAAATCTATTTAAAAAAAATAAAATCAAAATATTCCATACATTTTTCTCAAATTTGATTTATAGATGATTTCGAGAAAAAAAGTCAAATACTTTAGTAAATAGGGTTATGATCAGTCCATTTTTTGATCTAGTCCCCATATGAAAATCGATCGGATGAACTTTTTTATATCTTCAGCCCACAGACTAATAACAACGCTACACAAATTAAATCAAATTTGCTTATTTGATATCTGTAATATTAATAGGCAAGACGATTTCTTATGACCGATGTAAGTTTCACAGTTTTACCCCGATTTTGACAAAAAATTTATCATTTGAAAGGTATTTCTTTTTAGCTGTTACCCAGATTTACAGATTTTCATCGTCTGGAATATTTTTTTGGAGTTATGATCGTTTGAAGTTGTTACTAACACATACATAAAATTATACAATGCTATGTGTGTGTTTATTAAATTTGTTAATGTGTTTGTGTTAATGTGTTGAGTTCGGTTTCTTCATTTAAAATGAGTTGAATTGTGAAGCATACCTTTAGGGCCTTTATTAAATGAAAAAATAATATTTCTTAGAATTTGCACTCGGATTTCGAGTGCTGGAATCTGCTAGTATTATATTATCCTCAGTTAAGTCGAAACTCATGATAGAAGGCATGTCTGGAGTCAAGACCGACTCAAACTTTTTTCACTACTATAAACAAATTTATTTTTATGTAGTTGGCTTCTTTCTTTACTATTATTGCATTTAAATTCGTGACTTAAACACTAAAGCTTACCTTAGTTTTTTTTATTTTCCTTAACAAAAGACTTTTGTAATCATTCATAATTTTTTTTTCTTATAATTATATATTTATTTCAGCATTTAAGGTAGAGAATTTGGATTTCATATATATATTTATATATATGGTTTTTTTTTTTTTTTGAAAGCTTTGATATGATAATAGAGTAGAGTTTAACAACAATTTAGTTAGCAGTTATTTAAATAAGTTAACAAACAAAATAGATTATATAAACAAATATAAGGAGAGGAAATAGAAAATCGATAGCACCTCGTAGTTAAAAGTTACACAGTTTACTTTTTTAATTTATTTAGTTTAGGTTCTTATAAATTTCATACTATTCTTATTAGGATTTGTTACTTTAGGAAATGGAAATTTTTTATTTCACACAATTTTATTTTTATTTTATTAAAGGCCAAAAAATAGTTTTTAACAGTTTTGTGGATAGACTAGATGGAACTGAACTTGAATATAACTTGGATTTTTATATGGTTATTCTATAACTTTTGTCGTCCTTTGTTAAGGACTGTCAAGTTAACATTTGATGTTAAGCAGTATAAAAATTAAACATATTTTTGGGGCTTAATAAAAAAATTTAAATTCATAAGAAAAAATATATTTTTAAATTATTTAAATGTTAAAATAACATATAGTATCATAACAGAAAGTGACAAAAGTTCTAGGACAACCATGCTAACAGGCTCTGTTAACGATCTGTTAACCTATGTTATATAAACACGGCACTGAAATTGTAACTTACTTTGCTTTTCTCTAAGCACTAAAAGCATGCTTCATTTTTAGCTTCAATAACGTGATTGTGAAATTTTAAAATAACAGATGTCTATAACTTTTGCTACTTTCTGCTAGAACTGTTAAGCTAACTTTTTATGGTACGTGATTTTAAAATAAATCATACTTTTGGGGTCTAACAAAAAAAAATTATATTTCATGGAATTAAAAATATTTACCTAAGAAACATTCATATTTTTCAATAAACCCTAAAAATATGTTACATTTTTATACTGCTAGAAATTCAACTGCTAACTTTACAGACCACAACAGGAGTAGTCCAACTTAGAGAATAATCATATAAATCAATACAAATATACATAACTTTTTTTTAATATTTATTTAGTTTGGTTAAGACTTGGTTCAACTTAATTCAATGTTAGAAATTTATATGACAAATAATTTTAAGATTTGTGAATTATTTCTAATTCCTTTAAGACCAATTCCCCTAACTGGGAGAAATTATGTTAGCATAGAAAAAAACATATTTAAATCAAAAAAAATTTTGTTGATTTTATTGGTTCTTGAAGATGAAAATTAATGTGGAATTAAATTTTTTCCATACAATAAGAAAATATTTGCACGGTTATTTTATAACTTGTGTCACCTTATTTTAAGGTTTTTTAAAATGATATTTTATGTTAAGCGGTATAAATATAGAACATACTTTTAGGGTTCACTACAAAATTAAGATCTCTATTTTCCTCATAAAATTTATTTTTTTATTAAGCCCCAAAAACATGTTTAATTTTTATACCAAATGTTAACTTAACAGACCTTAACAGAAGTTGGTATAAGTTACCACATTAATAAAGAAAAAGACTATAAAATTTTAACATACTTTTAGGGCTTATCAAATAAACAAAAATCTGGTATTAATTTTATAGTTTTTGTCTCTGAGAAAACATTTAAAAGTTTTGTTTCATAAGCCCAATAAAATAAGCCCAATTTTTATAGATTTATGTTTATATTTATTAAGTTGACCAGACCAATTGTTTTTTTAATAAATAATTTTATATAATCTGTATATATTCTGTATAGATTTTCTTTCATTCAAGTTCAGATTTTCATTCAAGTTAAGATTTTCATTTTGGCTTTATTTTAAATTAAAAATCATATTAACTTAATATATTTATTATACTTAACATTCATATATAATTTCTTGTTTTTTTTGTTGTATTTAATTAATATTTGTAATTTTCGTTTGTTTGTTATCAAACTATCCTGTTTGAGTAACATTTATAAAATTTTTTCTCAAGTAATAATTTTTTGTTATTGTAACATTTTATAGACTTTATGAAAATTACTACAAATTGGTTTGGTTTAAAATAGAGTGGCTTTTTTTAGTTATTATTTTTTTTTAATTTACTAAGGTATCTTTCTCTCATTTTGTATGGTTTTTAAAAGATGTATTTGGAGAAAATATGGATGTTTTGCGAAGGAGTCTGTGGAATTAGAAAAAAAAGTTTGAAAATTTTGGAAAAAGTAATTTTTTTTGGAAAAGAGTACTTTAACAAAAAGTGGCTTTTCTAAAAAAGGTCCTTTTAGAAAAAAGTACCTTTATTTTTTTAACATATAAGCATTTTTTTTATAAAATATTGTCTCTCAGGAGAATGTTTATATTTAAAGAAATAACTTTTGTAAAATTTTCATGCTACAAACAAGTTATTTTTGGAAAAATTGCAAAAAATACATTTACAAAAAAGTACATTTAAGGAAAAATTATATATTAGAATAAGAAGAAATTATCTTTTAGAAAAGGTACCATATATAAAAAAGTACCTGAAGAAAAGTACTTTACAGTACATCATACCTTTTAGAAAAATGGAACATTTTTAAAGAAATTACTTTTCTAAAGAAAGTACCTTACAGAAAAAATGCACGTTTACAAAAGAAGTAGCTTTTATAAAAAAGTACCTGTTATAAATGTATTCTTTCTAAAAAAAATTATTTAAAAATGACATATCTCTTTATCTTTTGGGAAAAAAAAAACTTTTAGAACAACCTAACTTTTATAAAACAGTTTTAAAAAACACTTCTCAGAAAAAAGTGCTTTTAAATAAAAAGTACTTTTTATAAAAAAGAACTTTTCAAATTTTAAAAAAAGTACGCTTTAAAAAAAAGCTCGATAGAAGAGTTACCCTTTAATAAAAAGTACTTTTTATAAAAAAGTAGCTTTTATAAAAAAGTGCCTTTTATAAAGGAATACTTTATATAAAAAAGTTCTTTTAATTAAAAAATATTCAAAAAGTACCTTTTATAAAAAAAAAATAACTGTTAAAAAAGTACCTTTTATAAAAGAATAGTGCCTTTTATATATAAAAAAAAATTTTTTATAAAAAAAAGTATTTTTTACAAAAAATTAACTTTTAATAAAATAAAAAAGTACCTATTATTTTAATAAAAAAAGTACCTTTTATAAAAAAGTAATTTTTAATAAAAAAGAACCTTTTATAAAGATCCTTTAAAAAAAATAACTTTTATTAAAAAAAGTATATATGACTTAAAAAAAGTATCTTTTATAAAAACGTACCTTTTCTAAAAATAGTAACTTTTTATAAAGAAAGTATCTTTTATTACAACCACTTTTTATAAAAGAGCACCTTTTATAAGAAGAGTACCTTTTATAAGAAGAGTACCTTTTATAAAAAAAAAGTACCTTTCATAGAAAAGAAGTAGCTTTATAAAATAGTACATTTTCTTAAAAAAAATTTTTTTAATACAAAATAGTACCTTATTTAAAAAAGTACCTTTTTACAAAAAAGTACCGTTTATAAAAAAGTACCGTTTATAAAAAAGTACTTAAAAATACTATTTATGAAAATGTATAAAAATACATTTTATAAGAAAGCACATCTTATGAAAGAAAAGTACCATTTATAAAAAAGTACTTTTAACAGAAAAGTACTTTTTATAAAAAAGTTACTTTTTCAAAAAAAAAAAAATATGTTTCATTAAGAAAGTAGCGTATATAAAAAATTAAGTTTTATACAAAAAAATTACTTTTATAAAAAAGTTCTTTTTATCAAAAAGTACCTTTTTATCAAAAAGTACATTTTATCAAAAAGTACCTTTTATCAAAAAGTACCTCTTATCAAAAAGTACCTTTTATCAAAAAGTATCTTTTATCAAAAAGTACCTTTATGAAAAAGAATCTTTTATAAAAACATACATTTATAAAGAAAGTACCTTTTATAAAAAAAATTATAAAAAAGTACCTTTTACTAAAAAAGTACATTTTATTCAAAAATTTCCTTTCAAAAAAAATTTATTTTTATAAAAAATTAAATAACTTAAAGAGGTATCTTTTATAAAAAAGTAAATAGTAACCTTTATAAACAAAAAAAACTTTTTTAAAAAAAGTACCTTTCATTAAAAGTAATTTTTATAAAAGAGCAACTCTTATAAAAAAAAGTACCTTTTATAAAAATTTAAATTTTTTAGAAAATAATTAGCTTTATAAAATAGTACATTTTCTGCTTTTTTAATCCAAAGAAGTACCTTTTATAAAGAAGTACCTTTTTATAAAAAAAAATCTTTTCTAAAAAAGTACCTATTATAAAAAAGTTCTATAAAAAAATATATCTTTTATAAAAAATGCCTTTTATAAGAAAGCACAACTTATAAAAAAACACCATCTATAAAAAGGTTACTTTGCAAAAAAAGTACCATTTATAAAAAACTACCCTTTACAGAAAAGTAATATTTAAAAACTTTTTTAAAAAAGAACCTTTTGTTTGAAAAGTATCGTTGCAAAAATGTCCTTTCTTTCTAATAAAGTATGTCTTCTAAAAAAGTTCTATTTATAAAAAAAGTACCTTTTATAAACAAAGTACCTTCAAAAAAAAAGTTCTTTTTATAAAAAAAGTAACTTTTATAAAAAAAGTTCCTTCAAAAAAACGTTCTATTTATAAACAAAATACCTTTTAAAAAGGGTGCCTTCTATGAGCAAAGTACGTTTTAAAAAAGGTACCTTTTATAAAAATTGTTATAATTTTAAAAGAACATTTTATAAAAAAGTTCTTCAAACAAATATCTCCTTTTATAAAAATTTACCTTTTATAAAAAAGTACTTCATATAAAAAGGTACTCTTTATAAAAAAATACCTTTTATAAAAAAGTACTCTTTATATAAAAGTGCCTTTTATAAAAAAGCACCTTTTATAAAAAAGTACCTTTTATAAAAAAGTACCTTTTATAAAAAAGTACCTTTTATAAAAAGTGCCTTTTATAAGAAAAAGTTTCATTTATAAAAAAGTTTTTTGCTTGGAAAAAAATTTCTTTTTAAACTTTTTTTTTTTACAATTTTTTATAGAAAGTTTCGACTTTAAAGAGATGTCAATCAGGGTTTGACCATTTCAGTTTTTAGTTGTTTTTGTTTTTAGTTATATTCTATTCCACAGACTCCTTAGTAACATGAGACAATGATTTTCGATTTTTTCAGCGCATTAAACCTTAATTGTTTTTATTATTAATTTTAGTTTCTTCTTATTATTTTTCAACATTATTTTTTGGACTTGTCTATTATAAAAAAAGCTTGCAATTGGAGGCATAAGAACTTTTCAAGAAGAAATTGTAATCTTGTATTTTTTTCTTTTTTCCATAGATTTATTAATTAATAAAATACACTTAATTAGAAATATCTGGTTTGAGTTTGAATTTCAAAAAATGTGTTGCTTAAATATCAAAAAAAAAAAAAAAAATAAAGAAAACTTTTGGGCTTAATTTATAAAACGAAACGTTGAGGAAAACTTGTGAAATTTTTAGGAAATTAAAAATTTTTCATAACGTATCATTTTATAAAAAAGGCTGTCTATATATTACTCTTTTGTTTTTATTAAATATTAATCTTTTTATTATAAATATCAAAAAAATTATCTAAATAATTAAAATATACTTAAATTATAATAAAATCGTTGATTTACTGATTAATTCGTTTCACATTAATAAAATGGCGTTTGTTTTACATTAAATATTTGAATAAATAAATACACTTAAATATTTCAAAACACAAAATATTTGAACAATATTTATTAAATATTGTAAAAATATTTTATTTTTTTTTTTAAGAAAACCATTTTTGTTTTAATAACTATTTTTTTGTTTTTCTTTTCTTAAATGTTTCTTTCATTATTTAGTTTATTTATATATATAGTAAATAGATTTTGTATATATTTCTTACCTACAATTGATTTTGGGGGGGTTTTTTTGTGTTAATTTTTTAAATAAAGTGTAATTTTGCAGCCATTTGAAATAACGGCCAAATGTTGTTTCTGCCCAAAAATTTGTTAGATTATCATTGTGAAATCTTTTTCAAATGATTTTCTTCCGATTTCATTTTATTTCAATAATGTTACAAAAACATTATTTTGTTGTTGTTGTTGTTTTTTTTAAGTTCGTTCTTTTGAAAAAATTTACTGATCATCCTCTGGTGGCATTTTAGCTAAAGTTAATAAAATCATGGTCAATTCTTTACGTGATATTTTACCATCCTTATCATAGCCCACACCGCGCAATATGGTTTCCTCAAATGCTTTTAAATCTGAAGCATCATAGTCATCCTTAAGAGAAATAAATAAGAATAAAAAGAAAAAATACACTTTACAATTCAATTTAAATCCTTGAAATAATCAATACCAATGCAAGAAATAAAAATAGCAAAGCAAAAAACTGTTTTTATTTTACCTTTTTCACCAACTCCAATAAATCCTTTAGAAATCCTTTAAGTTCTTCATTTTCAATTGAGCCACTGTTATCCTGTAAGACGTGGAAAGAAACGTGTGAAAATGGAAGAATATATTTATTAGCATGTGTTGTCGACAAAAAAAAATAAATAAATAAATAAAAAAAACATGTACTACAATAAAATACAATTCGCTTTATGGTAGCTGCGTGTTAACATAAATTTATGTTTCAAATCAAATACATAAATTTATCACAATATTCATTTGTGTATGGGAAATATTAAATTAAAGCCTAAGTGGAAATTTGTATGTAAAAAACGTTTACAGATAATTTTTGTTTCTTTTTTTTTTTGTCCAAAACGATAAAGGCCGTACTTTAACGGATTTTGAAATCCATCTAAACGTGTTTTAAAGATGAGGTCTTAAAGTATTTTGTAATAAGAAAAAAATCGCTTTGGTCAAATTTTTGTAGAACCAGTTTGGATTTTGTTGAAGATATTTAATAATATTAGCACGCACATTCATTTCGTCACTGATTTTCAGCAAACTGACAACAAATGAGGAGGGCTGTCAATAATCATAATAACTGATATATTTATATTGTTATTATTACACCGTCGACAGTACTTTTTGGATTTGAACAAGACCATATTCATATGAAAGTAGAGACCGTATCAGAGTTGTGGAGTCGCTATAATAACTCGCGACTCCGACTCCAAATATTTCTTGGTATTGCACGTGCATGAAAAATTCATGGAGAATATAGATATATTTTTGAAACAAATGTGCTTTATTTAAAGTAAAACAAGTAAGAAAATTTTAGACGGTCTAGACCGACCATACGATACCCTATACCATGGTTTAGAAACCCTATCTCTTCGGTCCAACTAACTGGATATAGAAAATAAGCAAAAACCAAATTTGAGTGGAATTGTTATTAATTTTTTTGGCTGCAGATATGAAAAAGTTCATATCGGGTGCTATATTTATATGTGGACTAGGTCAAAAAATGGACCGATACTGACCATATTTGGTAAAGTCACTTATATTTTGAAAAAATATAAACAAACCAAATTTGAGAAAAATCTGTGCAATATTTTTGTTTTTTGATAGATATAAGTGAAGATCGGGAAGCAGCTTTATATATGACCTATGACTAAGAATTGTCCAATAGGGATTATTTTTGGACTACTGATTAATAGATACAATAATCACATAAAAACCCAATTTTACTAAGATCTATACGATAATTTGGATCTTATGGCAATTTATGTCGATTTCATAGGGGGTCATTTGTATGGGGACTAGGTCTGAACATAGACCGATTTTCACCAATTTCAACAGATTTCATCCTATGGCCGATAAAAGCTTATATTCCAAATTTCATCAAAATATATTCATATTTGCGACCTGTAGTTTGATTACAAGGTCTACATGGACACACAGACGGACGGACGGACATCATTAAAACGACTCAGAAAGTGTTTCGGTCAAATATTTTTGGTAGTTACAAACAGCAGCACAAAGCCATTATACCCAAACCACATAGTGGTAAAGGGTATAAACATTTGATCTTGAACCTGATTAATTTCTGACTCAATTAATAAAACTAGCAGATTCCAGCCCTCGAAATTCGAGTGCAAATTCTAGGAAATTTAATTTTATCATTAAATAAAAACCGTGAAGGTATGCTAATTAATTATAGCCAATTCACAAATCAACACAAAAAACAAACACATTTTTATTACAAACACATTAAATTTAATAAACACACACATAGCATTGTATAATTTTATGTATGTTTAGGTAGCAAATTTAAATGCAATTTACTCAAAATAAAGGAAAATATCAAAAAATCTGTAAATCTTCAAAACCACTAAAAAGAAATACCTTTTAAATAATATACGTTTGGTCAAAATCGGGATAAAACAGTAGAACAAAACATCGGGCACAAGAAATCGCCTAGCCTATTAATATTACAGATGATGAATATCGAAAATAATGTTTTTTTATTTCATATTTAATATATTCAAAAATTTTTTCAAAATATTTTCCAAAATAATATTTCTTCGAAATAGGCGGTCAAATATCCATAACTTTTGATTTTTATATGCGTTTTTTTTTGTTTGGTAGGTGGGCATTTAGCCTTTAATTTTTGCTATAAAACTTAAATATCGACCGATAAAAAGTTATGGAGGGTTTAAAATATATTTTCATTATACCCTATACCACTATGTGGTTTGGGTATAATGACTTTGTGCTGCTGTTTGTAACAACAAAAAATATTTGACCTAGACCCATCTTTAATTATACCGATCGAATCAGAATCACTTTCTGAGTTGATTTAACAATATCCGTCCGTCCGTCCGTCTGTGTGTCCATGTAAACCTTGTAATCAAACTGCAGGTCGCAAATATGAATATATTTTGATGAAATTTGGTATATAAGCTTCTATCGGCCATGGGATGAACGCTATTGAAATTGGTGAGAATCGGTCCATGTTCAGACCTAGCCCCCATACAAATTACCCATATGAAATCGACATAAATTGCCATAAGATCCAAATTGTCATATACATCTTACTCAAATTGGGTTTGTATGCGTTCTTTACATCCATTAATGAGTAGTCCAAAAATGATCCCTTTGACCCCATATAGAGCTGCTTCCCGATCTTCACTTAAATCTATTAAAAAACAAAAATATTGCACTGATTCTTCTCAAATTTTGTTTGTATATATTTTTGCAAAATACAAGAGACTTTACCAAACATGATCGGGATCGGTCCATTTTTGGACCAAGTCCCTATATAGATATAGCATCCGATATGAACTTTTTCATATCTGCAGCCAAAAAAATTAATAAAAATCCCACTCAAATTTGTTTTTGCTTATTTTCTATGTCCAGTTAGTTGGGCCTAAGAGCTAGGGTCTCTAAACGCATGGTATAGGGTATCGTATAATCGGTCTAGACCGACTATAATTTTCTTACTTGTTTTTAGTTGAATTTTAGTACAAAAGTGAAAGTTAAAAAGGTTTTTTACATAATGTCTTATTTTTTCAGTTAATTTTACAACTAATACTTTTAAAAATTTTGTAAGTTAAATTTTGTCAGAAAATGCCAAACTTTGGCCTCTTAAACTTTTCAGTCCTAATGGTTGCAAGGGCCAATGGTAAGCTTTTTTTGAAAGAGGCCGAGTTAAAATATAATTTATTAAGCAGCGAACGTTAAAGTTACCTAACATTGGTTCAATATAGAGAAGTGAAAATGTCGTATATTTTTACTTTAGTTAAAAATTGCACTAATAGACAAGAATTCTTTTTTGGGAAGAAGTAAAACTTGATATTCCGGAAAAATCTCACAATTCTTTTTATTGGCTCGCTTGCGCAATTTCTTATATTGATTTTTGGTCAACTTGAAATCCAAAAATAGGGCGAACGCTTCTTCTGGAGTAAATTTCTTATCTTCAATTGGTGTAGGTGCTTTTCAAAATCCTCGTTGTGCGCCTTGGGCTCGCTTCTACTATTTTTTCAATTATTTAAATTTTATTTTTTTTATTTTGTGTTGGTTAAATTTGGTGCAAAAATAAATCCTTAATAATTCTCTGAGAAATTTCTTCATTGATATTCTCCAGCTGGCACCTTCGACATCTTTCACTACATCCGTTAATGGGTTTTCCTGGTCGACCCTTTATTCCACTTTCGCTGGCAGTTGTATATGAACTCTCAAAAATAGGTTCCTTTAATAACCAGTCTTGGTGGCGTTTGTACATCTTTGCCTTGTTATGAGAGCATTCAATGTACCGTTTCTTCCAATTTGATGCAAAAGTTGTAATTTTTCTTTGTGTATTTCAATTTCTTGTAGGTTATAATTCTTAAAGAAATGGTTGCTTAGTATCAGCGAGATCTCTATAACAGTACTTAGCCATTGTTCAAACTGTAATGAATAATAATTGTGGAAACATCTATATTATTAATAGGCAAATCGATTTCTTGTGACCGATGTAAGTTTCACAGTTTTACCCCGATTTTGACAAAAAATTTATCATTTGAAAGGTATTTCCTTTTAGCTGTTGCCCAGATTTGCAGATTTTCATCGTCTGGAATATTTTTTTTGGAATTACGGTCGTTTAAGGTTGCTACTAACACATACATAAAATTATACAATGCTATGTGTGTGTTTATTAAATTTGTTAATGTGCTTCTGTTAATGTGTTGAGTTTGTTTTCTTCATTTAAAATGAGTTGAATTGTAAAGCATACCTAAGGGTCTTTATTAAATGAAAAAATAAAATTTTCTAGAATTTGCACTCGAATTACGAGTACTGGAATCTGCTAGTTATTACAAATACTCTTTCATGCAATTATGTAAAATATAATTTTTTATCTTTTATTACCACTTTTTTAAGCATAAAAAACCCAGACCCTAACCTCTTTTAAAAGGTAAAGTATACCTGTTCATATCTTAAAAAGATGTGTCGCAATAGTTTTTTTTACCATTTACCTGTTATTTAAATTTTTTCCCATTTTGTCAGGTATTTAAACTATATAACTCAAATTGCGAATATTATTGTTTTGAATAATATAATTTAACAATTAATATAATTTAACAATTAAGCGCATTACGTCTCAACCCTTTTTTTAAATATATAACAACTTGCGTCAACTTTTTCTGTCAGTATAAAAAACAAATAAGCAAAAAAATACACTGGTACGACCAACTTTTGTATTTATAATACATAGATGGACGGACGGACATCGTTAAATCGACTCTGAAAGTGATTTTGAGTCGATCCTTATAACAAAAGATCGGTAGAGGTCCAACATTATACCCCAACTACATAGTGGAAAAATTTTGTGTTCATAAATTTTGCACAAAATATCTGACCTTGGTTCAGAAAAATTGTTCTGGTGCACACGGGCGGAAACTGGCGGGTATATAATGGGGTATGGGAGTGTAGGGGAGGGTTCGGACTACAGAAGAGTGCAAGATTTTTTTGATGGCTTTTAATGGGCACGACTGATGCTCTATTAAGTAGGAGATTTTCGGACCATAAAAAAAAAAATTTTTTTTTAATTTTTAAAATCGACTCAGTGACTTTATATTTCTAGCTTTGAAGTTACAAAATTATATAAAATTAATTTTACTTTAAAATCTTTTAAAACGAAAAAGTTACAATCATTTAATAATTAAAATTTAGAAAGAAAATTTTAATTTTATCAAAATACTGAGAAACTCCATTTTCAAAGACCCTGTTCGCTCTGATATAGTTAAAAGAGAATCGCAATTTTTTGGCTCCCG
Source organism: Cordilura impudica (assembly GCA_963682025.1). Taxonomy (NCBI): domain Eukaryota; kingdom Metazoa; phylum Arthropoda; class Insecta; order Diptera; family Scathophagidae; genus Cordilura; species Cordilura impudica. The sequence goes on along the minus strand of OY821521.1, from coordinate 166,264,135 downwards.
AAGTTTACTGTTATTTACTTTGAAATGAATAACATAACTTTCAAATCGGTAATGATAAAAAAAATTAGTTTTGGCCGCCTTTGCAAAATATGGCCCAGTCGCATCTAAAAATTCAACAGCACTTACAAAATATTTGAATTTTTTGAAGAAATTGTTTTTTATTAGCTTGGGGTCATATGTGAATCCAATTCCAAAAGGGTTAATGAGGACATAATATTTTTTTCCGAACCCTAGGCTATTAAGATAAAATATATCATTTAAAAGTAGAAAAGTGATGAATTTTTGATACAAAGTATTTAGAAATAGTACATTTACAGAATATTTTGCAAAAATCCCATTTTTCTCGAAATCCGAAAAAATAAAATCCTTGCCAAAAAAAAATTCTGGTGAAGGGATTTACCTTAGAATTCACACAGTTAATCTTTAACATACATTTAACAAGACCTTAAACAGATAGATCAATTTTTTTGTAATTTTGTTTAAGAAAATTTTTCAAAACTTGAAAATTTTATCAAAAAAATTTTCCATTTTCGGTCTCAGTGCTTAATAGTTTAACAAGGTGGTAATAAAACAATACTTCATATCTGAGTACCTGTAGATATAGAAACCAAAAAGAAATTATGGCTTTAATCAATTTCTCAAAGTTGAAAAATATGCCATTAAATTTCATGATCTATTTTTTTTAGCTCAAAAGAGGTCTGAGGCATTTGCTATTTCTTGGCGACGTTTTATTCGATTTTTAAGTTTTATAGCTTTTTGAAATTCTAATTTAATACTGATCCCGAATTATGTAACAGCTTGTCGGAAAAACTAAACTATAGAACGAAATTTCCGCAAAACTTGAAAAAAGCCTTATTTTCCCCATATAAACACACTTGAAATTTTCAATCGCGTTGAGACACGACTAAATGTTATTTGATTGGCCCAAAATTTTGTATTTCTCAGTTTTTTTGCTATTCGCATAGCAATAGCAAAAAGGGCCACCCTAACAGTCCACAGTGCGGCGTAATATTTTACAGATCAATGAAAATAAGTACAGTAACGTATGCAGGAGGGGGGCACCAATAATATTTATAATATTGCGTCATATATTAACATTAAAAAAAAGGATTTGTACATTATTTTGAACAAATGGTTTAAATTTATTTTGAAGGTCTTTTTTTTAATTTTAAAATTTAAAATAAATAACCTTTAAACCTTAAATTATTTTAGAATTTATTGTTGAAATCTTCCTGAATAATAATTTAAAAAACTTTTTTATTATTAAAATTATATATAACTTTCTTTATAACTAGTGTTTATTATAGTTTAAGAATTTCAAAATTGTGAATAAATAAACGTACAAAAAAAAAAAAAAAAAAATTATTTTCAACCACCAAAACGATTGAAGTAAGATAATAACACTGTGCAACCAACATATGTAGACTTTTTGAAAAATACACGGACTTGACAGTATAGGTTCTTTTCTACTACCAAGGGTAGTAAAACCCTGTACTCAGTTTTGCGAGATTGGTGATCAATTTTTATTAATGAGCCTCTAAAAATTCTTAATATCAGTGGGCCCCTCAAAAAAGGTGTCATCAGTTTTTGTTCAACAGCTGGTTCAAAATTGGTGATACCACTTAACTATATTTAGAAATAATGTAGCTAAGAATCCGAGCAACAAATCTTATTAACATTTATGTGAACAAAATTATTTTTCCTAAAAATTTTTTGGAAAAATATAGGGAAAATTTTTGCTCTCACTTTTTTCAGCATAACTTTCAGGGACTCCTAAATTTTCACTAACAATATTTGACACAATTATAGCCGCGGTAAATCTTAACAACTACTGTGAACATATCAATACAATCTGAACGTGTTTAGTCACCCTATATAGCTCATAAAAACCACTTTTTACCTTAAACATTGTTGTTGTTTTTCATTATATTTTGACGGTAAAATAATAAAATATATTTTTGTAAAATAAGGTACTAAAATGCACACTACTCTATTATGTTGTATTGTGTTGCACTATTTATTTGGTATATCTAAAATATGTTTTAGATTTTTAATTTTCATAAGAAGGATTACTGGACCTATGAAACTATTTACCATAGTCATATTTATTATCGTTATATGAATCCTCGTAATCCTCCAATAATAACAGTTCATCGTGATCTAGTTCCATCCGCTTTGTCTTTTTTTTTTTTCAAAATCTACGTCTTCAAATATATTTTTTGCGCGCCAGCAAATTTCTGCCATTACGGCATCAGGATTGTCCTTATTACGTACAATGGCCTTTATAAAATTTATAACAATTCCGAGTTTGACGTGAAGAAATGGCATCAAAACGCGCTCATTTGGCACTAGTACTTTTTTAATGACATTCATTTCTCCCAACTTAGAATCTCAACTATTTGCCCATGTATGATTCTGGTAGTGGTTTCATTTATATCGAAAATTCCAATTGCATAGAAAGCACATATATTTTGTGTATCCACCCTGTAGTCCGCATAGCATTGTCACTAGTTTAAAATTGCAACAAATACGCTACTTATGGTCGTCATATTTTTATACCCTATACCACTATGTGGTTTGGGTATAATGACTTTGTGCTGCTGTTTGTAACAACCAAAAATATTTGACCTAGACCCATCTTTAATTATACCGATCGAATCAGAATCACTTTCTGAGTTGATTTAACAATGTCCGTCCGTCCGTCCGTCCGTCTGTGTGTCCATGTAAAGCTTGTAATCAAACTGCAGGTCGCAAATATGAATATATTTTGATGAAATTTGGTATATAAGCTTTTATCGGCCATGGGATGAACGCTACTGAAACTGGTGAGAATCGGTCTATGTTCAGACCTAGCCCCCATACAAATTACCCCTATGAAATCGACATAAATTGCCATAAGATGCAAATTGTCATATAGATCTTACTCAAATTGGGTTTGTATGCGTTAATTACATCCACTAATGAGTAGTCCAAAAATGATCCCTTTGACCCCATATAGAGATGCTTCCCGATCTTCACTTAAATCTATTAAAAAACAAAAATATTGCACTGATTCTTCTCAAATTTTGTTTGTACATATTTTTGCAAAATACAAGAGACTTTACCAAACATGATCAGGATCGGTCCATTTTTGGACCTAGTCCCTTTATAGATATAGCATCCGATATGAACTTTTCACATCTGCAGCCAAACAAATTAATAAAAATCCCACTCAAATTTGGTTTTTGCTTATTTTCAATGTCCAGTTAGTTGGGCCTAAGAGATAGGGTTTCTAAACGCATGGTATAGGGTATCGTATAGTCGGTCTAGACCGACTATAATTTTCCTACTTGTTTTCTTTCAAAATCTGCTTCATTTTTTTTCATATGTTTCAGGTTTTCTCGTTTTTTTTAATGTAAAATCATAGCATTTAGACTCTGCTTTGAGCTGTCTATAAACAATCGCCACTCATCGAGATCGCATGCAATGTTCATATGTTCCATAAGCATTTTTGTGCCCTTACAGTAGGCAAACGTTTTTAGGTCATCCATAGCGAAACATCTTTGGAGATTTGACTGTCGTTTTCTGTATGTGGTAACCTTAAATTCAGGCACCAATATGTTTTGTTCTTTCAAAAATTTGGCAAGCTCTTCAGAATTACGTTGCGATAGCTCCTATTTGGAAACAATAAAATCAAGCTGGTCCTCCGTTATCAAGAATGGGGAACGTGATGGTCCCGGATCATACTGATAATGATTTTAGAATTCTTCGCTATCGCAGCGGAAAACTGGCGAAGTCTCATGACTAGTACTAAGGTGCTTATTATGTAGATGCTGTTGTGTCACTGGAACGTCAGCGGAACTAACTTTTGATAGTTGGGCACTAGGTATTTGAAAAATTTGATTTTTTTGGATTGATTTTTGCATGTATTTTTTAATGTATTTTTGCATGCGTAACAATTATCTTAGTTATGTTTCCTACCCGGATTTGATCAAATCATAGGGGCGTTGAAACGAAGGAACGCTCGCTTTTCTTCTTGCCAATCGAGAAGATCACTGTAACAGGATATGCAAACTGAATTGGGTGCAAATTTCTTACTTCCAATAACTTTTTTTGTAACATTTGATGTATATTTTTCTTCAATTCTTTACCAAGGTTACGTCTTCTTCTCTTTGATGTAAAGGAACAACAACAATAACAAAAATTATTTACATTACCTTTGCACTTACCCATTTTCACTCTTTAAAAACCAATTTGCAATGTTTTTCTTTATTATTAGATTTTGTTTTTTTTTATGATATCTTAAGAAAAACTAATTAAACTTTTGTTTGGTTTACGATAGATTTAACCACTTTACTAATTTATTCAAAATTTAAACACAAAAAGAATTTTTTTTAAAATTTATTTGATTACATTTAATTGTAATGCTATTCTTCATGATCGCAAAAATGTCTGAATAGAAGCTTAATAAATAACAACACCTAAAACTAAGCATAACAACAACATAACCTAAAAATATTAGATATTTAAATCAACATCACAAGATATGCAACAATAACAAAGAAAGTTAAAAAAATTCAATAAAAGTACAGTCTAGTCAAAAACGACAACGTTTATGGTACAATGGTTTTTATGGGCTCTTTAGAGTGACTAAAAACGATCAGATTGTATTGATATGTTGTTCAGATTTACCAAGACTACAATATCGTTTTTTATGGTTACCGATTTTAAAGTTATGTTATTCATTTGAAAGTAAATATCATTGAACCTCGGGAGCCAAAAAATTGGGACTCAATTTCAACTATATCCACAGCGAACAGGGTCTTCGAAAATGGACTTTCTCAGTAGGTTGCCAAAAATAAAAAATTCCTTGTAAATTTTAATTTTGAAATGACTGCAACTTTTTTGTTTTAAAAGATTTTAAAGTAAAATTTTGTATAACTTTGTAACTTCTAAGCTATTAATGTTAGAAATAGAAATTTACCGAGTCGTTTAGAAATTACAAAAAAAGGCCAAAATTTCCCGAAAATCTCCTACTTAATAGAGCATAACTTCTGCCCATCAAAAGCCATCAAAAAAAGTCTTGCACTCTTCTTTAGTACGAAGGCTCCCCTACACTCTTATACCCCATTTTCTACCCAACAGTTTCCACCCGTGTGCACCAGAACAATTTTACTGGCCAAAGGTCAGATATTTTGTGCAAAATTTATGAATACAAAAGTTTTCCACTATGTGGTTAGGGTATAATGAGTTTGCCCTGATATTTGTAACTACCAAAAATATTGGACCCATACCCATCTTCTATTATACGGATCGACACGAAATTACTTTCTGGGTCGATTTAACGATGTCCGTCCGTCCGTCCGTCTGTGTGTTATGAATACAAAAGATGGTCGTACCGGTGTATTTTTTTTGCGTGAGTTTTTTATACTGACAGAGAAAGGAAACGGTATACTTATAGTTTTTATATACTTACAGTTCATAAAATTTTGTACCATCGGGAACAAATAATTCAAAACAATATGCTACCAATAGGAGATCTATCTGAAGAAGCGCAAGAAAAAAAGATCAAAGGCTACAGATTCTTTCGCGAGCACACACAAGAGATGTGTCCAGATGTTGTACTAATGAAGACCTTATCACTATTTTGTTGTGTACTTCAGATCCATATATGTCCAAGATTTGACAAAAATGGAAAACTATCTCTATTGAGTTAGACGAAGAAGCTTCTACAAAATGAAAATCAAGGCTATTTAGAAGAAATATTTTAGTTTTTAGTTTTTCAGTACACTAATAATATGTTACTAGCAGATTCCAGCCCTCGAAATTCCGGTGCAAATTCTAGGAAATTCTATTTTTTTCATCAAACAAAGACCCTAAAGGTATGCTAATCAATTATAGCCAATTCACAAATCGACACAAAAAATCAAACTCATTTTTATTAAGAACACATTAACAAATTTAATAAACACACACATAGCATTGTATAATTTTATGTATGTGATAGTAGCAATTTTAAATGCAACTTACTCAAAATAAATGAAAAAATTTAAAAATCTGTAAATTTGCAAAATGGCCAAAAAGAAAAACCTTTCAAATAATATACGTTTGGTCAAAATCGGTATAAAACGGTAGAACAAAACATCGGTCACAATAAATCGCCTAGCATATTAATATTATAGATTCTCTTTTTAAATTCTTTCTTTTAACTCATACTCTCTGTGTGTCTGTCTGTCGTGGGTCAACCCCCTTCCCCTTTATCCAATTGATCTGAAGCTTTGCCAATAGTCTTGTTGTGACTGCAGAATAATTTTGGGGTAGTCACGCACAGTCACGCATAGTCACGGATAGTCACGGAGTGATCTAAATGTCATTTCCCTCATCCGATCGATCTGAAACTTGGTCCATACACTTGCTGTGAAAAAAACATTAATTTGACTTAGTCACGCACAGTCACGCACAGTCACACACAGTCACGCACAGTCACGCACAGTCACGCATGGTCACGCTCAGTCACGGAGAGACTTAAAACGGATTTGCCCTCATCCAATCAATCTGACACTTGGTCGATATATTTGCTGTAAAGAAAGATTTTCTTCGACATAGTCACGCACAGTCACGCATAGTCACGCACAGTCACGGAGTGATTTAAAACCAATCGATCTGAAACTTCGTCGATAGACTTGCTGTGAAAAAAGATTAACTTTGACATAGTCACGCACAGTCACGCTTAGTCACGCACAGTCACGGAGTGATTTAAACCCCATTTCCCCTCATCCGATTGATCTGAAGCTTTATCCATAGATTTGTTGTGGCCAAAGATTAATTTTCAAATAGTCACGCACAGTCACGGAGAGATTCACTCATATGCATAAGGAAAAAAGAGTTTTAATAAAAAATTTTTTTTAATGGGTTAGATTATTTATATAGTTAACAATTTTTCTTGATTTAAAAATTTATGTATATTATAAATTTACAATAAAAATTGATATATAAATTTTTTAAAAAAACAATAAAAAAAATTTTTAACTAAAGTTAAAACATACGACTTTTTCATTGAAACTTCTCTATCTTGAACCAATATCAGGTAACTTTTACGCTCGCTGCTTATTAAATTATATTTTAACTCGGTCTCTTTCAAAAAAAGCCAACCTTTGGCCCTTATGAACATTAGGACTAAAAAGTTTACGGGGCCAAAGTTTGGCATTTTCAGACAAAATTTAACTTGAATGAAATTACAATTGAAGTACAATCGACCAGAGAACCGTCTCCATCGGAATTTGTACCTTCAGCCCCTTATTTCGTGATACAAGCTGATTTTAATGATTTGATACGAGACACTGGCGTTTCAAAAAGACGGCGTAACTAATAGGTTCTCGTTTCAAAGAATGAAATTTAGTATCCGATGATACTTGCGAAGACGAATCCATTTAATGAATATTTAATTTTTCACAAAAATTCTGAATTAAAACTTTGCTACTGTCAGAACATTGATGCATTGTTTACAGAAATTGGGCAACCGCATGCTCCAGATGAGTGGAGACTTTTTATTGACTCGTCTACATCGAGCCTAAAGGTCGTACTTTTACATATTGGAAACATATACCCATCAGTTCCGATTGCATACAGCACCTCAACCTACGAAAACATGATGCCATAAATTACAACCAGAACGAATGGAAACTCTGTTGTGATCTCAAAGTTGTTACGCTATTAACTGGAGTAAATCAAGGTTACTCACGATATCAATGTTTTTGTGTGTTTGGGAGGGTCGCAAAAAAGATTTGCACTATACAGTTTTCGAATGGGAGACGCGTTTAAATTTTGTGATAGGTGAATTCACTAGAGACCATATACTGTTGGTTAAACCTGTTGATGTAATATTACCTGCTTTACACATAAAACTTGGTCTGATCCGAAGTTTTATACGAACACTAAATAAAGCGCCCCGGTAGGTAAGTAGGTAGCATGCTCGCCTACCATGCGGGGGTCGTGGGTTCGATTCCCACCAGAGGCTTTGGTCTGTCGCTGCAAAAAAAAAAAATGTACACACTGCTCCCTCTTTCCTCCTTCCTATATCTATATCTTGCCTGAGATCAACACAATGCGCTGCATCTGTAGGAGGCATCCCCTGAGTGTTGGTTAATAAAAAAAAAAAAAATAAAAAATTGTATCATTTAAGATGTTGAAACAAATTTTTTAAAATTTATCCGATGCGAAAATTGAAGCAGCTAACCTATTTTAAGAATATTGCTATGACCTGATTTGTAACAATAATATTTTTATAGGTGTGTTCAATGGTTCACAAACAAAAAACTTTTAAATAGTTAAGACTTTAAAAATGCACTAAGCCCTGTCGAAAATAGGGCATGGATAGCTTTTGAAAATGTTACACAGAAATTTTTTGGAAATAAAAGAGCTAACAATTACAAGGACATTGTTAAGGAAATGATTGATGGCTACCGAGAGATGGGAGTCAACATGTGACTTAAGATACACTTGAAGGACCTGCGAATATGATTAAAGGTCCTAGTAGATATCCTTGAATATCATGGCAGATATCCCTGAAGGTTCTTGTGAATACCCTTGAAGGTCCCTAAGCGTCAACAACAGGACTAGCGTGCCGTCCCCGGTCACTAGCCAACAGCAGGATCAGCGTGCCGTCCCCGGTCGCTAACATCAACAACAGGATCAGCGTGCCGTCCCCGGTCGCTGACGACAACAAGAGGATCAGCGTGCCGTCCCCGTTCGCCAACATCAACAACAGGATCAGCGTGCCGTCGCCGGTGGCTGACGACAACAAGAGGATCAGCATGCCGTCCCCGGTCGCTGACATCAATAACAGGACCAGCGTGCCGTCCCCGGTCACTAGTCAGCAGCAGGATCAGCGAACCGTCCCCGGTCGCTAACATCAACAACAGGATCAGCGTGCCGTCACCGGTCGCTGACGACAACAAGAGAATCAGCATGCCGTCCCCGGTCGCTGACATCAATAACAGGACCAGCGTGCCGTCCCCGGTCGCTAGTCAGCAGCAGGATCAGCGTACCGTCCCCGGTCGCTAACATCAACAGCCGGGTCAGCGTGCCGTCCCCGGTCGCTAACATCAACAACAGGTAAGCGTAAACAACAGGACTAGCGTGTCGTCCCCTGTCACTATTAAGCAGAATGATCAGCGTGCCATCCCCGGTCGCTGACGTCAACAACAGATGAGCGTCAGCAACAGGACTAGCGTGCCGTCCCCGGTCACTTTTCAGCAGCAGGATCAGCGTGCCGTCCCCGGTCGCTAACATCAACAACAGATGAGCGTCAGCAACAGGACTAGCGTGCCGTCCCCGGTCGCCAACATCAGCAGCAGGATCAGCGTGCTGTCCCCGGTCGCTGATAGCAACAGCATGATCAGCGTGCCGTCCTCGGTCGCTGAATGCAACCACAGGTAAACATCAACACCAGGACTAGCGTGCCGTCCCAGGAGGATCAGCGTGCCGTCCCCGGTCGCTAGCATCAGCAGTAAGATCAGTGTACCGTCCTCGGTCGCTGACATCAAAAACAGGATCAGCGCGCCGTCCCCGGTCGCTAGTTCCAATAAGAGCCTATTTTCTTTCCGTAGATTAAGCCTATAATAAACTTAATTTTATAACATTTAAAACCCCGTCTTTTACTCTCGGGCACTGAAAGAAAGAAATTTCTGTGACGATCCCAATCCCGCGAGCTTACCCCAGCAACCGGAGGAAACTCGTCGTTACAACGATTTAGATTTTTTTCCATCGAACTTAGGAAGCTTTAGTGATGAACATGGAGAACGCTTTCACCAAGAAATAGCAGATATGGAATTTAGGTACAAAGGAAAACAAATAAGACACATGTTGTCAGAGTACTGTTGGTTGCTTTATCGCGAAACAAATACGGACTCATATAAACGGCACAAGAATCGTTAAAAAATTCCTAATAATTAATTTTATCTTAATAATTTAATGAATTTAATAAATTATTTGAAAATGACAATTTCTTTTAGGATTTCCTATTTAATAATATAATATAATTTAATATTAGAAGATTTGTAAACACATCTGTTAATACTCAAAAGAAAAGTATTTAGTTATGTATTCATCTCTATATCAACATACAAGTTCATATCCGCAAATTCTGTTATGTAAGGGATTTTGATAAAGGAGATAACAAAAGTTATTATGTGGGATACGGGTGGTATGATTTTTTTTTTAAATATAAATTTGCATTTTTTGGATATATACGAATTGATTTAGAAAAAGTGGGATACGCCAGTATTTACATTCTTGCTCCTCTTTCAGAATATACTAATTTTTTCATGTGTGCAACCAAAAGTTAAATTTTGTAGAACGGTGTAATAGTTATGAATAACTTAATAGGAAAAATCTTAAGCATAACTATTGTTTTGTAATGAATTTTTTAAAAATTGGATTTTAATAGTTTAATCAATTTTCGAGAATAACTGTTATGGAAATTTTTTACAATAAATTTTTTGATAAAAATCACTATATGACATCATTGTTTTACTGTAGTTTTTGGTTCACACAAAAATTAAAAAAACGTCAGAAAAGTGTTAAAAGTTAAATTAATATTAGGGAAGGTCGCATGAGTGCATTTTGACTTAAACTTTTTTTTCATTATTTTTATAACATAACATAATGAAAACCAGTGTGTGATGTAATGTGTAATGAAAAGTGTAATGTATAAACAGAAGCGTAATTTAAAATTTTAAATTCTTCACTGTCGCAGAGCTGACTGACATGCTTACATGTTGGTATTTAAATTACATATTATAAATATTCTAAAAATAAAAGCATCAAATATTGTGTGTAGTTATTCAAAATATGCCTGTGAATATTAAAAAGCAATTACTGTAATTTCTTCAAATTTATAATTATAGAATCTGTTTTTATTTTCACCCTCCACTAAATGATATGAAGAACCTAAAGTAGTTTGTCATTCCGCTTGTATTTACCTTTAATAAAAGTTTTCTTAAAAATATTTCTTATATTGTGGAGGGTATGCAAAGATTTGGTACAACCAATTATAGAATTCTTGCATATTTGCGCTCAATCAGTGTGCAAGACAATAACTAATTCAGTTGATGTTTTAATTGATTATGTGAAGTTGCATTGTGATATAAAAAATTTTAGTTACAATAAAAAAAAATATTAGAAAAAATCACCATTTTTTGTTTAGAATTGGGCTGACTATGTTTGATTTAATATTAAAATTAACACTCATATGTATACGTAAATTCTACTCTGCTAATAAATAATAATCATACGCCTTGACTATGTTATGTTATTCATAAAGCTCGATCGGACTAGGGTAAATAACTTTTAGATCACGCCGTGGCTATGCGTGACTCTGCGTGACTACCCCAAAATTAATCTATAGTCACAACAGGACTATGGGCCAAGTTTCAGATCAATTGCATGAGGGGGAATTGGGTAGCCCCATGGCAGACAGACAGACAGGTCAAAAGTCGGGTCATCAGAATTCGTTTAAGAGGTATGATTCCTTGTTCAAAGTTTCTTATTTTGATCCCTAGAATATGATTTTCCTTGTCACTTGTACGATTTTTTTTGCCTCCCTACAAATCGAACCGCCCTATGCTGCATGTTATTTAGTTCCCCGGTTCAGAAGAACTTTAAGTTAAAGAAAGCGCGAAACAGCATCTCAAAAATTTAGCAGTTAAGTTAATAACATTAGAAAAGGTATATATGTATTTGTATTAAAACTTGTAGTATAACAGTAAACTTACTTATCCAATTTTTAGAACGAGCACTCAAATGAAAACAATGGCCCATCTTCCTCGATACCATTTATGCCAATAGATGAATCTACTAACCAAAGTACCTTATATTTTTTAAGAGAATCCTTGTCTCAAATAGAAGTAGATACTTCTTCTGAGGATGAGTCAGATAACGAAACTTGTCGTGAAATTATGGCCTCTTATACTGAAATTGAAAATTTTAAACCGAAAAAGGAAGATGCCGATATTAGCTTGCTAAGCTACTGGCATGAACATAAATACATCCTTCCGTTTTTAAAGCAGTTGACATCAATTGTTCAACATGGAAACCACTGGTCTCACATCATTAAACTACACGATGCCTACACACTATACATCAACAGCAAGTACTTTACTTGACCTTTTTTTTGTTAACGATTTAACCAAAGAATTGTTGTACGACCAACTATCGGCCTCATGTTTCTCGAAACACGACTTAATTTTCACGACATATGACTTTATTTTAAATAATGAAACACTATCAGTTACATATCGTGACTTTGATAATATCAATTACAATGTTTTGGCAGAACATATTTCTTTAGTAAATTGGGCGTCCATTTATCATATGACTTCTGTTAACCATCAGTTGTCCTTCTTGGAGAATAATATCTCATACTTATTTGATCTTACTGTACCTAAGACAACGAAGAACATTAGGACCTATACAAGATCGTGGTTTACAGCACATATTAAACAACTGATTGGTCAAAGAGATATGCGTTTTCACGTTGGAAAAAATTTAAGTTACCTCAACTTAAAGAAGAATATCGAAATCTTAGAAGAGAAGTTACTCGTGAAATTCGTAGATCATAGTCTGAATATTATGGCCACCGTTTTGAAAATGCAATTAACACCAAACGGAAATGGAAAACTATTCGGGAAATTGGAATTGGCCGAACTAGTAATAGGAAAACTTGCGAACTCACTCCTGATGAACTTAATTCAGCTTTTACTAATTTACCCACTGTTCAATGTCAACCTCCTGCACACAATACAATCAATAACCTAGTGATTTCTGACAATGATAGTCCATTTGATTTTCAATGTGTTAGCAATGATGAGGCCCTTACCTGTATTTTAGCCATAAAATCAAATGCAATTGGATATGATAACATGCACCCTAAATTTATCAAAATTATCCTTCCTATCCTCTTACCATACATAACTCACATGTATAATACGATCCTTACCACCAGCGTGTTTCCAACACAATGGAAGCATGCAAAGGTTATTCCTGTGCCTAAGACAAACTCTGAGTTTAGGCCTAATCAATACTACCATTCTTTTCTAAGGCTCTTGAGAAGATAATGCATAAACAGATAAACGAATACCTAAAACGATTTGGGCTATTATCGCAAAAGCAATCAGGCTTTAGGCAAAAACAAAGTTGTACAACTACTTTAATAGATGTTGCAGATGATATTCGTCATGCCACTGATGGTGGAAATATTTGCTTTTTAGTCCTTCTTGATCATTCTAAAGCCTTCGACATAGTTGATCACTCAATACTTTCAACAAAACTTAGCCGGCTTTTTAATTTCTCCGTGTGTTCAAAGAAACTTATTGAATCCTGCCTGGCAAACCGTGTTCAGTCAGTCTTCCTTAATAACCAATTTTCGAGACCACTACATGTACCTAAAGGTGTTCCGCAAGGCTCAATTCTAGGCCCTCTTTTATTTTCAATGTACGCCAATGACTTGCCAGATCATGTAAAGTATTGTAAAGTACACATGTACGCCGATGACGTCCAACTATATCTTTGTAGTCCACTAATATCTTCCAGAGAAAACGTAGCAAAACTTAATGATGATTTAAATTATATTTATAACTGGGAAACTGCTAATGGACTTTGTCTGAATCCCCTCAAGTCCAAATGTCTCATCATGCATAAGAAAACTCTACGTCATAATCTAGATTTTGATATTGTTCTCAACAATCAGAGAATTGAAATTGTGACCCCATCAAAAAATCTGGGTATTGTTTTTAATGACACACTTAGTTGGAACAATCATGTAAACGTTGTGGTAGGGAGAACGTATGGTATGCTTTGGACGCTTTGGGCGACTCAATCTTGCACTCCATTAAATATAAGAATAATACTTGCAAAATCTTACCTAATGCCGGTTTTATTATACGGGTGTGAAATTTTTGCTTTATGTGACTCACCTAGTAAGAGAAAACTAAATGTGGCCTTCAATAGTATTATAAGGTATGTTTATGGATTAAACAGACTTGATCGTATTTCCTCGTTTTCAACAAGACTATATGGTATGTCGTTTGATAATATTTTAAAATTAAAGTCCTATTACACAAAATTATATATCAGAAGGAACCATCATACCTTTTCAACCGCTTAAGCTTTGCAAGATCCAATAGAGGGAGAAAGCTTGTACCGATAAGATATCGTAGTAAAATTTCTGAATGGCAGTTCTATTTTAATGCCGTTTATCTCTGGAACTTACTACCAAATCAAACACAGAAAATCAACAACGCAATACAGTTCAAAGAAAAAAATAACTGCTAGTTTTTCAATGCAAATTTAAATTGTTTGTCACTTATTGTTTTTAATATACCTACGTTATTTCAACCATTTTTCTCTTTTTTTTTTTTTTTTTTTTCTTAATCAAAATTTTTACCATTTGATTCTTTTATATTAAGCTCATTCATTTATTTAGTTCTTTATTTTATTTATTTTTTTATTTACTTTATATAATTATACAATTTATTTAAATATTTTTGTATATCGTAACTTGTTTTTCTTTAAAAATTCCCATACTATAACATAAAAGATGTAAATCTTGTTGTATGGGAAGAACAAATAAAAAAAATAAACTAAACTAAACTAAAAAAAAAATATTATTATTACAGCATAAATATTATGATCAATTTTTATATATATTTCTTATGCGTAACTATTAAAAAATAATTTTTAAATATTTATCAAAAAAAAAATAATTATCAGTAAGATATATGTTTTTCCTTATCCATAATTATTATCATTTAAAAAAAAAAAAAGAAAATAATATTACTTATAAAACAATAGTTATGAATTAAGAAAAAACACAAAAATTGCCTTGCAATAATTACGCCTTTAGGAATTCATCATAAAACTTATAATAGTTAAGTCCTTGTTTAAACCAATATAACAAGATAAATTTTTGGCCGCACAAGAAGAAATAGATTTGTAATATCTCGTTCGAAAATCTTTTAAAATACCGTACACTTTTATTTTTACACAAACTGATCTACACAAGACAACCTGGATACCTTTATAAAAGAATATTTTTTTCAAGATCCAACAGAGGAAAATGAAGAAAACACCATTCCACATCGGAAAGAAATGCCGAAAAGATACTTCTTTTTAAAATCCATCTACATTGTACCTCCTGCTATTCAAATTATAAGCAATGCAAGCCATTTAAAATCTGCTATTTTTGACTTGTTTTTAAATGAGGTTTATATTTCTTTAAACTCTTTTAACTCATACTCTCTGTCTGTGTGTCTGTCTGTCTGCCATGGGTGGACCCCATTCCCCCTTATCCAATTGATCTGCAAGTTGGCCCATTGTCTTGTCGTGACTACAGATTAATTTTGGGGTAATCACGCACAGTCACGCGTGGTCAAACACAGTCATGGATTGATCTAAATGTCATTTCCCCTCATCCGATCTATCTCAAACTTGGTCCATATACGTGCTGTGCAAAAAATATTAGCTTTAACTTAGTCACGCACAGTCACGCGTGGTCACGCACAGTCACGGAGTGATCTAAATATCATTTCCCCTCATCTGATCGATCTGAAACTTGGTTCATACACTTTCTGTGAAAAAAGAATAACTTTGACTTAGTCACGCATAGTCACGCATGGCCACGCACAGTCACGGAGTGATTTAAAACCCATTTTCCCTTATCCGATCGATCTAAAACTTGGTCGATAGACTTGCTGTGAAAAAAGATTAACTTTGACATAGTCACGCACAGTCACACAGAGTCACGCACAGTCACGGAGAGACTAAAAAAATAAACATAGACTTTTTGTGGCTAAAGATTAATTTTAAGATAGTCACACACAGTCACGCACAGTCACGGGGATATTCAAAACTCATATGAATAAGGAAAGAAAGAGTTTTAATAAAAACTTTGTTTTTATGGGTTAGATTATTCATTTACGATTTTCGCATTAACCTTAAGATTTTGCATTGATTGCAATCATTATTTGTCTCGTATTATTGTGTTATAATTATTTTTTTTTATTTCTCCCTTTTTTTCTAACAAAATTTTATTTGGTTAAGAATTTTTGATGACTAGAGACCAAGTTATGATGATTTATATTTTATGCGAGCTTACTGGTCCTTACTAAAATAACTTTTATTTCATCATTTGCCCAACGTTTCGTTCCTTTTTAGGAACATTTTCAAGAGATTGTAACGTAGCTAATCGCAACGTACATTATTAATATATCTATACCTATATCTATACCTATATCAACCAAAGTACATTACTATGAATTCTCATTCAGTTAATGAATATATTTACATAAGTAACCAAGGTTGGTGGATGTAAAGGCAGTCGAAGTCGGGTTAATGACAAGGCTCCGAGTCGAAGTCGGATTTACGATAAGACTCCGTGTAAGGACAATTTACTATTTAAGTGAAATAGCTCCTAACACATTAATTTGGTAGGCGTAAGGACAATTTACTATTCAGTGAAATAGATCCTAGCGCATAAATTTAAGGGCGAACGACCTCGGTCATCTCCCTCGTAGTTAGTTACACAGCGACTTCTGTTGACTGTTCGTATTTTACACAGCGGCCCTAAGCTGACTATTCGTATTTTACACAGCGGCCCTAAGCTGACTGTTCGTATCTTACACAGCGGCCCTAAGCTGACTGTTCGTAGTTAGTTACACAGCGACTTCTGTTGACTGTTCGTATTTTACACAGCGGCCCTAAGCTGACTGTTCGTATCTTACACAGCGGCCCTAAGCTGACTGTTCGTAGTTAGTTCCACCGATACAGCCGACTGCCACCGATCTAAGCAGCCGAACACCGATACAACCGACTGCCACCAATCTGAGCAGCCGAACACCGATACAGCCGACTGCCACCGACAAGCAGCCGAACACCGATACAGCCGACTGCCACCGATATACGCAGCCGAACACCGATACAGCCGACTGCCACCGATATATGCAGCCGAGCACCGATACAGCCGACTGCCACCGATCTAAGCAGCCGAACACCGATACAGCCGACTGCCACCGACAAGCAGCCGAACACCGATAAAGCCGACTGCCACCAATCTGAGCAGCCGAACACCGATACAGCCGACTGCCACCGATCTAAGCAGCCGAACACCGATACAGCCGACTGCCACCGATATACGCAGCCGAGCACCGATACAGCCGACTGCCACCGACAAGCAGCCGAACACCGATACATCCGACGACCACTATATTGACGTATTGCGAGGAGGTCCGAGTAAGACGAAGAAGTATTGCCACGTGTGTTGATATTTGAAATATATATAAATATTTATGTAATTATAAAGAGAATAATAAAATTAAGGCTAATATACAACCCCGTCAAAGGGTAAAACAATTGTCTTATTATTACTTAAGGTTTTGAGGGCCCTTGAGTAGACCCGGGACACGACAAGCTACCCCAGCCTACGACAAAACCTCGTTACAGATTTTTTATTGAACTAGTGAAAAAAATTTTTTTTTCATAACTAATTACACTTTTATAATGTATAAAAATAGTTGCGTTTACATTTTGTTCTTGTTGTTATTGCATTTGTCAAAAATATTTGTTGTTATTATTAGGAAATTTATAATTTAAATAATCTAACCCATAAAAACAATGTTTTTATTAAAACTCTTTCTTTCCTTATGCATATGACCCATGAATCTCTCCGTGACTGCGTGACTTTGCGTGACTATTTTAAAATTAATCTGTGGTCACAGCAAGTCTATGGACCAAGTTTCAGATGGATTGGATGAGGGAAATTACATTTAGATCACTCCGTGACTATGCGTGACTGTGAGTGACTACCCCAAAATTAATCTATAGTCACAACAAGACAATGGACCAAGTTTCAGATCGATCGAATGAAGAAAAATGACATTTAGATCACTCCGTGACTGTGCGTGACTATGCGTGACTATGCGTGACTATGCGTGACTGTGCGGACTATGTCAAAGTTAATCTTTTTTCACAGCAAGTCTATGGACAAAATTTCAGATCCATCGGATGAGGGGAAGTGAAATTTTAATCTCTCCGTGACTGTGCGTGACTTTGCGTGACTGTGCGTTACTATGTCAGAGTTAATCTTTTTACACAGCAAGTCTATCGACCAAGTTTCAGATCGATCGGATAAGGGGAAATGGGTTTTAAATCACTCCGTGACTGCGCGTGACCATTCGTGACTGTGCGTGACCATGCGTGACTCTGCGTGACTAAGTCAAAGTTAATCTTTTTTCCACAGCAAGTGTGTGAACCAAGTTTCAGATCGATCGGATGAAGGAAATTGACATTTAGATCACTCCGTGACTGTGCGTGACTATGCGTGCCTATTCGTGACTGTGTGTGACTATGTAATATTTAATATTATTCGCAGCAAGTCTATCGACAAAGTTTCAGATCGATCGGATAAGGGGAATTGAGTTTTACATCACTACGTGACTACGCGTGACCATGCATGACCGTGCGTGATTAAGTCAAATTTAATCTTTTTTTCACAGCAAGTGCATGGACTAAGTTTCAGATTGATCGGATAAGGGGAAATGACATTTGGGTCACCCCGTGACTGCGCGTGACAATGCGTGACTGTACGTGCCTACCCAGAAAATAATCTTTATTCACAAAAAGACTATGGCCAAAGTTTCAGATCAAATGGATGAGGGGGAATGGTGTCCACCCACGACAGACAGACAGAAAGTATGAGTTAAAAGAAAGAGTTTAAAAATATATTAAAATTTTTTTAAATTTTGTCAAGAACTAAAAATAAATAAATAAATAATTGAAACAATAATCAAAAAAGAAAAACTGGACTTCACAGAACAAAAATATCATAGATGCGTAGCCTACAAGATCACAGTCCCCCTTATTATTCATACATGAATATGAATATGAATACAGTATTGCCGGCATGCGGTAAAAAATGAACAAGATCTGACAGCCAAATTTTTATGCCAGGTTCGAATTCAGCGCACCCAGATTAGTTAAAAAACATGCTTCGTTTCTGCAGTAAATTTTTTTTTCATTTATAGACCAGTGTTATTTATTCCTCACACTGGCGGCTGCCTGTATTTTCGGTTCGCAAAGAAATTTTTATGGTTTGTCTGTTAACAAATAGAAGAGGGTTGCCATAAAAACCAATTCGTTGTGTCAAAATTAATCGGGTTTTCTTTTGGTCTTGCCACATTATCAAAAATATTGTTTTTATTTTACTGGTAAGTTGTAATAACGAAAAACATTTAAAGGTAACTTTTACTAACATTTACTTTAAAGGCCCTAATAGGTCTAACTTTTTTGTCAACTAGCATATCAGCTAAATCAGAGATGTGTCTATAGTCGTGCTGCAGAGTGTATAATTAAATTTTATTGTAATATTCGCTAACAAACGAATTTTACGATTTTGAAACGTAAACATTTTTTTGGTGTTTTAATTTATTAAAGTTTTTGATAGATTCAAATTTTAAACTAACACTTGTTGCAATTTTATTGTAAACCTCAGTTAAAGTTCAAATTGGTTCAAATACTTTTGAGTCATTATTGAACCTCTCATAGAGAGAACGTTTTTAACTATTTCAGTTTCCATTTAAAAATTTGTACTAAATATGGTTTGTATAAATTTTGTAATTTTTTAGTTTCTTATGTATTTTATGTAATTGGCAGCAAAAATCCAAACATTTCTTTTTTGTTGAAATTATCATAAACAATAACTTTTTCTATTTTAAATAACATTGACTTACTCTGTCATAAAGTGAAAAAACTTTTTCAATATCTTCCTTTGTCAATCTAGCTGCACCCTGAAAGTGAAAAAAAAGAAAAAACAAAAAGAATCAAACATTGTGGTATGGAAAATGGTGAAACTGAAAACAGAAGAAAACAACAATTAAATTATAAATTACAAAAAGTTTATAAGAAAAAAAGAAATAATTTATGAAAGTAGCTACAATAATTTCTACTTTAACATAGATATAAAAAAAAATTTAAATAAAAAAAATCATTAACAAAATTTTTAAAGTTGCTTTAATTTAATATAAATTTTTCAATATTGAAAATGTATAGTACTCGTAAATCCAAGTAGTTTACAAAATGTCTTTCAATGACCTTAAATAATCTATAATTTATTAATAACAACCTTGAACCTTTCTCACTAAAAAAGGAAATAAATAAATTATATAGATAACATAGCAAAACTTTACCTTCTACACTTAAATTCCAAATATTTCACTCTTCGTTACACGTTAGTGTAATTATAATTTAGAAAACATTTTTACTTATCCATTATTACTATGTACGAGTATATAAAAGTTTTATATATTTTTATGTTTTCGGTAGTTAGTTAAAAAACAAATATAATTTATATCCATTTGCCACATTAAGCAGAAAGTGTTCCATATATTTTGATTTTTACTTAGCCATATTGTCGGATAAAGTTAATTGCTAATAGTTTTGTAAAAATGCCCAATAAAAGGTTTTGTTATTTGGAAATCAAATTTAATTTTCAGATTTTTGTATATCAGCTCAGGAATAGTTTGAGTAAAAAAAAAAAGCACTCCAAAAAGCACTTGATTATATTGATATACTACGTATGATACACTAATAAGCAAACTCGACCGTTACACCGTTTACATAAATTCTAACCTACTGATCTGATATTTAAGTTTTTGCACTTAACAAAAGTTCATGCCTGAAATACCTAATACAGGGCAGGCATTTTTATAGAATTTTTCAATAAAAAAACTTTTTAAGAAACTTTTTTATACCCTCCACACCAGTGTGCAGAGGTTATAAAGGGTCCGCCAAATAACTTTTTTTTTTTTTTGACAATGCTATAAAAAAAAAACTACTGAATATTATCTCAAATTTCTTTTTTTATTTGAAAGTACAATCCTTCCGGTTAATAATGGAAAATAATTTCATTCAAATGGCTGCCTCGGCTGGCCATGCAGTTGCCTACATGATCGGTCCAATTTTTAAGCACATTATCGATTGTGTGCAGCTGTATTTCACCAATGGCTTCACGAATATTGTCCTTTAAAGCGTCAATTGTCTCTGGCTTGTTGGCATAATACTTACCTTTGAGGGCACCCCACAAATAATAGTGCAACGGTGTCAAATCGCAGCTCCGAGGTGGCCAAACGACATCAGTTCTGCGGCTGATAATGCGATCTTCAAAAACAGGGCGCAATACATCGAGTGTAGCTTCGGCTGTGTGGCACGTAGCGCCGTCCTGTTGAAACCAAATATTGCCAATATCCTCCTCTTCAATTTTTGTGAACAAAAATTCGTTCAACATGGCCCGATAACGATCGCCATTGACTGTAACGGCCACTCCTTGCTCATTTTCGAAGAAAAATGGCCCAATTATGCCTCTGGACCAAAATCCGCACCAAACAGTGACTCGTTTTGGGTGTATCGGCTTTTCAATGTATGCGTGCGGGTTCTCTGTGCCCAAATGCGACAATTTTGTTTGTTTACATACCCGCCAAGATCAAAATGAGCTTCATCTGAAAAGATGATTTTTTTTTTGGCAAAATCGGGCTCTTCTGTAAGTCGATCGCAGGCCCACTTAGCGAAGCGAAAACGCATTGGATGGTCAGTTGGCTTCAACTCCTGAACCAATTGGACTTTGTATGGCGGTATACCAAGGTCTTTATGCAAAATTCGTCTCAATGATGCCTCCAAAATGTTCAATTCATGAGAACGACGGTGAATTGATGTTGATGGCGCTTCACGCACACTTTCTGCCACAGCAGCAATATTCTCGGGTGTACGCACTGTTTTTGACTTTTCACGCTTTGGTTTATCGATGAGGATGCCAGTTTCTTTCACGTTTTCCACAAGATAACGAACATACGGAGCTGACGGTGCTTCTTTTCTTCCAAAATCCGTACGCAATTTTCGCACACATTCTGCAACATTACCATGATTTTCAAAGTAATGTCGCAATATTTCCCAGCGTTGTTCAAGCGTATGCACAACCATATTCGTTCAGCGGAAGGACAAAACTAATTATCTGTCGAATCAGACATGAGCTAAGTGTTACCCTTCACGAAATAAGCACTAGTTGAAAAAAAAAAACGTTAGATGGCGGACCGTTTATATGTAAGCTTGTCATTCCATTTGTAATAAAATGTCGACCCCATAATATATATATGGGGGGTTTCATGTCAAGTGCACCAACTTCTGAAACCGATGTCTTCCGATCAGGATGAAATTTGCACCAAGGTTAGTCCTAATAGATAGTAGTTTAGACACAATTTTTCAACAAGATCGGTCAAGATCTGTCTGAGTTAGAGGGGATCAAAATTTGACATTTTGGCCAAACAGGTGTTTTTTCTCATCCATGTAACTTATTACCTATTGTTCTTAGAAAATTTTCTCCCAAATAGTTTAGATAGCTATTTCTTCAATATTTCGGAAAAAATACTGTAAAAAAACAAAAAAATTTTAGACTTTTTTTTGCTAAATCAAAGCATTTTTTGCTTTTTTTTCAAAAAGGGCATTTTTTTTTTTGTTCATAAGAAAGCTTAGGATTTTTCCTTTAAGAGCTTTTTGGTCGCTTAGTGGGATGTTTTGTAACTCAAGACAACGGTTTTTGAATTTTTCACAAATGCAATATTTTGAATTTTTTCCGAATTGTATCCAAAACCTTACAAATAAAACTTATACTGAGAAACTAGACAAATTAACCTTTCCGAAGGTATGTAACATACCTTCATAACATATCAGATGAGAATGGTTCTCTGTAACCTGAAAGAGTTATTTGCAACATTTCAATCTGAACACGAGGATGTTAAAATTGGCTTCACGAAATTTACCCAAATGAGGCCAAAACATTGCGTTTTGGCAGGAAGCAGCGGAACTCACACAGTATGCGTTTGCATTGACCATGAAAATGTTAAACTGATGTTGAAGGAAATCAACTTAAAGTATTTAACAGATGATTCGGCAGAAGATTTACACGATTACCGCGATTGCCTTAAATTGACCATGTGTCCTAATACAACAACTTCTTGCCACTTAGGTGAATGTACCAATTGCCCGAAAACCACATTCATCAAAGAAAATTTAATCAACTCTTTAAATCGAGAATACATAGATGAGGTCAAATTTGATTCTTGGATTCAGACTGACAGATGCACATTGAAAACAATTATTATAAATGTGAATGATTTTGTGGAAGAAATGTGTACAGGATTGCTAAACTTGAGAAACCATGACTTTTTAGTCAAAGAGCAATGGTCATTCTTCAAGGATTTGAAGATACATTTGAAGTCTGGTGAATTCGTTATTTCATATGATTTCGCAGAAAACTATAAATATGTTCTTCAGGATGCCATACAAGCATTCCACTTCAATAACGACCAAGCAACTATATTCACAATAGTTATTTACTACATGAAAGATGAAAAACTGGAACACAAAAGTATGGCAATCATATCCGACGATTTAAAACATGATACCGTTGCAGTTCATGAGTACCAGAAGAGAATACTAAAATTGCTAAAATCTAAATTTACAGTAAAGAAGGGGTACTACGTTTCGGACGGAGCTCGTCAACATTTTAAAAACAAAAGTAGCTTGGCAAATCTTATGGCCCATGAAAAAGATGTTGGAAAGGAGCATGTGATGGTATTGGAGCAAACCTTAAAAAAAATGCAGCGAAGTATAGCCTCCAGTGCTCTCATCAAGATCGCATCTTAGATGCGACTGCTTTATTCCATTGGGCAAAGAGTTATTGTAAAGAAACTAAAATAGTTTTTAGTAGCAAAGAGGATCATCAGGAAACATTGAAAACACTGAAGAGCAGATTCGATGCTGCGGTAACAATCGATGGCACCGCTCAATACCATGCTTTTATACCGCTTGTCGATGGAAGACTCAAGTTGAAAAAGTTTTCTGCCTCTATTCAATGCGATTTCTTTCCAAAGACAACAAATAAACCAGCAGCGAATTCAACAGCTGAACCTAGTAACGCCAAGAAAGGATTGACAAACAAACGCAGTAAATAAAGGCGACAAAAAAGCTGGATGAAAGACTGGGTATTTAAAAATTTACAAGACTTAAATACTTCATCAGCTACAATAAATTAAGTATAAAAATAGTTATGATATAAATGGATCTAATGCCATTAAGATTAAATTTTAATAAATTATTTATCTTTTTATTTTTAATATTATTATTATTATACATTAATTTAATTATTATTAAAAATAAATAAAAAATAATAATTTTTCAACATTTCTATAGAAAAAAAGCGATTTTTTTCCTGAGGTTAACATATTCTTAGTATTACAGTATCGAGGGTATAAAATTTTAGTTAGGTATGTTATATATTCCTTCGGAAAGTTTAGTTTGTCTAGTTTCTCAGTATAAGTTTTATTTGTAAGGTTTTACATACAAATAGGAGAAAATTCAAAATAGTGCATTTGTGAAAAATTGAAAAACCGTTGTCTTGAGTTACAAAACATTTATTTTGATAGATATCCCACTCCCATCCCACTAAGCGACCAAAAAGCTCTTAAAGAAAAAATCCTAAGCTTTCTTATGAAAAAAAAAAAAAAATGCCCTTTTTGAAAAAAAAGGCAAAAAATGCTTTAATTTAGCAAAAAAAAAGTCTAAAATTTTTTTTTTTTTAAAAGTATTTTTTTTCCAAAATATTGAAGAAATAGCTATCTAAACTATTTGGGAGAAAATTTTCTAAGAACAATAGGTAATAAGTTACATGGATGAGAAAAAACACCTGTTTGGCCAAAATGTCAAATCTTGATCCACTCTAACTCAGAGAGATCTGGACCGATCTTGTTGAAAAATTGTGTCTAAACTACTATCCAACAGGACTAACCTTGGTGCAAATTTCATCCCGATCGGAAGACATTGGTTTCAAAAGTTGGTGCACTTGACATGAAACCCCCATATATATTCGTGATACTTATAATAAACGAAGATGATATAGCGATGTCCTTCTGTCCATTCTGTAATTGTACTTGTCCATCCTGTAACAGTATCCCCACACCTGAGCTGCATAGGCTTGCAAGATCGGCATACCGCTTGAAAGAGCCTCCATTTTGTTTTTAGATTTATGTGCGGTTTATTTAAGAAAGTGCTCCATGTTGAATTTATGCTATTTTTAGAGGACAAATTTCTTTTCTCAATATGTTCCTTAAAACTCATTTTCGGCGTCAAAATGACACCTAGATAGTTGTACTGAGTACATAATTGAATAAAATTGTGCTTTATTTTATCTATTTTTATGACTTGATGATTATGATGATTTCATAATTTGACGCCATTAACCCATTTGGACTTGAAGCCACCAATGACCCCAAGCTAGTATTGGACGTTTAAGTCAAAAAATTAAAATATTTTGCAAACACTGCTGAATTTTGGATCATTTTAACCCTAGCAGCACATAAGAGTAAGTTTTCCTAAAACATAGCACAATTTTATTTCCCAACCCATAGTCAAGGTTTCATCTAGTTTACTAGAACAATTAATTTATTTAAATATGCCAAAATTCAGAGTTTGGCTTCGGCAAGGAATGGGTTAACGTTTTTCAATTTATTCCAAATTTTAAGCATGGAAGACTTGCACATTTGGTTATTATATTTTAAGCGTCACATCTAAAAATTCAACAGTACTTACAAAATATTTGAATTTTTTAATAAATTGTCTTTCATTAGCTTGGGGTTATAGGCGACCCCAAGTCCAAAAGGGTTAAAGGGGTCATATTATTTTTTCAGAAATCCTAGGCTATTAAGATAAATTATAACATTTAAAAGTAGAAAACTGATCAATTTTTGATACAAAGTATTTAGAAATAGTACATTTACTGAATATTTCACAAAAAACTCATTTTTCTCGAAATCTGCAAAAAAAATTCCTTGTAAATAAAATTCTGGCACAGGAATTTATTTAAAAATTCACACAGTTAATCTATAACATATATTTAATTAAACTTTTGAGTGCCTGATCCATTTTTTGAAATTTTGTTTAAGAAAATTTTGGTAAAACTTAAAAAAGGAGTTTTCAAAATTTCATCAAAAAAATTTTCCATCTTTGGTCTCATTTCGCAATGGGTTAACAACGGTAATAAAACTATACTTCATATATGAGTACTTACAAGTATAGAGGTAATAAAACTATACTTCATATATGAGTACTTACAAGTATAGAGACCAAAAAAATTATGTTTCTACATCAATTTATTAAAGTTGAAAAAGTTTTCATCACATTTTGGCGCAAAAGTGGTCTGAAGTATTTGTTACTTCTTAGCGAGTTTTTATTAAGGCTCCACAGATGCATTAACAAATTTCCTATATAACCTGCCTTTACGTTTTATTCCTGGATGGCAATTTTTAGCTAGAACTTAAAATACCACGACTGGTAATGAAGAATCATCTTTCCGTGAGTTTTGAAAAATTGTGAATATAAAGCATTTTTTATACCTTCCATAATGTAAGGTATACATGTAAGCTTGTCATTACATTTTTAATAATTGGAGAAATAATCTGGATCCCATGAGATATACATATTTGTGATCTTTATAACAAGCGGAGTAGCTATATCGATGTCCGTCAGTCCTTCTGGGGAAAACACGATCACAACCTCAATAGGTTAGCGCAGTAGATCATTATTAATGAAAATTCTTCACTGGCATCCTGAGAAGTTTACTAATTAAAATCATCGAAATCGGTTCAATAAGTCCCGAGATATCAATGAAAAAGTAAAAAAAGGCTCGAAAAACTATGATTTTTCGATGTAGTTATTGTTATTCTTGTGTTTTTTGTAATGGTTTAGTGGATAAACAATGGTTCTTTCCTTGTAGCTTTTTTATACACGTGAACTGATAAACAAACAAAAATTTTTAATTGTATGTATTTACATATGTGCTCATTGCATTTAATAACTGCTTTCAATTAATAAAGCACGAAAATACTAGCTACGGAGTTGCAATAAACTGACATCTACCTGTGATAACAAAATAATGAAACGGGTTAAATAATTTTATTCGTATTTATATTTTTATTTTTTTTATACCCTACACCACTATGTGGTTTGGGTATAATGACTTTGTGCTGCTGTTTGTAACAACCAAAAATATTTGACCTAGACGCATCTTTAATTATACCGATCGAATCAGAATCACTATCTGATTCGATTTAACGATGTCCGTGCGTCCGTCCGTCCGTCCGTGTGTCCATGTAAAGCTTGTAATCAAACTGCAGGTCGCAAATATGAATATATTTTGATGAAATTTGGTATTTGATCTTCTATCGGCATTGGGATGAACGCTATTGAAATTGGTGAGAATCGGTCCATGTTCAGACCTAGCCCCCATACAAATGACCCCAATGAAATCAACATATATTACCATAAGATCCAAATTATCATACAAATCTTAGTTAAATTGGGTTTGTATGTATATATTACATCCACTAATCAGTAGTCCAAAAATGATCCCTATTGGACAACTCTTAGTCATAGGCCACATATAGAGCTGCTTCCCGATCTTCACTTAAATCTATCAAAAAACAAAAATATTGCACGGATTCTTCTCAAATTTTGTTTGCATATATTTTTGCAAAATACAAGAGACTTTACCAAACATGGTCAGGATCGGTCCATTTTTGGGCCTAGTCCCCATATTGATATAGCATCCGATATGAACTTTTTCATATCTGCAGCCGAAAAAATTAATAAAAATCCCACTCAAATTTGGTTTATGCTTATTTTCTATATCCAGTTAGTTGGGCCTGAGAGATAGGGTCTCTAAACGCATGGTATAGGGTATCCTATAGTCGGTCTAGACCGACTATAATTTTCTTACTTGTTTAAATTTAATGTGATCAAAACGCAAATTATCACAACCTTTGAAAAAGACAACAAAAATTGTCGAAACATCGGCTTAAATATATAATAAGGTGCTTTCTGCTTACTCTAGTATAGCCTAGCACTCGAAATTCGAGTGCAAATTCTAGGAAATATTATTTTTTCATTCAAGTTTTGTCTTCCAATGTTTTTTTAATCTATATATATAAAAAATTTATGAATATTTAAATGAGCCTAAAAGTATGTTAATCAATTTTAGCAATTCATAATTCAACACTGCGCGTCTGATATATAATTGAAATCTTTTGCTTTGACAGGGTGTAACGAATTATTATAAATATTTTATTTTATTTAACTTAATATATTTTTAAGACAGATTAAACACATTATCATTTTATCATTCTCAGCTTCTCCTCCATATGAACTATAACTATGCCAATTTTTACACTCCTCCGTACCCGCATATTGTTTAAAAAGGGAACTAAAGGTATCTATAATATTAATAGGCTAGGCTATTTCTTGTGACCGATGTAGGTTTCACAGTTTTACCCCGATTTTGACAAAAAAAAATTATTATTTTAAAGGTATTTCGTTTTAGCTGTGAACCAGATTTACAGATTTTCAGTATCTGGAACATTTTTTTTGATCGTTTAAAATTGCTACTATCACATGCATAAAATTATACAATGCTATGTGTGTGTCTATTAAATTTACTAATGTTTGTGTTAATGTGTTGAGTTTATTTTCTTCATTTAAAATGACATGAATTGTGAAGCATACCTTTATGGTCTTTATTAAATTAG
Source organism: Cordilura impudica (assembly GCA_963682025.1). Taxonomy (NCBI): domain Eukaryota; kingdom Metazoa; phylum Arthropoda; class Insecta; order Diptera; family Scathophagidae; genus Cordilura; species Cordilura impudica. The sequence goes on along the minus strand of OY821521.1, from coordinate 166,235,480 downwards.
AAAATAAAATTTCCTAGAATTTGCACTCGAATTTCGAGCGCTGGAATTTGCTAGTAGATATTAAGATATACATATTATATATATATATATATATTTAGATATAATACGTGGAGGTAAAAATATAGATATTAATATATACATATTAATATATAGATAGTATATATATATATATATAGATATTAGTACGTGGAGGTACATTTTTAGTTCCCTTTTTAAGCAATATGCGGGCGCGGAGGAGTGTAAAAATTGGCACAGCTATAGTTCATATGGAGGAGAAGCTGAGAATGATAAAATTTATGTTTAATCTGTCTTAAAAGTATACTAAGTTAAATAAAATAAAATAAAATATTTAAAATAATTCGTTACACCCTGTTAATGCGAAAGATTTCAATTATATATCAGGTGCTCTGTGTTGAATTATGAATGGCTAAAATTGATTAACATACTTTGAGGCTCATTTAAATATTCATAAATTTTTTACATATGTATATAGATTAAAAAAACATTGGAAGACAAACCTTGAATGAAAAAATAATATTTCCTAGAATTTGCACTCGAATTTCGAGTGCTGGGCTATACTAGTATAGATTAATATATTAGGCCTGATTAGCTTGATAATAACCAATTATATAGTACATAAAATTTTTGTTAATTATCAAACATATTAATTTTAAACTAGCAGATTCCAGCGCTTGAAATTCGAGTGCAATTTCTAGGCAGCTTTATTTTTAAACGTAGCCGATTCACAAACCAACACTTTTATGGTTTATTATTATTGTGAATGAAGATAACAAACTAATTAACAAACACATTAACGAATTTAATAAAGCACACATAGCACACGTATAATTTTATGTATGTGTTAGTAGCAACTTTAAATGCAATTTACTTAAAATAAAGGAAAAAATTTAAAAATCTGTAAATCTGCAAAATGGCTAAAAAGAAATACCTTTCAAATAATATAGGTTTGGTCAAAATCGGGATAAAACGATACAACAAAACATCGGTCACAAGAAATCGCCCAGCCTATTAATATTATAGATACATTGTACAACATTATAGGCATTATAATTTTATATATAGCCTTTGTTGTTTTTTAAAACACGAGTGAAGAGTATCAAAGATACGGAACAGCCAAATTTAACACTATTAACTGTTTCTTTCAAACCAATCTGCAATTTATTAATAGATTCGAAACCTTGTAGCAAGTTCTTTTAATACTTCAGTGATTTCTAAAAATAATTAAGGCTCAACGAAAACCATGTTATCCCTTATTGTATTGCTACGTAAGTCACATGTATGGCAACTCTGCTTGTTGTCCTCTACAACAATTGCACTCCACCTACACGATTTAGAAAAAATAGAACATTAAGAAGCACATGCATATACGTAAACTCGTTTATGAAATACTATATATTCGTATTCGCATTTAAACTCCCTGAAAATAAGTTTAAACTTTTTATTTTTTTAACATTTTTTAGATGCTGTGGAGCGCCAGTGGATCGCATATAAAAGAGTCGCCTTTGGCCATACAAATTGTTAATAAAAAACATTTTTTTTTCAAGAAATTATTAGCAAGTTTATATGTAAATAACCAGACTTTAGGGTATGAAAATGTTTAAATTTAGAAACAAGGACAAAAAAATAAATAAAAAATTTTAGGCGACTTACAATAATATTAAGGGAAACATTTAAAAAATTTTAATTTTAAGTTTAAAATAAAAATTTAAAAAAAATCGTGTGACAACAAAAAAGTAAAAATAACACTGGTTTACAAATTCAAAAAAAAATTGACTGTAGAAGCGAAGCATGTTTTTTTAACTAATCGCATGCTGGCAATACTGTAAAACAGTCAATACTGACACTACAATTTCACAATTATAAATTTAATAGAAGCCCACATTCATTCTAAATCTTCATAATAGTAGCGTTTAAGCACGTCAGGGAGATCGTGTGTTACTGATTAAAGCTATTTTTGCTTTGTGGGTGGTGAATATTTTTGGTTGGAAGAAAAGGATATGCAATATGTGAATCATTAAAATATGCATATTTACATTATTTCGGTTTTGCTGTCAGAAACTTGGACAAAGCGTGCACACCGACAATGTTTTACAATAGTTGTAGAATTGTTTTATATAAGTGATCAAATGGCAAGAAAATTTATTTCGATTTTTCAATTCCAGTACTTTGGAGAGAGTCAACCGATTGTTATTTCTGTTTAACAAAAGTTGCTGGATTCAATATGAAAAATCGAAAAAGTTTGACTTACGCGAATGTCCCATCGGTTTCCAAACCAGTTCAACGTACACCAAATAATCCATTACCAGACATTCCCAGTGCTACGAGCAGTGAGTTCGAAACATCTTTCAACAGCAGTGGTAGTTTGTATGAGGCTGATGTTGAACGCCATTTAGTGACTCAAGCTGAGCTGAATAATCTAATTCGGGATTTACATTTAACGAAGCAAGACGCAGAATTACTAGCTTCACGCACGCAACAGTGTAAACATCTTGCAATTGGGACAAAAGTAACAATCTGTAGAGATAGAAGCTTGGAATTGGCTGCATATTTTGAAAAGAAACACTCTATTCTATACTGTACTGATGCTGATGGTTTATTTCAAAAAATAAATCAGCCATATGACAAAACTGAAGGGAGATTATTTATTGATATCTCTAAGTACAGTTTAAAGGCTCTTATTTTGCATAATGGGAATGAAGAACCATCCATACCAATTGCTCATGCCATTAATGCAAAGCAAAATTATGAACCACTAACTGAAAGTTTGACATTACTTAAATACAACGATCATAAATGGAAGTTCTGTGGTGACCTTAAGGTGTATGATTTAAGTTTCCTTATATATATAGTATAAACCATCGTAAATAACTGTAATAAAACCAGTTTCAGGTCATTGTTTTGTTGACTGGTATGCAAGGAGGTTTCACAAAATATTGTTGTTTCCTTTGTCTATGGGATAGTCGCGCTACATTTCACCATTACGTCAGAACAGAGTGGCCGCCAAAAAGAACTAAGTATTCACCAGGAAAACAAAACATTTCAAATAAACCATTAATTTATCCAAATGACGTTCTTCTTCCGTCGCTGAACATAAAATTGGGCCTTTTAAGAACTTGGTCTGAGATAAGACTAATGGCACAGGACAGATGCCGATGGAAGAATTTCGTTACGGCGCTTTGTTCCAACTTGGAATTATAGGAATCAATATATTTATATAAGAACTTTGTCAAGGCTCTGGACATAGATGGTGCAGCATTTAAATATTTGTTAGCGGTTTTTCCTAAAATTTCATATGCTAAAGTCAAAGAAGGCATATTTGTTGGCCATCAGATCAGGAAGCTATTGAATTATGACAATTTTTCACAATGTTTATTGGAGAAAGAATATGCAGCCTGGAAATCTTTCAAAAGCATCGTGGATAGTTTCCTTGGAAACAGTAACAGTGAAAACTACAGCAAATTGTTGCTGAATTATTGAAAAATTATCACGAATTAAGTGCACGAATGTCACTCAAAATGTATTTTCTTCATTCGCATTTAGAATCTAAATTTTAGATTTTTTTCCACAAAACCTAGGTGCGGTGAGCAACGAACAAGGGGAGCATGCTCACTAAGATTTTATGAACATTTAAAGAAATTTCATATGGGACAAAAGCTGCCAGACTATTGCTGGACTCTAATACTTGAAACCGAACCAACAAAATACAAACGACGTTCAAATAACGCCATTCACTTTTGAAAATTCATTGATTTTTAAATAAACTAATGATTTTTTATGTAAAAAATGAATAAAAAATATTTTTTTTGTATCTCCAAAACCTGACGTGATAGAGAATAACCAATTACAGATTCGAATTCAGCCCACCAAATTACCCTAGGAAAGGTATTTGGTTGCTCCATTCCAAAACCTTGTTGGCTAGTGTAATTCTAGGTCGACTGTAATATTTCTTTTGAATGTTTTGTGAATATATAGGTTATGGTTACACTGTATCTTTTGGATGGTTTCTATTGAGGTATATTAATTGAACATTATCATTTTAGCATTTAAAAATTAAAGCTAAATATATTTTGCGGACTCTAGCTTAGAAAATTATTTTTCGTTTTTTTTTTTGTAACCTAATCCTATAAAAAAAAAGCAGCTTCCAATGGCCACGCTTGTAAGGGCAACAAGTTAAGTAATCGCCCAACAAGCTTTGTTCATTTCAAATGCTCTGTCTTACAAAGCTGCTTCCTCATAAAGGAGAAGTGTAGGCTCCAGTATTTAGTTTATTTATTTATTTATCTATTTTTTATTTGTTTATTTATTTATTTATTTATTTATTTATTTATTTATTTATTTATTTATTTATTATGTCTGTGAATTCAGTACAATATCAGCTTATTACTAAAAGTACAACAACTTATTTAAACAAGTTTTAAACGCATTGGTCATAAGTCATAAACAATTTTATGCAGAGTTTAAAATGAATACTGTAGTAGTCGTGATTTGCTATAAATTTCATAATTTAATAGCAACGTGCAAGATATATTCAAACTGTCGGCACATTATACTATGAAATTATTTCTTATGTGTAGTTTGTTTTGATTGTGCGCTGTTACAGCAAAAGCTGCATTTTATTTGTATAATTTTATATTGCTGCCGTAGTTCATTTATTTGGTGCTGTGGAATTCATTTTTGATATTATGTGTTGGTATGAAAATATTTAATATTTCTTGCTGCTGTGGTGAGCATATTTAATTAAATTATATTCAAAATCGAGTTGTTTTAGTATGGTGTATTAGATTAAGATCCATATTTTAACAAGATTGTGGTTTTATATGGTAAAAATTTTAAGTGCAAATTTTACAAAAGTATAAAAAAATTACCCATCATACATTTAATTGAAAATTTAAAATACTTTTTTAACTCACTCAATTACAATGTAATTCATTTATTTATTTTAAGTTAACTTAATTTTATTTAACATTCAAAAAATATTTTAATATTCAAATATTTAAAATATTTAAAATTTCAACTTGTAATATCGTTTAAATATGATAACTTTGTATACTCTATTCAATGCGTGATAGGTCTCATTATTTCAAGCATTGGCTCACCTGCTCCCGGATCAGTCGACCGTCTTTATTTCCAATATTTAGGTACGCATGTACTACTTTTTAAATAGGGTAACTTGAGCATCTCGTTTTCTACTAAGTCTTGTTTTAAAAAAGCTGTTATAATATCATCATCACCGTCAACGTTATTATTGCCATCAATTTGTTTCAAATTTACAGAATATTCTTTATTAAGTCCAGCATATCTATCCCAAACTTTTTTTAAATATCTAACAGCCAAATTTTTTTCCGAATTAGATAGAGTGTGTTGCAATCTTGGATCATTTACAAGCAATTTCTGAGATCTAATTTCAATGCTTTTTAACAAAGAGGCACTGAAAATTTTTGGAACAGATTCGTCTGCCGATTGTTGGTAAATTTGCTGTATCAGCAACTTGCACTTAAGCCATTAGCAATAAAAGTCTCCATAGTGCAATGCTTCCTCTTGGTATTTTACTAATATGTCATTTAGTGGACTAAAAACGAGTACAAACCTATCAATATTATCCCAAAAGTTATCGTCGAGATCACATGCTGTAACAGCACTTTCGATTAAAGCGCTTACTAATTGTACATCTTTAGTCATGTTAAAAGTAGAACCCCAGCGGGTAGGGCAGTCTATTTTGGGTAAATTTAATATATTTGTTTCAAAAAGAGCACGAAATCCTTTCGACGATTTACGCAAATATTTGACTAAATTGCGACATTGTAATACAATAATACTAACATGGTTTTTTTTGATAACATCAATAGCAACGAGTTGTGCAGTATCTACAAATAATAATTTCTCCGATATTAAGATCGATATCTGCATTAATTTCGTCCATGACTTTTACGTGCTCTTCATTGTCAACAAAAGTTTCTTCATCGTCATATTTTGTGTTACAATGTGATAATATCGACGTAGTTTTGGCCCCATTATCAGAAGTGATAGCCACGACTTGATTCAAGGATAAGTCATATTTGTTTAAAGTTTTAATAATTTCTAATGCCAAATTTTTTGCTGTGGTAGCACCTGTCCCTTTAAGCTCAACCATTCCGATCATTCTAGATATTATCACTGAGTCTCTTCCGTATTGAGTGCTTATTCCGAATATACTTCTTTCTAACCGTGTTGCGCTATCTGTTTTGATTGAAAAAAGATTATTGCTCAATTCATTCTTTATGGAATTTCAAAGCTCAACAACCAAATTACACAAAATTTTTTTCGCATTATCTGCATTAAATGCAAATATTTTGTTTCCATCAATAGATAAAACATTGCTTATCGGCTTTAGTAAATTTTTCATGTTTTCACTATTTATAAGATCAAATGGTACACCGTTCTCGGTAACTAGACCTACATATGATCGTATAACCTCACGTTTATTTATTTCAGAATGTCTTCCATTTCAATTTAGTTTTTCTATTTATTTTACATTTATTTTATTTTAAATAACACGCGTATATTTTATGCGAAAAAAAAATCTACGACCTGAAATATTTGCGCGAGAGACACTTGTTTAATATTAACATATTATTCCTCTTTAATCTAAAATAAAATAAACGCGACTACTACATTAAAAAAATAAATGGGATTCCCCGAACTTTACTTTAATGCTTTGTACATACGTTAATGAATAAAAAACACAATGTGTACATGTATGTGTTGCCACAGCCACAGCAGCACAATATACAATATTAAATATTACCATAGAATAACAAAATATATAAAATGAATACAATATTGCAACATATATGACTACCACAGCACATATTAAAATTCCAACAAAATGCTAATACTGCTGCGCCAGCACGCAACTGTGGAAGATAAAATAATTTCGTAGCATGCTATCACCACAGTTGAATATATCTTGCTAGCAATGTGAGAAAAATTAATGTGTTGAATATGTTTTGTTAGCAGATATTCAACAAACATTTTTGATATGCTAAGTTTTATGTTCCCCATTAATTCTCCTGTACCATGAAGAAGTTGAGTTGAAAATATTGTTTCTATCTTCCACTGAATACTTATTTTCCATTAATAAATCCGATCTTTACGATAAAAGTATTATGTGGAACACAAGGGATATTTTGCAGCATTTCTGGCGGAAAAATCTACAAAATCAATTCCATTTATTCCACTGTGACCAGGTACCCATACTAATTTTAAGTCTGAAAATTTTATAGTAAGGGCATTCCTAATGTTCGATATGTTTTGTATTGACTTCAATGCGGAGAGAGAATCTGAACAAATTGGAAATTTTTTTCTTTTTCCGCTTACATACGATACTGCCTCGTGAATACCTATAAGTTCTGCAGAAAATATGGAGCTGTGGTTTGTTTTCCATTGTAACGCTATATGTCATCGAGGTGTCGGTTTCCGATACATCAGTAAATAAGAATTTGTAGTCTCTCAATTCATCTTTAATCATAGAAAACATGAGTTTGTATTGAGATGAATTGGTATCGGATTTAGATTTCTCATGTAGGGTTAGGTTAGGTTAGGTTGGAAGTGGCTGCCAAACCAAAGGAAAAGCACACTTAGAGTCTGGGGTCCATTGTGATACCAAGGGACAAATAGGTGTTCCCCTCGGTCCCCACCATAGAACCAGTTTGAGCTCCTGATGAAGCTCCTGACATGTGAAATGTCCACATTTGAGAGATCAGAGAGATCGTGAAGAAACGGTGATCCCAAACTACGAAGTCTCGTTCTGGAGAGCGCCGGGCAATAGAGAAGTAAGTGTTCTATGCTCTCCACCTCCTCCACATCCATGTAGCTATGACAGAAGTCATTTGACGAGACCCTGAGGCGTTCAGCGTGTCTCCCTATGAGGCGGTGCCCAGTGATAACAGCAACTACTGTTGAAATTTCCCCACGGGAGAGTGATAGTAGCGCGCTAGTGCGCTTATGATTTAGAGCCGGCCAGATTTGTCTCGTGATCCTGCACGTTGATTCATTAGCCCATCTGTTGTCCGTTATGCCAGCGGTGTGAAGCCGAATGTCCAGCTTGCACGATTCCAGGGGTGTACCAACACATTCCGAGTCCGCTGGAACCCGTAAGGTAGTGCCCTGTCTTGCCAGCTCATCAGCTTTACAGTTTCCCGGTATATTCCTGTGCCCTAGGACCCATATCAGTCTGATGTCGAACTGCCATCTCATTTAAAGATGTGGTTCTTGTTTTCAGGAACATTGATTCCAAGGATTTTACCGCGGCCTGACTATCAGAGTAGATGTTGGTTGTAGACGGAATATTCCAACCCAACCAGTCAGCAACTTCCTTTATTGCCAGTACCTGATAAACACTGCAGTGGTCTGGAAATCTGCGAGCCAGATTTAGTCCAAGCTCCTTTGAATAGACTCCAAAACCAGCTTGACCACACAATTTCGATCCGTCAGTATAGAAATTTATCGAACGCCTGCTACCTGGAATCTTCCCTGACCAAGATTCCCTGTTCGGTATCAGAGTTTTATAGTGTCGTTCGAATACACTCCTCGGAGTAGTGTAATCCACGTTCAATGGTAAGTTCCTGTTATTCAGGATCACTCCATGGCCACAATTATGACCATGCCATTGTATTTTGCTTCTTAGTCGAATGGCCGATGAGGCCGCCGACTGCTTTCCTAATATGTCCAACGGTATTAGGTGTAAGAGGATGTTCAAGGCATCCGTAGGTGTGGTACGAAGGGCACCAGTGATACACATGGAAGCCATTCTCTGTACCCTTGCAAGAAGGTTGGTATTAGGGGCCTTCTCTAGAGCAGGCCACCAGACGATGACCCCGTACAGCAGTATTGGGCGAACCACCGCTGTGTAGATCCAGTAAGCAATTTTCGGGCTGAAGCCCCAACGCTTACGAATGACCTTTTTGCAGGAGTTTAAAGCTATAGTCGCCTTCTTCGCCCTTTCCTCCAAGTTCCGTCTGAAGTTCTGCTTCCTGTCCAGGAATACGCCAATATACATGGCTCCATCAGAGAAGGCGATATCAGCACCATAAAGAGAAATAGGGTCGAAGGTAGGTATCTTATACTTCCTCGTGAAAAGATCAAGTTCCGTTTTGGTCGGATTTACCCCCAGACCGCAACTACTTGCCCAGGTAGATAGCATAGTGAGAGCCTTCTGTAGAATGTCTCTAAGTGTGGATAGAAACTTCCCATTTACGGCTATGCCACGTCATGAGCATAGGCGACCACGTTGCAGCCTTGTCTCTCCAACGAAAGTAGCATTGATTTCAGCGCTAAGTTCCATAGAAGTGGTGACAGAACGCCTCCTTGTGGCGTTCCCCTGTTCTCGAATCGGGATATTAGAGTCGTTCCCAATTTAGACGTTATCCGCCTGTTGGCAAGCAGATTTCCAATCAGTGAGATGATCAAGGAATTCACTCCTAGACTAGATAGTTCCGCTAATATCGAGTCCGGTGTGATATTGTTAAAAGCCCCTTCTATATCCAAAAAGGCTGTCATGGTTTATTCTCCTACCGAGAGCGATTTCTCGATGGTACTCACAAGCTCGTGAAGAGCTGTTTCGGTTGACCTTCCCTTGCTGTAAGCGTGTTGTCGCGCCGACAGCAGTTTAGGATCAATAACTCTTCGTAAGTAAGAATCTATCATACGCTCCATTGTCTTCAATAAGAACGATGATAGACTTATTGATCTGAAGTCTTTTGGGACAGTGTGTGAACTTTTTCCAGCTTTTGGAATGAACACCACTTTCGTCTCCCTCCACTTCAGGGGTATATAAGCTAAGTTGTTACAGCGAGTGAAAAGCCTACATAGCCAAGGGGAAATGTAGTCCGACACGTACTGCAATTCAGCTGGAATGATACCGTCAGGTCCTGGAGAGGTTTGAGAGATTTCTAATCGCCCAGTTCAGTGTTGGTATGTTGACTATCTCCGAAGCAATATCCGTCGCACTAGCGTCTGAGTATTCTGACGCCTGAAGCGATGTAGGGGAGTTGCCAGGAAAATGGGTATCCAGTAGCAGGCTAAGTGATTCCCCACTAGAGGTAATCCACACCCCCAATGGATCTTTAAGATAACCTAATGTGTGAGGGGTAGAAGCCAGAACCTGGATGCTTCGGAAACGTCTTCTATATTATCACAGAATTTTTTTCCAAGAATCACATTTTGCCATTCTAATCTTCTTCTTGTAGGTCGTAAGCTGCAGCTTGTAGGCCAACCAATCCTCGTCCGCTCTTGGAGACTTTGCCTTGTTAAAGAGTTTCCTGCAGGAGTCTCTACCCTGTTGTAGCTCGCTAGACCACCACGGTGGTTTCTTCTTGCCCTTTGGCCTTGCCGCGGGGCAAGAAGCATCTAAAGATTTGTTAAAAACCGTCGTAATATGATCCACTAGACCATCTATGTCCTCGGAATTACGGGGTTCGGATAAGGGTATTGTCGCCAATAACCCGGCAAAGATTTTCCTATACTTAACCCAATTTGTCCTCATCAGATTTCTGGGGACACTTTCCACCGGGTCTTTTTCTCTAAGCAAAAATTCAATGTATCGATGGTCAGAAAAAGAGTGGTCATCCAACACCCTCCTACAATCAATTTTATCAAAAAATGTGCCCGATACAAAGGTAACGTCAAGAACCTCGCTACGATTGCCAGTTACAAAAGTCGGTTCATTTCCCTTGTTACATATATATAGGTTAGTACTTAGATACCCGTTAGTGGTATCGTGGGACGAATATAAATTCTAAAAATATTTTTTTGAAAAATGTAGTACTTTGAAATTTTTAGGTCCTTTCAAAAGGAAACAAAATCCATTTCATCGCCAGTTATCATCAGGTTCATGTCTAATGACATTTTTACTTTTTGTTCTTAAATCTGTTTTTTTTTTCTTCTATAAAATGCAATCCGTTGAAATTTTTAAGTTCTTTTTAAATGAAAATAAAATCACCAAAATGAAAAACTTTAATTATTGTTTTCCTCCATTTGGTCTTTTGTTAGCATCTGATTCAGTGTAATGATATTTTCTCTTCTTGTTATTGCTTAACAGAACGTTATGGAAAATTGGAAAAAAAATAACAGAAACTTTCGTTACAATTTTCTATTTCCTTTTTTAATGGCAAAAATTCCAATCAAGTCTAATAAATTTTTTGAATAAAAATAACAATAATGCTGTATGAACTATTTTGTTTCCTTTTGTTTATATTTTCAATTTTCATATTGAATGTTGCTTTCCCATATTGAGAAAACTAATTATATTTGAAAACAGTGTTTTATTTCTTAATTTTTAATAGTGAACATGTATTTAAAAAAAAACTTAACTCAATTAGCTCAAAGCAAACTTTTACTCATTTCTAGTTTAATTATTTAAAAAACAAAAATTAACTTTAATTTAACTTAAAAGTTTATTTATTAAACATACACTTCAGCACGTACATACATACATTTATCTACTTTAAGTTTGTTCAAACTTAATTTGTGTTTAATGGAGTCATTTAAAAGCGCATTCATATAAAAAAAAATAAACCTAAAAGGCACGTGCAGCTATTTTTTGTGCCATTAATTTAATGTGTCTAACTGCCAGGCATATTACTGAATGTTTTAATGGCTTTTTAAGCATAAAGGATTGTTGTAGAATTGTATTTACAATAAAAATAGTTATACAAATTTAATTTGTTTTATCTTTTGAACTAGAAAAAGTTCAAATAAATTTAGGCAAAAGTTTAAAATATTCGTTATATTTGGCAGCAAAATAAAATTTTCAAATTTAAATTTAAGTCTTCAGAATTAGAAGAAAAATTTTTACTAAGAAAATATCGAGTTATTTTAATTTCTACAACTAATTTTTATTTTTCGAGCGTATGAGCATTAAAATTTTTTTAATATTAATCATACGTCATGACAATTTTATAGAAATAAATAAATTTCTGAGTAAATTTCGCAATGCCTTTTATGTTATGTGCTGTTTTGTGAATTTCATTTTTATTAGACCCCAGGGAACTGCAAACCACATGCTTAATATGCTGGCAATATTCTTCACTTAACAAAAAAATAAATATTTCAAAATGGAATTGATATATAGTATATATATCTTAATTTTCTCGGAAATTAGTTGCAACTTTTCCTTCGTTAAAAAGTTGTAAATATTCTTTTAAGATAATAAATTTGTTTTGTGATTTGTATTTATATATATAATAATTCTATAACTTTTTTTACTTTCTGCTTAAAAATAAGCGGCATAAAAATTAAACAAACTCTTAGGGCTAAAGAATGAGCTTTGAAACTTTTAAATAAAATAAATATATAGGAACAGTCTTTTAGTATGATAAACTTTCACAGTTGCCTGCTCATTATTGTTGGAAGTTGGAATGGCTTTGTAAACAAATAATTTATATTTATCTACTTTTTATAATTAGTTTTTCTCACATTATTAATGTTGTGTTGTGACTTATATTTTCTAGGTTTATGGTATATACAATGATTTTGTGTTGATATTTGTAACTAGCAAAAATATTTTACCCGGACCATCGACTCATTTTGTGTTCGTCTCTCTGTCCACCAGTCTGTGTCCATGTAAACCTTGCAATCAAAGTATAGGCCGCATATCTGAATTTATATTGGTAAAATTCGGTATACAAGCTTTTATTGGCCATAGTACGAACGCTTTCGAAACTGGTGAAATAGGCGTATGTTCATACCTAGCCCCTATACAAATACCCCCCATCAGACCGACTGAACTTGTCATAAGATCTAAGTATCGGTAAAATTTGGTGTATGTACATATGACTATTATACCCACTAATAGGTAGTCCAAAAATAAACCCTGGAAGTCCATTATTTTTCACAGCTGATTCACTATCTACAAAAATATATATATTGCATACATTTTTTCAATTTTGGTTTATATGTTTTTAATAAAATAATAATGACTTAATTAAATATCGTCATGATCGATATTTTGTTGTATAGAAATAGCCACCAATATGGACTGTTTCATACCTGCATGTCCCAAGTTAATAACAATATCACTAAAATTTCCTTTAGGTTTATTTTATATATCCAGTTATTGATGCGGCATAGTCGAATCCAAAAGCCTCTATCGTAGGGCATGGTATAGGGTATTGTATACTCGGTCTAGACAGACTATAATTTTCCAACTGGTTTTATTTAATTTTTTTTGTTTTTTTTTTATTTTTGGTTTTTTAATTTAATTTTAATTAATTTTAATTTATTGTACTTTATATCAGTTTAGTTTAGTTTTATTTTATTGTATTTTATTTTATTTTATTTTATTTTATTTTATTTTTTATTTTATTTACATTTATTCTCTTTTATTTTATTTACATTTATTTTATTTAATTTAATTTTATTTTGATTTATTTTATTTTCTTTTTTTTTATTTTATTTTATTTTATTTTATTTCATTTCATTTTATTTTATTTCATTTTATTTTATTTTATATTATTTTATTTTATTTTAATTTATTTTATTTCTTTTATTTTATTTTATATTATTTTATTTACTTTTATTTTAGGTTATTTTATTTTAATTTATTTTATTTTATTTTATTTCATATTATTTTCTTTTATTTTCTTTTCTTTATTTTATTGACTTTTATTTTATTTTTTTTTTTACCTTATTTTAGTTTATTTAATTTTGTTTTGTTATATGTTATTTCATATTATTTTATCTTATTTTATTTTATTTTATTTTATTTTATTTTATTTTATTTTATTTTATTTTATTTTATTTTATTATATTTTATTTTATTTTATTTTAGTTTTTTTTATTTTATTTTTTTTTACTTCATTTCATTTTATTTTGTGTTATTTTATTTTATTTTGTTTTATTTGCTTTTATTTTATTTTATTTTATGTTCTTTTCTTTTATTTCATTGACTTTGATTTTATTTTAAATTATTTTATTTTATTTTACTTCATTTCATTTTATTTTATGTTATTTTATTTTGTTTTATTTATTTTGTTTTATTTATTATATTTTATTTAATTTTGTTTCGTTATATTTTATTTTATTTTATTTTGTGTTATTTATTATATTGACTTTTATTTGCTTTTATTTTATTTCATTTTATTTTATTCTATTTACTTTTATTTTCTCTCTTTTATTTTATTGACTTTTATTTTATTTTCTTTTATTTTACCTAATTTTAGTTTATTTAATTTTGTTTTGTTATATGTTATTTCAAATTATTTTATCTTATTTTATTTTTTTTATTTTATTTTATTTTATTTTATTTTATTTTATTATCTTTTATTTTATTTTACTTCATTTCATTTTATTTTGTGTTATTTTATTTTATTTTGTTTTATTTGCTTTAATTTATTTTATTTTCTTTTATTTTATTGACTTTGACTTTATTTTAAATTATTTTATTTTACTTCATTTCATTTTATTTTATGTTATTTTATTTTGCTTTATTTGCTTCTACTTTATTTTATTTTCTTTTATTTTAAATTATTTTATTTTATTTTAATTTATTCTATTTTGTTTTATTTTATCTTATTTTATTTTATTTTGCTTCGCTTTATTTTATTTTAATTTATTTTGTTTTGTTTTAGTTTCTTTTATTTTATTTTATTTTATTTTATTTTGTTTTATTTTATTTTATTTTATTTTATTTTATTTTTTTATTAATTTTATTCTCTTGTATTTTATTTTATTTTATTTTATTTCATTTTGTTTTTTTATCTTATTTTATTTTATTTTGTTTCGCTTTATTTTATTTTAAATTATTTTGTTTTATTTTAGTTTCTTCTATTTTATATTATTTTATTTTGTTTTATTTCATTTTTTTTTATTTTATTATATTTTATATTATTTTGTTATATATTATTTTAAATTATTTTATTATATTTTATTTTATTTAATTTTATTTCGTTCTATTTTATTTTAAATTATTTCATTTTATTTTATTGACTTTTATTTTCTTTTATTTTATTTAATTTTATTTTATTTCATTTTTATTTATTATATTTACTTTTATTTCCTTTTCATTTATTTTATTGACTTTTATTTTATTTTGTTTTATTTTACCTTATTCTAGTTTATTTAATTTTGTTTTGTTATATGTTATTTCAAATTATTTTGTTGACTTTTATCTTATTTTATTTTTGTTTTATTTTATTTTATCTTATTTTATTTTATTTTATTATATTTTATTTTATTTTATTTTATTTTATTTTATTTTACTTCATTTCATTTTATTTTGTGTTATTTTATTTTATTTTGTTTTATTTTATTTTATTTTATTTTATTTTATTTTATTTTATTTTATTTTATTTTATTTTATTTTATTTTATTTCATTTTATGATACATTATTTTATCTTATGTTATTTTATTTTATTTTACTTCATTCCATTTTATTTTATTTTATTTTATTTTATTTTATTTTATTTTATTTTATTTTATTTTATTGACTTTGATTTCATTTTATTTTAAAGACTTTTATTT